>CM064493.1:39156489-39299328 GCA_032716605.1 Paralithodes platypus | reverse complement strand
AAAAAGCGAGGAGCGTCTAGGGAATACCAAAAAAGGTCACAAAAATGCGTCATCTCCTTATGAACTCCAAGCGATGATGGCCATCAAGCTGAGCAGTGTCTTCCTTGAATTCATCCTAACTCAACCGGTAAAGGGAGAGGCAAGGAAGACACACCAGGGGAGAGGAGGCACATCCCCCAGGAACCACCCAACCCACAGAGATAGAGCAAAGCCCATGAGGAGAAGTGGCAGGGAGGGTGGTTTCGCACAAACAGGAGCCCCCGTGGGGTACCCCTGGATTGGGCAAAAAGACTATGAAAGGATGGAGGTGAAAAAAGGAAGAGAAAACAAAAACCAGTAAATGAAACTGGTGAGAAAAAGGGTGGCCTAGCCGTGAGCAGAGAATGTGTCAGGGGCGAAAAACCCTGTGGTGTGAAGGAGGGGCCCCCGTGGGGTACCCCTGGATATCACGAACCACCTGTCGCCCAGGCCCTTGAGACACAGTGAAGGCTCGAAAGGGGGGACTCGGGAATAACGCTAATAATGCGGCCGACACAAACTCTACAAACAGCACCGCCACCAACGAAATCTCAGATTGTTTACCAACGGTACACCTTAGGCTATGAAAAAATGAAAACTCATAGGGGCATAGCAATTCCTGAATGAGAAAACGAGCTAGGCTAAAATAAGCCCAGACTAACAGGAAAAAAGAATATGAAAAGAGAAAGAATGAAAAACATATACGAGGAACGCCAGGCACCCCCGTACCTTCGGTAGGCTATTTCCACACGCGTCTCCATTATACACACTTAGGAGCCCATTTACGTGTGCCCTAGATCACGTAACATCTGTCTAACAAAAAAGAAGGCCAGATAAGCCGAAACGAACCTAAACAAGGTGAATTAAAGGAGCACAACAAAAGCGGACTCAATCAATGGAGGCGCGTGAAAAAATTATAACAAGAGAGGGTCGCTCATGCGCACGTTCGACAGGGATCTGCACATGACGGAACACGAGATGGGCCTTAAGCGGTAACTAAGGTAAACCCCTTTTTCTTCTCTTCTATGCTTTTTTCACCTTCGGTGGTAGTTTTGCTTAATGTACAATGTCTCCTAGAGCAAGATAAGGAGTAGACTCTAGACGTTTTCTTTTTAACCGCGGTTGGAATGACGACATAGCAGTCAAAATAGACAAGTCGTCATTGCAATTAGGTTAATAGCCTTGACGTTGGATTTGCCAAGACTACTAACAAATTGCATTTTTTGCTTCTCGGTGATTTTTTCTACCTTCAACCTGATCTCTCATTCTTCGCCCTGATCACTTCTTGGTTGGTGTTGCGGTGTAGCAGTTCTTGCCTCATCCTTCGGCCCTGCCCTATAAGAGCTCTGATGTGGTCCGGCTGAACTGGTGAATTGGCATGAAATGTATGCGTGTCTTCGCCTCCTCGATTTGTTCCCCTACTGCCCTTCCCTCTCTATCTTGACTCGTTTAGTTATATATCTTGATCGAATCCTTTGGGCCAGCCCTATGAGAGTTCTTTTATGGAGCTCAGTGGTCTGGTTAAACTATTATTAACCCATCAGACCCGGCTATGTATTCTATACCGAAACCCGGGGGTTTTGGCCGAAAAACGTCTACGCCTAGGCTACCGTATCTTTGTTATTTTGACTGCTTCCACATTCCCGCACATCCCCAAGCGTAGATGTGTTTAGCCAAAAGACCGATCCTCCGAGCCAGTAAGCCCACCAGATACAAA
Organism: Paralithodes platypus; assembly: GCA_032716605.1. NCBI lineage: Eukaryota > Metazoa > Arthropoda > Malacostraca > Decapoda > Lithodidae > Paralithodes > Paralithodes platypus. Next base: position 39,297,593 of record CM064493.1, on the reverse strand, counting down.
GGCAATCGAGACTGCTTTGGCTTCGGTTCCGGTTAACAGGTTAACTAGAACTGATTCAGGTGTACTGGTGGTACGACTTCCATCCAAGAAAGCCAAAGAAGACGCAGGAAGGGCCATCAATCAGTGTTTGGGGGTGGACAGTGCTTTCAGTGTCTCCGAACCAAAGAAGATGATGCCAAAAATGACTCTGGTAGGCATTGCTAATGACGCTGAGGATAATGAGATAATTCCCAGCATCCTCAACAAGAACCCAAGAATAAAGTCCCTGGTCGACGATGGCTTAGCTATGAATTTGCTATTCACCAAGCAAAAGAGTGATGCACACACAAAGACTGCGGTAGTAAAAATGTCACCTGAAATACGCTCTTTCATTGTGGATGATGGCAATTCTGTGTATGTTGGACTTGTGATATGTCGTGCATACGATCGCTTCTGGGTAACACAATGTTACCATTGCCAGGGCTTTGGCCATACCAGTGACAGGTGTTATCGAAAAATGAGGATCCAAAATGCAACTTCTGTGCCGGTACTCATAACTCAAAAGACTGCACCAACAAGACTTCCCCCAAATGTATAAATTGTATGAGCTCCACATCAGTTACGGAGCCGCCAAATCATTTCGCCTCAAGTAGAAATTGTCCTCTAATGACAGCTCAGAGAAATAAAGTTATTGAAAACACCAATTTTGTAGGTTCAAAAAACTGAAAAATGCACACGGGAGCCAGTTGAAACTGGGTCTGTTGAATGTTCGTTCCTTGCGTAACAAAATGGATCATATTTGCGAGATCTTGGATGAACGTAACCTTGATGTATTATGTCTCACTGAGACCTGGTTGTTCGAGTCAGATCTGAATATTATCCAGGCGGCATTGCCTAAAACCCATTCCATAATAAATGTTCCTAGGCCTAGGGGAGATCATCCGGGTGGTGGAGTGGCAGTTGTCTACTCCACATCTCTGGTGAATATCTTGCAAATAAGCTATAACCCAGCCCCTCTTTATTATGAACTGTTGGAAGTGGAAATAAAACTCCATCAACAAATTCTAAGAATGGCAGTTGTCTGGCCATCGTGGCACAGATAGGGGTTTTATGGAAGAGTTTGGGCAGTTTCTTGAGGAATTTTCTGCTAAAACCGGAAGACTTTTGATATGTAGAGATTTTAATTACTGGGTTGACAGCCCTCATCTGAAGCCATTCTCTCCCGAGTTCCTTGAGTTGACTGATCAGAACAATTTTGTAAACCATGTGTCCCACCCAACTCATATCTTAGGACACACCCTTGACTTGGTTTTCTCTCCTGTGGGTTGTGGTGGTGTTCTGGATGTTTGATGTTGAGAATGCTGACCCTAATACCTCTGATCATGCTTTGATTACTTTCAGCTTTGATTTCCCTAAGCCACTCACACATGAAAAAGTAATCAGATTTAGAAATTATAAAAATACAGACCAAAATTTCGCTAGCAGTGAAGTAAAACAATACTTGGGAAGTATTGATACTTCCAACCTTACTTCAGATGAGCTGGTGGAGGTACATGGAAATGCACTTAAATTAGTGTTCGATCATCACTGTCCAGAAGTAGAGAAGAAAATCATAGTACGAGATGATTCACCCTGGTATAGCACTCGAGTTAAATTTCTTAGAAGAGCGCGTAGAAGAGCTGAACGTGAATGGCGGAAAAATAAAACAGACTCTACATGGTTGCAATATCTGTCAGCCAGAAGAGCCGTGGTCCACACAATCAAAGATGAAAAGAAAGTGTATTATCAGGGAAAAGTTGACTCATGTGGTAACGACCAGAGGAGGTTGGCTTCAATTGTAAACAGTTTACTTGGAAAAACAAGAGTCAGCTTAAGACCTTCTGTACCCGATGCTGAGTTGGCTGCCAACTTTGTGGCATTTTTTGCTGGCAAGATAACTCGCATAAGACAGGAACTGGATGATGCTTCTGTTGGTGAAGAACTTTCAGTTGTACTCCAACCCCGACACATTCCTAATAATGTCCTCTCAGCCTTTCACTCAGTAGAGGTGGACATGATCTCGTCCTACATAAGAAACCTCAATAAAGCATTTTGCCCGTTGGATCCCATAAATGTTTCCAAGCTACCAAGAGTCTATGATCACAGTTGAGTTTATTTCCAAAATAATTAATAAGTGCTTCTCTGAAGGTAGCTTCCCACATTCTGAAAAGCATGCACTACTCCGACCTACTCTAAAGAAACCTGGACTTGATGTTGAGAACATGTTGAACTATTGTCCTGTCTCCAACCTGTCCTTCATATCAAAGATATTAGAGCGTGCAATACTTGACCAATTACAACCACTACTTCAGCAGAATGAAAACTATCCCAATTTTTCAGTCTGCTTACCGACAGCATCATTCAACTGAAACAGCATTGATTAGAGTACATAATGATCTAGTTGAGAACATTTGCAATGGTGTGGCCTCACTATTGGTCTTGCTTGATCTCTCTGTTGGCCTTTGACACAGTGTATCACAAATTGTTATTGAGTGATCTTTATGATTGTGGTGTGCGTGACTCCGCTCTCTTGCTTTCTTGGGACATACTTGTCAGGTAGATCCCAGAGTGTGATGGTAAATCAAATGGTCTCGGACTCGACACCCCTGCAGTATGGTGTTCCGCAGGGATCAGTTTTAGGTCCTATCCTAATTTATAATTTATATCAGCAGTTTTGTCTCTTCTGCTTCGTGCACATAATGTCACTTTTCACTTTTATGCAGATGACACCCAGATTTATGTGAGAATCACAAATATAGTTGATATACGGAGTAAGATGGAATTGTTGATGTCTGATATCAAGAAGTGGATGAGAGCGAGAAACTTAAACTAAATGATGGTAAAACTGATATTCTCATCATCCGAGGAAATAGAAGAGCTGATGATATACTAGGGCCCGTCTCCATCAATGTGGGTGGATCTCAGCTGCGACCGGCCAACTCTGTTCGAAATCTGGGTGTATATGTGAACTCCCGATTAGATTTCAAAGAGCATGTAAACCAGATAGTTAAAAGTTGTTACTTGCACATCAGAAATCTCTATTTGGTGAAGCCGTTTATAACCAGGCGTTGCCTCCTGACGTTGGTTCACTCATTGGTTTTCTCTCGTGTTGATTATTGCAATGCCCTGTTGGTGGGTCTTCCAAATTATATTTAAAAAAAAGTTCAGTCTGTTCTTAACAGGGCCGCAAGACTCATTTTTGGTGTTCCACCTAGAACTCCTACTACATCTCTTCACATAGAACTGCACTTGCTGCCAGTAAGAGCAAGAATAGAATTTAAGTTGTGTTTGGTGACTTTTAAGGTTCTCAAATTTGGTGAGCCTAGGTACCTTGCGGAGCTGCTCAGGCGCCCACCGGCACACCATGGTGTAGTTGTGCATCATGACAATGACCCTTTTCGTCTTGATGAACCAAGGGCTTTCCAGCAGTCTTCTTTCTTTGAGAGGTCATTCTCCTACATGGCTCCGAGGTTGTATAACAGGTTGCCGCTGTCCATGAGACAACTGAGTTTTGTTGAATGCTTCAAGAGACAACTTAAGACTTTTCTCTTTGAGAGAAGCTATGATCTTGGGAGAGGTGTCATGACAGATGGCTATAGAGTTTAGGCTATTTTGCCACTGCTAGTGATTGTTAAATGTGTGTTGTATATAAGCCTTCTTTTGATGCATTTGATTTTGTTCTTTTTTCTTTCTCTTTCCGAGCGCTAGTGAATTCTTCGGAAAAATTGGCGCTTATGAGAAATAAGTAACATGCTTATTATTATTATTATTATTACCTGTAGAATGGCGTTGAGTAGAGCTCTCCAAGTTAACTGGTTCAGTTGTGATGACGATTTCCGTGGAGATAACTTTGTGGCGATATCAGCCACTTTACACTACTTTTCACCACTTAACAATAACATACAGGCACACACGAACATGGACGCCTCTCCTTCTTGTGGTCGGAGATGCGTGGCGTCGGTCCAGCCGGCTGTTGTTTACATGCGTTGGATGGACGCCTCGCACACCAAGCTTACAGGCTTTCAAACTGCCGTAGCCTCAGAGCCCTTCCAGGTTCCGCGGGGGTGTTTTTTATGGATGCCTCAGAGCCCAACCGGGTCTGAGGGGTTAAAAAAAAAAAAAAAAAATTGCAATAATTATAACTACTAAACTCTATAATCATCTGTCACTACACCATTCTCCAGGTCGTAACACCTTTGAAACATACAGGTCTTTAACCCACCAGACCCGGTTGGGCTCTCAGAAACCCATAACAAATGCGCCCGCGGAACCCGGTAGGGCTCTGAGGCACCGGCAGCTTGAAAGCCTGTAAGCTTGGTGTGCGAGGCGTCCGTCCGACGCATGTAAACAACAGCCGGTTGGACCGACGCCGCGCATCTCCGACCACAAGGAGAGGCGTCGCTTGTTCGTGTGTGGGTGTGTGTTATTGTTAAGTAGTGAAAAGTAGTGAAAAGTGGCTGATATCGCCACAAAGTTCTCTCCACGGAAATCATCACAACTGAACCAGTTGACTTAGAGAGCTCTACTCAACGCCATTCTACAGGTACGAAACACATCTACGCTTGGGGATGCGCGGGAATGTGGAAGCAGTCAAAATAACAAAGATACGGTAGCCTAGGCGTAGACGTTTTCGGCCAAAACCCCCGGGTTTCGGGGAAATTATAGAATACAATAGCCGGGGCTGGAGGGTTAACCCTCGGTTCCCGGTTGGGCTTTCAGAAGCCCATTAGCTATTGCCTCTGTGAGACTCGGATGGGCTGCTGAAATCCATTGCTTTTAATCCAAGGCTTAAGACCAATTAAAACGCACTAGAGAAAGTTTTGTTGTCTTGGCGGGTCGTCTGTTTAACCAACAAGAACAAGAACACACAGCCAGCCAGTCAGCTGACTACTGATTGAAGGCAAGCCTTACGAAAGTTTTGTACAGTAACACCCCGATTTTCCGGCACTCGGGGGGATTTGAAACCTCCGGTGAATTGAAAAGTCCGGTTAGTTGAACATTACTCCTATAAATGCCCATAAACCCCAACAAAATACCCCCTAATGGCTATCTGTATTATCAGCCTTAATATAATAAACAAACACACCATTTTAATAGTAATGTTCTCAACTTGCCAATTTATAAGTACAGTAGAAGTTGGAAAAGGCGTCCAGCTGTTGTTGTTGTTGTCGGCGGCGTAATACGTATCATTGTATGCGAAGGCTAGGCCTTATCGGGAGGGAGAGTTCCGTGGCGCATTCAAAGTTTTGACAGTAGCAAAACGAAACACTAATATCAAACTGTTTTTGTTCTTTTTAGTTTGTCTTAGGTTTCTCACTTAACCTCTAAAGCACTAAGCCCCTGTAGCTAAGGTATTCTGATTAATTCCTCACTAAAATCGTTAATTTACCATATACAATCAGGTCTCAATATACTGTACACGCATTTTTTATATACGGTTTCGTTTGGACACAGTAACCTCAAAAGTTCCAGTCGGCCACAACATGGGAAAAGTCGGGATCATACACGGGTGGCGTCCCAAGCCTAAGGTATATATAAATTATTAAGAATGTTATTTATGCATCAAATATCTGTCTGTCTATCTATTTAATGCATCTACAGTATCTCCCTTATACATAAATATAACTGTCTTATTTGGTCTTTTTTTAATCTATGAATAATTTCTAATATACCTTATGAGCATTAATGCTGGATTTTCTTTTTTTTCCAGAGCTGGTCCCCGGCGGGTCTATGCAGAACCTGGAGTAAGTTTCCCACCAGTCTCTCATGGCCCTTTGCCCCGGTTTTTACTTTCTGCATTTCGCCCACCTGTGCAGGTTTCCTTATTCTTGCGCACACCTTTTGTATAAAATATGTTAAAATGTCTCGTTTGGTGTGGGTTACCTTTCCGGCGTTTTTCTCGTTGCTCCGAGAACACCGTTTTTGTTTACCGAGTTTTAGTCAGGATGGCTAAAATAGGTAAGTTACCCCGACGAGTTTGGTCGCTTGAGGGCTCATCTGAAACTGCGTTTTCTGTGGTCGAGCCTGGGATCAGGCTTCCTGTGTTATTCATTGCTTTATGCATTACGCCCTCCTGTAATGTCGCGTTTAGTGTGGGTTACCTTTCCGGCGTTTTTCTCTTTGCTCCGAGAACACCGTTGTTGTTTACCGAGTTTTAGTCAGGATGGCTAAAATAGGTAAGTTACCCCGACGAGTTTGGTCGCTTGAGGGCTCATCAGAAACTGCGTTTTCTATGGTCGAGCCTGGGATCAGGCTTCCTGGGTTATTCCCGTCGAGGGGGGCTCCACACAGTTATCTAGGTGATCATGCTGACACCTGTTGGACATGGTTTTCTCCGCTTTCAAAGCCATTGAAACAATGCTGTCTGTTTGTTTGGTCTTTCCCTCCCGGCGACCTTTTTACAAAGAGGTCTGGGGCAGGTATAATTGGTTTGACATTGCATATAAAACCCGGCGGTTGTACCTTCGGGTGGTTATATTAACGGATTTGCGATTCGCGATAATTTGCCAAACACTTGATTGATACAATAGGGTATCACGGCCTTCAAGACGGCGATCTATGAGGGCTTCTGGGAGAAGCCGGAGTAGAGATTAAGATAGGCTTAGACATTTTATGGGATAAAAAGATGCTTGAATCTTACTAGTGTTTCAAGTGTAAAGGGATACTTGAAAGACTTCATCTTTAATAAAGATATGCTTCATCTTTATGAGGATTCAGAAGTTATGCTTAATTCTTTTGGACAGGTAAATGATATGCTGAAATCTTTAATAAGCCATTGAAACAAAGCTGTTTGTTTGTTTAGTCTTTCCCTCCCGGCGACCTTTTTACAAAGAGGTCTGGGGCAGGTACAATTGGTTTGACATTGCATATAAAACCCGGCGGTTGTACCTTCGGGTGGTTATATTAACTGATTTGCAATTCGCGATAATTTGCCAAACAATTGATTGATACAATAGGGTATCACGGCCTTCAAGACGGCGATCTATGAGGGCTTATGGGAGAAGCCGGATTAGAGATTAAGATAGGCTTAGACTTTTTATGGGATAAAAAGATGCCGGAATCTTACTAGTGTTTCAAGTGTATTGGGATACTTGGAAGACTTCAAAAGTAGTGGTGGAGTGCTACGGTTCGTTGACCGGCGGTTTTGTGGCACATATTTTGTACCATTTTTTGGGTGTAACCCTATGAGCATTAATCCCCGGAAATTTCTCTTTCCAGGGCGGAGTACCGGTGTTGCACCAGGTGACCAGGTAGTTCCCGGGAGCGGGGTAGTTTTCCCCCAGTCTCTGTCGTGTCGGCACTTGAACCTCTCATTGCTGTATGTTCAACGCCGTTAAGCTCAGGTATCCCTATCTTATTTGTGTTTGTTAATGAAATAATTTAATAGCTGAATCATAATAAACATATATATTTTCTATGATTATATTATGATAATATTGTGTTTATTTATAGTAATTTATTTTAATACAATTAAATATATATTAAATTAATTAGTATACTTTATGATTTTGCTCACCAGCTCTGCTTTCAATGTGTAATGAGCTATGGGAGCTTTTAATTATCATAAACCTTTACGGGCCTCGGACGAGGGCTCCCTTTCAGAGAGTATACCGAGCTCGCAAGCGAGGGACAGCCACAGCCAAGGTGTATGGCGATACTCACAGTCCTGGCAGGACAGCACACATCCCTTTGTGACTCAACTAGTGCTGACGTCCACCGGGATGCCGATGTACCATCTTCTATCCCAGTTTTAACATGGCAACATGTGGAGGTCCCGGCTTCGGCGGAACTTCCCATGATAGGCCAGACTTAACGGATGAAGAACAACGATCTCTGGTCTCAGAGATGGAGGCTGAAGAGTCCAGTCACCTTCTAGGCGACTCTCAGGGTACTGTCGAATCTCCACGGAGTTCGTCATCGGCTAGGTATGTACCGGCGGAAGAGATTGATGGACTACTATTGAATGCACTTAATAGGTTCTTTGGCCCTACGCCGGAAACTCCTTTTGATACGGGAGATCCCGCGATGTCGACGAATGTGCGACCTCTGGCTACATCCTTTGCTTTAGCTAAAATACCTAACCATCCTCTTGTGTCAGATCCAATTTCCAATGTGCCAGGCACAGCAGCTCTCACTACTTCCACTGTGCGAGTCTTATCAGACATATCTCCCCCTCCTTTAGTCAAGGCGCCAGTTAAAAAAACAGGAGCTATGCCTCTTTTATACGGGCCGGATGAGTCAGGGGTAGCAATGTTACGGAAATGTTTTGGATGTTCATATTAAGGACATTCCAGGTTCTTATAACCATGACTTATTCTTCCCACCAAATCCCTCCAGAACGCCATTCTTGGTTCTCTCTTCAGGTTTTTGGTGCCGGCGGAGTCCCCTCAGCTTGGCTGCCACCCCCCACAATTGGCAACCTAGAAACCTCGCGGACTTGTTCATTATGGACATTCAGGAGGCCAAGTGGCTAGCACCATATGGTAGCGACGTGACCAAGATATTCACGAATCATTATACCCAGTCTACAAAGCGACAGTTTCAATCGCATTGGCAAGCTTTTACGTCTCGGATTCTTAGAACAACACAAACTGTGCCCTCGGTGGCGTTGGTTGTTAATTATTTTATTTATCTGTTCATGCAGAAACATTTATCTGAAAGTTATTTATGTGGGCAGGTTTTAAACTCCGCCCACCTCCCCGTCAGCTCAAGCCTACGTGGTCTCTGGACAAAGCATCGTCGTTATTCTCGTTCCCATATGTACCAAAGCCTGCAGATTTTACAAAAGGGCAGTATTCCTTATGGCTTTGGCTACCGGGAACAGAGTATCTGAGCTGGCGGCGATGAGCAACGCACCTGATTGCCTCAGGTTTGATAGGCTTCATGAGTGTATTCACATTGCACCTTCCCCAGGATTCATAGCCAAGATTGAGCACAGTGAACACGTGTTTTCAGAGTTCACGGTGCCGGCGTTAAAAAGGGGAAAGGTGCACCATCTTTTTTGCCCAGTGCAAGCTCTAACCAAATATTTAAGAGTGGCACCTCTAAATCACCAGGGTGCTTTATGGGTCGCAAGTCCGGGTGAACGCTTGATGGAGCGTACACTGGCTTCTCTCTTGGTCGAGGACTTTAAAGAGAAGAATCCCGGCGTTCTGGGTAAGACCCACGATTTACGCAAGGGGTCAGCCTCTTTACGTTTCCTTAATAATCTTTCGGTGGAAGTTATTAAGTCCACACAGTTGTGGGCCTCTAATCAGGAGTTTTTGCCTCGATACCTATCAGTAGCTCTGGACAAACCTTCCTTGCCATGTATAGTTTTACGGCAGAGGGTCTAGGTGGCCCTTTTAGTCATGTTTTGTTTAATTTCAAGAAAAAAGGGGGGGGGGGGGGGGAGGGTGCAGTCAGTGTGACATTATAGATTTGACTCCTGTAAGGAGATAAAGAAAACCTAATATTTAGTAGTGGCCCCGTAATCATTGACGAACATGCCTATTACATAAGGCATCCTCTTCAAACACTAATCCGCCGTAGTTTGAATCTACCGCGCAGAGCATTTAAAAACTGAGGAGCCTTCATCATGAGCGCACGCGACCTCACTCATGGCTTCAGTCATTATGAATTGGGTTCTCACTACGAAAAAACTTTGTAAAGAATAAAAACAAAAACAAAATAAGAATAACTATCTAATAAGCTTTCCATCATATCGTGGATGTACTTGTGTGGATCTTTGACCAGACGCTACTGCAGGCGTCATTCTTCCTTCACTGACATATCAAGTAAACCAAAATCCTGAATACATCAACGAATGGGAAGGGGATGGTCGGGAGGGCCCCAGTCGTCAATGATTACGGGGCCACTACTAAATATTAGGTTTTCTTTATCTCCTTACAGGAGTCAAACCTATAATTTATTAGTGGCCCCTCCATCATTGACGAACATGCCTGATTTCTAAGACTGGAGGAGGACATTCGTAATCATATCATAACTCTAGAAAAGCAGATAATCAAACAACCACATAGTATTCTTACTCTTGTAAAAAAGAGATATTCGGGTGCATAAACTTTATACAGCCTAAATCTTCAAAAAGGGGTACAAGCAGGAGCGTGCTTCAAAGAAGCCTGCTTGAAAAAGGGTTAACTCTGAGACTCTGTACACAGATCTGCTAGTTAAGAAGGCACCCCACTTAAAGTAAGTGGTGAAAACTAAAAACTTATAAGTTTACATGTGCACATATAAACCCCATTAACTAGTGGATATATTCCTAAAAATATAACCAAACATAAATGAATTCTTGTACATTCATAGAAGTACTGAACTCGTGTACTTATGGAGAAGTAATTACTTCAAAAGTAAAAGTCGTAGTTGCAACTACCGAGATTTCTCAAAAATCTATTGCTTCACAGCCAAAGCTACTTACAACAAGAATTGTTGTAACACTACTATTGGCCTTTAGCACAATTTCCTGCAATAAATACTACAGAGAAATTTTATAAAACAATGCATACAAACAGTATCCCAGCTCGTATGTTCCGAACACATACTCCGGAGGGGTCTAGGGTGTCCTATGTCACACTGACTGCACCCTCCCCCCCCTTTTTCTTGAAATTAAACAAAACGTGACTAAAAGGGCCACCTAGACCCTCTGCCGTAAAGCTATACATGGCAAGGAAGGTTTGTCCAGAGCTACTGAAAGGTATCGCGTCAAAAAACTCCTGATTAGAGGCCCACAACTGTGTGGACTTAATAACTTCCACCGAAAGATTATTAAGGAAACGTAAAGAGGCTGTCCCCTTGCGTAAATCGTGGGTCTTACCCACAACGCCGGGATTCTTCTCTTTAAAGTCCTTGACCAAGAGAGAAGCCAGTGTATGCTCCATCAAGCGTTCACCCGGACTTGCGACCCATAAAGCACCCTGGTGATTTAGAGGTGCCACTCTTAAATATTTGGTTAGAGCTTGCAATGGGCAAAAAAGATGGTGCACCTTTCCCCTTTTTAACGCCGGCACCGTGAACTCTGAAAACACGTGTTCACTGTGCTCATTCTTGGCTAAGAATCCTGGGGAAGGTGCAATGTGAATACACTCATGAAGCCTATCAAACCTGAGGCAAATAGGTGTGTTGCTCATCGCCGCCAGCTCAGATACTCTGTTCCCGGTAGCCAAAGCCATAAGGAATACTGCCCTTTTGTAAAATCTGCAGTCTTTGGTACATACGGGAACGAGAATAACTACGATGCTTTGTCCAGAGACCATGTAGGCCTGAGCTGACGGGGAGGTGGGCGGAGTTTAAAACCTGCCCTCATAAATCAATTTCAGATAAATGTTTCTGCATGAACAGATACATTAAATAATTAACAACCAACGCCACCGAGGGCAGAGTTTGGTTTGTTCTAAGAATCCAAGACATAAAAGCTTGCCAATGCGATTGAAACTGTCGCTTTGTAGACTGGTTATATTGATTCGTGAATATCTTGGTCACGTCGCTACCATATGGTGCTAGCCACTTGGCCTCCTGAATGTCCATAATGAACAAGTCCGCGAGGTTTCTAGGTTGCCAATTGTGTTCTAAGTGGAACAACCCGACCGGGAGTGACACTGGGTGCGGGCATCACGTGTACAAATGCTTGTACCAAACTGCACCGGCCACAGGGGCGCGATTAGCGAGACTACGCCTCGCTAATCCTGTAGTTTGTTGACTACGTGGCACATTAGAGACGCGTCTGGCGGCGGAAAATAGATAAATGGAACTCAACCTGTTCTCGTCCGTCATCAGAGCGTCAGGTCCGCCCGCCGGCGTTATCGTCCGGCGGGTGAGGTACAGTAGGGTCTCACATAAAACGAGTTTATGGTCGATAAACGAGGGCGTTTTATGCGAATTCGTTTTATGTGAACACAGCATTTTGGTGGCGCAATATCGTCAATGTTCACTGAAAGCGAAAATTTTCGTACAAAGCGAACGATATTTCGTACGATATTTCGGCGTTTTATATGAAAGCGTACGATATTTTGTACGTTTTGTACGATATTTCGGCGCTCTATATGAAAACTCCTTGTATTTGTCCCACTTTGGCGGCGGACTCGTTTTATGTGATCACATTCGTTCTGATCGAAAATTAAATATTAATATTTTAGGTCGGTCGTTTTAATCGAGACTCGTTTTATGCGAACACGTTTTATGCGGGACCCTACTGTACAGTGGGAGTTTGCAAGTCTTCTCAGATGCAAACAAATCCACTTGTTGATGGTAATGCTCCGCACACGCAAGAGCGCCCATTCCACTGAAGTGCTTTGTCTCTGAGACAGAGCGTCTGCCCAGACGTTTGCAACGCCTGGGAGATAAGATGCGTGAAGATGAATGTTCAGCCTGTTGGTTAGTATAAAAATCTTTTCTGACACGTTTAGCCACTTCCGAGATCTTATTGACCCTTGTTTCTGAATACAGTGAACCACATTCAGATTGTCCATTCTGAAGGCCACCGACTAGCCCCGTAAAGCAGAGCCGTGAGCCTGAAGGACAGATAAGGGGACTAGTAAGTCTTTGACATTGATGTGGAAGATTTCTAAATGGGACCAAAACCTTTGACCCTGATGCCTGAGGTTTGACTAAAAGCCCCAACCTATCGTGCCTGACGCATCCATGTCCACCCATACCGACGGCGGAGGAGAGGTTCATGACATGACTGCGTGCAACCTTTCTCTCGTCGCCCAAACCGCTAGTAAGTTGTGTAATAACGTTGGGATAGGCCATACTATCCCCGCCGGTAATAGTGGGAAAAATTTGTTGCCCTCCAAGATTAAACGTTAGACTTTCAACCGGCCCAACTTCACAGTTAGCTGAACCCCGTTGAGAGAACCGACTAGAGATTCCCAAAGTTTCTGTGTCGTATTCAGACTGTGGAGAAACATAAACAGTTTTTGCGAAATCTGTTTCGAGTGTCCACACTCTGACTCAGAGTGAGAGAAGCTGTGTCCTCGACCAGCCCTATCCCCTGAAATACTCGTGGGGGAACAAGGGTTTGACTTTTACTAAGCTGACCTTGAATCCTAGAGATATGAGATGGTTTAACGTAACGTAGACATGACTGATGCGTAACTTTTCTGTTTCTGCCACCACCAGTTAGTCGCCCAGATACCACCAGACCCTGATCCCTTGTTCTAACAAGGGCATCAGGGCTTGCGGGGACCTTGCTTGAATGCTTGTGCCAAATTGAAAACAGTCTTCCAAACTGCTGGTGAAATCAAAGAAGGAATTAGAACTGGAGACAGAACTACTTGGCTTGCAATACGGTCAAGAAGTTTCTTCACTAAGAACATCCTCAGATCCTGCCTTGCTCGAACTGCCTCTAATAAGGCCGTCCGAATATCTCCTAAAGACTTGGATGGAAGTCTGGAGAAGCAAGCGCCGGGAAAGTTCAATGGCTTTCCTGACTTCCGTGGCTTCTATTGCCTGAGAAGAGCGTAACAGAGACTTTGTTACTTGCTGGGAACCATATATTGCGAAAACAGTTTTAAACGCTTTTCCTCTTAACCTAAACTCGCGGTCTAGGTAAGCTGGGGAAGGCGTGCTAATGGCAGCCAAGCAGAGGGGACTCCGCCGGCACCAAAAACCGGAAGAGAGAACCAAGAATGGCGTTCTGGAGGGATTTGGTGGTAAGAATAAGTCATGGTTATAATAACTTGGAATGTCCTTAATATGAACATCCAAAACATTTCCGTAACATTGCTACCCCTGACTCATCAGGCCCGTAAAAAGAGGCATAGCTCCTGTTTTTTTGACTGGCGCCTTGTCTAAAGGAGGGGGAGATATGTCTGATATGACTCGCACAGTGGAAGTAGTGAGAGCTGCTGTGCCTGGCACATTGGAAATTGGGTCTGACACAAGCGGATGGCTAGGTATTTTAGCTAAAGCAAAGGATGTAGCCAGAGGTCGCACATTCGTCGACATCGCGGGATCTCCCGTATCAGAAGGAGTTTCCGGCGTAGGGCCAAAGAACCTATTAAGTGCATTCAATAGTAGTGCATTCAATAGTAGTCCATCAATCTCTTCCGCCGGTACATACCTAGCCGATGACGAACTCCGTGGAGATTCGACAGTACCCTGAGAGTCGCCTAGAAGGTGACTGGACTCTTTAACCTCCATCTCTGAGACCAGAGATCGTTGTTCTTCATCCGTTAAGTCTGGCTTATCATGGGAAGATCCCGCCGAAGCCGGGACCTCCACATGTTGCCATGTTAAAACTGGGGTAGAAGATGGTACATCGGCATCCCGTGGACGTCAGCACTAGTTGAGTCACAAAGGGATGTGTTCTGTCCTGCCAGGACTGTGAGTATCGCCATACACCTTGGCTGTGGCTGTCCCTCGCTTGCGAGCTCGGTATACTCTCTGAAAGAGAGCCCTGTAAAGGTTTATGATAATTAAAAGCTCCCATAGCTCATTAACACATTGAAAGCAGAGCTGGTGAGCAAAATCATAAAGTATACTAATTAATTTAATTTATATTTAATTGTATTAAAATAAATTACTATAAATAAACACAATATTATCCTAATATAATCATAGAAAATATATATGGTTATTATTATTCAGTGATTAAATTATTTCATTAACAAATACAAATAATATAGGGATACCTGATCTTAACGGCGTTGAACATACAGCAATGAGAGGTTCAAGTGCCGACATGACAGAGACTGGGGGAAAACTACCCCGCCCCCGGGAACTACCTGGTCACCTGGTGCAACACCGGTACTCCGCCCTGGAAAGAGAATTTTCCGGGGATTAATGCTCATAGGGTTACACCCAAAAAATGGTACAAAATATGTGTCACAAGACCGCCGGTCAACGAACCGTAGCACTCCACCACTACTTTTCGTTTTCCTTTAGTTTCATATTAAAGATTTCAGGATATATTTACCTGTCCAGAAGATTTTAAGCATATCTTCTGAATCCTCATAAAGATGAAGTATATCTTTATTAAAGATGAAGTCTTTCAAGTATCCCTTTACACTTGAAACATTAGTAAGATTCCGGCATCTTTTTATCCCATAAAAAGTCTAAGCCTATCCTAATCTCTAATCCGGCTTCTCCCAGAAGCCCTCATAGATCGCCGTCTTGAAGGCCGTGATACCCTATTGTATCAATCAATTGTTTGGCAAATGATCGCGAATTGCTAATCAGTTAATATAACCACCCGAAGGTATAACCGCCGGGTTTTATATGCAATGTCAAACCAATTGTACCTGCCCCAGACCTTTTTTGTAAAAAGGTCGCCGGGAGGGAAAGACTAAACAAACAAACAACATTGTTTCAATTGTTTATTAAGGATTTCAGCATATCTTTTACCTGTTCGAAAGAATTAAGCATAACTTCTGAATCCTCATAAAGATGAAACGTATCTTTATTAAAGATGAAGTCTTTCAAGTATCCCTTTACACTTGAAACACTAGTAAGATTCAGGCATCTTTTTATCCCATAAAAAGTCTAAGCCTATCTTAATCTCTAATCCGGCTTCTGCCAGAAGCCCTCATAGATCGCCGTCTTGAAGGCCGTGATACCCTATTGTATCAATCAATTGTTTGGCAAATTATCGCGAATCGCAAATCCGTTAATATAACCACCCGAAGGTACAACCGCCGGGTTTTATATGCAATGTCAAACCAATTATACCTGCCCCAGACCTCTTTGTAAAAAGGTCGCCGGGAGGGAAAGACCAAACAAAATAACTGTGTGGAGCCCCCCTCGCCGGGAATAACACAGGAAGCCTGATCCCAGGCTTGACCACAGAAAACGCAGTTTCTGATGAGCCCTCAAGCGACCAAACTCGTCGGGGTAACTTACCTATTTTAGCCATCCTGACTAAAACTCGGTAAACAAAAACGGTGTTCTCGGAGCAACGAGAAAAACGCCGGAAAGGTAACCCACACCAAACGAGACATAACAGGAGGGCGTAATGCATAAAGCAATGAATAACACAGGAAGCCTGATCCCAGGCTCGACCACAGAAAACGCAGTTTCTGATGAGCCCTCAAGCGACCAAACTCGTCGGGGTAACTTACCTATTTTAGCCATCCTGACTAAAACTCGGTAAACAA
The DNA here is from genome assembly GCA_032716605.1 of Paralithodes platypus. Classification (NCBI taxonomy): domain Eukaryota; kingdom Metazoa; phylum Arthropoda; class Malacostraca; order Decapoda; family Lithodidae; genus Paralithodes; species Paralithodes platypus. The sequence goes on along the minus strand of CM064493.1, from coordinate 39,281,484 downwards.
AAACGGTGTTCTCGGAGCAACGAGAAAAACGCCGGAAAGGTAACCCCCACCAAACGAGACATTTTAACACATTTTATACAAAGGGTGTGCGCAAAATTAGGGATACCTGAACAGGAGGGCGTAATGCATAAAGCAAAAACCGGGGCAAAGGTAGCCATGACAGAGACTGGAGGGAAACTTACTCCAGGTTCTGCATAGACCCGCCGGGACCCAGCTCTGGAAAAATAAAATTTCCAGGAATTAATGCTCATAAGGTTAACCCACTCATGTTCGCACACAGGTGTTAAATAACCCGCCGGGTAACGAGACGTAATACTCAACGACCACAGCTCGCTACGCGGTGGGGTTTCCTAAGTAAAGGATTTCAGAATATCTTAATTTGTCCAAAAGATTTATGAATACCCTCTGACATAATATATAAAGACCATCATGGCGTTTATAAGTGATTAAGTCTTTCCAATGGTGGTTGTTTCCAGATTAAATTTTGGAAAAAAAAAACTAAAAAAGACGCCGGCCCCCGAATTATCTCGTAGATCAAAAACTGGGAAGCCTGACAAATATACGAGATCTAACTTCTGCCGAAGTATCTTTTTAGATCGCCGTATGTTGAAGGCGGCGATACAAAACGTATCCCTCAAATGTCTGGTTAACTAACTGAATTGTAAATTCGTTATTCTCATCCGTGCAAGAAGCACCCGCCGGGTGTGAATAATAGTTTAAAAAACGTTAACCCCAATTGTGCCCTAAAGCGCCGTATGTTGAAGGAGGCGATACACAATGCATCCCTCAATTGTCTGGTCAACTAAACTGAATTTTGCAAATTCGGTCATCCCACCCTTCCAGGTTGCACCCACCGGGTGATTTAAAGTTTAAAAGTTAACCCCAATTGTTCCTATCCCCACTTCTTTGAAACAGATCGCCGGGGAGGAAATACAACTACAGCATAGTTTTATATTGGCTTTGCAAAACCGAAAAAACTACAAACAACACGTGTCCGTATGAACACTGTTAGATGGGTACAGCCAACCCGCCGGGAATCAGATGGAGCCTGAAACAGGCACCCCAGAGACGCAGACCTGGGGAGCCACAGACACCCACTCGCCGGGGAAACAAGCCTGTTTTAAACCACGCGTGGCCAAAACTTGGCAACCAGCCGGGGTTATCAAGGTGAAACCGAGAAAAACCCGCCGGAAAAACCCACCCCGTCCAGATACCATCTGAACGCAACACCGGACCGAGGCGTAGCCAAAACACAACTAACGCCGGGCCCAACATAGTCCGTGGAATTAGCCAATACACAACTAACCCAGGACACATAAATAGTCCGTGGAATTAGCCAATACACAACTAAACCAGGACACACATGACACAGTAGTACATAATTAGAAAATAAATCAATAACACTTGTATATGTGGTAAAGCTACGAGAGGCTGGCTAGGCCTAGGCAGACGGATAACAGTAACAAGTCGGAATATAAACAAAAAGCACTGAATTATATCACAACAGGAACCACCGCCAACACACCACTGTAGCAAACACTTCCGGCAAAGGGAAGAACTGACTCGGGACCCAGAAAAAACTTCACTAAGTGAAGAAAAATACGCTGGGAACGTCAGCAAAAATACGCTACCTCATCAGAAAGATAAACGGAAGCAATAACGCGTAATGAAAGCCGCCTGCATCACAAAGCTAGCTAACTGTGAAAAAGTTCACATGTCCACAACAGGACCACGAGGGTACATCCGAAATAGATGCCCCAAACACACGACCCAAAATACACTGCACTGCGGGCAACTAGCCCAGGACACTCCTGCTACGCATATCCTAACCTTACTCGATACATCCCGGAGTAAACAAATGAGAAAAAACTCACTAGGGACGCAACAAATGCGGAATCCGCGGAGCGTGGGGAGACACGTCCGGGCAGGCTGAACGCAGAGCAGAGAAGGAAGAATGACGCCTGCAGTAGCGTCTGGTCAAAGATCCACACAAGTACATCCACGATATGATGGAAAGCTTATTAGATAGTTATTCTTATTTTCTTTTTGTTTTAATTTTTTACGAAGTTTTTTCGTAGTGAGAACCCAATTCATAATGACTGAAGCCATGAGTGAGGTCGCGTGCGCTCATGATGAAGGCTCCTCAGTTTTTAAATGCTCTGCGCGGTAGATTCAAACTACGGCGGATTAGTGTTTGAAGAGGATGCCTTATGTAATAGGCATGTTCGTCAATGATGGAGGGGCCACTAATAAATAGGACACCCTAGACCCCTCCGGAGTATGTGTTCGGAACATACGAGCTGTGATACTGGTTGTAGGCATTGTATTATAAAATTTCTCTGTAGTATTCATTGCAGGAAATTGTGCTAAAGGCCAATAGTAGTGTTACAACAATTCTTGTTGTAAGTAGCTTTGGCTGTGAAGCAATAGATTTTTGAGAAATCTCGGTAGTTGCAACTACGACTTTTACTTTTGAAGTAATTACTTCTGCATAAGTACACGAGTTCAGTACTTCTACGAATGTACAAGAATTCGTTTATGTTTGGTTATATTTTTAGGAATATATCCACTAGTTAATGGGTTTATATGTGCACATGTAAACTTATAAGTTTTTAGTTTTCACCACTTACTTTAAGTGGGGTGTCTTCTTAACTAGCAGATCTGTGCACAGAGTCTCAGAGTTAACCCTTTTTCAAGCAGGCTTCTTTGAAGCACGCTCCTGCTTGTACCCCTTTTTGAAGATTTAGGCTGTATAAAGTTTATGCACCCGAATATCTCTTTTTTACAAAAGTAAGAATACTATGTGGTTGTTTGATTATCTGCTTTTCTAGAGTTATGATATGATTACGAATGTCCCCCTCCAGTCTTAGAAATCAGGCATGTTCGTCAATGATGGAGGGGCCACTAATAAATTATAGGTTTGACTCCTGTAAGGAGATAAAGAAAACCTAATATTTAGTAGTGGCCCCGTAATCATTGACGACTGGGGCCCTCCCGACCATCCCCTTCCCATTCGTTGATGTATAAGGATTTTGGTTTACTTGATATGTCAGTGAAGGAAGAATGACGCCTGAATCAGCGTCTGGTCAAAGATCCACACAAGTACATCCACGATATGATGGAAAGCTTATTGGATAGTTATTCTTATTTTCTTTTTGTTGTTATTTTTTACGAAGTTTTTTCGTAGTGAGAACCCAATTCATAATGACTGAAGCCATGAGTGAGGTCGCGTGCGCTCATGATGAAGGCTCCTCAGATTTTAAATGCTCTGCGCGGTAGATTCAAACTACGGCGGATTAGTGTTTGAAGAGGATGCCTTATGTAATAGGCATGTTCGTCAATGATTACGGGGCCACTACTAAATATTAGGTTTTCTTTATCTCCTTACAGGAGTCAAACCTATAATTTTAGCGATTTTGTCCTTCGGTTGCACGATCGTTGCAAGACAACCAGTGATCGTAGAAGGATGGTTCGGGTGTCATTGGAAAGCTCAATTTACGCCCTTTCAGGGAGAGAGAGGGGAGACATGATAATGATGTACAAATGCACCCGAGGGCTGGAGAGGCTGGATAGGGAGGATATATTAATTATGGATACAGGAATAACTAGAGGCCACAGCTACAAAGTAAAAAGACCTACCTGCAAGAACGATATCAGGAAGTTTAGCTTCCCCTATAGATGTATTGACAAATGGAATGGGCTGGAGGAGGAGGTGGTAGGGGCAGGGAACATCCATATTTTCAAGAAAAAATTGGATAAAAGTAGACTGAGAGACGGGACAACACGAGCTTAGCTCAACTCCTGTAAACTACAATTAGGTAAACTACAATTAGGTAAATACAATTAGGTAAATACATACTTGTATTACGCTCTGGGTCTTGTTTATGCATGAAAAAGAGCACGGAAACAACCCCATTTATGGTAAAAAAAAAACGCTGTGCGGCACGGTCAAATATACCGCCTAGCCCGCTAAATAAGGGTTAATCATTCCTAAGGTACGTCATTGGGACGGAGCCACTGAAAAGTAGAAAATAAAAAATAAAAGAATTAACACAGTTTGAACACCGCACCTACGCGCATTCTGATCTTCCTCTGTTTCCCATACCTTGCCTGCTATCCCCACCTCTCCAGGTGCGTTCTTTAATGTATATATCAAGTTGAGCATGTGTATGGGAAGGGGATGGTGGGAGGGCAATTGTCGTCATTGACTCCAGGAGCCACCAATAAATATTAGTTTTTCCTTCCTTCCCTACGGGTTGTCAAAACCGTAATTTATTGGTGGCTCTTTACGTCAATGACGTAAGAGCCTAGAATATCACGACCGGTGGAGGGACCTTCATATGCTCATCAAGTTAAAAAACAAGAATCTATTAGAAAGAAAAAAAAAAAAAAAAAAAAAAATGTGACATGTGTTTAACCCTCCAGCACCGGCTATGTATTATATATATATTCCTCGAAACCCGGGTGTTTTGGCCGAAAAACGTCTAGGCTAGGCTACCGTATATTCGTTAATCAGACTTATTCCCGCATTCCCGCGCATCCCCAAGCGTAGCTGTGTTATTTACCTGTAGAATGGCATTAAGTAGAGCTCTCTAAGTCAAACTGGTTGAGCTGTGATGATGATTTCATTGGAGATAACTTTATGGCCAAAACAGCCACTTTACACCACTTTTCGATACTTAACAACAACATACAGGCACACACGAACAAGCGACGCTCTCCTTCTTGTGGCCGGAGATGCGGGGCGTCGGTCCAGCCGGCTGTTGTTTACATGCGTCGGACCGACGCCTCGCACACGGAGCTCACAGGCTTTCAACTACAGGGGTGTTCAAGAGTCCTTCCGGGTACCTGGTATATGCTTTTTTATGGGTGTTTAAGAGCCCATCCGTGGTGAGAGGGTTAAATATAATATAAGCGTATAGCAATAAGAAGAGAGTAATCCCGGCGTAGTGGGTAGGGCCCACGATTTACGCAAATGGGCAGTATCTTTAAGTTTTCTCAAAACAAATTTGGTTGAAGACATAGCTACTACTCAACTATGGGCTTCAAATCATACGTTTTTGACTCGATACCTGTCGGTAGCACTAGACAAACCATCAATGCCATGTGTAGCTTTACGGCAAAGGGTCTAGATGGGTCTCTAAGTCAATAATTGTTTAGGTTAAGAAAGAGGGGGGGGTGCAGTCAGTGAAACATAAGACACCCTAGACCCCGCCGGAGGATATGTACAGAGTATACGAGCTGTGATACAATGTATAAGTGTTGTGATTAAAATTTCTCTGTAGTAATGACTACGGGAAATGTTGTTGAGGTACAATGGATGTAGTACAACAATTGTTTCTTTAAGTGGGATACACTGTTGAAGCAATTTAATTTTAAGAGTTCTCGGTAGTTGCAACTACGAGTAGCATTTTAGTAAGTACATCTGCGATACTACAAGAATTTATTCTATTTTTTGTGTCTAATTTTAAGGAATATACACATTAGAATAATGGGGTTTATATGTGCACATGTAAACATAAAGTTTTATTTTTCATCACTTAATTTAAGTGGGGTGCCTTTAACTTTTAGATCTGTGAATAGATTCTCATAGTTACCCTTTTTCCTCAAGCAGGCTTCTTTAAGCACGCCCCTGCTTGTACCCCTTTTTATATGTTGTATAAAGTTTATACATAAATATATAATTTTTACAAAGTAAGAATACTATGTGGTTGTTTGATTATCTGCCTATTCTATTTGCAATGGTTATGATATGATTACGAATGTCCCCCTCCAGTCTTAGATATCAGGCATAATCGTCAATGATGGAGGGGCCACTAATAAATTATAGGTTTGACTCCTGCAAGGAGATAAAGAAAACCTAATATTTAGTAGTGGCCCCATAATCATTGACGACTGGGGCCCTCCCGACCATCCCCTTCCCATTCGTTGATGTATTAAGGATTTTGGTATACTTGAAATGTCAGTGAAGGCGGAACAATGCGCTAGTCAGCGTCTGGTCCAAGAATCCACAGAAGTACATCCACGGAATATGGAAAGCTTATGAATAGTTATTCTTATTTTATTTTTATTTTGTATTTGTTACGAAGTTTTTTCGTAGTGAGAACCCAATCGTAAAGACGAACCATGAGTGATTTTGCGTGTGCTTATGATGAAGGTTCCTCTGAGCTCTGCGGCGGTAGATTCAAACTACGCTTATGAGCGTTTGAAGAGGTAGCCTTATGTAATAGGCATAATCGTCAATGATTACGGGGCCACTACTAAATATTAGGTTTTCTTTATCTCCTTGCAGGAGTCAAACCTATAATGATGTGTTTCAGCTAGGTTAGAAGCCCAGGCTGGGCTTGCATATTCCATCACTGATCTTATGTATTGTTTATATACTGTGGTGGTAGTTTCTTTGTTGTGTCCAAATTTTGTGTGAGCAAGTGACCTGACGGCGTTAAGTCTGGGTGTCAGTTTCTTTTTAATGTTTGTGGTGTGCTGTTTGAATGTCATATGAGTATCATATGTTACTCCTAGGATTTTGGGTGTGTGTGTGTATGTGTTAGGGGTGTGTTGTTTATGGTGAGTTGAGGGATGTATTCGTGTTCTCCTGTCCAGCTTGTGAGCAGGGTTGCGGTGGATTTGGCTGGGGCTAGATTAAGTCTGTTTGTAGTGCACCAGCCATGTAGTGTGTTGAGATAGGGTTGAAGGAGATCTGTTGCTCTTTTTGGGTCATGGTGTGTGCATGTGAGTGTTATGTCATCTGCATAGGAGGCTAAGTTTATTTGGGGCGTATTAGGTGTAGTTATATCGTGCATGTACAGATTGAAGAGTGCGGGCGATAGGACGGATCCTTGTGGGACTCCGTTTGGAAAGTTTCTGATTTTAGATGACTGACCGGCAAAAGATACGTGTGCACATCTGCCTGCTAGGAAGTTGGCCAGCCACCTTTTTGTGTTGTTGTGCATGTTTGTGTTGTAGATTTTGTTTGTTAGGTTGTGGCGGGGGATGGCATCGAAGGCTTTACTAATGTCGAGTGTGGCTAATAGTGATCTGTGTGGTGGTCTAGCTGAGTTGATGCCGTCAAAAGCTCTTTGTGTAAGGTCTGTGAGAAGAGTGTTTGTGGAGTGCAGTGGCCTAAAGCCATGTTGTGTTGGAGCTAGGGGTAGGTCAGGTGTAATTAGTTGTAATACTAGGCATTCCATGACTTTGGAGGGGGAGCAAAGGAGTGTGATGGGGCGGTGCGAGGAGGGTAGCGTGGGGTCTTTGTTGGGTTTGGGGAATGTGATGATGATACCATGCTTCCAAATGTCTGGTATTGTGTTGTGTGAATAGCTGTAGTTTGATATGTTAGTGAGTGCTTGTATGCCTTGTGGTCCCAGGTGTCTGAGGTGTATGTTGCTTATGTTGTCTAGGCCACAGGCGGGTGAGTGCTTGAGATTGTTGATGATATGCTTTGTCTGATGATTGGTGAAGGGTGTATAGTCAGGGTCTGTGGGGAATTGTCTCTTACGTCGGATGACACGTCGGTCGTCTTTGTGAGGTTTTAGGTGGCTGACATGTGAGAAGTGATTGATGAGAGTGTTTGCTTGTTGTTTGCATGAAGGAGTAGAGTCTGTTGTTGTGATTGTGTTGTGTTGCTGTTGGAAAGTGTGATGCTGTTTAGTGTTTTGTAGAGTTTTTTTGGGGTTTGTTTTGTGATCAAGTGTTTGTAGGAAGTTATTCCAATTTAGTTTTTGTTGTTCTTGTATTTTGTTGTTAGTTTGGGTGTTGAGTGCTTGAATTTGTTGTGTGATGTCTTGTGTGTGGGGTGCTGGGGAGTGTTTCAGTATGTCGCGTTGTCTGATGAGGTTTTGAATTTCTGGTGTGAAGTTGGGGTTGTGTCTTTTTCTGTTACCTCTTGGAATGTGTTTCTTGTCAGCATTTTGGATGGTTTTATTGAGTATGTGTACAGCATTGTTGATGTTAGTGATGGGTGTACTATTTAGAGTTGTGAAGTGTTGTTCTGTCTCATTTGTGAATGCTTCCCAGTTAGCTCTTTTATAATTGGTGTATGTGTGTTTGTGGCTAGCTGGGGTGAGTCTGGTTTTGGTGGTGATAATGATCGGGAGGTGATCAGAGCCTAAGGTTCTGACCACCCTCCAGGATGTTGTGGGGGCGAGTTCTGGGGAGCAAAAGGTGATGTCTGGAGATGATGGGTTATAGAGGGCTTGGTGAGGAATATGGGTATGTTCATGGATGTCGTTAAGGATGATGAGGTTATCAGTTTGGTTTTGTAGTACCAGCCCTCTGTCTGTGTCTGGGTTGTCGACAAACCAGGCCGACGTCTTGGCGTTGAAGTAATTTAAGTGTTTTCGTACACAGTGTATTTCACCTCAAGTAATTTTCGTACACAGTGTATTTCCCCATTTTAGCATGAACAAATTTAATTGAATAACACATAAGAACTGCTGATTTAAATGCTATTCTTGAACCTTTTTCCATAAGTTTGTCATGTATATGCTATAGCAGCATTAACTTATGATTGTGAAAAATTATAATTAAGTTTTGTAACATTGGCAACCTTTCTTTGACAGAAATGATGAGTAGATAGCCTACAGGAAAGCTATTAGTGCCAAGATGTACTTTCGTAATTAGTGTGAAAATACGCAATAATTAATTGGCATCATCTTGTATATTATTCCCGTAACTTAGCTAGGTGAGTTAAAAATTACCGTTGGGATATTATAGGTGAACAGTGTGTTAGAGGCGATAAGAGACCATTCTACTAGAGTGCTCTGTCTCCGAGACAGAGTGTCTGCCCACACGTTGGCTACGCCGGGCAGATATGTTTCATGAAGATAAATCTCTAGCCTTGCAGCTAGACGAAAGATCTTTTCCAACAACCCTTGTAACACTCGAGATCTCACTGACCCTTGCTTCTGAATGCATGTGACTGCAGTCAGATTGTCCATCCTGAAGGCCAAGGACTTTCCCGCCAGGTATACGCCGTGCTCCTTTAAGAAAAACAGGGGGACTAACAACTCTTTGGCATTGATATGAAGATGATTGTACCTGGACCATAGACCCTGACCCTGATGGCCCAGATTTGACTGATACCCCCAACCCAGGGTACCTGACGCGTCCGTATCTATCCAGACCGTCGGAGGAGGAGCTGTCCATGTCAAAGAGGAGTGAATTACTTCTGGCTTCGCCCAGGCTGTGGATTAATTTTGGGATTCGCCATAGTGTTTCGGCTGGCAACAGCGGAAAGCACTTGTTTCCCTCCAAAATAAGTCGTTTCACCTTGAGACGGCACCGAACACTAGCCTTATGAGGGCCCTGGCCCAGTGGGCTAGTATAAAATAAACACGTCAACAACAACAACAACAACCTTGAGACGGCCTAATGGAACCCTCAACCTTATCCAGTTGAGTGAACCCACTAGAGACTCCCAGATTCTCCTCGTGGTGGTCTGAGCGTGGAGAAACCGAAAGAGTTTCCTCCGAAACCTCTGGCAATTGTCCTCGCTCTGACTCAGAGTGAGTAACTCGGTGTCCCAAAGTAGGCCCACCCACTGGATGGCCCTCGTGGGATTCAAGTTGGATTTCGCCAAATTCACCTTGAATCCCAGAGCTGTGACATGAGTTAATACTTGATTTACATGTTGAAGGCAAGTTATTTTGGATGGAGCTACAATTAACCAATCGTCGAGATACCATAGCACCATGATTCCCTGTTTGAGCAATGGTAGCAAAGCCTGTCGGACTAACTTTGTAAAAATACGGGGTGCTAGATTTAGACCAAAGGGTATTCTTTGAAAAACAAACGTTTGATCCCCTTGGTGCAAGGCTAGGTACTTTTGAAATCGTTTGTTGATAGGGACATGCCAGTAGGCATCTGTTAGATCTATGGAACACATCCAACCTTGCGGTGGCAGTGTCAGCCTTATCTGATTCACAGTCAGCACCCTGAACGACTGATTGTGAATATGAAGGTTCAGATAAGACAAGTCGATGACCGGTCTCATCTGACCACTGTCCCTCTTTGGCACCAGGAATATCCGGGACGTGAACACGGGCTGATTTGTTGGAATGGGGACAATGATCTGTTTGAGAACCATCTATTGGATGACTGATCCCACCTCTAAAGAAACTTGAGTTAATTCCATGGGGATATGTAAACGAGGTCGCCGGGACCAGCGCCATGAGAGGCCTTTCCGGACCACTGTCCTTGCCCATGTGTCTCGGGGCCATGCCCGGTAACAATCCTGGAAACTGCCAGTCACAAGACTGGTATTGTCTGGCAGAGCTACTCTCGGATCTGACTCGCCTTGGCGTGGCATTGAGAGTGAGAGAGCTGCGTGGTGTCTCAGTTTGTTTAAGATTGGGAGGGTTGTGACTCTGACTTAGTGTTAGTGAGATGAGAGACTTTGCCCCTTGACTGACCCCTGAAATACCTCCCTCTACCCCTGAACTGACCGCGGGCTCTCGATATGCCACTGCTTCCAGGGGTTGTGTGAGCCTTTGCTGACTGATTTGACTGGGACTGGCCATGAAAGGAACTCTTACTGTATTTGTGTTTAAATGCAGGCTCACTCTTCGGCTTGGAAGCACTGGCACTGTGAGAGTCCAATAAGTAATTAACCGTGCGCCAAGCATCTGTGGAGGCAAGGGTTTTAGTGAAAACATTAGATAAAATTAACCTTTTACCTATCTCCGCCGGGAGTCGCTTTACCAGAACCAGATAGACTCTCAGATCATGACGCACCCGCACCGCCTCAAAGAGAGCCGTGCGGATATCGCCGAGAGACTGAATAGAATTCTGGAACAAGAGATGCCTAGTAAGAGATAGTGCCTTACATACATACATACATATGTAAGGCACTATTTATTAGTGGCCCCTCCATCATTGACGAACATGCCTATTACATAAGGCATCCTCTTCAAACACTAATCCGCCGTAGTTTGAATCTACCGCGCAGAGCATTTAAAATCTGAGGAGCCTTCATCATGAGCGCACGCGACCTCACTCATGGCTTCAGTCATTATGAATTGGGTTCTCACTACGAAAAAACTTTGTAAAAAATAAAAACAAAAAGAAAATACGAATAATTATCCAATAAGCTTTCCATCATATCGTAGATGTACTTGTGTGGATCTTTGACCAGACGCTGATTCAGGCGTCATTCTTCCTTCTCTGCTCTGCGGTCAGCCGGCCCGGACGTGTCTCTCCACGCTCCGCTGGTTCCGCATTTGCTGCGTCCCTAGTGAGTTTTTTCTCATTTGTTTACTCCGGGATGTATCGAGTAAGGTTAGGATATGCGTAGCAGGAGTGTCCTGGGCTGGTTGCCCGCAGTGCAGTGTATTTTGGGTCGTGTGTTTGGGGCATCTATTTCGGATGTACCCTCGTGGTCCGGTTGTGGTCAGGTGAACTTTTTCACAGTTAGCTAGCTTTGTGATGCAGGCGGCTTTCATTACGCGTTATTGCTTCCTTTTATCTTTCTGATGAGGTAGCGTATTTTTGCTGACGTTCCCAGCGTATTTTTCTTCACTTAGTGAAGTTTTTTCTGGGTCCCGAGTCAGTTCTTCCCTTTGCCGGAAGTATTTGCTACAGTGGTGTGTTGGCGATGGTTCCTGTTGTGATATAATTCAGTGCTTTTTGTTTATATTCCGACATGTTAATGTTATCCGTCTGCCTAGGCCTAGCCAGCCTCTCGTAGCTTTACCACATATACAAGTGTTATTGATTTATTTTCTAAATATGTACTACTGTGTGATGTGTGTCCTGGTTTAGTTGTGTATTGGCTAATTCCACGGACTATTTATGTGTCCTGGGTTAGTTGTGTATTGGCTAATTCCACGGACTATGTTGGGCCCGGCGTTAGTTGTGTTTTGGCTACGCCTCGGTCCTGTGTTGCGTTCAGATGGTATCTGGACGGGGTGGGTTATTTCCGGCGGGTTTTTCTCGGTTACACCATGAAAAAACCCGGCTGGTTGCCGAGTTTTGGCCACGCGTGGTTTAAAAACAGGCTTGTTTCCCCGGCGAGTTGGTGTCTGTGGCTCCCCAGGACTGCGTCTCTGGGGTGCCTGTTTCAGGCTCCTTCTGATTCCCGGCGGGTTGGCTGTACCCATCTAACAGTGTTCATACGGACACGTGTTGTCTGTAGTTTTTTCGGTTTTGCAAAGCCAATATAAAACTATGCTGTTGTTGTATTTCCTCCCCGGCGATCTTTTACAAAGATGTGGGGTTAGGAACAGTTGGGGTTAACTTTTAAACTAAAACCCGTCCACCTCTCCTCCCTAACCCACCTAACCTTCCCATACCATCCACATCCTCAACTCAACACACCACACCCCATCCTAATCCATTCCAACCCCCATCTCCTGCTCCCCAATCCCCACCCCCACCTCACCCATCCCAACCCCCAGCCCCTCCCTCACCCCCACCCCATCCTCGTGCAGCAGCATCCAACATACATCGTGCACATAACATTAACATTCTTCAACTGAACATAGATGGCATCAACACAAAGAAACACAAACTCTCACACTTCATCAAACAACACAACATACACATTGCCATCTTACAAGAAACAAAACTCCGCACAACACAAAAAACACCCACATTTCATAATTTCACCACCATCAGACAAGACCGGGCTGTCGGCGGGGGCGGTGGACTCATCACCCTGGTACATAAAGAAATATCATACATAGTAACCAGTGTACAAACCAAATCCCTCCTCCCCCCAAATGATAACACAACAGAAATACAATCAATTAAAATACGCACTGGCAACAACTCCAACATAACCATCATAAACACATACATCCCTCCCCAAACATCCCCTACAGTACCAAATGAATACAGACCACACTTACAACACATCACAAACACCCCACACATCATCCTGGGTGGTGACTTCAACGCCAAGACGTCGGCCTGGTTTGTCGACAACCCAGACACAGACAGAGGGCTGGTACTACAAAACCAAACTGATAACCTCATCATCCTTAACGACATCCATCAACATACCCATATTCCTCACCAAGCCCTCTATAACCCATCATCTCCAGACATCACCTTTTGCTCCCCAGAACTCGCCCCCACAACATCCTGGAGGGTGGTCAGAACCTTAGGCTCTGACCACCTCCCGATCATTATCACCACCAAAACCAGACTCACCCCAGCTAGCCACAAACACACATACACCAATTATAAAAGAGCTAACTGGGAAGCATTCACAAATGAGACAGAACAACACTTCACAACTCTAAATAGTACACCCATCACTAACATCAACAATGCTGTACACATACTCAATAAAACCATCCAAAATGCTGACAAGAAACACATTCCAAGAGGTAACAGAAAAAGACACAACCCCAACTTCACACCAGAAATTCAAACCTCATCAGACAACGCGACATACTGAAACACTCCCCAGCACCCCACACACAAGACATCACACAACAAATTCAAGCACTCAACACCCAAACTAACAACAAAATACAAGAACAACAAAAACTAAATTGGAATAACTTCCTACAAACACTTGATCACAAAACAAACCCCAAAAAACTCTACAAAACACTAAACAGCATCACACTTTCCAACAGCAACACAACGCAATCACAACAACAGACTCTACTCCTTCATGCAAACAACAAGCAAACACTCTCATCAATCACTTCTCACATGTCAGCCACCTAAAACCTCACAAAGACGACCGACGTGTCATCCGACGTAAGAGACAATTCCCCACAGACCCTGACTATACACCCTTCACCAATCACCAGACAAAGCATATCATCAACAATCTCAAGCACTCACCCGCCTGTGGCCTAGACAACATAAGCAACATACACCTCAGACACCTGGGACCACAAGGCATACAAGCACTCACTAACATATCAAACTACAGCTATTCACACAACACAATACCAGACATTTGGAAGCATGGTATCATCATCACATTCCCCAAACCCAACAAAGACCCCACGCTACCCTCCTCGCACCGCCCCATCACACTCCTTTGCTCCCCCTCCAGTCATGGAATGCCTAGTATTACAACTAATTACACCTGACCTACCCCTAGCTCCAACACAACATGGCTTTAGGCCACTGCACTCCACAAACACTCTTCTCACAGACCTTACACAAAGAGCTTTTGACGGCATCAACTCAGCTAGACCACCACACAGATCACTATTAGCCACACTCGACATTAGTAAAGCCTTCGATGCCATCCCCCGCCACAACCTAACAAACAAAAATCTACAACACAAACATGCACAACAACACAAAAGGTGGCTGGCCAACTTCCTAGCAGGCAGATGTGCACACGTATCTTTTGCCGGTCAGTCATCTAAAATCAGAAACTTTCCAAACGGAGTCCCACAAGGATCCGTCCTATCGCCCGCACTCTTCAATCTGTACATGCACGATATAACTACACCCAATACGCCCCAAATAAACTTAGCCTCCTATGCAGATGACATAACACTCACATGCACACACCATGACCCAAAAAGAGCAACAGATCTCCTTCAACCCTATCTCAACACACTACATGGCTGGTGCACTACAAACAGACTTAATCTAGCCCCAGCCAAATCCACCGCAGCCCTGCTCACAAGCTGGACAGGAGAACACGAATACATCCCCCAACTCACCATAAACAACACACCCCTAACACATACACACACACCCAAAATCCTAGGAGTAACATATGATACTCATATGACATTCAAACAGCACACCACAAACATTAAAAAGAAACTGACACCCAGACTTAACACCCTCAGGTCACTTGCTCACACAAAATTTTGACACAACAAAGAAACTACCACCACAGTATATAAACAATACATAAGATCAGTGATGGAATATGCAAGCCCAGCCTGGGCTTCTAACCTAGCTGAAACACATCATTATAGGTTTGACTCCTGCAAGGAGATAAAGAAAACCTAATATTTAGTAGTGGCCCCGTAATCATTGACGATTATGCCTATTACATAAGGCTACCTCTTCAAACGCTCATAAGCGTAGTTTGAATCTACCGCCGCAGAGCTCAGAGGAACCTTCATCATAAGCACACGCAAAATCACTCATGGTTCGTCTTTACGATTGGGTTCTCACTACGAAAAAACTTCGTAACAAATACAAAATAAAAATAAAATAAGAATAACTATTCATAAGCTTTCCATATTCCGTGGATGTACTTCTGTGGATTCTTGGACCAGACGCTGACTAGCGCATTGTTCCGCCTTCACTGACATTTCAAGTATACCAAAATCCTTAATACATCAACGAATGGGAAGGGGATGGTCGGGAGGGCCCCAGTCGTCAATGATTATGGGGCCACTACTAAATATTAGGTTTTCTTTATCTCCTTGCAGGAGTCAAACCTATAATTTATTAGTGGCCCCTCCATCATTGACGATTATGCCTGATATCTAAGACTGGAGGGGGACATTCGTAATCATATCATAACCATTGCAAATAGAATAGGCAGATAATCAAACAACCACATAGTATTCTTACTTTGTAAAAATTATATATTTATGTATAAACTTTATACAACATATAAAAAGGGGTACAAGCAGGGGCGTGCTTAAAGAAGCCTGCTTGAGGAAAAAGGGTAACTATGAGAATCTATTCACAGATCTGAAAGTTAAAGGCACCCCACTTAAATTAAGTGATGAAAAATAAAACTTTATGTTTACATGTGCACATATAAACCCCATTATTCTAATGTGTATATTCCTTAAAATTAGACACAAAAAATAGAATAAATTCTTGTAGTATCGCAGATGTACTTACTAAAATGCTACTCGTAGTTGCAACTACCGAGAACTCTTAAAATTAAATTGCTTCAACAGTGTATCCCACTTAAAGAAACAATTGTTGTACTACATCCATTGTACCTCAACAACATTTCCCGTAGTCATTACTACAGAGAAATTTTAATCACAACACTTATACATTGTATCACAGCTCGTATACTCTGTACATATCCTCCGGCGGGGTCTAGGGTGTCTTATGTTTCACTGACTGCACCCCCCCCTCTTTCTTAACCTAAACAATTATTGACTTAGAGACCCATCTAGACCCTTTGCCGTAAAGCTACACATGGCATTGATGGTTTGTCTAGTGCTACCGACAGGTATCGAGTCAAAAACGTATGATTTGAAGCCCATAGTTGAGTAGTAGCTATGTCTTCAACCGAAAATTTTTTGAGAAAACGTAAAGATACTGCCCATTTGCGTAAATCGTGGGCCCTACCCACTACGCCGGGATTACTCTCTTTAATGACTTCTACTAGCAGAGAAGCCATTTTACGTTTCATTAATCTTTTACCTGTACTCGATACCAATAAAGCACCTTGTTGGTTAAGAGGTGCCACTCTCATATATTTGGTTAAAGCTTGTACAGGACACAAATTATGGTGCACTTTACCCCGTTTCAACGCTGGTACCGTGAACTCTGAGAAAACATGTTCACTATGTTCATTCTTGGCGATGAACCCTGGGGAAGGTGCAATATGAATGCAATCATATAGTCTACCAAACCTTATGCAATTAGGGGGGTCAAAGAATGGCACCCTGATAGCTGTTAAGTGATTTTTTAGTCACTACAGATAGACGTTTCTGTTCAAACAAATAGTTTAAATAATTAAAAACTAATGCCACCGAAGGTACTGTCTGTTCTGTTCTAACTATCCAAGAAGTAAAGGACTGCCAATGAGATTAATATTGCCTCTTGGTAGATTGTGTGTACTGATTCATAAATTTATCTGTCACGTTTCTACCATACGGCGTTAGCCACTTGGCCTCCTGAATGTCCACAATGCAAAAGTCAGCGAGGTCTCTAGGTTTCTGAATGGGACCAAAGACCTTGACCCTGATGCCCGAGGTTTGACTGAAAGCCCCAACCTATCGTCCCTGACGCATCCGTGTCCACCCATACCGTCGGCGGAGGAGAGGTCCATGACATGACTGAGTGCAACATTTCCCTCTTTGCCCATACCGCTAGTAAGCTGTGTATTAATGTTGGGATAGGCCATAATGTTCCCGCCGGTAATAGTGGGAAATATTTGTTGCCCTCCAAGATTAAACATTTGACTTTCAACCGGCCCAACTTCACAGTTAGTTGAACCCAGTTGAGAGAACCGACTAGAGATTCCCAGAGTCTCCGTGTCGTAGTCAGACTGTGGAGAAACATAAAAAAAAAATTGCGAAATCTGTTTCGATTGTCCACACTCTGACTCAGAGTGAGACATGCTGTGTCCCAGACCAGCCCTATCCACTGAATTACTCGTGAGGGAACAAGGTTTTTGAATTTACTAAGTTGACCTTGAATCCTAGAGATTTGACATGGTTTAACGTAATGTTGACATGAGTGTTGCATAACTTTTCTGTCTCTGCCACCACCAGCCAGTCGTCCAGATACCACAAGATCCTGATCCCCTGTTCTAAAATGGGCATCAGGGCTTGCCGGACTAATTTTGTGAATATGCGTGGCGCTAGGTTCAATCCAAACGGCATCCTTTGAAAGACATAAGTCTGATGCATTATTCTTAACGCCAGAAATGTTTTGAAATCTCTCGTTTACCGGGACGTGCCAATACGCGTCTGTCAGGTCTAATGAACACATCCACCCTCCCGGCGGAAGTGTTAACCTGATTTGATTCACTGTCAGCATCCTGAAGGACACGTTGTGAATGTGGAGATTCAAATAAGACAGGTTTACGACCGGTCTCATCTGAATACTGTCCCTTTTTGGTACTAGAAATAGTCTGGATGTAAACACCGGGTAAGTCGGGGGGACTGGGATAATGACACTCTTGGTAATCATCTCCTGAACTAGTGACTCCCCTCTAAAGAAACATGATTGGCCTTTGTCGGCTGACGTAAGCGAGGCCGCCGGAGCCACTGCCAAGTGATGCCTTTGCGTACCACAGTCCTCGCCCATGTTCTTAATGGCCATGCTTGATGACCATTCCGAATCCGAATCAATAAGGGAGTTTGAAAGTAATCTTGATAAAGCATGGGGAAGACAAGATTTGAAGTTTGATTATAAAACAAAAATACAGAATAGTAAAAATGTTGCGTCTGCTACCGCCGCCGCCAACACCGTGAACGACCGCAGCAGTGCAAGTACTGGTACTGAGCTGGATACACAGGCATAGTTTGCCTTTTTCCAGAGGATCTACTGTAAGAAACTGTAAGAAATGACACGCCCGGAATGACCCAGTTAGCAGACTGGGGTTCGCCGGCTGGACCACCCTCTGTTCCAACACGCCTTTGACTGGCCCCGGGAGTGAGAGAGACCTTAGTTTATTGCTGGTGATGGTGTACCCTTGGACGACTGGCCGGGTTTGGCTGGAGGTGGGCCCTGACCTGGTCGTTGGTGAAACCTGTGGCCTTTACCTGAGAATTTACCCTGTTGATACCTGAACTGAGCCTGACCCTGGGTGGAAGGGGACTTTGGCTGATGAAAAGGCTTAGACCCACTAGCTTGAGCTTTCGAAACTGGTTTGGGCTTAGGGAAAGTGAAGGTAGGCTTCTTAGGTTGAGAGGGACTTTGTTTGAATGCTTGTGCCATATTGAAAACAGTCTTCCAAACTGCTGGTGAAATCAAAGAAGGAGTTAGAACTGGAGACAGAACTACTTGGCTTGCAATACGGTCAGGAAGTTTCTTCACTAAGAACATCCTCAGATCCTGCCTTGCTCGAACTGCCCCTAATAAGGCTGTCCGAATATCTCCTAAAGACTGAATGGAAGTTTGGAGAAGCAAGCGCCGTGAAAGTTCAATGGCCTTCCTGACTTCCGCAGCTTCGATCGCCTGAGAAGAGCGTAACATAGACTTTGTTACTTGCTGGGTAACAATATATTGCGAAAACAGTCTAAACGCTTTTCCTCTTAACCTAAACTCGCGGTCTAGGTGAGCTGGGGAAGGCGTGCTAAAGGGATCTTTTAATTCGCACAAATTGATTTTAGGGGCAGCCAAGAAATCAAACAAAGCAGAGGGTACTCCTCCGGCACTAAAAACCGGAAGAGAGAACCAAGTATGGTTTTCTTGAGGGATTTGGTGAGAAGATGTTGAAGTGAAAGTAGTGGCAAAATTTTGAGCCTCTGTTTCCCATTCCACCCAAGGTCCCGTACCCAACTGCCCCACCTGCAAGACTGGATTAGAGGCGGAGTCTGTGATCGGAAACATATCCAACTCCGGCGTCAAAGCAGAAAGTGCCTTGATGTCGTTAAAGCCATCATTCTTAGTCCAGTCAGAAAATAGCTTTGAAGCTGAGGCAGGGGGTAGGGCTGGTGTTGATGCATACACAAAAAAGTCATGGTTATAATAACTTGGAATGGCCTTAATATGAACATCTAAAACATTTCCTTGACTATCCAATGCTCTGAGTTTTCTAGACTTATTGCCTTGGATTACCCACTCATGTGGTACAGGGAGCTCCCCCGAAATAGTAGCTTGTGCTGCCTCTGGCTTAGTTGGTAACATTGCTACCCATGACTCATCAGGCCCGTATAAAAGATGCATAGCTCCTTTTTTGACTGGTGCCTTGTCTAAAGGGGGGGGGGGGGGAGTTATGTCTGATATGACTCGCACATTGGAAGTAGTGAGAGCTGCTGTGCCTGGCACATTGGAAATTGGATCTGACCCAAGAGGAGGGTTAGGTATTTTAGCTAAAGCAATGGATGTAGCCAGAGGTCGCACATTTGTCGACGTCGCGGGAGCTCCCATACCAACAGTAGGAGTTTCCGGCGTAGGGCCAAAGAACTTATTAAGTGAATTTAATAGTAATCCATCAATCTCTTCTGTAGTTACATACCTAGCAGATGACGAACTCCGTGGAGATTCGACAGTACCCTGAGAGTCGTCTAGATGGTGACCCGACTCTTCAACTTCCATCTCTGATACCAGAGAACGCTGTTCTTCATCCCTTAAGTCTGGCCTATCATGGGAAGATCCCGCCGAAGCCGGGACCTCCACATGCCGCCATGTTAAATCTGGGATAGAAGATGGTACATCGGCATCCCGGTGGACGTCAGCCACTACTTGAGTCACAAAAGGATGTGTGCTGTCCTGCCAGGGCTGTGAGTATCGCCATACACCTTGGCTGTGGCTGTTACTCGCTTGCGAGCTTGGTATACTCTCCAATTGGGAGCCCTCACCCGAGCACCCTAGAGGTTTATAGTTTCTGGAAGATACTTCTAAATCTGAGGCTGACACACGTGACCTGGTAGAAAAAGCATGAATATCAGGTGATGAAATGTCCGCCGGGGCATCCTCCACCACATTCTCTGACTCCACCCCCGACCTGTCAGATTGGACGTTAGACGTGGTGGGGGTAGAGGCAGAAAGCGGGGTACAAGGCTCCGGCGACAGCCGTGAGTCCTTTCGCGCCGGAGGATCCCTTTTGGATGATTTATGACTTCTACTTGACTTATGCTTAGTTCTAGTAATGTCTTTAGGTCCCCTACTCTCTTCCTTTTTCCTCTTCTTTGAAGGTGAAGCAGAGTGGCCCGAAGCTTTCACCTGCTTCCTCAGGGGTGACCTTGATTTGGACCTCGTCGCCGTTGCAGAGGGTGACGGTGAGCGAGGCCTCTTAGATTTGCCGGGGGAGGGTGTGGTAACCTGTCCCCACCCAGTCTCTGAGGTCTTACGTGCACGTATCTTACACTTAGGGGGGGCATGTTTGATAATTAAAAGCTCCCAAAGCTCAAGGTTATCACATTGCAATGCTTTATGTGCTACATTCGTTGAATAAGTAGCGAGAAGTTGTTTCACTTCTTGCAAAGCCACCGCCGCAGTATTATCCTTTTGAATTAGAACTTTAACACTTAAGAGGTTACAAATAGTGCAATTCTTTGTCACCCATATCCCCCGTGACCGATCGAGGCATTTAACACATTTAATGCAAAGCTTGTGTGCAAAAAGAGGGATACCTGAGCATAACGGCGTTAAACATAAAGCAATGAGAGGTTCTAGTGCCGACATGACAGAGACTGGTGGAAATCTACCCCACCCCCGGGATCTACCTGGTCATCTGGCGCCACGCCGGTACTCCGCCCTGGAAAGAGAAAATTTCCAGGAATTAATGCTCATAAGGTTACCCCAAAATGTTTCAAAAACATGTGTCACAAAACCGCTGATCAACGAACCGTAGCCCTCAACCACTACTTTTCGTTTTCCTTTAGTTTCATATTAAAGATTTCAGCATATCTTTACCTGTCCAAAAGATTTAAGCATATCTTCTGAATCTTCATAAAGATGAAGCATATCTTTATTAATGATGAAGTCTTTCAAGTATCCCTTTACACTTGAAACACTAGTAAGATTCAGGCATCTTTTTATCCCATAAAAAGTCTAAGCCTATCTTAATCTCTAATCCGACTTCTCCCAGAAGCCCTCATAGATCGCCGTGATACCCTATTGTATCAATCAATTGTTTGGCAAACCATAGCGAATTGCAAATCCGTTAAAATAACCACCCGAAGGTACAACCGCCGGGTTTCATATTAAATGTCAAACCAATTGTACCTGCCCCAGACCTCTTTGTAAAAAGGTCGCCGGGAGGGAAAGACCAAACAAACAAACAGCAAAGTTTCAATGGCTTTGAAAAGCCGAGAAAACCATATCCAACAGGTGTCAGCATGATCACCTAGATAAATGTGTGGGGCCCACCTCGCCGGGAAAAAACACAGGAAGCCTGATCACAGGCTCCACCACAGAGAACGCA
Source organism: Paralithodes platypus (assembly GCA_032716605.1). Lineage (NCBI taxonomy): Eukaryota > Metazoa > Arthropoda > Malacostraca > Decapoda > Lithodidae > Paralithodes > Paralithodes platypus. The sequence continues at coordinate 39,259,754 of CM064493.1, read as the reverse complement.
GTTTCTGATGAGCCCTCAAGCTACCAAACTCGCCGGGGTAACTACCGATTTTAACCAACGTGACTAAAACCCGGTAAACAAAACAGCTTTCTCGGAGCAATCGAGAAAAACCGCCGGAAAGGCAACCCACACCAATCAGAACGCAATCTGATAAACATAAACAGACACACAGTCCGAAGCTCCTGGATCAGCCAATCACAACTAATCCAGGACACACATTACACATGAATACATTTTTATCATAATAAACAATGAAAACACTTGCATATGTGAAAAAACTACGAGTGGCTGGCTAGGCCTGGTGAAAACGGAAAAAACACTTAATGACGTCGAAACACAATCGAAAAGCACTCCATCCCACCAAAACTGGAACAGCCACCACATCAACATCGTAGAAAAAAACCCGGGTAAGGGTAGCACTGACTCGGGACCCAGAAAGAACTCCACTACGTGAAGAAAAAACACCAGGAACGTCAGTATAAAACAAAATAGGCTACTCCATCTGAAAGATAGCTAGAAGCCCGACATCGCGTAGTTAACCCTTAAAAAGCGGCTCACCACATAAGTCGAGTTGAAAAAACTGGCAAAAAACGGGTGAAAAAAGGGTGGAAATCGAGTGAAAATGGGTGGGATAGTAATGATCCATACGTCCGACATCTGTGGCCTCCCGGCCCACACTAACTCCAGTTCCCCCACCGCGCGAGAGGATGACAGTGTAACCAATAGTTCGCTAAAAGTGAGCAAGGTAGCAAAATCAGCTAAACTTCCATCTTCGAGGTAACACTGTCAGTGCTCCACGAGTGCTACGTAGCTGTATGTGGCGTCATTGTATAGCGATTTCCACCTACAGTTCCTTTCATACTGATGGTTGATATAGCAGTCAGAACGGCCCAGAAAGGCCCAAAACGGCCACAGAGCACCCGCTAGAGGAGGGTTAAAGCCTCCTAACAAGCTAGGACTAAAGATGGCTAAACACGAAAAACAGCTTCAGAGCGTCCTCAACTCGGCCACGAGGGTCCGCCCGAAATAGACGCCCCAACAAAAACGACCCAAAATACACTTGTTCTGCGAGAAAACCACCCATGACACCCCTGCTAAGCTAATCCTAACCTTACTCAAGACATCCCAGAGTAAACAAATGAGAAAAAACTCACTAGGGACGCAAGAATGCGGAATCAAAGCGGAGCACTGTGGGGTACACGTCCGGGTGGGGTGAACGCAGAGCAAGGAAGGCGGAACAATGCGCTAGTCAGCGTCTGGTCCAAGAATCCACAGAAGTACATCCACGGAATATGGAAAGCTTATGAATAGTTATTCTTATTTTATTTTTTATTTGTTACAAAGTTTTTTCGTAGTGAGAACCCAATCATAAAGACGAACCATGAGTGATTTTGCGTGTGCTTATGATGAAGGATCCTCTGAGCTCTGCGGCGGTAGATTCAAACTACGCTTATGAGCGTTTGAAGAGGTAGCCTTATGTAATAGGCATAATCGTCAATGATGGAGGGGCCACTAATAAATAAGACCTTACAGACTATTCAAAACAAAGCCCTGAAGATCATTACAGGCTGCACAGCTACTGCACCCACAGATCACCTACATCAAGAAACCAAAATCCTCAAAGTCAAAGACCATCTGGACATGAGAGGCACTCAATTCCTGGCAGCAGCCTCCACGAACCAAGATCACCCACTAAACTACATGGTAACACACCCACAGACACCAAGAAATATCAAAACAACACCCAGCACACGGTATCACACACAATTATTGTCCTCTCTCCCTCCCTGCCCACCCCGAACCAACTTCCAGAAGCACATCCATACTCATATCTCTCGCCGATCCATCCACTCACTCACAGACAACACGCAGCTACATGCACGACCTCCCGAAATCCATCCTTCCGAATCCTCCCTTCCTCGCGAGGACAGAGTCCACCTGGCCAGGCTGAGATGCGGACACCATCCAGCTCTCCTGAGCTATCAGAAGAGACTGGATGACTCCGTTGTCGACGCCTGCCCGGGATGTAACACAGCACCCCATACCATTAAACACATCATAGAAGACTGCATTTCACACAACCACTTACGCCAACAACACAATCTACACTCAATGAGAGCTCTGTGGGAAAGCCCGATCGTGGCCATGGCCTTCCTCAGGGACTCGGGGCTGTTCGGCCAGGCAGCTTAGGGAACAACAACAACAACACTTAAATGCATGAAACGACTTTGCAAACACCATGTGGAATCTATCATAATTTTGAACTAATAACAACGTTTAACCCTCCAGCCCCGGGGGCTATAGCTTGCGACGGTGCTGCGGTACCGGGTGTTTTGACGATCTTTGGGCTATGTTAACTACTCTGTAAGTCAATGAATATGGCATGTAATGTTGTGAATAAAAAAGAATAATGTTCCACAAACCTTCCTCTGTCGAATGGCGTTGAGTAGAGGTCTCTAGCCCCTCTGGTTGCATAATGGTGAGCGCGGGAAGACGAGTGCTTTTCGGCGGCAAATTCTTCCCGCGTTCGGACGCGTCGCCCCGGCCATGGTTACGACGCACCTAGCCGCTCGTCGCGCCAAAGTATTTATCTCCCTTAAACGATTTTAGTGTTTGATATTGAGAATGTGATGTTTATTTGATATTTTTCTAGTTATTTTGAGGCCAATTATATAAAATATGTTTATTAGGGTATCACTGTCACTGATATTGCTAATTTTCACTCGATACCGTACATTTTATTAGTAATTGAGGTAGGTTATTGTTGTATTAGGCACTGATTATTCGTTATCACAGGTCTTTATTATACTTTGGCCATCAAATATTAGGTCTTGTGTCACTTTCACTTTGACAAATATGCTTTAGAGAGTGTCACTGTCACTGATAATGCTCATTTTCACTCGATACCGTACATTTTATTAGTAATTGAGGTAGGTTATTGTTGTATTAGGCACTGATTATTCGTTATCACAGGTGTTTATTATACTTTGGCCATCAAATATTAGGTCTTGTGTCACTTTCACTTTGACAAATATGCTTTAGAGAGTGTCACTGTCACTGATAATGCTCATTTTCACTCGATACCGTACATTTTATTAGTAATTGAGGTAGGTTATTGTTGTATTAGGCACTGATTATTCGTTATCACAGGTGTTTATTATACTTTGGCCATCAAATATTAGGTCTTGTGTCACTTTCACTTAGTTATATGATTTGTAAACGTTTTATATACAATTTATTGTGTCTTTTTTCACTGATTTATATATTTCTATAGGTTCTAATCATATGAATGTCACTTGGTATATACATATGTGTCACTTTCACATATTATTATGGTGTAATTGTATTTGTATCAATTTTCTCATAATACATGACTTTTGTATTACAATAAATTGGTTTTCTTCCACTTTTTGCCTATATATAATTATAGTGTACATATTGTCATTTTATTTGGCAATTTCAGTATGATTATTAGAACTCCAGCTTGGAGTGGTAATCAAAGAAGCACTCTAAAGCACAGAGTGCCACCTTGCACTCCACACACTCCATGGTTGACTTTTTACCTGGCCTCGGCCTCACCCTGCTGTTGTAGCAGACATGGCACCTGCTGCGTTCTTCCTGATTCATTCTGAGGCAGGGAACCAAGCCTGTGCCTAATCAAGTATTGAGCACACTGCAAGCGGTCAATAACGGCGGGCCCAGGATGTGCCACTGCCCTCTGTGGCGTAGCATACTTCTCCAGGAGCTCCGTCAACACCTGCTTTTGGAACCTCCGCAGGCTATTGAACTTCATGGGTGTGTTCACATTCCGAAGCTTGTATATATTGTAGGCATTCAGAACTGACATGTCCACCATATGCATAAAGAACTTTTTGTACCATCTGCACGAGGTACGCAGGCAGTCAATGAAGCCTATCTGCATGTCGGACTTGTCCACCAGCCTCATGTTGATGTTGTAGTCCAGGACAGCATCGGGCTTGGTCACCCTGGCCTGGGTGCGGCGATCCACCTTGCCAGTCTCCACCATTTCCCCCTTGTGGATGGTGGTCAGGAGGTTGACCTTCCGCTGGTCGTGCCAGTGGATAGCCAGAATCAGAGCTGGGCACTTTAGCCAACACTTCCGCAAATAGCCAATTCCGCCATGGCGGAAGTGTCATTTTGTTGGCGAATTAGCGTTGGCGCCAAAATGGCTGCCTATTTGCGGGTTTGAAGCTCTGGAAAGTACCTCCATGTTGCAAACCTCATGTCCGCAAAATAAAAATTCCAGCCGCCAGTCAGCCCTGGGCCGCTCCTGCAGATCCAGCCAAAAAAAGTCATGTGACCAAGTCAACTACCTGTGTTCTGGAATCTAGGCCTATACATCGGCTCTTCACGTTTGTTCACTTACTTAGTAGCAAGCGTCGAGCTAACACTTACAACACACAGCAGTCCAAGAGTTCCAACCTGCTAGCACTTCAACTTTGTTTATATTTTCGGCCTATTGAAGTGAACAACTGAACATGGAGTCTACCATCATGCCTACCGCAGCTGCCAACAGCATGGGGAGCAGTTCACCACCATCATCCGACAGTGATGCTGCAGAGCATGCAGAAATCGAGGACCTAAGCCACCCCTGGCCCCACCTAGAAACCTTCTATGGGCCTGTAATTACCAAGAAGATGTCTCTGGAGAAGGTCTTTATAACTTTATAATCTAGCCTAATTTAAGATTATAAAGTTAGGCTATCGTTAATTTGATTGATAGCCTGTTAATTTTTAACCTAAACTAATGTTATTAGGCTGCCCTAATCCCATCAAAATGCCTCAAAGCATGTAGGCCTAGGCTAAGTCTAACTTCTATATAGGCTAGGCTATATAGCCTAGGCCTAGGTCTATAATCACTAATCCCATCAAAATACCTCAAAGCATGTAGGCTAAATATTGCATGTTCTAACTTCAAAATATAGCCTAGGCCTATAGGCTAATTACTAATATAAGTAATTTTATTAGGCTAGGCCTAGGCTACCCTAATCCTATCAAAATGCCTTAAAGCATGTAGGCTAAATAATATTGCATTTTCTAACTTCTATATAGGCTACAGTATATAGGCTAGCCTAGGTCTAGGCTATAATCAGTCAATCACTAATTCCATCAAAATGCCTCAAAGCATGTAGGCTAAATATTGCATGTTCTAATTTCTATATACATATAGCCTAGGTCTAGGCTATAATCACTAATTCCATCAAAATGCCTCAAAGCATGTAGGCTAAATATTGCATGTTCTAACTTTAATATATAGCCTAGGTCTAGGCTATAATCAGTCACTAATTCCATCAAAATGCCTCAAAGCATGTAGGCTAACTATTGCATGTTCTAACTTCTATATATATATAGCCTAGGTCTAGGCTATAATCACTAATTCCATCAAAATGCCTCAAAGCATGTAGGCTAAATATTGCATGTTCTAACTTTAATATATAGCCTAGGCCAAGGTCTAGGCTATAATCAGTCACTAATTCCATCAAAATGCCTCAAAGCATGTAGGCCTAGGCTAAATATTGCATGTTCTAACTTCTATGTATAGGCCTAGGCCTATAATCACACTCATTTTATTAGTGTCAAGTAGAAAGTGTTAATTTTGAAAGTATCATATAGGCCTAGACTAAATTTAGCCTACAATAAAATTTTATTAAATTTTGATCTGAAGCAAGGCCTTTATTATGAGCATTAAAATTAATAGGCCTAGGCTACTTTCTATTAAATTACTTAATCTATCTAAAGTAGACCTATCTAGGCATATATAGCCTATTGCCATTCCCAAAGGGGGGACCACGAATAAATCGCCTCCTTGCACCTCTGTGATCCGGCGTACCTCCTGAATGGTGCGGAATTGCGAATACTGATTATTACTGAAGCACTCTCCCCATAAACAAGTTGCCCCAACATTTTACTGCCCATGTGGACAAACTAAGTGGCCTATGCTATATATATTAACCCTTTCACTGCGGGTGACGTTCTGGAATATTTTGGCAATTTACAGCAATTTCCAAGCTTTAAAAGCCTGTATGTATATCCATCCTTGAGGTCCATGGAAGTTGGGCAACATTATATTTAAGTAAATATATATATTTATTGACATTAGAGATTGAATTTATTGATTTACCCTTGATTCTGTAGTTTAAATTTAAAATTAATAAAAAACGGTTTGCGTTTGCATATTTGCATTTGAGGACTAGAAATTTCACAAGGTTTGCACATTTGTGTTTGCTGAAGTTATGTTCTGGGTTTGCTGATTTGTGTTTGCTGACTTGACTTTTTGTTTGTGGTGCCCAGCTCTGGCCAGAAAGGGCCCCGACTTCTTCTTCAACACATCACCTTTTTTGGTCTTTGGAGGGAAAGGTGGCATGCCCTTCCTTTTCCCTCGTACTGAGTCTTGCGCTCATGCAGGTACTGTGAGAGAGTGGGGGACGTGTAATAATTGTCCGTGTAGAGGACGTGATTCTTATGAAAGTAGCGGTCCATCATGGCTTGCACCACTGCCAATGAGGGGGTCCACAAGCAAGTCCCCTTCCTTCCCGCTGTAGACCAGGAAGTCCAGGACATAGCCAGTTTGGCAGCCGCACAGCACAAAGAATTTTATGCCAAAGCGATGTCTTTTTGAGGGGATGTACTGCCGGAAGCTGAGTTTTCCCCGGAACAGCACAAGAGACTCGTCAATGACAACCTTGCGGAAGGGCTTGAAGTAGGAGGTGAAGCGTTCTCGCATCATCTCGTACAACGTCCTAATCTTCCACAGCTTGTCACCGAGGTGGACGTCGGTGTTGGTGACAAGATGGAGCGCTGCGAGGATATCAAGGTACCGGTCGCGAGACATATATTTCCCGAAGGCAGGGGTGGATATCAGATCATTGGTGATCCAATAGTCAGGCAACCTATGCTTCTTGACATGAGGCATTAGCATGGTGAGTGCCAGGAACACCATGAACTCTTTACGAGTCACTGGGGTCCACTGCCTCATGTGGCCCTTGGTCACCTTGCCCAAAAAGTGGACCTGGAATTGGTGCTGCTTATTTGTCTCTTTGACAACATAGCCTACCACCTCCTCATCAAAGAAGGCCTCAAATAGTTCGTGTGGTGGAGCATTGGGGCCTGCAGGAAAATTGGGGGTAATGCCTGAACCCTCCAGTACCTCATCAAAAGCTGGCACATCAGGGTTGTATCCATCCCCATCAACTACGTCTTGCCACTGAAAAACGTAGAATGGGTCTTGTCTACGCTGACGAGGAGCTCCAGCTGGTGGCCCAGCACGCCCACGGCCAACTCGGGAGGCGCGCGCCCTAGGGCGGCGAGGGCGGCGGCCAGGGCGGCGGGCAGCACGACGGGCAGCACGACGCCGGGCCAAGCGGATGGGTCGAGGGTCGTCGATGTCCATATAGTCATCGTCAGAGTGGTCATCTTGCTCTGACAGTGGACCTATGTAATCATGGCCAGAGTCTTCAGAGAGGTGCCCTTCATCATCAGTGGCCCCCACATAATCTGGCGGGGAACCAGTGATGCGTGGGCGGCGTGCGGGTGGGCGAGGTGGGGAAGGAGTGGCAGGTGAGGCTGTGTCCCCCCGAGGTCGTGGGCTCCTTGGCCTGCGACGAGCGACAGAAAGCAATGTTTCACTGTCACTAGGCCCAGGTATTGGTGATGCGAGCTCAAAGACTTCTTCAGGAAGACATGTTGAAGGCGGGAGAGGTGGGGAGGACCGTGGGGAAAGTTGCGGGGACGTATGGCTGGGGCCGGCAGGGGTGGACGCCGCGGGAGCCTCGAACAAAACTCTCTTACTTTTCTTAATTTTTTTGGTATATTTCCTACCTTTCCCCTTTTCGGCAGCAGTATGTCTCCTGTCGGGGGACCTAGGAGGCAAATAGGCCGAAAGTGGGGGGTCCTCAACCCTTGGCAATGGTGGGGGTGGTGGGGAAGAATGCGGGGCATCCGGGTCATCTTGGGTGGCGTGGGTAGATAAGGGAGACAATGGCGGACGAGAAGGGTCACCACGCTGACCCTCACTCACAGCCTCATCCTCACCAAGTATTTTTGCTTGTTCCCTAGCTGCCGCGGCCGCCTTCTCAAGTATTTTCTGCTTATACAAGTGTAGCTTGAAAGGCGATTTACCTGGGGAAGGGCTTGGAGTCGTGTCACTTATGCAAAATTTGGTGAGTGACCTTGAACTCTCCCACTCACTCACTCTATCAAGTTCACTGTCTTTAGGTAAACCAGCTTCCTCAACAACTGGTACATCACCTTCATCACTCTCATCACTGTCATGTTCTCTCGCAAATCCCAGGAATTGCTCTTCTTTCTCACTCTCATGGCCATAATCACTCGACTTATAATTACTGGAGTCGTCACTGACTATATCATCAACAATTACTTGGCATCAGCACGCTCATATAGTCTCAATGTCGTCTCAATACCTCCGGGAGATAACACATTTAGGCGATGGCGTCAGGGTAAGGCGCGACGAACTAGCAAGGGCGTCGTAGGAAGCACGGTATCGGACACAGCGGAATCACTATTTGGCGTACTGTCCATGATGGCGTCGGGGTAGATACTGTTGCTGTGGCGTCGTTTACGCCTGGTGGCGCCACCTACCGTCCCACGATACCAAAAATGTACGCGCGGCATTCGAAAGCACGCACGCAAGCAATGGGCGTTCAAGAGCCCTTCCGGGTTGCGCGGGCCGAGGTTGTTATGGACGTTCAAGAGCCCTTCCGGGGTGGAGGGGTTAATTAAGGAGTGTCCTCGGTTTGGGGCTAGGCTAGCCTTCGGTATAAAGTTTGTTAAAGTGATTTATGATATGTTAAGTGAGTAAATGGTACAGTGGACTCTCGCATCTAACGCATTTTGATCTAGCGAATTTGCATCTAACTGCCCTTTTGGAGCTCTACCCTATCTCAATCTAACGAACTGGAGAATGCTGTATCCAAAAGTGTACCAGTAAAGGAATATAAGGATAAAACAAAATTGAGGAAAAGAACTAACCCAGAATTGCCAATGAAAAGAAAGCTTTGGATATTGATTAGAAGAAAGAAACAATTGTGGGAAAGATTAAAATTGTTAAAAAAGAACAGGGGGTCTAATATAGAGGCTAAGGAAGTGGATCTGGAACGCAGACAAATAAACAATAAAATAAGGTGGGAAACAAGGAGGGGGGTGAAGGAGAGGAAGAGAGAGATAGCTAGAAATGTGAAGGATAATCCAAAAATATTCTGGAAGTACATTCAGGAAAAGTTAACAAGAAGAGTAGGGATCCCAGAGCTGGTAGGGGGGTTGAATGATGGGAGTAGAGCGGAGACTGATAAGGAGAAAGCAGAGGTGCTGGGGAAATACTTTGGGGGGGTACTAACAGTGGAGTCGGAGGATGCAGTGCCTACTATTCCCATCAAACAGGCACTGGCACTAGAACTAATAGAGTTTTCCCATGCTAGAATAAGAAGGGCTATAGAAAAAATGAACAGAAGTAAGTCACCGGGACCGGATGGGATACACCCAAGAATCATAAAGGAAGGAGGGGAGATGTTAGTAGAGCCATTGAAAATGTTATTTGAGGTATCGTTTAATACAGGACAAATCCCGATGGACTGGAGAGAGGCGAACATAACAGCTATATTTAAGAAGGGAAAGAGAAATGACCCAGGGAATTATAGACCAGTCAGTTTGACAAGTGTTGTGTGTAAACTAATAGAAACGGTATATAATTAGAATAGGAATAATGGATCATATGAAGTCAAACCAACTTTTCAGTGGGAGACAGTTCGGATTCTTGCTGGGGAGGTCGACGGTACTACAGCTAATTAAGGTGGTAGATGATTGGATGCAAATTCTAGAAGATGGTGATGTAATAGACGTGGTATATTGCGATTTTATGAAGGCCTTCGATAAGGTCCCACATAAAAGGTTAATAGAGAAAGTTAGAAGCTATAATATAGGGGAGAAATGTGTGAAATGGATAGAAGTCTTCCTGAAAGATCAGAGACAGAGGGTACTGGTGAATGGAATAGGCTCGGGGTGGAGGGAAATTACAAGTGGGGTACCTCAGGGATCTGTGTTGGGACCACTGCTGTTCGTTATATTTATCAACGACTTGCCTGAAGTTATAACTAATGGAAGTGAGGTATACCTGTATGCGGATGACACTAAGCTGTATAGAAGAGTGAGGAGTAAGGAAGATATGGGTTTGCTTCAAGGAGATGTGGAGGACATGAAGGGATGGTCTGAGCATTGGTTAATGCCTTTTCATCCAAAAAAATGCAAGTACATGCGGATTGGGACCAGCAAGATAGACAAGGTAGGATACAGTATGTATGAAGCGATGGAGGAAGTGAATGCAGAAAAGGATATAGGAGTAGTGATAGACAATAAGTTAAATTTCTCAGAACATTTAGCAGAAAAGATAAACAAAGCCAATAGAATTGTAGGGCTGATAAGGAGGACATTTGTGTCACTTGACGAAGAAATCTTCAGGAATCTCTATACAGCGCTGGTTAGGCCGCACCTGGAATATGCGAACCAGGTGTGGGCTCCATATATGGTAAAAGATATAGAAGCAGTGGAGAAAGTGCAGAGGAGAGCTAGCAAGCTGGTACCAACGTTGAAGAACGCGGGCTATGAGCAGAGGTTGAGGACACTGGGGCTTCCGACACTGGCATATAGGAGAAAGAGAGGGGCTATGATAGAGACTTTTAAGATAGTGTCAGGAAAGTACGATGAGGATGTGTGTGAAGGTATCTTCTTGATGCGGGAGGGAACAAGAACGAGAGGACACTCTAAGAAAATTTACAAAGAAAGAAATAGGCTTGAGAAGGTAAAGAACTCATTTTGTGATAGAGTGGTAAATGAGTGGAACGCACTGCCCCAGTATGTAGTCGATTCCGAATCAATAAGGGAGTTTGAAAGTAATCTTGATAAAGCATGGGGAAGACAAGATTTGAAGTTTGATTATAAAACAAAAATACAGAATACAGTAGTAAAAATGTTGCGTCTGCTACCGCCGCCGCCAACACCGTGAACGACCGCAGCAGTGCAAGTACTGGTACTGAGCTGGATACACAGGCATAGTTTGCCTTTTTCCAGAGGATCTACTGTAAGAAACTGTAAGAACCAAAATCCATATCTAACGGCAATTATTCTGAGTGCCCGGTATCAATTTTCCAAATTTCCCACCAAATAGGCCTACAGTACTGAGCTAAGTGGCGTCCCTCCCTCCTTCCCTCCCCGCCACTGTCGTCAGTCCAGTCCGCACCGCGCCTTAGGCCTACATTACTCAACCCAACTCAATCTTTTGTTGCGTTACTCGCCCCAACCTTAAGCTTTTGTTGTGTTACGCCTTTTGTGATGTGGACCCAATCCTCAGGTACTGGAGAGGGGAGTGGTGAGAATGGAAATATGCATGAAAGAAAGACAAAAGTACCAGTGAAGAGGGTTACGCGTGTTGGAAAAAAAAATATATATATATACGGCAGAGGATAAAGCGAAAGTGATTGAACTAATTGAAAAAGGCCTCAAGAACTGTGAGATAGTGAAAATAACTGGGTTTCCCGAGGGGACAGTGCGTAACTTTAACCCTCCAGCCCCGGCTATGTATTATATATATATTCCTCGAAACCCGGGTGTTTTGGCCGAAAAACGTCTAGGCTAGGCTACGGTATATTCGTTAATCAGACTGCTTCCCGCATTCCCGCGCATCCCCAAGCGTAGCTGTGTTATTTACCTGTAGAATGGCATTAAGTAGAGCTCTCTAAGTCAACTGGTTGAGCTGTGATGATGATTTCATTGGAGATAACTTTATGGCCAAAACAGCCACTTTACACCACTTTTCGATACTTAACAACAACATACAGGCACACACGAACAAGCGACGCTCTCCTTCTTGTGGCCGGAGATGCGGGGCGTCGGTCCAGCCGGCTGTTGTTTACATGCGTCGGACCGACGCCTCGCACACGAAGCTCACAGGCTTTCAATCACTGGGCGTTCAAGAGGCCTTCCGGGTACCTGTTATATGCTTTTTTATGGGCGTTCAAGAGCCCTTCCGTGGTGAGAGGGTTAAGAGACAGAAAACTGAAATTAAAATCAGCCTATCTGTTGCAAAGACGTGTTTTAGTGGCAATGTTAAGAGAGGGAGGCTGTGGTGGAGGTGAGGAGGTGCGCGGCGCATCCCAGTTAGCCTAGCCTCCCTGCTCGGATATCTTCGATATCGTCTAACCTACACACTTCATTATTCACTCACAGGTTGGTTTATTATTAATTCATCTTATAATTAATATATTACATGATTTGAATATATTTAATGTCACAAAATAGCACTCGGAAGGGCAAAAATAGGTAAAAATGGGGACTCTGTCTAAATTTTGGCACCAATTACCATTTTTCCCATTAGTTTATGTATTTATATCTAACGAATCTGGATCTAACGCGATTTTTTTGGCACCTATTATTCGTTAGATATGAGATCTTACTGTATATGGAAGGATAATATTTGTTTTCAATTACCTCATATTAGAAATGATTCATAGATTAAAAAAAGACCAAATAAAACATAGTTATATTTATGTATAAGGGAGATAGATGCATTAGATAGATAGACAGACAGACATTTGATGCATAAATAACATTCTTAATAATTCATAAATACCTAGGCTTGGGCCGCCACCCGTGTATGATCCTGACTTTTACGTGTTTTGGCCGACTTTGAAACTTTTGGGGTTACCGCGTCCAAACGAATTCGTGTATAAAAAACGCGTGTACAGTATATCGAAACCGGACTGTATTACGAAAAGCCTGGTGAAAACAGATTTCTAATATGTTTCTTCATTAATTGATTATTATATACAGTAAACCCTCGTTATTTCGGACTAATTGGGAGAACACCCTGTCCGAAATGTCCGAAAATCCGAGATGTCCGAGGTCCGGCTGTGTCCGATCTAAAAGAGGACAAAAAACCGACCTGAAAGAAAAAAATACGACAGGAAAAAATAAATAAATTGATTTTTCTTTTAATAAATAAAAAAAAAAAAAGTGAAACGAGAACAAACTTCACTGTTGATTAAATATGGAAACGGGAACGAACTTCATGCATGTGAATAAATGCGACCTCAGAAGGGAAATGTGAATGAACTTCATGCACCCATGAAAACGAATAGGCCTAGGCTAGGCTATGCTACTTTTGGCTAGGCTACCCTATTCGTACTTTAGGTTAATATACTGTACAGTAATAGCACATATAGTAATGAATATGAAACAATAAGTTCAGTTGATGGTCGAAAAATATGAATCAACACTCACCGCTTCATTGCAGGTCCACCCCTTCACCTCACTTCACCTCTCTCCACTTCTCCACCTCACTCCACCTCACTCTCCTTGACCACCTCACTTCCCTTCTCCATTTCAAGTGATATCGAGGTCACCTTACGCTTTGGGAGGCATGATAAAACGGAAATATATGCGGAAGAGATAAAAATCACACAAGATGACTACCCACTCAAAGCGTACTGACGCCCGTGACGTCACTTCTCGTCCAGGCGGGTGACTCAGAGTGCAGCCTGTATATCGGCGGTCCGACGGAGCCCCGTTTTGACGGACATTCACCGGGGATGGGGGTGCGTCATCCGACAACGTCGAAACGATGACGGAAATGTCCGAAAAACGGAAGTACAGTCAGGTCGCCCAATACGCGATTCCACAATTCGCGAAAACCCTAATACACGAGTTACCCCTCGAAAATAACCAAAAACATTAATTACGCGAGGTGGTACCACAATACACGAATCGAGAGCTAAGAAGGGGACATATCCGCTATTCCCCCTTGATACGCGAGCACGGTCTATGTTTTGCGAGGCCCAGGCGACGCAGTAGCCGTCTGCGCAGGCCTCGTGGTCTGGGCATACGCCTGCCTTCCCTCCCGCTTACCCTCCCTCCCTCCCACAGTCCCGCTCATAGCCGCGCGGAGTGACCAAACGTTGGTAGTGCCTGCCATTCGGTAACGTTTTTCGCCATGCCACGCCAATATAAGAAGATTACACACAAAATGAAGGTGGAAGTGTTGGATCGCAAGAAAAAAGGAGAAGGAAACTGTGCAATAGGCCCCGGAGGCTCGGAGCACCCACTCTTCAAGGCTACCTAGCCTATCTACTACTCATTTTAAGGTAAGGTTTCATATTTTTATTCGTTGTTGTTCTTATATATAAGATATAGACTGTACTGTAGAGCCAAAAATTTCGAAAATAGGGCCAAAAATGTCGAAAATTGAGAGATGTCACCCATATCTAATTATTCCTATTTAAAGTTAGTTCCACAATACGCGAATTCGCAATACGCGATGCCTCCTGTCACCCCTATTCTCGCGTATTGGGAGTCCTGACTGTACGTGTACGAGACGTGACGGCGATCCGGCAAGTACGGGTTTCCAACAATTAGAGGTCCGAAATGGCGAGGGGTTACTGTACTTACAGTTTCTTACAGTTTCTTACAGTAGATCCTCTGGAAAAAGGCAAACTAGGCCTGTGTATCCAGCTCAATGCCAGTACTTGCACTACTGCGGTCGTTCACGGTGTTGGCGGCGGCGGCATCAGACGCAACATTTTTACTATTCTGTATTTTTGCTTTATAATCAAACTTCAAATCTTGTCTTCCCCATGCTTTATCAAGAATACTTTCAAACTTCCATATTGATTCGGAATCGACTACATACTGGGGCAGTGCGTTCCACTCATTTACCACTCTATCACAAAATGAGTTCTTTGCCTTTTCAAGCCTATTTCTTTCTTTGTAAATTTTCTGAGTGTCCTCACGTTCTTGTTCCCTCCCGCATCAAGAAGATACCTTCACACACATCCTCATCATACTTTCCTGACACTATCTTAAAAGTCCCTATCATATCCCCTCTCTTTCTCCTATATGCCAGTGTCGGAAGTCCCAGTGTCCTTAACCTCTGCTCATAGCCCGCGTTCCTCAACGTTGGTACAGTCTGGCCTGCCAATACGCGAGCTTTTAATACGCGATTCACCTTATACGCGAGGAGGGGGTCGAATCATACCCAAAACTTTCAAAACGCGTGATGTACCTTTAAAACGCGAATCCGGGGC
Organism: Paralithodes platypus; assembly: GCA_032716605.1. Taxonomy (NCBI): domain Eukaryota; kingdom Metazoa; phylum Arthropoda; class Malacostraca; order Decapoda; family Lithodidae; genus Paralithodes; species Paralithodes platypus. Next base: position 39,244,648 of record CM064493.1, on the reverse strand, counting down.
ATGAAGGGATGGTCTGAGCATTGGTTAATGCCTTTTCATCCAAAAAAATGCAAGTACATGCGGATTGGGACCAGCAAGATAGACAAGGTAGGATACAGTATGTATGAAGCGATGGAGGAAGTGAATGCAGGAAAGGATATAGGAGTAGTGATAGACAATAAGTTAAATTTCTCAGAACATTTAGCGGAAAAGATAAACAAAGCCAATAGAATTGTAGGGCTGATAAGGAGGACATTTGTGTCACTTGACGAAGAAATCTTCAGGAATCTCTATACAGCGCTGGTTAGGCCGCACCTGGAATATGCGAACCAGGTGTGGGCTCCATATATGGTAAAGATATAGAAGCAGTGGAGAAAGTGAAGAGGAGAGCTAGCAAGCTGGTACCAACGTTGAAGAACGCGGGCTATGAGCAGAGGTTGAGGACACTGGGGCTTCCGACACTGGCATATAGGAGAAAGAGAGGGGATATGATAGAGACTTTTAAGATAGTGTCAGGAAAGTACGATGAGGATGTGTGTGAAGGTATCTTCTTGATGCGGGAGGGAACAAGAACGAGAGGACACTCTAAGAAAATTTACAATGAAAGAAATAGGCTTGAGAAGGCAAAGAACTCATTTTGTGATAGAGTGGTAAATGAGTGGAATGCACTGCCCCAGTATGTAGTCGATTCCGAATCAATAAGGGAGTTTGAAAGTAATCTTGATAAAGCATGGGGAAGACGAGATTTCTATCTATCTATCTATTGCCTGATGCCATGATCCCCGAAGGGGTGGCCACGAACGAACCGCCCCCATGCACCTCTGTCCCCAGTCAGTCGACGCCCCTCCCCCCAACCAGCACCGCCTTCGTTCATGTAGACAAGATTTGAAGTTTGATTATAAAACAAAAATACAGAATAGTAAAAATGTTGCGTCTGCTACCGCCGCCGCCAACACCGTGAACGACCGCAGCAGTGCAAGTACTGGTACTGAGCTGGATACACAGGCATAGTTTGCCTTTTTCCAGAGGATCTACTGTAAGAAACTGTAAGAAACTGTAAGAAATAAGGGAAATTCCGGGGAGTTCAGCTAATACGCGAGGCCGCCCACCATTCCGCGCATCCATCTGCGCAGGGACGCCAGTCTACCCTCAGTCCACGCAGTCCGACTCGTGTGCAGTGATATAGTTTTTTGCCCCCATCATCATGCCCCCTCGCAAGAACAAACTTATTAGTGTTATATTTTCTTATGATTTGGATGTTTATGTACACATATACAGTATGTACCTTTTGTGGCAAGTGACGGAGATAAATAGGCCTAAAGTAGACAACTTGGAGTCAGTGCCGCCCATATCGATTTATTCCCATATAATACTCTATTGCTAATACGCGAATTTCCATTCCGCGCCCTCGTGTGTCGCCCATATACTCGCGTATTGAGAGGCCTGAGTGTACCAGCTTGCTAGCTCTCCTCTGCACTTTCTCCACTGCTTCTATATCCTTTACCATATATGGAGCCCACACCTGGTTCGCATATTCCAGGTGCGGCCTAACCAGCGCTGTATAGAGATTCCTGAAGATTTCTTCGTCAAGTGACACAAATGTCCTCCTTATCAGCCCTACAATTCTATTGGCTTTGTTTATCTTTTCCGCTAAATGTTCTGAGAAATTTAACTTATTGTCTATCACTACTCCTATATCTTTTTCTGCATTCACTTCCTCCATTGCTTCATACATACTGTATCCTACCTTGTCTATCTTGCTTGTCCCAATCCGAATGTACTTGCATTTTTTTGGATGAAAAGGCATTAACCAATGCTCAGACCATCCCTTCATGCCCTCCACATCTCCTTGAAGCAAACCCACATCTTCCTTACTCCTCACTCTTCTATACAGCTTAGTGTCATCCGCATACAGGTATATCTCATTTCCATTAGTTATAACTTCAGGTAAGTCGTTGATAAATATAACGAACAGTAGTGGTCCCAACACAGATCCCTGAGGTACCCCACTTGTAATTTCCCTCCACCCCGAGCCTATTCCATTCACCAGTACCCTCTGTCTCCGATCTTTCAGGAAGGCTTCTATCCATTTCCCACATTTCTCTCCTATACTATAGCTTCTAACTTTCTCTATCAACCTTTTATGTGGGACCTTATCGAAGGCCTTCATAAAATTGCAGTATACCACATCTATACATTCCATTCTCTTTCTCTCAGACTAATGCTAAAAAATCTTGGTTTACTCACGCCTGTTCTACTGCTGTCCGCAATAAGGAGGAAGCATTCAAACGGTACCGACGCCTTAAAACTCAAGACTCTCATTCTTCATATGTTTCTGCCCGGAATCAAGCCAAATCTGTTCTTCGACTTGCCAAACACTCTTTCATCAATAATAAATGCACTGAACTATCCAACTCTAGCTCTTCCCAAGCTTTCTGGCATCTAGCCAAAAACCTCTCCAACAATTTCTCTTCCTCGTCTTTCCCTCCCCTTTCCCACTCTGATGGCACAACCATCACTTCTTCCTCTGACAAAGCTAAACTCTTCGCTCAAACTTTTGCTAGAAACTCCACCTTGGATGATTCCGGTGCTATTCCTCCCTCTCCGCCCTCCTCTCTCTTACTTATGCCTAATATCCTAATCTCTTCTAAAGATGTACTTTCTACCCTCTCTGGGCTTAACACTAATAAGGCGTACGGTCCGGACGGTGTTCCTCCTGTTGTTCTCAAAAACTGTGCTTCCGTGCTGACTCCCTGCCTAGGCAAACTCTTTCGTCTCTGTCTATCCTCTAACGTCTTCCCTTCATGCTGGAAGTTTGCTCACATTCAACCTGTCCCAAAGAAGGGTGACCGCTCTCAACCCTCCAACTATCGTCCAATTGCTCTTATCTCTTGTCTTTCTAAAGTTTTTGAAACTATTCTTGCTTCCAAATTTCTTAAGCATTTCTCTTCTCATAATCTGCTCTCAGATCGCCAGTATGGCTTCCTTAACCCTTTATTAGCGGCTCACCACTTAAGTCGTTTTTAATAAAGCTGGACTATGTGGCGGCGCTCGACATAACTCGAGTGGCAATTTCAGCACGTAATGTGGCTGAGAGAGAGACAAGTGGTGGCAGGAGACTAGCGAGCGTATGACTGCTCCAGACCACCGCGGCAAACCTACTGACACAAATCTCAGCTCCCTCCTCCCTCTCTCACTCGCTACATACTCAATTATGTACCGAAAGTACCGAATTACCTGCTTTTTGCACTCGCGTTGCACGGTTATTGCAAGAAAACTATCCATCATACAAGGATCGTTATGGTGTCATTCGAAAGCTCTGTTTATGCCCTTTCAGGGATAGATACTTGTTTTACGTTCTGGGTCTTATTTAGGCATGAAAATGATCACGTAAACAGCCCTATTTTGGCTAAAAACACCCGCTGGGCGGTACACATAAATAAACCGCATAGGCCGCTCGTAAGGTGTTAAGGGTCGCTCTACTGGTGATCTTCTTTCATATCTTACTAACTCTTGGTCATCCTCCTTTCGGGACTTCGGTGAGACTTTTTCTATTGCACTAGACATATCGAAAGCCTTCGATAGAGTCTGGCATAAATCTTTAATTTCTAAACTACCCTCCTTCGGTTTCTATCCCTCCATCTGTGCCTTTGTCTCTAATTTCCTTTCCGGCCGTTCCATAGCCGCGGTTGTGGACGGCCATTGTTCACTTCCTCACTCTATAAACTCCGGTGTTCCTCAGGGCTCTGTCCTATCTCCTATTCTCTTTCTAATTTTTATAAATGATCTCCTTAACTGTACCTTAATTCCCATCCATTCATACGCAGACGACTCAACCTTGCACTACTCCATTAGTTTTTCAGAACGCCCCAGCCAGCAATCCCTCAACGACAAACGTAATGAAGCCATAGAACTCTTAAATTCTGATCTAAATACTATTTCCAATTGGGGCAGAGAAAACCTTGTTAACTTTAATGCTTCCAAAACCCAATTTCTCCATCTATCTACCCGTCAGGATCTCCCAGCGGACTATCCCTTATTCTTCAACAATACAAAAATCAACCCTTCATCTTCTCTCAATATTCTTGGTGTCTCTTTTTCTTCTGCTCTCATTTGGAAGGACCATATTACCAGTCTTGCTAAGGCAGCATCCCAGAAGCTGGGTGTGCTCAACCGCCTTAGGGGGTTCTTTTCCCCTGCACAGCTTCTTGCTCTGTACAGGGGCATAGTGCGCCCTTGTATTGAGTATTGTTCACATGTGTGGGGAGGTTCCTCTCACACTGCTCTCCTAGACAAAGTTGAAAGGAAGGCCTTTCGTATCATTAACTCCCGTCCACTCACCAACTCTCTGCAATCTCTCTCTCTCCGCCGCAATGTTGCATCTCTCTCGCTATTCTATCGCTACTATAATAATCAGTGTTCCTCAGAGCTATCCCAGTGCATACCACCTCCTTTACGTAGGGCACGTGGTACCCGTCTTGCAACTCAATCCCACCCCTACTCTGTGCAACTCTCCAACCCAAGAGTGAAACGTTACTCTCAAACTTTCTTCTACTCAACAGCTGAGCTCTGGAACTCTCTCCCAGAATCAGTCTTTCCCTCTTCCTATGACTTAAATTGCTTCAAACTCCGTGTGTCCAGGCATTTTGGCTCGAACGTCCCTTGATTTTGGCCCTGTCACTCTTTCAACTATGGGGGAGGCACTCGCTATAGGCAGTTATGCCTTTTGCCTCCCTCAATCACATAGAAAAAAAAAAAATAACATCACCATCCTCCAGAATTTGCATCCAATCATCTACCACCTTATTTAGCTGTAGTACCTTCGACCTCCCCGGCAAGAATCCGAACTGTCTCCCACTGAAAAGTTGGTTTGATATCATATGCTCCATTATTCCTTCTCTAATTACCGTTTCCATTAGTTTACACACTACATATGTCAAACTGACTGGTCTATAATTTCCTGGGTCATTTCTCTTTCCCTTCTTAAATATAGCTGTTATGTTCGCCTCTCTCCAGTCCGTCGGGATTTGTCCTGTATTAAAAGATACCTCAAATAAAAAATGTAATGGCTCTACTAACATCTCACCTCCTTCCTTTATGATTCTTGGATGTATCCCATCCGGTCCCGGGGACTTACTCCTGTTCATTTTTTCTATAGCCCTCCTTATTCTAGCATGGGAAAACTCTATTAGTTCTAGTGCTGGTGCCTGTTTGATGGGAATAGTAAGCACTGCATCATCCGACTCCACTGTTAGTACCTCCCAAAAGTATTTCCCAAGCACCTCTGCTTTCTCCTTATCAGTTTCTGCTCTATTCCTACCATCCAAGTCTCCTATCAGTTTTGGGATACCTACTCTTCTTGTTAACTTTTCTTGAATATACAGTAGGGTCTCGTAAGATGCGAGATCAGAAGATGCGAGGACCCCCAAATAATAAAAATAAATTATTTTAAGATGCGAGACTGACCATAATTTGCAAATCGGAGGCTCAAAGTGGGCTAAATCCGAGGAGAAACCTCAAGATGCGAATTATTTTTTTAAATGTGAGCCTTAGGCGGGAGTTCGCATGCCATTGGCTGGCTCAGACCTGCGTATTATGACGTCACAGCATTTGCGCAGCTTGGTACTCCCACCCAGAGCGGAAGAAATTCAAGATATCAACAGGCAGGGGGACGAGCAGACACCGGAGGTGGCCCAGACTGTTGATATAGAGGCTGAACTTCGAGCTGAAGCAGCTGCCACACCCCAAGAGGCAATGCAGGTGGACGAGGACTACAGCATGAACGATTTGAGTGCCATCCTGGCTTTGGGGGAGACCCTAAAGACAAAAGTGCTGGAGGTAGAAAAAACACAGTTGCGTAGGATTGACTGGAGTAACACCTTTGAGTCTCTTATGAGATTCCATAAGGAACTGTACCAACAACGTGTTAATGCGAGGGCCCAGTCACTCATTACACGTTACTTAAGGCCACACCCACAACCTGGCACTCCTGCTGAACCCCAACCTGGCACTTCAGATGAACCCCAACCTGGCACTTCAGATGAACCCCAACCTGGCACTTCAGATGAACCCCAACCTGGCACTTCAGATGAACCCCAACCTGGGCACTTCAGATGAACCCCAACCTGGGCACTTCAGGTGAACCCCAACCTGGCACCTCTGCACGTCCAGTCACCCAGAGTGACTTTGTTGGATTTCTTAAGCAAGTGGATACACTGAGGAATTCTAAGGCACTCAAGATCCTGGCTAACCAAATGCTGGATGCTCAGCCACTCTCTTCAAGCGAGAGTGACTTTGAGTGAATCTACACAGCCTCGGATAACCCCTTCCCTCGGGGCTGTTCGGCCAGGCAGCTTAGGGAACAACAACAACAACAACAACCCCTCCCCCCTGTACCCTGGTGATGGGCTGGTCTATCAGAATGAGAGTTGAGCGTTCTCTGCCATACCCATAGCTTACTCTGACTGTTCCTTTTACTTATATATTTTCTAGATCTCAAGTGACGGCGTCTTTTCCGTGGAATGACCTCCCTACTGCCAACCCTGGCAGATTGGGAGCCAAAGCATCAGATTTTTCCTTTGCCCCTCAACTTTCCCTTTATAATTGCTGAGGGGCACAGGGCCTTAGGTGGGGCTTTTGTTTCCCGGGCGTTTCCGCACCCTCCTCAGCTCCCCGCCTTTGAGTGGCTTCGGTCACCTGGGCATTATTAATGGTAAGCTGGGAGGGTTCTGTGGGGGCGCTCGGTTATGGCCTTGGCCTTGCTCGGGACCTTGGGGCTGCTCGGCCAGACAGCCTGAGGAACAGCAACAACAACAACCCCCCCTTCCCCCTGTACATAATCCCACTAGAATTTAAGGTAAGGGAAAAATTGAATTTTTTTATATTTTTTATTGATAGTGTGTATTTTGTCTCATTTTCATTTATTAATTTATTATTTTCTGTTTGTATGTGACCGAAATGTATGGTATCATGCACCAATTACCTTTTTCAGGGATTATTACCAACAAAATTGGGACTTTGCGTGAACAAATTGGATTTATAGGGTGTAAATGGGACTTTACGGCATATTTTTGGGGGCGGATCGACCATAAGACGTTTTTCCCATAAGCTACGTGTATCGTAAGATGCGAATTCGTAAGATGCGATCGCATCCATCGACCATAAACTCGCATCTTACGAGACCCTACTGTACTTCCAGAATATTTTTGGATTATCCTTCACATTTCTTGCAATCTCTCTTTCCCTCTCCTTCACCCCCCTCCTTGTCTCCCACCTTATTTTATTGTTTATTTGTCTGCGTTCCAAATCCACTTCTTTAGCTTCTATACTATACTGTACTGTAAATAACATTTTTTTTACGATGATGTCCGAATTCACTACAGTTGACGGTACTCCTACCAACACGCCCAATTAGGTCACTTCCCAGGAAAGCTAATTCATTCTCTCAGAGTGTAGATACTACCATGACTAAGTCGTCGACACCTGCCCGGGATGTAACACAGCACCCCATACCATTAAACACATCATAGAAGACTGCATTTCACACAACCACTTACGCCAACAACACAATCTACACTCAATGAGAGCTCTGTGGGAAAGCCCGATCGTGGCCATGGCCTTCCTCAGGGACTCGGGGCTGTTCGGCCAGGCAGCTTAGGGAACAACAACAACAACAACCATGACTAAGTAATTTCAATATCTATTCATTTTCTCACAGCTCAGCTCCTGCTTTGGGAGCGTAAGTTGAGATGCCGTTTATCACTACTGTATATCGCCGGCATGCATTTTCAGGTGCATAATTCTTACATAGCTTCTTTTCACTTCAATAATGCTGTCCACTAACTTCTCAGCTACCAGGAGACCCACACCACCTATTCCAGTCTCATCCCCTATCCACCAGAATTTTTACCTTTTTCTTTTTCCCTCTATTCACCTGGGCACAACACACATCCACTGCTCTCAAACATCTTGGCTACCTCTCCAGTTCTTCTCCTCGTGCTCTTCACGTTTACACTCGGAAGTCTTATCTCATTCAGGGAGCCGCTTGCAGTCTCCGTTGCCATAGGTTTGTGTGTTTTTTGTCTGCCAGACTTGCATTTACTATTGTTTGTGTTACAGTAAAAGTCCTGTAATCCGAATAGCAGGGAACCGGGCCTCGTTCCGATTACCGGATTTTTCGGATTATTGGAATTTACCCCTATGAACCTGTGTATTAACCCTCCAGCCCCGGCTATGTATTATATATATATTCCCCGAAACCCGGGTGTTTTGGCCGAAAAACGTCTAAGCTAGGCTGCCGTATATTTGTTAATCTGACTGCTTCCCGCATTCCCACGCATCCCCAAGCGTAGCTGTGTTATTTATCTGTAGAATGGCGTTAAGTAGAGCTCTCTAAGTCAACTGGTTGATTTGTGATGATGATTTCATTGGAGATAACTTTATGGCAAAAACAGCCACTTTACACTACTTTTCGATACTTAACAACAACATACAGGCACACACGAACAAGCGACGCTCTCCTTCTTGTGGCCGGAGATGCGGGGCGTCGGTCCAGCCGGCTGTTGTTTTCATGCGTCGGACCGACGCCTCGCACAAGAAGCTCACAGGCTTTCAACCACTGGGCATTCAAGAGCCCTTCCGGGTACCTGTTATATGCTTTTTTATGGGCGTTCAAGAGCCCTTCCGTGGTGAGAGGGTTAATGGCCTGACAAAAACCTGAACACAATATAGGCTATGCATATGCACAATATAACGCTATACATCCAATATGACACATAATGGTAAACTTTTAATTATTGGAATTTACCCCTATGAACCTGTGTATTATGGCCTGACGAAAACCTGAACACAATATAGGCTATGCATATGCACAATATAATGCTATACATCCAATATGACACATAATGGTAAACTTTTAAAGTGATTTCACGAACATATGAAATGTGTGTGTACCATTATGTGACATTTGGGTGGGTTTTGGGTGGCCTAATGCCTCAAAAAGAGGACTTTGGGACTTTTTGAAATTCAGACTATCGGGTGAATTCGGATTTGGCCTCATTTTCAAAAATTCGGACTATTGGGAGATTCCAATTATCGGTCGTCGGATTATCGGACTTTTACTGTATTTATGTTTATAAGGTAAGTGAGACAACACCAGAAAGTAGCCAACCCTTGCCACATCCCCCTCCTTTCCTAGTGGTAGTCGGCAGTTTACCACCCCTTGAACCAGAGTTAGAGGCAGACCCAGTAGCCTCGTGGCTTCCTACCGAAACCAGCCGCAGGGACACACCCCGTGCACCCACACGGCACTACGATTAGCTTGGTACAGGTATTATACACTCACTGATAGGGCAGGCACCTAGGGTGCTACTCCTAGGTTCTGGCCCCTATACTAGTGGGTGGAAGTGTCAGCCAGGAGAGACACAATGCCCTGTACCCTTTGGGTCAAGCATCCTGCTGGCCCCAGCTGGGCAGCCTCAGGTCAGCAGCAGATGGTAAGGGTACTCTGGTGTCATCAGGTCACCAAAAGGTAAGAATAGATGTATTTTTACAGTAAGGATGCCCTTCCTTACACCTAACTCAGAACATTATTCATACCTTCTTCTTTGGTGGCTTTGCTCCTAAACGTATTGCCAGAGCCACTCGAGTATCCTCCCTCTTCTCCTTGTCGAAACCGCTCATCCCCAACTTGAAGACGTCGTACCTGACACGCTTCAGCTGTTTCTCGTCTAGGGTATTCTGTAAATCGGATTTGTATTTTAGGTCAATGTATTTTATGTATTTATATGGAGCAATACTGTGCTCAAATATAGTCAATCCTCATTTATTCAAACAGGACCCCTCCATCAATGACGTACAGTACTGCCAATAATCATACTTGGTGCCTGGCAGTCATGTCAGCCCTCTATAGGGCCATCCATTCACCAGAGCATTGGTACCAAATACTAAACATCATATGTCTATCTATCTACTGTATACAGTATAGTATATACTGTATATATACTCAGGCACATACCCCATTTATTTATTTTATTATTTTGTTTTTATTTTTTACACACAGTGTGTCTTTATTGTATAATTGTCACTGATTAGGCTTGCTAAACATGTATTTATTGGTGGCTCCTTACGTCAATGACGTAAGAGCCTATGATAATATGGCCTCGTTCCGGTCTCCTCAGAGACCGGGTTAACCTTGATCGCGACGGTCGAGAACCAAGATCATCTTAGGGGGTACCCCTTAATCATTCCTAAGGTACGTCATTGGGACGGAGCCACTGAAAAGTAGAAAATAAAAAATAAAAGAATTAACACAGTTTGAATACCGCGCCTATGCGCATTCATTTCTTCCTCTTGTTTCCCATCACATGCCTCCTACCGTTATCTCCCGAGATAAGTTCTCTCTCGACCGTCGCCCACCCTGTAAAGACGTGTGCCCCTTGCCTCCAATCTAGTTTGCATAGCCCCTCTTAAACACGTCAGTTTTTAATTCATAGTGAGTTTATTTGCATATTTAAGTTGTATGTGCATTTAGAAATGTATTTATTTTAATTGTATTCGCTCGTAAACCTGAATAGGCAAGGACTTAGTTTCTGGGCTGGTCGACGCTCATGTTTTCAGGACGCCACTTTGCTTTTTTACTTATTTGTTTTTGTCATACGAGCCTTTGGCTCATTAGCTGCAGTGTCTTTTTTAAAATTGTGTATTAACTTTGTAACTTTGTATTAATTTCCTTAAGTTTTGAGTACTGTGATCGTGTCAATTTTGTAAAACTTTAATTCTTTTATTGTACCCCAAGGTTGTGCGTTTGGCCAAGGGTTATTTTTCAAAGCCATATTTTATTTGTCAAAATTTTAGTTCCCAAACTTTATTTCCGGTAATTTTTTGAGCAATTTTCCATCAATTTCGATCAGTGTTAATTTGTTCATTAATTTATCACAAATACACATTGTAGGGAATAAATGGTTCATACCATATCGACTACAATATCTTCAGTGTTTACCATCAAAGTGTTCTATGTGATGGTGGAATTCGTAATGTTTTTACGTTAACAATCAAGAGTGCTTTGTCAATATATTTGCCTTCAAGGCATTTTTATATTGCATTATTTTCAGTGATAGCCATCAAAGTACGTATAGTTGATGGCATTATAATTTGATGTTAAATTCAATAACAAAATTTTAATAGTAGCCTATTTTACTACTTATTTGTGCACTCGTGTTTAATTATTTTCATTGGTACCAAGTAGGCCTATGGCCAGTGGGGTACTCTAAATAATATCTTGATTGAATATATCTCACTGACTTGCAGTCCCGGAAAGATATAAGAATTTAAACCTGTACAAAGATACATAAAGGGACGCCGAATAACACTCGTGGCCGGGTACCCATACGAGTGTTAAGACTATGGTGGGTTGAGATTTTCTCAAGTCCACGGGTACTCTAGGCCTTGTCTTAACAAGTATAATGACAGGCCCGCGTACCAGTATTGCCGGGTACTCTCAGGCCTGAGTACCAGTATTGCCGGGTACTCTTGCGGGTGTTAAGACTATGGCGTGTTAACATTTTTAAAAGTCCCCGGGTACTCTAGGCCTTGTCTTAACAGTATAAAGACAGGCCCGGGTACCAGTATTGACGGGTGATATCATAATGCTGTAACAAGTATAAAGACAGGCCCGGGTACTCTCAGGCCTGAGTACCAGTATTGCCGGGTACTCTTGCGGGTGTTACGACTATGGCGTGTTAAAATTTTTAAAGTCCCAGGGTACTCTAGGCCTTGTCTAAACAGTATGAAGACAGGCCCGGGTACCAGTATTGGCGGGTGATATTATAATGCCGGGTACCATGGCTTGGTTCATAGTATCATAATGACAGGCCCGGGTACCAGTAATTGAGACGGCTATTTATTTGTGCCGGGTACTCTAGGCTTTGTCATACTATAACAAGGACAAGTCCGGGTTCCAGTAATGGAAACAGATATTATTTTTGCCGGGTACTCTAGGCTTTGTCATACTTTAATAAAGACAAACCAGGGTTCCAGTAATGGAAGCAAATATATTTTTGCCGGGTACTCTAGGCTTTGTCATACTATAATAAGGACAAGCCCGGGTTCCAGTAATTGAGGCAAATATTATTTTTTGTCGGATATTCTAGGCTTTGTCATACCATATTAGAGACAGGCCAGACCAGTAATTAAAGCTACTATCAGATTTACGATAGATACGGGAGCTTAAGTTTACCGGGTATACTTATATGTTATCAAGTATACAAGTATATCAGTCTTAGTGCGTAATTAAGACTAGGCTATACCTGGCTAAAAAATTACAGAGTAACTCTATTTAGTGATACCGGGTAGTAATTCACTGGGATATTTCTTATATAAGCAGCAACTGTAGTTTATTTAAAGTAAACGATACAAGACTAGATCCTATTTTGCCCAATTTAAGTAGGCCTAACAATTCCAGTATTATTTCCATCTCACTATGCAACATTGACTCCTTGGTATTATTCAGAGGCTCATGTGAGGTGCTGCTTTACCAGAGAAGAATCTTTACAACGATTAGAACGATCTCTTCCGGCCAAGTGATTACCACGGGAAGAGCTGAGCAGTGTTCCGGGTTCGAGGGTGTGGTAGACCTTGCCATCCTCTCCCTTGTTGTTCCCTTCGCTCGGCTAAAAAACCTATATTTTTAAGATGAGTTCATTTTACAAAACACTAGACGTTTCCGGTTCCCCGGCTAAGTGTAATCTCACTAATTATATATTTAGTATTGGTTCCTTCGTCAATGACGAAGAGCCTATACTATATATAGGCTGAGATTCTGGGACCCGTTCGGGATTCCCCGGAGTTCTTATCACAACCGTTGTGTATATAGCATAAAAACAATCCTTGGTTAATACCCATTAAATCTTACCAAGGGCTCGTCATTGAAAATGAATACCACTAGAAATAAAATTTAAAGAAGAATCTATCATTTCAAACCTCCCGGTGCCTCAGCCCTCCAGCTGTGCTGTCGTTATGCTTCCCTTGCACGTGATGCCAGACTTTCTAGCGTGTTTATCTGCCTCTTTACGGTTGTGATCCAGACGAGTCGGACGTGTGCCCCCCTTGCTCTGGGCGTCTCGGCGTTTGCCTGACTTTCTCACTCCTAGTGAGTCCTTGTTATATATTATTTGAGTTAGGTCCAAACATGAATTGAGTAATCGCCCTGTATGTTTCAGAGGGCCACCGTCCACGCCTGTCCACACCGAAAGTATATGGATACTGCTTCGCCATTCTTAATATTAGTTGTTCGTCGTAGTAAGTGATTATTGTTATATTAGGCTATATCCTATACAATGCTTGCATTTAATTATTTACTTATAGTAGGCTATTATTCATCTTATTTGTGTGCCCTTAGGATACACGTTGAACTCTAAGGATATTATTAATTCAAAGTTTTCCTTGTAAAGTAGCCTACATGATTTCCTGAATTCTACTAGTATTAAATTTGTCAAAGTCGCTTCACTTTTATAAGTCGCTTCACTTCATAGTTTGCATGATTCTAGCATTACTTCGAGCTGATAGGGTCTTAGCTAGACTTATTGATTCCCTTATATGTCCCATTCTTGCACCAGTACTTATTTATAAGGCCATGCTTTGTTCGCCACCTCGGACAGGTGTCCACGAGGGCGGCCAATAGGCCTAGCTAGCTCGGCTTCCCTCTACTGAATTTTACATGAGGGACCAATTGTTCTCTTCCTATATGAGTAATATGTTATGAAGTGCTTCGATACCAATGATTCCTAAGAGTTTGCATGACCAAGTGCAAGAGCACCAACTAAAAACCTATACAATTTGCATGCTTCGAGTCCCGGAGTCGGCGGGGCTCCTGTGTCCCTCCGTTCTCTCCGGGTCTCCGGGTTTAGAACTCCGGGTACTAAATGGTTTCGAGTAAATAAATATAAGCCCCAACACAATTATATGTTAATTTCTTAAAATAGAAAGAGTTTGCATAAAACCAAATGGAGCAACAAAGTTTCCTCCAGTGCAAGAGCACCAACACAATTATGTGTTAATTTCTTAAAATAGAAAGAGTTTGCATGTAAACAAATTGACCAACAAAGTTTCCTCCAGTGCAAGAGCACCAACTAACCCTATACAATTGCATGCTTCGAGTCCCGGAGTCGGCGGGGCTCCTGTGTCCCTCCGTTCTCTCCGGGTCTCAGGGTTTTAGACCTCCGGGTACTAAATGGTTTCAAGGAAACCGAGGAACAATAAAAAAAAAAAAAAAAAAAAAATGCACAAAGAAGTTCCGGTTAAATGGAGAAACAAAGTTTTCCTCCAGGTGCACAAAACACCAACAAAACCAAGGAACCAAAAGGTTCAGGTTAACATAAAGGAACGAGTGCTTCCTCCGGGTACTCCGAGTAATACAAAAACCAAGGAACCAAAAGTTCAGGTTAAATTAAGGAACGAGAGCTTCCTCCAAGTACTTCGGGTACTAAGGGTACTCAGGGTACTCCGAGCAATACTGAAAACTAAGGAACCAAGAGGTCCAGGTTAAATTAAGGAACAAGAGCTTCCTCCAAGTACTCTGGGTACATACTGAAAACCTAGGAACCAAGAGGTTCAGGTTAAAATTAAGGAACAAGAGCTTCCTCCAAGTACTCTGGGTACTCCGGGTAAACACTGACAACCCAGGAACCAAGAGGTTCAGATTAAAATAAGGAATGATAGCTTCCTCCAAGTTCTCCGGGTACTCCGGGTAAACACTGACAACCCAGGAACCAAGAGGTTCAGATTAAAAAAAAAAAAAAAAAAAAAAGACGATAGCTTCCTCCAAGTACTCCGGGTAATACTGAAAACCAAGGAACCATGAGGTTCAGGTTAAATTAAGGAACGAGAGTTTCCTCCAAGTACTCCGGGTACTCCGGGAACACTGGGGGGGGGGGGGGAGACAATGTTTTCCTTCAGAAACAAACATCCGATGTACCATAAGGTTCCGGTTAAATTAAAGACCAACGTTTCCCCCCCGAGTTCTCAATTTAGAACAATGAATGGAAAAAGAAGGGAGGAGAGTACTCCAGTGGCATTTATCATAGCCTATAGACTATCCCACTTAAATCCATTCTTATATACGATGTAGCGAATATGCTACCCTACTCTAAATTCTTTAAAACATTCATAGGGCCAGCAGGCTACTCGACATTACATGAGCCTTATACATAAGGAACTGGTGCATGCTTTGGTTCTTTGCTCTTATATTATGTAACATTGATTCTTGGCCTTTTTCTGACAGGTGGGCTATAGCTCTCCTCAGTAATCTCCGCCCCCTCACCTGAGCCACAACTGACGAGGTATGTACGCCAGATGTCTTGTGTGAATTGTACATTGACTAAGTGGGCTCCTAAAAAATGTACAAATTGTGCACTCTTCGTGTAACACTACCACAATCCGAGTGGCCACATAACAGCAGCGGGGGCGACTCAGGTATTACTAAACATTTGGGATGAAGTGAAAGTTTATATTTATTAGTGGCCCCTCCATCATTGACGAACATGCCTATTACATAAGGCATCCTCTTCAAACACTAATCCGCCGTAATTTGAATCTACCGCGCAGAGCATTTAAAATCTGAGGAGCCTTCATCATGAGCGCACGCGACCTCACTCATGGCTTCAGTCATTATGAATTGGGTTCTCACTACGAAAAAACTTTGTAAAAAATAAAAAACAAAAAGAAAAAGAAAATAAGAATAACTATCCAATAAGCTTTCCATCATATCGTGGATGTACTTGTGTGGATCTTTGACCAGACGCTGATTCAGGCGTCATTCTTCCTCCTCTCTGCTCTGCGGTCAGCCGGCCCGGACGTGTCTCTCCACGCTCCGCTGGTTCCGCATTTGCTGCGTCCCTAGTGAGTTTTTTCTCATTTGTTTACTCCGGGATGTATCGAGTAAGGTTAGGATATGCGTAGCAGGAGTGTCCTGGGCTGGTTGCCCGCAGTGCAGTGTATTTTGGGTCGTGTGTTTGGGGCATCTATTTCGGATGTACCCTCGTGGTCCGGTTGTGGACAGGTGAACTTTTTCACAGTTAGCTAGCTTTATGATGCAGGCGGCTTTCATTATGCGTTATTGCTTCCTTTTATCTTTCTGATGAGGTAGCGTATTTTTGCTGACGTTCCCAGCGTATTTTTCTTCACTTAGTGGAAGTTTTTTCTGGATCCCGAGTCAGTTCTTCCCTTTGCCGGAAGTATTTGCTACAGTGGTGTGTTGGCGGTGGTTCCTGTTGTGATATAATTCAGTGCTTTTTGTTTATATTCCGACATGTTAATGTTATCCGTCTGCCTAGGCCTAGCCAGCCTCTCGTAGCTTTACCAGATATACAAGTGTTATTGATTTATTTTCTAAATATGTACTACTGTGTGATGTGTGTCCTGGTTTAGTTGTGTATTGGCTAATTCCATGGACTATGTTGGGCCCGGCGTTAGTTGTGTTTTGGCTACGCCTCGGTCCTGTGTTGCGTTCAGATGGTATCTGGACGGGGTGGGTTATTTCCGGCGGGTTTTTCTCGGTTACACCATGAAAAAACCCGGCTGGTTGCCGAGTTTTGGCCACGCGTGGTTAATAAACAGGCTTGTTTCCCCGGCGAGTGGGTGTCTGTGGCTCCCCAGGACGGCGTCTCTGGGGTGCCTGTTTCAGGCTCCTTCTGATTCCCGGCGGGTTGGCTGTACCCATCTAACAGTGTTCATACGGACACGTGTTGTTTGTAGTTTTTTCGGTTTTGCAAAGCCAATATAAAACTATGCTGTTGTTGTATTTCCTCCCCGGCGATCTTTTACAAAGATGTGGGGTTAGGAACAATTGGGGTTAACTTTTAAACTTTAAATCACCCGGCGGGTGCAACCTGGTAGGGTGAGATGACCGAATTTGCAAAATTTAGTTTAGTTGACCAGACAATTGAGGGATGCATTGTGTATCGCCTCCTTCAACATACGGCAATTTAAGGCACAATTGGGGTTAACGTTTTTTAAACTAATATTCACACCCGGCGGGTGCTCCCTGGAAGGGTGGGAATAACGAATTTACAATTCAGTTAGTAAACCAGACAATTGAGGGATACGTTTTGTATCGCCGCCTTCAACATACGGCGATCTAAAAAGATACTTCGGGAGAAGTTAGATCTCGTATATTTGTCAGGCTTCCCAGTTTTTGATCTACGAGATAATTCGGGGGCCGGCGTCTTTTTTAGGATTTTTTTTCCAAAATTGAATCTTGAAACAAACACCACCGGAAAGACTTAATCAGTTATAAACGCCATGCTGGTCTTTATATATTATGTCAGAGGGTATTCATAAATCTTTTGGACAAATTAAGATATTCTGAAATCTTTTACTTAGGAAACCCCACCGCGTAGCGAGCTGTAGTCGTTGAGTATTACGTCTCGTTACCCGGCGGGTTATTTAACACTTGTGTGCGAACATGTTTGGGTTAGCCTTATGAGCATTAATTCCTGGAAATTTTATTTTTTTCCAGAGCTGGGTCCCGGCGGATCTATGCAGAACCTGGAGTAAGTATCCCACCAGTCTCTGTCATGGCTACCTTTGCCCCGGTTTTTGCTTTATGCATTACGCCCTCCTGTTCAGGTATCCCTATTTTTGCGCACACCCTTTGTATAAAATGTGTTGAAATGTCTCGTTTGGTGTGGGTTACCTTTCCGGCGTTTTTTCTCGTTGCTCCGAGAACACCGTTTTTGTTTACCGAGTTTTTAGTCAGGATGGCTCAAAATAGGTAAGTTACCCCGACGAGTTTGGCCGCTTGAGGGCTCATAAGAAACTGCGTTTTCTGTGGTCGAGCCTGGGATCAGGCTTCCTGTGTTATTCATTGCTTTATGCATTACGCCCTCCTGTAATGTATAGTTTAGTGTGGGTTACCTTTCCGGCGTTTTTCTCGTTGCTCCGAGAACACCGTTTTTGTTTACCGAGTTTTAGTCAGGATGGCTAAAATAGGTAAGTTACCCCGACGAGTTTGGTCGCTTGAGGGCTCATCAGAAACTGCGTTTTCTAGGGTCGAGCCTGGGATCAGGCTTCCTGGTTTATTCCCGTCGAGAGGGGCTCCACACAGTTTTCTAGGTGATCAGGCTGACACCTGTTGGACTTGGTTTTCTCTGCTTTTCAAAGCCATTGAAACAATGCTGTCTGTTTGTTTGGTCTTTACCTCCCGGCGACCTTCTTACAAAGAGGTCTGGGGCAGGTATAATTGGTTTGACATTGCATATAAAACCCGGCGGTTGTACCTTCGGGTGGCTATATTAACGGATTTGCGATTAGAGATAATTTGCCCAACAATTGATTGATACAATAGGGTATCACGGCCTTCAAGACGGCGATCTATGAGGGCTTCTGGGAGAAGCCGGATTAGAGATTAAGATAGGCTTAGACTTTTTATGGGATAAAAAGATGCCTGAATCTTACTAGTGTCTCAAGTGTAAAGGGATACTTGAAAGACTTCATCTTTATGAGGATTAAGAAGTTATTCTTAATTCTTTTGGACAGGTGAAAGATATGCTGAAATCTTTAATAAGCCATTGAAACTATGCCGTTTGTTTGTTTAGTCTTTCCCTCCCGGCGAACTTTTTACAAAGAGGTCTGGGGCAGGTACAATTGGTTTGACATTGCATATAAAACCCGGCGGTTGTACCTTTGGGTGGTTATATTGACTGATTTGCAATTCGCGATCTTTGTATTTCCTCCCCGGCGATCTTTTACAAAGAAGTGGGGTTAGGAACATTTGGGGTTAACTTTTAAACTTTAAATCAACCGGCGGGTGCAACCTGGAAGGGTGGGATGCCCGAATTTGCAAAATTCAGTTTAGTTGACCAGACAATTGAGGGATGCATTGTGTATCGCCTCCTTCAACATACGGCGCTTTAGGGCACAATTGGGGTTAACGTTTTTTAAAACTAATATTCACACCCGGCGGGTGCTCCTTGGAGGGATGGGAATAACGAATTTACGATTCAGTTACTTAACCAGACAATTGCCGCCTTCAACATACGGCGATCTAAAAAGATACTTCGGGAGAAGTTAGATCTCGTATATTTGTCAGGCTTCCCAGTTTTTTATCTACGAGATAATTCGAGGGCCGGCGTCTTTTTTATTTTATTTTTTTCCAAAATTGAATCTTGAAACAAACACCACCGGAAAGACTTAATCAGTTATAAACGCCATGCTGGTCTTTATATATTATGTCAGAGGGTATTCATAAATCTTTTGGACAAATTAAGATATTCTGAAATATTTTACTTAGGAAACCCCACCGCGTAGCGAGCTGTCGTCGTTGAGTATTACGTCTCGTTACCCGGCGGGTTATTTAACACTTGTGTGCGAACATGTTTGGGTTAACCTTATGAGCATTAATTCCTGGAAATTTTCTTTTTTTCCAGAGCTGGGTCCCGGCGGGTCTATGCAGAACCTGGAGTAATTATCCCACCAGTCTCTGTCATGGCTACCTTTGCCCCGGTTTTTGCTTTATGCATTACGCCCTCCTGTTCAGGTATCCCTATTTTTGCGCACACCCTTTGTATGAAATGTGTTAAAATGTCTCGTTTGGTGTAGGTTACCTTTCCGGCGTTTTTCTCGTTGCTCCGAGAACACCGTTTTTGTTTACCGAGTTTTAGTCAGGATGGCTCAAAATAGGTAAGTTACCCCGACGAGTTTGGTCGCTTGAGGGCTCATCTGAAACTGCGTTTTCTGTGGTCGAGCCTGGGAGCAGCCTTCCTGTGTTATTCAATGCTTTATGCATTACACCCTCCTGTAATGTATAGTTTAGTGTGGGTTACCTTTCCGGCATTTTTCTCGTTGCTCCGAGAACACCGTTTTTGTTTACCGAGTTTTACTCAGGATGGCTAAAATAGGTATGTTACCCCGACGAGTTTGGTCGCTTGAGGGCTCATCAGAAACGGCGTTTTCTATGGTCGAGCCTGGGATCAGGCTTCCTGAGTTATTCCTGTCGAGGGGGGCTCCACTCAGTTTTCTAGGTGATCAGGCTGACACCTGTTGGCCTTGGTTTTCTCTGCTTTTCAAAGCCATTGAAACAATGCTGTCTGTTTGTTTGGTCTTTACCTCCCGGCAACCTTTTTACAAAGAGGTCTGGGGCAGGTATAATTGGTTTGACATTAATAATAATAATAATAATAATAATAATAATAATAATAATAATAATATTTATTCAGTTAGCAATTTACAGAGTTGGTACCACATAGTATGTTATAAATATGACATGTACCAGCCTTGCATAATTCCAACTAAGGATAGCCCAATAAGGCCGTTAGGCGTATTTCCATTGGGGTCCTTGTATATAAAACCCGGCGGTTGTACCTTCGGGTGGTTATATTAACGGATTTGCGATTCGAGATAATTTGCCAAACAATTAATTGATACAATAGGGTATCACAGCCTTCAAGACGGCGATCTATGAGGGCTTCTGGGAGAAGCCGGATTAGAGATTAAGATAGGCTTAGACTTTTTATGGGATAAAAAGATGCCTGAATCTTACTAGTGTTTCAAGGGTAAAGGGTTACTTGAAAGACTTCATCTTTAATAAAGATATGCTTCATCTTTATGAGGATTAAGAAGTTATGCTTAATTCTTTTGGACAGATAAAAGATATGCTGAAATCTTTAATAAGCCATTGAAACAATGCCGTTTGTTTGTTTAGTCTTTCCCTCCCGGCGACCTTTTTACAAAGAGGTCTGGGGCAGGTACAATTGGTTTGACATTGCATATAAAACCCGGCGGTTGTACCTTTGGGTGGTTATATTAACTGATTTGCAATTCGCGATAATTTGCCAAACAATTGATTGATACAATAGGGTATCACGGCCTTCAAGACGGCGATCTATGAGGGCTTCTGGGTGACGCCAGATTAGAGATTAAGATAGGCTTAGACTTTTTATGGGATAAAAAGATGCCGGAATCTTACTAGTGTTTCAAGTGTAAAGGGATACTTGAAAGACTTCATCTTTAATAAAGATATGCTTCATCTTTATGAGGATTCAGAAGATATGCTTAAATCTTCTGGACAGGTAAAGATATGCTGAAATCTTTAATATGATACTAAAGGACAACGAAAAGTAGTGGTGGAGTGCTACGGTTCGTTGACCGGCGGTTTTGAGGCACATATTTTGTACCATTTTTTGGGTGTAACCCTATGAGCATTAATCCCCGGAAAATTCTCTTTCCAGGGCGGATTACCGGTGTTGCACCAGGTGACCAGGTAGTTCCCGGGGGCGGGGTAGTTTTCCCCCAGTCTCTGTCGTGTCGGCACTTGAACCTCTCATTGCTGTATGTTCAACACCGTTAAGCTCAGGTAGCCCTATCTTATTTTTATTTGTTAATGAAATAATTTAATAGCTGAATCATAATAAACATATATATTTTCTATGATTATATTATGATAATATTGTATTTATTTATAGTAATTTATTTTAATACAATTAAATATAAATTAAATTAATTAGTATACTTTATGATTTTGCTCACCAGCTCTGCTTTCAATGTGTTAATGAGCTATGGGAGCTTTTAATTATCATAAACCTTTACGGGACTCGGACGAGGGCTCCAGTTCAGGGAGTATACCGAGCTCGCAAGCGAGGGACAGCCACAGCCAAGGTGTATGGCGATACTCACAGTCGAACCTCACCCGCCGGACGATAACGCCGGCGGGCGGACCTGACGCTCTGATGACGGACGAGAACAGGTTGAGTTCCATTTATCTCTTTTCCGCCGCCAGACGCGTCTCTAATGTGCCACGTAGTCAACCAACTACAGGATTAGCGAGGCGTAGTCTCGCTAATCGCGCCCCTGTGGTCGGCGCAGTGTGGTACCAGCATTTGAACACGTGGTGCCCGCACCCAGTGTCCCTCCTGGTCGGGTTGTTCCACTTAGAACACAATTGGCAACCTAGAAACCTCGCGGACTTTTTCATTTTGGACATTCAGGAGGCCAAGTGGGTAGCACCTTATGGTAGCGACGTGACCAAGATATTCACGAATCAATATACCCAGTCTACAAAGCGACAGTTTCAATCGCATTGGAAAGCTTTTACGTCTCGGATTCTTAGAACAAAACAAACTGTGCCCTCGGTGGTGTTGGTTGTTTATTATTTAATTTATCTGTTCATGCAGAAACATTTATCTGAAAGTGATGGAGTGAGGAACTACATGAACGAAGGCGGTGCTGGTTGGGGGGAGGGGCGTCGACTGACTGGGGACAGAGGTGCATGGGGGCGGTTCGTTCGTGGCCACCCCTTCGGGGATCACGGCGTCAGGCAATAGAATAGATTTATGTGGGCAGGTTTTAAACTCCGCCCACCTCCCCGTCAGCTCAGGCCTACATGGTCTCTGGACAAAGCATCGTCGTTATTCTCGTTCCCGTATGTACCAAAGACTGCAGATTTTACAAAAGGGCAGTATTCCTTATGGCTTTGGCTACCGGGAACAGAGTATCTGAGCTGGCGGCGATGAGCAACGCACCTAATTGCCTCAGGTTTGATAGGCTTCATGAGTGTATTCACATTGCACCTTCCCCAGGATTCATAGCCGAGATTGAGCACAGTGAACACGTGTTTTCAGAGTTCACGGTGCCGGCGTTAAACAGGGGAAAGGTGCACCATCTTTTTTGCCCAGTGCAAGCTCTAACCAAATATTTAAGAATTGGCACCTCTAAATCACCAGGGTGCTTTATGGGTCGCAAATCCGGGTGAACGATTGATGGAGTGTACACTAGCTTCTCTCTTGGTCGAGGACTTTAAAGAGAAGCATCCCGGCGTTGTGGGTAAGACCCACGATTTACGCAAGGGGACAGCCTCTTTACGTTTCCTTAATAATCTTTCGGTGGAAGTTATTACGTCCACACAGTTGTGGGCCTCTAATCAGGAGTTTTTGCCTCGATACCTTTCAGTAGCTCTGGACAAACCTTCCTTGCCATGTATAGCTTTACGGCAGAGGGTCTAGGTGGCCCTTTTAGTCACGTTTTGTTTAATTTCAAGAAAAAGGGGGGGAGGGTGCAGTCAGTGTGACATAGGACACCCTAGACCCCTCCGGAGTATGTGTTCGGAACATACGAGCTGTGATACTGGTTGTAGGCATTGTATTATAAAATTTATCTGTAGTATTCATTGCAGGAAATTTTGCTAAAGGCCAATAGTAGTGTTACGACAATTCTTGTTGTAAGTAGCTTTGGCTGTGAAGCAATAGATTTTTGAGAAATCTCGGTAGTGGCAACTACGACTTTTACTTTTGCAGTAATTACTTCTGCATAAGTACACAAGTTCAGTACTTCTACGAATGTACAAGAATTCATTTATGTTTGGTTATATTTTTAGGAATATATATATAAAAATATACATGTATGATAGAGCAGATTATGAGCTGCTGAGACGGTGTTTGGACATTGACTGGGGGGAATACTTGAACGGTGACGACGCTGAAGGAATGTGGAGGAAAATTAGAGTCAAACTGGAGAATGCTGTATCCAAAAGTGTACCAGTAAGGGAATATAAGGATAAAACAAAATTGAGGAAAAGAACTAACCCAGAATTGCCAATGAAAAGAAAGCTTTGGATATTGATTAGAAGAAAGAAACGATTGTGGGAAAGATTAAAATTGTTAAAAAAGAACAGGGGGTCTAGTATAGAGGCTAAGGAAGTGGATCTGGAACGCAGACAAATAAACAATAAAATAAGGCGGGAAACAAGGAGGGGGGTGAAGGAGAGGGAGAGAGAGATAGCTAGAAATGTGAAGGATAATCCAAAAATATTCTGGAAGTACATTCAGGAAAAGTTAACAAGAAGAGTAGGGATCCCAGAGCTGGTAGGGGGGTTGAATGATGGGAGTAGAGCGGAGACTGATAAGGAGAAAGCAGAGGTGCTGGGGAAATACTTTGGGGGGGTACTAACAGTGGAGTCGGAGGATGCAGTGCCTACTATTCCCATCAAACAGGCACCGGCACTAGAACTAATAGAGTTTTCCCATGCTAGAATAAGAAGGGCTATAGAAAAAATGAACAGAAGTAAGTCACCGGGACCGGATGGGATACACCCAAGAATCATAAAGGAAGGAGGGGAGATGTTAGTAGAGCCATTGAAAATGTTATTTGAGGTATCGTTTAATACAGGACAAATCCCGATGGACTGGAGAGAGGCGAACATAACAGCTATATTTAAGAAGGGAAAGAGAAATGACCCAGGGAATTATAGACCAGTCAGTTTGACAAGTGTTGTGTGTAAACTAATGGAAATGGTAATTAGAGAAGGAATAATGGATCATATGAAGTCAAACCAACTTTTCAGTGGGAGACAGTTCGGATTTTTGCCGGGGAGGTCGACGGTACTACAGCTAATTAAGGTGGTAGATGATTGGATGCAAATTCTAGAAGATGGTGATGTAATAGACGTGGTATATTGCGATTTTATGAAGGCCTTTGATAAGGTCCCACATAAAAGGTTAATAGAGAAAGTTAGAAGCTATAATATAGGGGAGAAATGTGTGAAATGGATAGAAGCCTTCCTGAAAGATCGGAGACACAGGGTACTGGTGAATGGAATAGGCTCGGGGTGGAGGGAAATTACAAGTGGGGTACCTCAGGGATCTGTGTTGGGACCACTGCTGTTCGTTATATTTATCAACGACTTGCCTTAAGTTATAACTAATGGAAGTGAGGTATACATGTATGCGGATGACACTAAGCTGTATAGAAGAGTGAGGAGTAAGGAAGATATGGGTTTGCTTCAAGGAGATGTGGAGGGCATGAAGGGATGGTCTGAGCATTGGTTAATGCCTTTTCATCCAAAAAAAATGCAAGTACATGCGGATTGGGACCAGCAAGATAGACAAGGTAGGATACAGTATGTATGAAGCGATGGAGGAAGTGAATGCAGAAAAGGATATAGGAGTAGTGATAGACAATAAGTTAAATTTCTCAGAACATTTAGCGGAAAAGATAAACAAAGCCAATAGAATTGTAGGGCTGATAAGGAGGATATTTGTGTCACTTGACGAAGAAATCTTCAGGAATCTCTATACAGCGCTGGTTAGGCCGCACCTGGAATATGCGAACCAGGTGTGGGCTCCATATATGGTAAAGGATATAGAAGCAGTGGAGAAAGTGCAGAGGAGAGCTAGCAAGCTGGTACCAACGTTGAAGAGCGCGGGCTATGAGCAGAGGTTGAGGACACTGGGGCTTCCGACACTGGCATATAGGAGAAAGATAGGGGATATGATAGAGACTTTTAAGATAGTGTCAGGAAAGTACGATGAGGATGTGTGTGAAGGTATCTTCTTGATGCGGGAGGGAACAAGAACGAGAGGACACTCTAAGAAAATTTACAAAGAAAGAAATAGGCTTGAGAAGGCAAAGAACTCATTTTGTGATGGAGTGGTAAATGAGTGGAACGCACTGCCCCAGTATGTAGTCGATTCCGAATCAATAAGGGAGTTTGAAAGTAATCTTGATAAAGCATGGGGAAGACAAGATTTGAAGTTTGATTATAAAACAAAAATACAGAATAGTAAACATTTTGTGTCTGCTACCGCCGCCGCCAACACCGTGAACGACCGCAGCAGTGCAAGTACTGGTACTGAGCTGGATACACAGGCATAGTTTGCCTTTTTCCAGAGGATCTACTGTAAGAAACTGTAAGAATATGATGCAGAGGTTGCCAGATTAGCAATAAGAAATAGAGTTCTCTCACTCTTATAATTACCTCTCCAAAATTAGTTTTCTGCCCACAGCTAACTCAAAGACAACTGCAGAGGTTGAAGTAACTATAAACTAAAGGTTTCTAAATACCCCTGATGGTAACAAAGGTTTTAAAGTATCCCCAATAGGCTCAAAATCGCGTCATATGTCGGTGAGGGTTAAAAGGCACTTCCTCCCCTAACTGTCCTCGCCCCAAACTTGTTAGGCTTGACCTAGATAAAGATGAGGAACAATGTTTTCCTCAGGATACTATCCCGATTAGATAGCACTCTAATCGTATTCATGATAGCCGATAGAATGGGAGGTTTGACGTACCTCCCAACCTACCAAATAGGAAAACCTACTATTTGGTAGTAGTCTTGGAAAATCCAACATCAAGGCTATTAACCTAATTGCAATGACGACTTGTCTATTTTGACTGCTATGTCGTCATTCCAACCGCGGTTAAAAAGAAAACGTCTAGAGTCTACTCCTTATCTTGCTCTAGGAGACGTTGTACATTAACCAAAACTACCACCGAAGGTGAAAAAAGCATAGAAGAGAAGAAAAAGGGGTTTACCTTAGTTACCGCTTAAGGCCCATCCCGTGTTCCGTCATGTGCAGATCCCTGTCGAACGTGCGCATGAGCGACCCTCTCTTGTCATCACATCTCACGTCAGCAGAAGAACGCGGATGGGCAGGGGTCCGGCGTGAGGGAGGGTATTATGTACGTTGGATTTTCCAAGACTACTACCAAATAGTAGGTTTTCCTATTTGGTAGGTTGGGAGGTACGTCAAACCTCCCAATTTGTTAGTAGTCTTGGCAAATCCAACGTCAAGGCTGCATAACAAATAGGAGGAGGACATCCAAGCCCAACCTACCAAAAAAAAACAATGCATAAAACAAAATTATGAATGACAAAGACACAATTTAAACAAGAGAGTTTAATAAAAGAGTGAAAAACTGAGGAGTAGCTAAAAAGAACAGTTTTAACACATGCCCGTCATTCATAGTAATGCAAAAACAGACTTGTCTTAAACCAAAAAGGTACTGTACCCAAAATCCCTTTTCTTCCAAAACCAACAAAAACACTGAACACAAGAACAAAACACAATTTTCAATGTGGCAAACACACTTATGTACTGAAACAATACATAATCCCAAACTTGCAATCCAGTGTTGCAAACCCGTACACCCCCCCCCCCCCCCCCTTTGTCAAATAAAACAAAGGAAAAGAATGAGGGACAAGGGGGGAAGACCAGGGATCTTCACCAGAGCACCAGGAAACACGACCCCCGAGAGCAATCACCGGCCGAGAGGGTCGAACACTGGACACGGAGAGGTAGGAGGAGATGAAGGAATTGATAGAAGACCACAAAACCGCTGAGGCGATGGCAGGTAAGGATCGACGTGGCAGGAACCGGAAGGAGGCAGCAAAGGATCTGACACCGTGCGCAGAACCCCTACAAACAGGGTGACGGGCACGAACGGTCCGACAAACGTGGCTGCCCATCCGCACCTGCGAGAGCCTCCCACCTGTCCGAGGAGCCACCCACACAGCAGTACCCGAAGGCGGCGCCACAGACGCAACAGAGGATTGCAAGGCTGACACCGGGCACAACACATGGCGAGGATGCCCACGCCGTAAAGCCTGGACGGCGAAAGGCTGGAAAACGGGGGCCTCCCTCCCATGCGTGGTAACAAAAGGAGGGGAGGAGGCGAACGAGACGCCATGCAAGGACGGGGAGAATCGCACGCAGTCCCGGGGCTGTGACAATGCCGCTAGTGCAGACACCCGATCCCCAGTGGCCAGAACGACAAGGAAGAGTGGACGCCCGAGCAACGGAACCGGCGTAGCGGCCCTTGTATACGTGGGTGAAGCCAGAAGGACCAGAGCCCGCCCCAGATCCCACTGTGGAGGGACCTGGCGCGGAGGCGGTCGATCCCGGAAGGCAGCCGGCAGGAAGGAATCCAGCTCCTGCGGCGGAACGACCAGCCCAGCGACGGATCCAAAGACCCCCCGGACGGCAGACAAGTGGGTACGTATAGCGTCGACTTGAAAGCGACGTGTACGGAAGAGGTGAAACAAGGAGCGTAGAACGAGGGAAGGAGAGCCAACTGGCAGGCGAGTGTCCTGTAGCCACCTAGGAAAAGACCTCCAGCGGGACCTGTAAGTCCCCCAAGGAGAAGACGGCCAGGAACGCTGCAGGAAGTCAGTCAAGGTCCGGCCGGGGACCGGGAGCCACCGTGCCTCATGAACAAGCACGATGCGAAGGCCAACGAGGTCCGCAGGTCCCCAACCTAGCTCAAGTGGAAGCCGGAGACAGGTAGAGGGACCGGACTCGGGCACCACCGCGGCAACCGGGCGTACCAAGCCCGTGCCGGCCACAGAGGCGCGAGGAGCCAGACGCAGCCGCGGTACAGCCGCAGCCTCACGAGGACTGGGCACATCAACAGCGCATCTGGTGGCGGAAAGATGTATATCGACCGCCATCTGTACCAGGCTACCATGAAAGCGCCCGGACCCCCCCCCGGAGCGCGAGGCCGGAGGGACAGGGCCAGAGACAACTGGTGCGGCACCCCCGATGCGAACAAGGCGACATCCGGAACACCTCAGAAAGCCGCGAGGTCGGCGAACACAGTCCGTTGCATCGCCCATTCTACAAGAACGCCCTGCCCTCTCGACAGGGCGGCCGCCCACAGGGTGGCAGGCCCGGGCAGGGAGGAGGCATGCAAGGAGAAGGGGTGCCGGTCCGCGAGGAAGAACAACTCCACCGAGACCCCCAATAGAGTCAACGACCTGGAGGACCCCCGCATTAGGAAACAGTGGACAGCTGTCTGAGTGTCCAACCCGAAGGCCACCGACTTACCCCGAAGGGCCAGCGCGTGGTCCCGCAGGAAGAACAAAGGAACCAACAGTCCGAGGGCATAGACGGGTAAGTGGAGGGAGACCCACCCATCTGCCGGGAAGTGGACGTCCCAGGTTCGATCGGGAACCTCACCCAACCTCGCTCGACGTATCTGTGTCTACCCAGACCGTCGGCGGGGGGGGCGGACCAGGGCACAGCCGCAGAGAGCGCGCCCCGAGCAACCCAGCGACCGAAGCGTCTGCGAACGGTACGCGGGAGCGGCAGGAGCCAATCCATAGGGGCAACGGAAACACCGCGGTGCCCATGAGGAGGAGGCGGCGTAGCCAGAGGCTCCTAAGGGAAGGGGCAGAGCGGCCCAATGCAGCGAACCCACGAACGAGTCCCAGAGCCACCCCAGGAGGGAGACCGAGTGCAACACGGCGAAGACCTTCCACCGAAGGTGCACCGCGGCCGGCAGACCCCGGGTCACCGTAGCGCCGGACAAAACCCATGCGAGACCGACCCATGGCACGACACGCGACGGGGTCAAGCGTGACTTGGGAACATCGAAGTGGAACCCTAGCCGTGCGACGTGGCGAACGACTGTGAGAGTGTCGCCTACGCACAGTCCTAGGGCTTCGGAAACTACCAACCAATCGGCCAAGGAAAACAGGATCTGGAGCCCGCACCTGAGGAGTGGACCCAGAGCCCGCCCCACCAGTGCGGAGAAGATCCGCGGCGCGATGTGGAGACCGAACGGAAGGCCGTCGAACAGGAACACACGATCGGAAGTCCGAACGGCCAAGAATCGCTGGAAGCGAGGATGGAGGAACTAGCCAATACGCATCCTGGAGAGCCAGCGACACTACCCACGACAGAGGGCGCAGGGTCAGGCGTACCAGGGGTACCGGCAGCATCCGAAACCGTGTGTGCACGATGTGCCCGTTGAGGGCCGACAGATCCACCACCGGTCGCATCGCGTCGCAGTTCGTCTACGGTACCAGAAAGACACGGGAGAGGAAAACTGGGTGACCGGCGGTCAACTCCCTCGACGCTACCCAGCTCGGGCATGGAAGTGAACACGTGGGCCACCCCTGAAGAGATGGGCCGGCGTCGGTGACAAGAGCGGAGAGGGGGTCTGGACGTCCACCTCCAGGTGAGACCCCTCCGCGCAACCCGCCGCCCCCAACGTCCCTCGCGGCCACCGAGGGGTGCAAGGGCGAAAACAACCCGAGGGAGCACCCGAGAGGAGGGGAGTGACCCGGTCGGCCAGGCGAGAAGGAGAACAAGGAGGCCGACCCAGAGAACCTACACATTGTGTTGACGTGGAGGTACCCCCGGTACGGGCCGTGCGGGCATGAGCGCCACGTTGACCTCCTCTACCCCCCCCCCCCCCAACCTCGTCGAAAAGGGCGGGCCACCCCAACCCCTGGCCGTCGTGGGGCTGACCCCGTCGAAGGGCGGCCGGAAGTGGAAGGCCGGCCAGCCCCGACACGGCGGGGATGAAAGGGGGCAAGAACAGAAGTGCGAGGCGGAACCGACGCACTTGCCTGCAACATCCCAGTCCTGTGCCCGTGCAAGGCGGCAGCACTTGCAGCAGGACCCCAAAGAGGGCCGGCAGAAGGACGGGACTGAGAAGACCCCGCCGCGCGACACAGCGCGTCGGTGCGTGTCGTAAGCAGGGTCCGCAACGACACAACGCGTCGTCGCGTGTCGGAAGCAGGGGCCGCCGACAGAGAAGCGTAGCATGCCCAAGCATCCTGCTCAAAAAACCCTGACGTATATAGCGCAGAGTACAACAAACCCTGACGAATATCCAAGGGGGCCGGCCGGCAGAACGAGGACCGTACCGTCGGGCGTTGCCGAGTTGCCGCGCACAAAACCGCCTTCAGCCCGGGAACCAAAGACACCGCGAGCCGAAGGTGGATCCGCTGAACGCGGTCCAAACCCTCGCGAAGATCGCCTGGCGCAGACGCCTCGATAAGCCGCAGGTGGTGAACAGACGTCCGGAGGGAACCTAAAGACAAGACAATAAGTCTGTCACCCTCTGTCGCAAGGGAAAATCCTTGGCGACAGAGGGCTGATCCGGGTGAGAGAAGAACGGGGTAGCAATAGAACAAAGTTCAAGAACGGGCGCGCTTATCCAGGACCAGAACGCGCCGTCCAACCCACCGACAGACACAAGAGGAGGCAAAAGCAGTGATGACTCCGGGGGAGGGACGGAAGGAGAGCCGTCGACGGATCGGTCGATGAAGTCGAAGGCCTCAGCAAACCAGGCCTCCAATGGGAGAGGGAGACCGAGCAGGATGGCTAAGCCAGGCGTACCGGCGTCGCACAAACCTGTCCCATAGGAGGACAGACCTGTCAACACAGCCAGGGACTGAACAGCCGGAAGGATGTCAGGGCGGCCGAAGTCTGACCAGAGCGTAGGCCTGCAGAAGGGAGAGGGACCGTAGCAGGGGTAGGTAGGGTGAGGCGCTGAGGGTGTGTCACCGCCAAGAAGCGCGAGAAAAGGGAGTCTTGCATCGACTCCAAGCGCCCGTCGATGCGTGACACAACCCAGCCCTGCATAGCCGACAATCGATCCGAGAGAGGCGACCCCCCCAAAGATTGGTCGGCCCGCAGGGGCGAGCGTGAGCGGGAGCGAGACCCACGACACGAACCAGCAGCGTCGCGGCCCAAGGAAGGCGAGCGACGACGGTTGTGTCGCCGGTGAGGGACTCATCCCCGATCACGAACGGCCGAGGGGGAAACAGCACCATCCCTCTCTTCCAGCGACACGTCAGCTCCTGAGAAAGGGAACCCCGAAACCTCGCTAAACCCCACCGAGGCAAGAGGAGGGGTACCCCCCTGGCGAGACGGTAAGTGAAGGTCAGGAAGAGAAGAATGAGGAGGAGCAGGACGACGGGAGTGGGAAGGCTGGCTGGGTGAAAGGAGGCCAGAAGGAGCCGCGGGGGGAGACAGAGCAAGGATCCCCGGGGCTGAGATAACAGGGCGGCCCGACACCGAGGCGGAGGAGGGAGGGACCTCCACCGTGGGACGAGACCGTGAAGGAAGAATAGGCACTGAAGCAGGTGAAGTAGAAGCAACGACATCCAGGCGGACCCTCCTGGACAGTGTAGGAGGAGGGAGCAGAGGGCCAGCTACAGCATGAACAACCGCGCGCGGAGAGGACAACGTAAGAGGAAGTCGTCTGGGCTGGGGAAGCGGGCGGAAGGGAGTAGAGCCCCTATCCGTAGAGGCCAGGGGAGGGCGCACAGGGGCAGAGCCGCTAACCCCGGCCTCAGGGCGAGAACCATGACGAGGGCGATGGGCATCGTCAAGGCGATCAGGAGGACGACGAGGGGCAGTAGAGGACGGAACACGAGGCGAGCGAGAGCGTGGACGGAGCCGGGAACCCCCCGACGATGTGACGACCGGCTGCGGGACCCAGGGGAGAGGGCCAGGTGAACGGCCTTCAGTCGGGTCAGGGATACCCAGGGCGACGCGGATCCGGTCGGCAACAAAGGCCGGGGAACGGTGGCCCACAGTCCTAATGTGGCGGGAGACCATCGTCCACACCGACGGAAGGGAAGCAGAGGCCACAGCCGCCGTCGAGGAACCAGGGCTATGGTGCACCACATCCACCAGGGCCAGACACGGGCCACACAGAGCAGTGAGGTAGGCCGTAGAGGACACACAGTGCGAGTGGCGCAAGCAGGACTTGTGGCTCACCAAGCACGGGGAGCTACAACCATGGCGAAAGCAAGGCAGCCTACCTGCACTGGAAGAACACACACCATAATCAGCACGTCGAAGGAGTAAGTGGAGAGAATGTCCAAGAAGAACCAGGGAAGGAGCATGGGGAAACAGGAACACACATGCAAACAGGGATCCGTACTCACCCCAAACCGGGAGCACAGAGGTAGGTGAGTAGGGCGGGCGAGGTGGAAGAGCACTAGCAGAACCAGCAAAGATGGAGAAAGTGTTAACCACCACTGAACATCTTACATGCAGGGCCTATAACACCAGTAAAGTGCACACACCAAATAGTATCAGGCAACAAGATGACATAAAAAAGGTCAATAGTGAAAGCCAACTATTACCGCAAATTTGCGGGCCAATGGAGGCATAACCGTACCGACACCACCCTCCCGCAATTTTGCGGGCCCCCCCAGCGATCTCCGCAAATTTGCGGGGAGCCGAAACGTCCCAGAGGACCGAATCGAGCTCCCGCAAATTTGCGGGACCGGCCGAGATGGTCCGGCGCCGAAAAAAGCGAGAGGAGCGTCTAGGGAATACCAAAAAAGGCCACAAAAAATGCGTCATCTCCTTATGAACTCCAAGCAATGATGGCCATCAAGCTGAGCAGTGTCTTCCTTGAATTTATCCTGACTCAACCGGTAAAGGGAGAGGCAAGGAAGACACACCAGGGGAGAGGAGGCACATCCCCCAGGAACCACCCAACCCACAGAGATAGAGCAAAGCCCATGAGGAGAAGTAGCAGGGAGGGTAGTTTCGCACAAACAGGGGCCCCCGTGGGGTACCCCTGGATTGGGCAAAAGACTATGAAAGGATGGAGGTGAAACAGGAAGAGAAAACAAAAACCAGTAAATGAAACTGGTGAGAAAAAGGGTGGCCTAGCCATGAGCAGAGAATGTGTCAGGGGCGAAAAACCCTGTGGTGTGAAGGAGGGGCCCCCGTGGAGTATCACGAACCACCTGTCGCCCAGGCCCTTGAGACACAGTGAAGGACTCGAAAGGGGGGGACTCGGGAATAACGCTAATAATGCGGCCGACACAAACTCTACAAACAGCACCGCCACCAACGAAATCTCAGATTGTTTACCAACGGTACACCTAGGCTATGAAAAAATGAAAACTCATAGGGGCATAGCAATTCCTGAATGAGAAAACGAGCTAGGCTAAATTAAGCTAAAAGCTAAACTATGCCCAGACTAACAGGAAAAAAGAATATGAAAAGAGAAAGAATGAAAAACATATACGAGGAACGCCAGGCGCCCCCGTACCTTCGGTAGGCTATTTCCACACGCGTCTCCATTATACACACTTAGGAGCCCATTTACGTGTGCCCTAGATCACGTAACATCTGTCTAACAAAAAAGAAGGCCAGATAAGCCGAAACGAACCGAAATAGGGTGAATTGAAGGAGCACAACAAAAGCGACTTCATTCAATGGAGCGCGTGAAAAAATTATGACAAGAGAGGGTCGCTCATGCGCACGTTCGACAGGGATCTGCACATGACGGAACACGGGATGGGCCTTAAGCGGTAACTAAGGTAAACCCCTTTTTCTTCTCTTCTATGCTTTTTTCACCTTCGGTGGTAGTTTTGGTTAATGTACAACGTCTCCTAGACCAAGATAAGGAGTAGACTCTAGACGTTTTCTTTTTAACCGCGGTTGGAATGACGACATAGCAGTCAAAATAGACAAGTCGTCATTGCAATTAGGTTAATAGCCTTGACGTTGGATTTGCCAAGACTACTAACAAATTATATCCCCCTGGAATCCATTCTTATATAAGTTATGGCAGATACGTATTACTGTACGTACATAGTCTGCAGTTTACGTGATCACTACTTCTTTGCTCATATATCAAAGTATTCTACACTTTCATAGGTACACACTGGTAACATTAATTTGAGCGGATATGCTCTGGACTCTACTTATGGATTCTTATATCGGGATATTCTCACGCGAGCGCGCGATCACGGAAGCGGCCAATAGGCCTAGCTCTAGCATCACTACTGAATTTTATAATATAAGAGATAGATGATCTCTTCCTATATAGATATATAAATATATAAATATTATATTATGAAGTTTTTCGAGGGGTTTACTTCATTTTTCAACATATAAGCGGGGGGCCAATGGTTCCGATATTGTTGACTTATAAGGAACACTGTTCCTCTGGATACTATTCCTATTTTTAAGCCAAATATTGACTCGATATTATGAAGTTTTCTCACGCTCGTCACATCGAGCGCGGAAGTGGCCAATAGGCTATAGTTCAGAGCCTCACTCTACTGAAAGTTACAGCACAAGAGATAGATTGGTATCTTCCTAGATATAAGTATTATACAGTAAAAGTCCTTTAATCCGACGACCGAAGATTCGAATCTCCCAATAGTCCAAATTTTTCAATTTGAGGCCAAATCCGAATTCACCCGATGGTCCGAATTTCAAGAAGTCCCAAAGTCCCCTTTTTGAGGCATTAGTCCACTCAAATGACACATAATGGAGCACACACATATCATCTATCTATCTATCTATTGCCTGACGCCGTGATCCCCGAAGGGGTGGCCACGAACGAACCGCCCCCCATGCACCTCTGTCCCCAGTCAGTCGACGCCCCTTCCCCCAACCAGCACCGCCTTCGTTCATGTAGTTCCTCACTCCATCCTTCCACCTCATATTCGGTCTACCTCTCCCCCTCTGTCCCTCCACCTCGCTCTCGTACACCCTCTTAGTCATTCTCTCGCTTTCCATACGTTACATATGGCCGAACCATCTCAAGTTGTTCCTTTTCACACTTTCCAGCACATCTACCTCCACACCACACCTCCTTCTTACTTCCTCATTAGTCTGTCTATCCCTCCATGTAACTCCGCACGCACTCCTTAAGTAATTCATTTCCATTGCTCTCACTCTTGGTCTGAGTCTCTCAACCAACGTCCATGCTTCACTTCCGTAAGTCAGTGTCGGGATTACCACACTGTCATGCAAGGACTTCTTCACTTCCATACTGACCACCCTATTTCTTGTTACTGCTTTTAGCGTTCCTACAACCCTCTTCCCCTGTTGTACCCTCTCCCGCACCTCTTCATCCATAGTCCCATCTTTACTCAACACACTGCCCAGATACTTAAAAGAGTTGACGATCTCCATAGCCTGACCGTTCAGCTTCACCTCACACTCTGTGACTTCACCCCTTTCGAAGACCATAACCTTGCTCTTCCCCGCATTTACCTTCAAATTCCGTTTTTCGCACACTGTTCCAAACTCATTTACCAGACCCTGCAACTCCCATTCATTATCACTCATCAGAACTGTATCATCCGCAAACAGCAGTATAGGTAGCTTCCACTCAATTCCCTCCCTTTTCAGCGATACACCAACATCCACTGCTCTTGATAGTATTTCTTTCATAACTCCATCCATATATACAGTAAACAACCGGGGACATCACACCCCTGTTTCAAACCAACATTCAGGTCAAAGAACTCGCTCTGCTCACTCTCCACACGTACTGCCGCCTTTGCACCCTCATACATGCTCTTCACTGCTTTCAGCAACTTGCCCTCTACTCCGTATATTCTAAGTACTTTCCACAAACCTTCTCTATCCACTCTGTCATAGGCCTTCTCCAAGTCCATAAAGGCAACATACACCTTTTGTTTCTTCTCCAGATACTTCTCCACAACACAATTCAGGGTAAAAATCTGATCTA
The DNA here is from genome assembly GCA_032716605.1 of Paralithodes platypus. Taxonomy (NCBI): domain Eukaryota; kingdom Metazoa; phylum Arthropoda; class Malacostraca; order Decapoda; family Lithodidae; genus Paralithodes; species Paralithodes platypus. The sequence goes on along the minus strand of CM064493.1, from coordinate 39,208,653 downwards.
CACATCCTCTTCCCTTCCTAAAACCTCCCTGCTCGTCGCCTATCCATCCTCACTCTCACTCTCTCAATCACTACCCTACTGTATACCTTCCCTACTACACTTAGAAGACATATTCCTCGGTGGTTACCACACACTCCTCTTTCCCCTTTGCCCTTATATAGGGGGACTATTATGCCAGTCTTCCAGTCATCGGGTGCACTCCCCTTCTCCCATGCTAGTTTGCACATTTTCCATACCCATTCTATCACTATCTCACCACCATAGCTCAACATTTCCCCACACACTCCATCTGTTCCTGGTGCTTTCCCCAACTTCACTCTTTTCATGGCTTCCCACTTCTGACCTCCTGATCCCCACCTCCTCCTCCACTACTTCTCTTCTTCTCCCTCCCATACCATATCCAGCTATGTTTGCTGGCTCTTCATTCCTTTCATTTAGCAACTCACTGAAGTACTCCCTCCATCTTTCGACTCTCTCTTGCTTTCTTACGGACACCTTATCCGGTGCAAGTGCAAGTCAGTGGAACGGGCACTCACACAAGAAGCTTTCAGCAAGCGGATTCACCCCTACATTTCAGCCTAGTACCTCCCGGGAAGGGCCAACCTTTGGGGTGACACCTTATCCCGGGGCAAGAGTAGGCTACTCCAGTGGTATGGGCACTCAAACAGGAAGCTTTCGCCAAGCCGACTCTTCCTTCCCATCCACAAGTAGACCTTTTGGCATTCCACACATTAGCAAAGACCCCTCAATCTATAACCCGGTGGTCAATAACCCCGGCGCAGGGACTGGCCTCTTTTGCGGTCAATTCTCCCTACCGACAATTCCTTTAGACCTCTAATGAACGCTTCGGAACTAACGCCAGAGCTACGACTGTAGACATCACTATACCAAACACCTATAAGATGTACAGTTTATCTCAAGATTTGTGTGATTCTACACAATTTTCTTATGCAGTATACGACTACACTACGTTCTTGTATAGTATAGTAATAAAGGGAAGGTCCATATGCAGCCGATAATGACTACAAACATAATTGTAAGCTGATTATAAACAATTATCAATTATTAATTGACAAAATTGGAAGGAAAATATCTGCTAACTTTGTATTGCATACAGTGGTGCACCAACTTTCGCGGCCAATAGGGACCGCCGAAAGTGGCGCGAAAGTGCGATTAGCGAAAGTTGGGGCATTGAGGTAATAGGAATTAATTTAATAGTCCGGGCATGTACGAAAACTCACTCCCAAGTTGAACAAACCTAGGCATTGGTGATGGGCTGGTCTATCAGAGTGAGAACTGAGCGATCTCTGCCATACCCATAGCTTACTCTGACTGTTCCTTTTACTTATATATTTTCTAGATCTCAAGTGTACAAAGGAGTACAAAGGAGTACAAAGGAAATCAAGCAACAACAGATCCAGTGACCCTTCTAGGTTGCTTGTCCTCCAAAACACTGAGGATCAAGTGTCCAAACAGTGGTTTAGAGTGGGTAAGGGAACATTGGAAAGGGAATTACTGCCCTGGAACTAATGTCCGTGGCAGGATTAGGAAGTTAGTAGGGGACAGATGGGTTAGTAACTGAGGGGGGGATAAAATAAAGTTATTCATTTAGAAACGCAGTCAGTCGCGGGTTTGATGCGAGATATTTGTCTAGGCGGAGTTTAAATGAATCAACGGTGATGCAGTCTATAACGTTTCGGGGAAGCCCATTCCACAAGTTGACAACTCGATTGAAGAAGAAATTCTTAGATTCGTGCGAGTTAAAAGATTTACCAATAATTTTGCAACCGTTTCCCCGCGTGTAATTAGATTGGTCGATAGTGAAGTACTTACTACAGTTCATATTGTCGATGCCTTTGATGATTTTGAACACTTGAATTAAGTCGCCTCTTAATCTGCGCTGGGTTAAAGGAAATAGATTTAATTCTCTAAGACGCTCTTCGTATGGTTTGTTCTTTAGGCTAGGTATCATTTTGGTAACTCTACGTTGAACTCGTTCTAGCTTGTTTATATCTTTTTGGTAATAAGGGCACCAGGATTGAACGCAGTATTCCAGAAGAGGGCGGACTAAGGAATTGTAAAGGGTTAGGATAACTTCTTTGGATTTATGCTCAAATGACCTGCCTATAAAGCCAATTATTTTGTTTGCCTTCTTAACAACTTCTGAACATTGTTGACTCGGTTTTAGGTTACTCGATATTGTTACTCCCAGATCGGTTTCTCTGTTTACATTCTTAAGCTGAGTGCCATTCATCGAATAGTTTGCTTTCTCATTTAGGTATCCGATATGTAGTACTTTACATTTATCCGCATTGAAACTCATTTGCCAAATTTGGGCCCAACATGACAATTTATCTAGATTGTGTTGCATATCGTCAACTTGTTCTTTTGAGAGTACGCTATTTGCAATTTTTGTATCGTCAGCAAATTTTGAGATTGTACAGGTGAGACCCTCATCTATGTCGTTGATGTAAATTAGAAAGAGAATTGGTCCTAGTACCGATCCCTGGGGTACCCCGCTACTTACATTGGTCCATTTTGATGCCTTACCGTTTATGACTACTCTTTGCTTTCTGTCGCTGAGCCAATTTTCTATCCATTTCAACACACCGTCTTGTATTCCATGCGCTTTTAGTTTTAGCAGTAAACGTTTGTGGGGAACTTTATCAAAGGCCTTTTGAAAATCAAGGTATATAATATCTACAGCTTTACTCTCATCGTAGAGGTTGAGGATATCGTGGAAGAAGTCTAAGAGGTTTGTTAAACAGGAAGTTTTTTACGAAAGCCGTGTTGAGTATCTTTAAGTATGTTATTTTCCTCTAAGTGATTTACGAGTCTGTCTCGTATGACCGTTTCTAGCATTTTACATACAACTGAGGTTAAGCTAATTGGACGATAGTTACTGGATAGGGATTTGCTGCCTTTTTTTAATATCGGTGTTACGTTGGCTAGCTTCCACTGATCGGGCATAGTTCCAGACTGCAAGGATTTATTGAATAGTAATGTCAGTGGTTTAGAGAGCTCATCCTTAGCTTCCTTTAGAACTCTAGGCGAGATTGTATCAGGTCCAGGCGTTTTATTTACCTTGAGTTTATCTAAACAATTCAATACTTCTCTCTCTGTAACGGTGATATTGCTTAAAACATCTGAATTGTCAATCTGAATCGGTGACGGCGTCTCTTCCGTGGATTGATCTCCCAATCTACCAAGATTGGAAGCCAAAGCGTCACATTTTTCCTTTGCCCCTCAACTTTCTCTTCATAATTGCTGAAGGGCACAGGGCCTTGGGTGGGGCTTTGGTTTCCCGGGCGTTTCTGCACCATCCTCAGCTCCCCGCCATGGAGTGGCTTTGGTCACCCAGGCTTTATTGTGGTCGGCAGGGAGGGTTCTGTGGGGGCGCTCGGTTATGGCCTTGGCCTTGCTCGGGGCCTTGGGGCTGTTCGGCCAGGCAGCTTGGGGAACAACAACAACAACAAACCTAGGCAACCAATGACAAAGAATTGCTATACACCAACGAAAACTGGAATTGGTACACTTACTTACAGGTACTCAATATTTTAATGAGTCTATAGTGCTGATTAGCAAGGCATAATAATGAATTACAGTTCTTATACTTCTTCTGAATCACCGCCATAGGCCTATGCAATGTTTTGGTAGAGTTCAGTTAGCGAACTTAGCGTTACGGTACGATACTGATGCTCCAACCGTATATGATACTATGAGGCGCATTTTGGCTCGAGCCAAAACTCAAGCCTATAAAAATGCGCCTATAATTTGGACCAAGACATCAGTTTCAGTTAAGGCCACTAGATGGCATCATGGCGCCGCTTGAACCCAAAACAGTGCATTTGCAAATGGCACCTATGGCGGTGGCACAGGTTAACCTTATAACCTTATGTAACCTATTATAATGCTTTGCTAATCAGCAATATACTCATTAAAGTATTGAATATCTGTAAGTAAGTGTACCAATTCCAGTTTTAGTTGGTTTAGCAATTCTGGGTCATTGGGTGACTAGGCTAGGTACGTTCAACATGAGTAGGCCTATTTGTAAGTACAAATAATTTTATTGAGTATTTGTAAGTACTGTATGTGTATTGATTAGTTATAGTCATTGGGTGACTATATACTGGTATTGGGTCGTGTTTTGACACAAACATTTATTTTTCCTCTACAGAATCCTCTTGCTTGTGGCTGAATAGGCCTTCAATTTCGAAGCTCGGGCACGAAAATGCGAGTTTTTACCGCTAAACTCAAATCGGCGGGATATTTAGACACTGCCGCGAAAGTGCGATCCGCGAATCGAGATGTAGCGAAAATTGGTGCACCACTGTATATATGTTATGGGTGATTTTAAATATATAAAACAAAAGTATGCATAGGCCAAAGTATGTGTCAGCTACAAAACACAGGGTCGTACATCTACCTTCCCTCCCCCAGGCACGACCCTCAGATGCACAATCAGACAAGGGTCTAGTGTCACTTTGCGCCAATTTGGCCCATACAAGAGGGATACAACCGCCTGACCCTATAGTGCCCGTATCCAGTGAAATTTCCAATCTCTCAATTCCTCTTGGACCAAGCTGGAAGCCTTCAGATTTCTCTAACTTTTGCATTATGGACGTTTAACGGGCCAAATGGCTAAGAGCAAAATACGATCCTATCTTTCACCCTAAATCGAAGGCAATAGGCGTCACACTGAAAGAGTTTTATTCACCGTGACTAAGTAAGAAGACAAAGGATTTTTCTTCTATAGTAAATAGTACGAGTTGTATGTACTGAATGAGTCTGGTTCTCCTTTCCGCCTTCGGAATCTCCCCCCCCCCCCAAAAAAAAAAAAAAAAAAAAGGGGGGGGGGATGTAGAACATAAATTATAGGTTTGACTCCTGTAAGGAGATAAAGAAAACCTAATATTTAGTAGTGGCCCCGTAATCATTGACGATTATGCCTATTACATAAGGCACCCTCTTCAAACACTCCGACACTGGCATATAGGAGAAAGAGAGGGGATATGATAGAGACTTTTAAGATAGTGTCAGGAAAGTACGATGAGGATGTGTGTGAAGGTATCTTCTTGATGCGGGAGGGAACAAGAACGAGAGGACACTCTAAGAAAATTTACAAAGAAAGAAATAGGCTTGAGAAGGCAAAGAACTCATTTTGTGATAGAGTGGTAAATGAGTGGAACGCACTGCCCCAGTATGTAGTCGATTCCGAATCAATAAGGGAGTTTGAAAGTAATCTTGATAAAGCATGGGGAAGACAAGATTTGAAGTTTGATTATAAAACAAAAATACAGAATAGTAAAAATGTTGCGTCTGCTACCGCCGCCGCCAACACCGTGAACGACCGCAGCAGTGCAAGTACTGGTACTGAGCTGGATACACAGGCATAGTTTGCCTTTTTCCAGAGGATCTACTGTAAGAAACTGTAAGAAATTTACCGTAGTTTGAATCTACCGCGCAGAGCATAAAAAATTGAGGAGCCTTCATCATGAGCGCACGCAACCTCACTCATGGTTCGTCATTATGAAATTGGGTACTCACTACGAAAAAACTTCGTAAAAAATAACAAATAAAAAGAAAATAAGAATAACTATTCATAAGCTTTCCATAACTTCGTGGATGTACTTGTGTGGATCTTTGACCAGATGCTGACTTCAGGCGTCATTCTTCCTTCACTGACATATCAAGTAAACCAAAATCCTTAATACATCAACGAATGGGAAGGGGATGGTCGGGAGGGCCCCAGTCGTCAATGATTACGGGGCCACTACTAAATATTAGGTTTTCTTTATCTCCTTACAGGAGTCAAACCTATAATTTATTAGTGGCCTCTCCATCATTGACGATTATGCCTGATATCTAAGACTGGAGGGGGACATTCGTAATCATATCATAACTCTAGCAAAAGCAGATAATTAAACAACCACATAGTATTCATACTTTGTAAAAAAGATATATTTGTGTGCATAATACTTTATACAGCATAAACATATACAAAAAGGTGACCAGCAGGAGCGTGCTTTGAAGAAGCCTGCTTGGACAAAAAGGAGTTAACTCTGAGACACTGTACACAGAGCTGGTAGTTAAGAAGGCACCCCACTTAAAGTAAGTGGTGAAAAACAAAAAACATCAAAGTTTACATGTGCACATATAAACCCCATTAACTCTTGGATATAATTTGAAAAATATACCGTAAAGAGGTACAGTACTTACATTAGACATACCAGCTGCGGCCGCAACTACTAAGATTTACTTAAAATTATATTGCTTCACAGCCAAAACTATTTACAACAAGCATTGTCTTTGAACTATGATTGGACGTTAGCACAATTTCCTGTAATGAATACTACAGAAAATTCTTTAAAATTACAGCACCTACACCCTGTATCACAGCTCGTAAGCTTCGCACACGTCCTCCGGCGGGGTCTAGGGTGTCCTATGTTACACTGACTGCACCCCCCCCCCCCTCTCTTTTCCTCATCTAAATAGTAAGTGACCCAGAGGCCACCTAGACCCTCTGCCGTAAAGCTATACATGGCATGGAAGGCCTGTCCAAAGCTACTGAAAGGTATCGAGTCAAAAAAGTATGATTAGAGGACCAGAGGTGCGTGGCTGCTATGTCCTCAACAGAAAAATTCTTAAGGAAACGTAAAGAGGTCGCCCATTTGCGTAAATCGTGAGCTCTACCCACAACGCCGGGATTACTTTCCTGAATGACGTTAACTAAGAGAGAAGCTAGTTTACGCTTCATAACGCGTTTACCCGTACTAGATACCCATAAAGCACCTTGTTGATTTATAGGTGCGACCTTTAAATATTTGGTAAGCGCTTGCACTGGGCATAAATTATGGTGCACCTTTCCCCTTTTCAATGCCGGCACTGTGAACTCTGAAAACACGTGATCACTGTGCTCATTCTGGGCGATGAACCCTGGGGAAGGAGCAATATGAATACAATCATTGAGCCTACCAAACCTGATGCAATTAGGTGTGTTGCTCATCGCCGCCAGCTCAGACACCCTGTTCCCGGTAGCTAAAGCCATAAGGAATACTGCCCTTTTTAAAAGTAAGTCAAAATCTACAGTATTTTGGTACCGCCGGGAATGAAGTAATGACAACGCTTTGTCCAGAGACCAGGTAGGCATGAGCTGACGGGGAGGTGGGCGGAGCTTAAAACATGCCCTCATAAAGCCTGTTTCCTCCGCTAGTGGTATGGTTAGACCCGTAAGGTCCAGGAATGGCACCCTAATTGCTGTTAAGTGATTCTTTAACGTTACTACTGATAGCTGTTTCTGCTCAAACAGATAGTTTAAATAATTAAAAATCAAAGCTACCGACGGCATGGATTGTTCTGTTCTGAGTATCCAAGAAGTAAAAGACTGCCAATGCGAATGATACTGTCTCTTAGTAGATTGTGTGTATTGATTCATGAATTTATCGGTCACGGTTCTACCATACGGAGCTAGCCATTTGGCCTCCTGAATGCCCATAATGCAAAAGTCAGCGAGGTCTCTAGGTTGCCAATCGTGTCTAAGTGGAAATACCCGACCGGGAGCGACACCGGGTTCGGGCACCACGTCTTTAATTGCTGGTACCACGCCTGCGCCGGCCACAGGGGCGCGATTAATGAGACGACGCCCCGATAATCTTGTAGTTTGTTTACTACTTGGCACATTAGAGAAGCGTCTGGCGGCGGAAACAGATAAATGGAACTCCACATGTTCCAGTCTGTCACCAGTGCGTCAGGTACAGCGGGAGTTTGTGAGTCTCCTCGGACGCAAATAGATCCACTTGTGGATGGTAAGGCTTCGCAATCATTAGGTCGAAAATGTGTTGCTTGAGCGCCCATTCTACTGTTGTGCTCTGTCTCCGAGACAGACCATCTGCCCAGACGTTCGCTACGCCCTGGAGATAAGAAGCGTGAAGCTGAATGTCCAGCTTGTCGGCTAGTACAAAAATCTTTTCTGACACGTTTAGCAACCTCCGAGATCGTGTTGACCCCTGTTTCTGAACGCAGTGAACCGCATTCAGATTGTCCATCCTGAAGGCCACCGATTTGCCCCGCAAAGCAAAGCCGTGAGCCTGAAGGAAATACAAGGGGACTAGTAACTCTTTGACATTTATGTGGGAGGATTCTGAGTGGGACCAGAGCCCTTGACCCTGGTGCCCTTGGTTTGACTAAAAGCCCCAACCTATCGTGCCTGACGCATCTGTGTCCACCCATACCGTCGGCGGAGGAGAGGTCCAAGTCATGACTGAGTGCAATGTTTCCCTCTTCGCCCAGACCGCTAGTAAGGTGTGTATTAATTTTGGGATGGGCCATAATGTTTCCGCCGGCAGTAGTGGAAAAAATTTGTTGCCCTCCAATATTAAATGTTTGACTTTAAACCGGCCCAACTTTACAGTTAGTTGGATCCAGTTGAGAGGTTGAGAGAGCCGACCAGAGATTCCCAGACTCTCCGTGTCGTAGTCAGACTGTAAAGAAACAGAAACAGTTTCTTGCGAAACCTGTTCCGATTGTCCACACTCTGACTCAGAGTGAGAGCAGCGGTGTCCCAGACCAGCCCTATCCACTGAACCACTCGTGAGGGAACAAGGTTTGACTTTACCAGGTTTACCTTGAATCCTAGAGTTTTTACATGAGTTAATGTTATGTTGACATGATTGATGCATAATTGTTCCGTCTTCGCCATCACCAGCCAGTCGTCTAGATACCACAAAATCCTGATCCCTTGTTGCAACAAGGGCATTAGGGCTTGCCGGACTAATTTCGTGAATATGCGAGGTGCTAGGTTTAAACCGAACGGCATCCTCTGAAAGACATAAGTCTGATGCATGATTCTTAACGCTAGAAAACGTTGAAACCGTTTGTTTACCGGGACGTGCCAATACGTGTCCGTCAGGTCTAAAGAACACATCCACCCTTCCGGCGGAAGTGTTAGCCTGATCTGATTCACTGTCAGCATCCGGAAGGATACGTTGTGAATATGGAGGTTCAGATAAGACAGGTCTACGACCGGCCTCATCTGAACACTGTTCCTTTTGGGTACCAGAAAAAGTTTGGATGTAAAAACTGGGTAATTTTGGGGGACCGGGATGATAACATTCTTGGCCACCATCTCTTGGATCAGTGACTCCACCTCTAATGAAACAAAATTTGCCTTTGTCGGCTGACGTAAGCGAGGTCGCCGGAGCCACTGCCAGGAGATGCCTTTGCGTGCCACCATCCTCGCCCATGTGTTTAAAGGCCATGCGCGATGATTCGCCCGGAACGACCCAGTTAGCAGACAAGGGTTCGCCGGCTGGACTACCCCCTGATCCACTCGCCGGGAGATCGACCCTGGGAGTGAGGGAGACCTTAGTTTTTTGGTGGTGGTGGTGGTGGTGGTGGAAGTTTAGACGACTGGCCGGGTTTGGCCGGAGACGGGCCCTGACCCGGCCTTTGATACCTCTGTCCTTTATGGGTACCTGAAGACTTTCCTTGCTTGTATCTGTACTAACCTTGGGCGGAAGAGGATTTAGGCAAATGAAAGGATTTCGCCCCACCAGACTGAGCTTTAGCGACTGGTTTGGGCTTGGTAAAAGTGAAAGCAGGTTTCTGAGACGGGGCGGGACTGTGCTTCAAGGCCTGAGCCATGTTAAACACCGTCCTCCACACCTCCGGGGACATTAAAGAGGCAGTTAGAACTGGGGACATTATTACTTGATTAGCAATCCTATCCGGGAGCTTTCGGACTAGAGACATCCTTAGATCTTGTCTTGCCCTCACCGCCTCTAACAAGGCCGTGCGTATATCTCCTAGTGACTGAATAGAAATTTGGAGAAGTAAGCGTCTAGATAGTTCGATTGCCTTTCGAACTTCTGTGTCCGCTATAGCCTGAGCAGATCTTAGCATAGATTTGGCGACTTGTTGCGTAACAATATACTGAGAAAATAGTCTGTACGCCTTACCCCGTAGCCTAAACTCCCGGTCTAGGTGAGCAGTGGAAGGTGTAGAGAACGGATCTTTAAGCTCGCATAGATTAATTTTAGGGGCAGCTAAAAAGGCAAAGAGAGCAGAGGGAACTCCGCCGGCAGAGTATACTGGGAGAGAGAACCAAAAATGGCTCTCTTGTGGAATTTGGTGTGAAGCTTTAGAAGTGAATGTGGTTGCAAAGTTTTGCGCCTTGACTTCCCAGTCCACCCAAGGTCCCGAACCCAATTGCTCCACCTTCAAAACTGGATTCGCGGCTGAGTCAGTAAATGTCTTTAATCCCAACTCAGGGGTTAGAGCTGACAGCGCTTTGATATCATTGAACCCATCATGTTTTGTCCAGTCCGAAAACAGTTTTGAAGCTGACGCAGGGGGTAGGGCAGGTGTAGAAGAATATACAAAATAGTCATGAGTATAATAGTTGGGGATGGCCTTAATACTAACATCAAGTACATTTCCCAGCATATCAAGAGCCCTTAACTTCCTAGATTTATTTCCTTGGATTACCCACTCTCGTGGCACCGGAAGCTCCCCTGACATAGTGGACTGTGCCGCCTCCGGCTTTGTTGGTACCAGTGATACCCACGAATCGTCTGGCCCGTATAAGAGAGGCATAGCCCCTTTTCTGACCGGGGCTTTGTCTAATGGGGGAGGATTTACGTCTGCTACTACTCGCACATTGGAAGTAGTTAGTGCCGCCGAAGTTGGCCTAGTAACAATAGTAGGTGATACAAGGGGAGTGAGCGGAGTTTGTGTCAAAGTAACGGAAGTAGCCAGAGGTCGGACAGTCGATGTTGGCGTGGGAGCTCCCAGACCAACCATAGGAGGCTCCGGTTGCTGGCCAAAAAACTTAGTTAAAGCACTCGCTAATAACCCATCAATCTCATCCGCTGTGACAAAATGAGCAGATGAAGAACTATTAGGTGAAATATCCCTATTCTGAGAGTTATCTTCATTACCCACCTCAGAAATAATAGACCCATCATCCCCTGCCTCCGGTCCCTCCTGAGAGGATTCCGCCGAGGCTGGGGCCCCTTGCCATGTTAAGTCAGGGATGGAAGACGGTGTCTCCGCATCCCGGTGGACTTCAGCCTCTACCTGAGTTGCCTGAGAAGGCAGAGAGCTGTCCCGCCATGGCTGGGAGTACCTCCAAACTCCCGGGCCTTGGTCGGAACTTACTTGTGAGCCAGGCCCCACCCCAATGACTGAGCCCTCACTCAAGCCCTCTCGCGGGGTATCACTGCCGGGAGAACCCTCTAAATCTAAAGTGAGAATATTATTATTTGGGGACACTATGTCCGCCGGAATATCCCCGACCACAGTCTCTGACTCCACTTCCGACCTGTCAGATTGGACTTGAGACATGTCGGGAGTAGAGGCAGAAAGCGAGGTTCGAGGCTCCGGCAAACGCCGGGAGGACTTTCGTACATGAGACTCTTTTTTAGAAGACTTGTGACTCCGCCTCGACTTTGATGTATCACTAGAACTATCCTTGGTCTTGTCTGTCTTGCTCTTCTTCCGCGAAGGTGAAGTCGAGTGACTATGTGTCTGCTTTCTGAGAGGAGACCGTGACCTGGACCTAGCTCTTGATTCCGAAGTTGTCGCCGGGGGAGACGGCTCTCGCGGTCTCTTAGATGTGCCGGGGGAGGCAAGAAGCTCTTTAACCAGCCCAGCCTCTGCCGGCTTAGTGACTTTACTTCGGGAAGGAGGACGTTTAATTGGGGGGTACTGAACCATCAAACGGTCCCACAGAATTAGGTTATCACACTGCAATGCTTTATGAGCCACTGCAGTCGCATAATTAGTAAGAAGCTGTCTGACCTCGCGTAATGCAACCGCCGCGGCCAGATTGTCATGCTGTAATACTTTAACACCCAGCTGACTACAAAAGGTACAATTCTTTGTGACCCACAAACCCTGTGATCGGTCTAAGCATTTGACACAACGAATGCACAGAGTGTGCGCAAAAATAGGGATTCCGGAACATGAGGGTGTTGAGCAAAGAGCAAAAACAGGGGCTAGAGCAGCCATGGCAGAGACTGGTTAAAAGCTAACTCCCCCCCGGCCTCACTTGGTCCTCTGAGGACCCGCCGGAACTCCGCCCTGGAAAAAAAAAAAATCCAGGAATTAATGCTCATAAGGTTACCCCATAATGTTCCAACACAAGTGTTAATGAACCGCCGGGCAACGAGACATAATACCCCACCATTACCTCTCGTTACCCTGTAGGTTCGTATGTAAAGATTTGTAAATAACTTTACATGTCCAAAAGATTTAAGAATATCCTCAGACATGATATAAAGATGAGCAGTTCTTTATAAGTGACGCAGTCTTCCCTGTGATATAACGTTCACCGGGAACCCATACTAAGACGCCGGCCTCCTTATTATAACGCAGTTGGCCAGGTTAAGCCCATCTTAATCATTAGATCGCCGTGAGTTGAATGTCTTGATACCTAAATGTATCCCTCAATTGTTAGGCTAATTCTACCGAATTTGCAAATCCGTGATTCCCACCCTCCCGAGGTTCAACCGCCGGGTGAAAAATAATAGAAAAGTTAACCCCAATTGTTCCTATCCCCATTTCTTTTCAAAAGATCGCTGGGGTGGAAAGACTACTCAAAACAACACAGCCCAGTTCTTCAACGGCTTTGCAAAACCGGGAAAAACTATCGTCAACAGGTGTCCGCATGAACCCCTAGTTGAACCGGGTAACGCCCTTCCGCCGGGAAACACATAGTAAGCCTGAATACAGGCCCCACTACAGAGACGCAGTTCTGGAGAGCCCTCAAGCCACCACTCGCCGGGGGAAACTAGCCTATTTTAACCACGTGTGATAAAAACTCGGCAACCAGCCGGATTTTCTCGGTGCAATCGAGAAAACCCGCCGGAAAAGGCAACCCACACCCACCAGACGCAATCTGAGAACCAACCGGATTTTCACGGAGCAATCGAGAAAACCCGCCGGAAACGGTAACCCACACCAACCAGAAGCAATCGGAGGTACACAAATAGTGCCTGGAATAAGCCAATACATAACTTATCCAGAACACACATGACACAGTAGTACATATTTATACAATAAATCAATAACACTTGTACATGTAAAAAGCTACGAGAGGCTGGCTAGGCCTAAGCAGACGGAGTATCGCTTAAACATGTGGTAATAAAACAAAAAGCACTGAATATTATCACAACAGGAACAGCAGCCAGCACACCTCGAAGAAATATACCCGGGAGAGGGAAGCACTGACACGGGACCTAGAAAAAACTTCACTAAGTGAAGAAAAATACGCTAGGAACGTCAGAAAACAAACAAATAAGGCAACTTCATCAGAAAGATAAAAAGAAGCCTAATCACACGTAGTTAAAGCCAACAAAATAACTAGGCTAGCTAAATCGCGAAAACGTTTCACGCGTCCACGAGGGTACGCCCGAAATAGGCGTCCCAAACACACGACCCAAAATACACTGAACTGCGGGCAGCCCGCCCATGACACCCCTGCTACGCATATCCTAACCTTACTCGATACATCCCAGAGTAAACAAATGAGAAAAAACTCACTAGGGACGCAGCAAATGCGGAACGAGCGGAGCGTGGGGAGACACGTCAGGGCAGGTTGAGAGCAGAGAAGGAAGAATGACGCCTGAAGTCAGCGTCTGGTCAAAGATCCACACAAGTACATCCACGAAGTTATGGAAAGCTTATGAATAGTTATTCTTATTTTCTTTTTATTTGTTATTTTTTACAGTTTTTTCGTAGTGAGTACCCAATTTCATAATGACAAACCATGAGTGAGGTTGCGTGCGCTCATGATGAAGGCTCCTCAATTTTTTATGCTCTGCGCGGTAGATTCAAACTACGGTAAATGAGTGTTTGAAGAGGGTGCCTTATGTAATAGGCATAATCGTCAATGATGGAGGGGCCACTAATAAATAAGTATACGAAGACAAAGAGTTTTCTTCTATAAGGAATAAGTACGAGTTGTATGTACAGTACTGAAAAAGTATGAACAAATAGTTAATTTTTTGGTTTTTATACCAATGCAAGCAAGAAATGCGCTTGCTAACTTGTTGCACAGCTTCAGGAGCATTATAGTATGAGATGTTTTGACATTAAAGCATCCGTTCATACACATTTTTACATCTTGTTATCCTCAACACATTTTAAGTTATGACTATTCTTCCATCTTTCCTTCTTTATGAGGCTTCCCAGTATACCCGCCTCTTCTTTCTCAAATACAGTAATTTGAATTTCTCCCGGTGTCAGCCTATCTGTTAATTGGTTCTCTCTGGATACGTTGAGCATCTGATGTCCCACCTCCAGTCGTGATATTCTAGGCTCTTCGTCATTGACGAAGGAACCAATACTAAATTACGGGTTTGACAACCCGTAGGGAAGGGAGGAAAACCTTCTATTTAGGAGTGGTTCTGTAGTCAATGACGCAAAAGTTCCCTCCCACCTTCCCCTTCCCATGCACATGCCCATTGCCCAACTTGATATAACATTTGAGGCAGATAAACACGCTAGAAAGTCTGGCAGCACGTGCAAGGGAAGCATAACGACAGCACAGCTGGAGGGCTGAGGCACCGGGAGGTTTGAAATGATAGATTCTTCTTTATTTCTAGTGGTATTAATTTTCAATGACGAGCCCTTGGCAAGATTTAATGGGTATTAACCAAGGATTGTTTTTATGCTATATACGCAACGGTTGTGATAAGAACTCCGGGGAATCCCGAACGGGTCCCGGAATCTCAGCCTATATATAGTATAGGCTCTTCGTCATTGACTACGGAACCACTCCTAAATAGAAGGTTTTCCTTCCTTCCCTACGGGTTGTCAAACCCGTAATTTTAATTAATTTCCAGGGAACAAGTACAACTTTTCTTTCCTTTTTTTAATAAAAACCCATTTTTTTTGTCTCTTCCCTTTCTTCAGGGTCTGTATGCATTCGCACCTGGAGAAGAATTATAAGGGGTGTTCTCAGGAGGATTCCTCAACCTGGAGGACCAAATCTCCTTCATAGGGTTTCCCTCCCCGGGTCCCACAACAGCCAAGATGGACAGGATCATGTTGCAAGACATCGACCCACCAGTGGATATTAACATTTGCTCTTACAAGAGTTGTACCACGTTAGCCCTCACGGCGCATACACTCTGTATCTTTCACGTAAAGTGTGTTAATAGGACCAGTGCTATGTGGAACCCTAAAGTGTGTGAGAAGTGTAGTTATGTGACAATGTACCATGACCCAAAAACATTTCTATCCTCGGTCACATGCAAACAAGTGTTATTATCTGTGTGGGGTTCGGTAAAGTCTTACATTTCAGGTACCCTTAAAAAATCTCCGGGTATTGTGGATGTAAAGTATGTAAGCTTTTTAGAAATATAATTTTCTAGAACTCCTAGCTCTTCCCCACCTTCTGACAAGAAAATTTCTGGATCTAGCAAGAAAAGACAGGTCGGTCAGCTCAGAGTCTTCTAGTAAAAAACAGAAGAAAGCGAGCAAATCTCAAACTAAAAGGTAACCTTCTAGCTCCCAAACTTCCCCGGCTCGCAGTCATGATTCCAAAGTCTTGCATTCTACACCACATCTCCCCAGTCCTTTGACATTGTCTAATGTGGTCAGTCACTCTGTTAATCCTGTTACATCTAAACTACGGTTTTGACAACCTGTAAGGGAAGGAAGGAAAAACTAATATTTATTGGTGGCTCCTGAAGTCAATGAAGTAAGAGCCTATGATAATATGGCCTCGTTCCGGGCTCCTCAGAGCCCGGGTTAACCTCGATCACGACGGTCGAGAACCAAGATCATCTTAGGGGGTACCCCTTAATCATTCCTAAGGTACGTCATTGAGACGGAGCCACTGAAAAGTAGGGAATAAAAAAGAAAAAAATTAACACAGTTTGAACACTGCGCCTACGCGCATTCCGATCTTCCTGTTTCCCATACCTTGCCTGGTACCCCCACCCCCCAGGTGCGTTCTCTAATGTATAAAATTATATCAAGTTGAGCATGTGTATGGGAAGGGGATGGTGGGAGGGCAATTGTCGTCATTGACTTCAGGAGCCACCAATAAATATTAGTTTTTCCTTCCTTTCCCTTACGGGTTGTCAAAACCGTAATTTATTGGTGGCTCCTTACGTCAATGACGTAAGAGCCTAGAATATCACGACCGGTGGAGGGACCTTCATATGCTCATCAAGCTAAAAAGTGAGAATCTATTAGGAAGACCAAAAAAATAAATAAAAAATAAAACTGTGACATGTGTTATGGCTTGTTTCAGTTTTCGTTAGCTGTTCCTTCGTTCAGCTTGGAGTCTGGGGGCCCTCTCCTTGTTTGCAGACGCGCCGGGCTTAGATTGTCACACGTGGCTGTGGAATCTTCTGGCGTCCGAGTCTGCTGAGAGGCTCCATGTGGGGGCGATCTCTTTGCCCTTTTTGGCTTTTTTCTCATGTTTCATCCGTGTTGTCTGTTTTTCCCTGGATAAGCCTGTAGGTTATCTAGTTTTGGGGGGGTACTTTTTTTTTTCGCTCTTGTTCTGATTTATTATGTCCCCTGTGTTTCTTGGGTCTCCCTGTTGGTTTGTGTGCCACTTGCCGGGAGACCTGGGAAACTTCCTACGCTTGGGAGTGCGTGAGTTTTGGGCCGGGTTCTCTCGTGGTTGTACTCACCTAATTGTAGTATACAGGATTTGAGCCTAAGCTCGTGTTGTCCTGTCTCTCTCTCTACATTTATCTACATCTCCCCATCCAACTTATTCCAACAATCAATGCTTCTATACGGGAAGCTGAACTTTCTTACATCAGACTTACATACAACTTTCCTCAACTTATATTCATGACCCCTGGTTCTTCCCTCGTCCCTCACCACAAAATCTCCCTTGTCGATCTTCTCAAAACCTTTCACACACTTAAACATCATGATCATGTCACCTCTCTCTCTCCTCTCCCTCAGCGTTGGCAGCTTTAGCCTCTCCAATCTCTCCTCATATGGCAGGTCTCTAAGGCTAGCTATCATCTTAGTGGCAACTCTCTGAACTCTTTCCAGTTTTTTATTATGTTTTATAAGGTGTGGAGACCACACCACTGCTGCATACTCCAGTCTTGGTCGTATTATTGTCCCTATTATTTTTGCTAACATCTCTTCATCTAAATAATTCAGAGCTATTCTCATGTTAGTCAACGCTGCATAGGTTTCACCAGTTATTTTATTTATATGCTGTTCAGGTGACAAGCTGTCTGCCATAACTACCCCTAGGTCTTTTGCTTTCCCAGCTTTACTAATTATTTCATCTCCTATTTTATATCCCCAAGAAGGTCTATATTTACTTTTTCCCATCTCAAGAACCTGACACTTACTCGTGTTGAATTCCATTTTCCAAGTTTGACTCCACTCATATAATTTATCTAGGTCTCTCTGTAATTCTTCACAACTACTCCTACTTGTAATATGCTTCATTAATTTTGCATCATCAGCAAACATAGATATATATGAGCCTATTCCCATTTGAAGGTCGTTGATGAAAACCAAAAACATGATTGGGGCCAACACCGATGCTTGAGGAAAGTTCTCCTCGTGGAAAAGGGTAAAAAGCAGTGCTTTTTACCCTTTTCCACGAGGAGAACTTTCCTTTTATTACTGTTCGCATTTCCCTCCCAATTAAATAGTTTTCCATCCACTTCAATAATACTCCCTCAACCCGCCCCACAGTCCTGAGCTTCCACAACAATCTCTTATGAGTCACCTTATCAAATGCCTTCTTGAAATCTAAGTAAATACAATCTACCCACCCCTCCCTCCCTTGTACAATGTCAATTACCCTATCATAGTAACTCAACAAATTTGTGCTTTTCTCCATGTACCCCCCCTCTGCTTGTCCCGCCGGCCTCGGTTCTGCAGCCGTTGGTTCGGTCCGCCGTGCCGGCGTGTTGCTGGGCTTCTCTTTCTCCCTTGCCGTGGTTCAGTCGGACGGGGGTATGGCGCCGCTACCTCCTCGTTCCCGGAACCTCGCAGGTCCGGCGGAATCCGACGTGTGTAACACTGGTGTTGTGATGTGCTGGGGAGCCATTCTGACGTTTACTCCGCCTTTCCCGGCGGCTTAGTGTATACAGTCCGACGGCGGGGGGCGTTCGTTTGGTGTAGCACGCCAATTCCCGCCACCAGGGTTCCTACTGCACCTATGACTTACGTCATAAGCGGGCACTCTATCAGGGTGTCGTTTACCATGCCTTGCCGGCAGCCCAGTGTGTAAACGCCCAGGCGGCCACTGCACCTATGACTTGTCATAAGCTGGCGCGCTAACTTAGTGTCATTTACCCCGCCTTACCAGCGGCTGACGTACCAGCGGCTGCTTGCATGTTTGTTATAGCACAGAGCGGAACGCCGCCAGTTGGCTTACTGTTCTATGACCCAGGTCATAAAGTTCGCCCTCTGCAAAGTGATAACCTCTTCTCATGTTGGCCAGGGGTATGGGAGTAGGCAGTTCTAAACCTCTTAGGGGTAGGGAAAAGGGAGAGGCCGTGGCATCCTCTTCTTCTTGCACCGGGAGGATAGGATGTGTGAGGCTCTCTCTATATATCCTTATGAGCACTGATTCCTGGAAAAGTTTTCTTTCCAGGCACACCCCTAGGACCTCCTGCTACCGCGACGTTCCCGCCGGGGAGGGGAGTCTCTTGAATCATGCCTTTGTTCACGGTCTGCTCAACCCCTACATGTCTTTTAATACCGGTACCAGCGCATAGCCTGTATATCAGGTGTTTTCAATGCTTAGACAGAGCCTCTTTCAGGTGGACATCTCGCACATGTCCAGTCTGTTCAGACCTTTTCGAGGAATGGCTCGCTGCCCAAGATACATCTTGTTTGCTCACTCTCACTGACATTAACCCTTCTGACAAGGGTTCATTACAAGTGGGGTACCTCAGGGATCTGTGTTGGGACCACTGCTGTTCGTTATATTTATCAACGACTTGCCTGAAGTTATAACTAATGGAAGTGAGGTATACCTGTATGCGGATGACACTAAACTGTATAGAAGAGTGAGGAGTAAGGAAGATATGGGTTTGCTTCAAGGAGATGTGGAGTGCATGAAGGGATGGTCTGAGCATTGGTTAATGCCTTTTCATCCAAAAAAATGCAAGTACATGCGGATTGGGACCAGCAAGATAGACAAGGTTGGATACAGTATGTATGAAGCGATGGAGGAAGTGAGTGCAGAAAAGGATATAGGAGTAGTGATAGACAATAAGTTAAATTTCTCAGAACATTTAGCGGAAAAGATAAACAAAGCCAATAGAATTGTAGGGCTGATAAGGAGGACATTTGTGTCACTTGACGAAGAAATCTTCAGGAATCTATATACAGCGCTGGTTAGGCCGCACCTGGAATATGCAAACCAGGTGTGGGTTCCATATATGGTAAAGGATATAGAAGCAGTGGAGA
Source organism: Paralithodes platypus (assembly GCA_032716605.1). NCBI lineage: Eukaryota > Metazoa > Arthropoda > Malacostraca > Decapoda > Lithodidae > Paralithodes > Paralithodes platypus. The sequence continues at coordinate 39,189,234 of CM064493.1, read as the reverse complement.
AAGTGCAGAGGAGAGCTAGCAAGCTGGTACCAACGTTGAAGAACGCGGGCTATGAGCAGAGGTTGAGGACACTGGGGCTTCCGACACTGGCATATAGGAGAAAGAGAGGGGATATGATAGAGACTTTTAAGATAGTGTCAGGAAAGTACGATGAGGATGTGTGTGAAGGTATCTTCTTGATGCGGGAGGGAACAAGAACGAGAGGACACTCTAAGAAAATTTACAAAGAAAGAAATAGGCTTGAGAAGGTAAAGAACTCATTTTGTGATAGAGTGGTAAATGAGTGGAACGCACTGCCCCAGTATGTAGTCGATTCCGAATCAATAAGGGAGTTTGAAAGTAATCTTGATAAAGCATGGGGAAGACAAGATTTGAAGTTTGATTATAAAACAAAACTACAGAATAGTAAAAATGTTGCGTCTGCTACCGCCGCCGCCAACACCGTGAACGACCGCAGCAGTGCAAGTACTGGTACTGAGCTGGATACACAGGCATAGTTTGCCTTTTTCCAGAGGATCTACTGTAAGAAACTGTAAGAAACTGACCCGGGCTCGCCCTCCTAAGGACAGTGTTGAGTACCCGGGCAATTTGGCCGAAAAACATCTAGGCCTAGGTTACCGTATCTTTGTTATTTTAACTGCTTGAAATTTACTATGCATCTCTAAACGTAGTGCGGTTTCCAATCTGTAGACTGGCATTGAGTAGAGCTCTCTAAGTCAACTGGTTCAGTTGTGAGGACGATTTTCGTGGAGCGAATTTTTCCGCGATGTTGACAATATCGGAGCTTTTCAGACACTAATTTCGTAATACCATACAACAACAACATTGATCCGACGTCTCCTTCTTGTTTTCGGAGGTGCAGTGACGCAATGATCGGCTTTGTTTACATGCGTCGGACGCACAGCGTTCAGACCAAGCTGAATAGGCTTTCAAGCTTACTGCCTGTTATAAGGACACCCGGGGTCCTGCCCATCTGCCGCGGTGTCCTTATAAAAGGACAGCCGGGCTGGAAGGGTTAAGACCAAGTTTAAGGCATATGCTTTTCAAGTAGCTAACAAAGAACTGTTATGTGATAACCCGGAATTATTGAGGGTAGTTCAGTTATATTCATTTGATGATCATATAGCTCCCCAGTCACACAACCCCCCAATACCTTTGTTGACCATTGTGTCGCCTACGTCCTCCACGACATCAGCACAGAGCTCCTCTCCCCCAGCCAAGAAGAGCCGCTTAATGTCGCCGGAATGTCCTGGACCTGTCCACCCGGATCCACCGGCGGGACGCCTGAGGAGAATGGACTGCACAGAGTTTCTGCCGGACAAGATCCGCAGGCTCTCTAGCCCACCACGACGTGTTCTATCTAGAGAGACCCCTACTTCTCCACGAGTAGATCTTAGGGTGACACGGCCGGGGGTTCCGGCGCCCGCCTCGGGGACGCCAGGGGTTCTCCCCGGTCTCCTCGGGACGGACGCCGGCCACCCCCACGCTGCCACTAGGATAAGGAAAACTGTACACGTTAGGCTCCAAGGTTCCAAACTAGTGTTAACTAACAGACACCCTCCGACGGACAGTGAGGCTTATACCACTACTCAGTCTCCTGGTGCCTTTACATCAGACGCGGTTACGACCATGAGGTCTCACGTGGCAGTCCTGGCTCCATCTCGGGACCAGTTAGGATTAGCGTCCTTCCCCACTGAAGTGGGATCTCACTCTACGGTCGCTCAGGCACCACCGCCGCCACGTGACCAGGAGTCAACGGCTATTGGTTCACGCCATCCGTCCACGGCTAGTAGCAGTCACACACTAGAGACCACTCCTAGTATGCATACAGCCACTCTTGTACACTTAGATCACAGAGTTAGGCCCCCACCACATGCTAAACCCCCTGGTTTTACGACTGAGCAACTAAATGACTTGTTACAAAAGGTGATCCATCAATGCGCTATAAAATGCGGTCAAACTCCCACTCAAGCACTGGGACCACCTCACAGTTTATCTATGCCTCACCCTCCTTATGTTAATGAAAGGGTTCCCCATCAGTCTACCTCCTCCGCCGGGCCAGAGACGAAACGCATAATTATCCGCCCCGTTGACTACGGGCCCTACGCAGGTTATTCCAGTCATTCCCCTACCTACGGTACAGGAGATTTGGCCTCATACCTTAGGTGTTACCCCAGGTTCGTTGCCGGATCAGATAATCCACCCCTTGGCTCCGACACAAACCCCAGGGTTACTGAATCCACAGTTCACGGATGTTTCCGGGTCCTCTAACGTAACTCCCCCGTCCGCCGGACGACCCACTCAGGGTTTGCCGGCGGATGACTTGCTACAGTAAACTTCCGTTAATCCGAAGGGCAGCGGACCGGCCCTCGTTCGGATTAGTGGATTTTTCGGATTATCGGACTTTACCCCTATGAACCTGTGTATGACGAAAACATTGAGGCATTAGGCCACCCAAATGACACAATGGTGCACACACACATATCATATATTCATGAAATTACTTCAAAAGTTTACCATTGTCATTGTAGCCTATTACCTACTTCAAAACATTCAGATTAATGGTCAAAGGAATCTGCTGATATAAACGTAAACACCATATGTCCGCATCGTCGTCTTCTTCTTCTTCCGTCTACTAGCGAGTTTGTCTTGCTCTTGAAGATCAGATCAGATGTGGTTCGGGAAGTAATGCCTTAACAACGGCACTTCCCTGAGAGGTTCTTGTAATTTTCCTTTTGTGATGTGCTCTGTTATATTATATTGTATTGAAAGCACCCTTGTCTTGTTGTCTTGAAAGCACCCTTGGGACGCTCCGATCACTGAACTATAAATAGTAGCGTATCGGAACGTCCAAAGGTGCGTTTTCAAGCTCAAGACTGAATGCGCAGAAAATGCGGTGCAAGCCAGTAGCGCATCGGAGCGTCCCAAGGATGCGTTCAAGAGCAAAACAAACTCTCTAGCAGACGATGTGGTGTTTACGTTTATATCAGTAGCTTCCTTTGACCATTAATCTGAATGTTTTGAAGTAGGTAATAGGCTACAATGACAATGGTAAACTTTTAAAGTGAATTCATGAACATATGATATGTGTGTGCTCCATTATGTGTTATTTGAGTGGACTAATGCCTCAAAAAGGGGACTTTGGGACTTCTTGAAATTCGGACCATCGGGTGAATTCGGATTTGGCCTCAAATTGAAAAATTCAGACTATTGGGAGTTTCGAATCATCGGTCGTCGGATTAAAGGACTTTTACTGTACTTGCCTCTACCTCCAATAGATCCCCCTTGACTAGGATGGACACTGGTTCAGTTTCTCGACATGAAGGCATCCGACACGATAGTTCTGTGGGCTCAGATGATACTCAACCTTATATGTCCCCCTCTGTGGCTAGGACTCAAAAGGCCAGTAGTCTGCCGGACCCTTCTTGCCCCCCCCAGTTTTGCCGGATATCCTTACACACCCCCACGTCCCAAAAGCGCCAGGACAGCTCTGGCTTCCGGTTACGGCTGTGACACAGGGGGAAGGACATAAGTCGACACAAAGGGAGGTCCCAGTGCCAAGGGAATGGGCAATAGAAGTTAACCGAAGACAGGTTTTTAGGGCTAAAGATGCTCAGGGTACAGTGTTACAGGTTCCTATCTATGCTAGACCTGATCCTGCTAATTTTCGGTATTTTGTATATAATCCAGGCCTTCTGACTCCTCTTCCGGCGGATTCCCCGGTCCAGGACCCTCTTTACCCAGACACTCCCGTTTGCCCTGATTGTCATGAACGCTGTGGCATTAATGGATGTCATTCTCTGTATAAATGGAGAGAACCTTCTCGCAAGTTTCACAGATGTGGTCCCCATCAAGACCAGAGGGAGCTGAATCTGGGTGAGGTGGGCGATGGACAATGGGTAACGTGGGATCAGGAACTTCAACAATTCGTAATAGATATTACGTCTAACCTTTGTCCCCAGTTCCTCCTCCCCCCATTACCGAGTTTGACTGGCTGACACAACAACCGGGTGGGGTCCCGCTTCCTATTTTTTATTTGTTCATAGCTCCTCAATTAACTGCAGAGGATTTTCCTTTGCCCTTCATTGCTCCAGAACCTATTGAACTCCAACGGGAATTTCTGGTAAGAGATAATGCCCATAGGAAGTTTATTAGCTTCCTGTTAACTAGGGATACGGCCCTGGCCATTGCCAAACCCATGCCGGACCCTCCACGGCGGAAGGACGAATTAGTTAAGGCTTTTCAACAATATCTCCTTCCTTCCCCGGCTAGAACTCTCACAGAAATCAGAACAGCCTTATTTGAGGCAGTCAGATCACGGCAGCTCCTCAGACTCGGTATGGCTCAGGGGTTACCCAAGAACGCTTATTATAGGGCTGTGTTCTCTCCGGTCTTGACCGCGAAGCTCATGGATGGCCAGACAGAGAGAGATATTAAGGTAATGTTAAAATTGAATGTAGGGGCCCTCCAATAGGTCTCCCCGACGGCTCCAAGCTGCCGGCGGACGGTTATCAACTCTTCAGCTATTGGTAAATTTTGAAATACTTTTCGGACTGGTTATAGTGGTTTCGGCGTCCTCCCTCCGTCCTCCTCTCTCCCTCGGCAGTGCTTGATCAATAGGGTTCCGAGGTTCGACATGGTGTTAGTTCCCAAGGGTTGGCAGCGCCACCTTATAATATCTTCTACACGACCGGACGGCGCCGGTCATCGCGAGTGCACGCCGGACAGGAAGTCACGCGGCTCTGCCTCACCCGGCGTTGCATAGAGATTGATACAACTCTCTGCATAAGGGATGGGATACATCAACATTGAAACGGGGGAGGCACGCGCTCGCCAGTCCGGGGACGGTATACGAACACCGATAACCCCGCGCCCGACACGCAACAGGAAGGGCGGTCTCTCTCACATTGACTTTGAGGAATTATGGCCAGAGACAACCGTCCGCCGGCAAGAGGCTACCATGGTATCCTTGGGATGATGTACTACTAGTCAGCGAATCTGTATGTAGGGCCGCACCTAGAGGTTTTTTCCTGCTCTTATGCTTGTTGATTCCCTATGGTGTCCCTATTGTACGTTACGTGCGGCGCAACACGAACAAGCATTCGTTCTCCCTAAATTCAAATGTTGGTTACGAAATTTAAGCTCTCAGCAAGCCTTGTTGGCTGGGGGGTTTTTTCCGGGAATAGTCCCGCCGCTGATGAGGACGGTCCGTCCCAGCGGGGAGCTTCCCATCTACAATATTACAGAGGACTTCTTCCTCTCTCCATATGCTTAATCGAGTTGTGCACACGTACCGGCATGTTTTCCCGAAGTCAGGGACAGCTCAGCAGCTGGTCCATGCTTTCGGACAGTCACTTAAAAGGCCGGCTTTGTTTTTCTACTTCCCCATTTTTTTTTTTCTTAAATGTGATAGGTGAATACCGTCATGGGCGTTCGCGCCTCTCCTCCATTTTTTCACAAAATTAGTCACGTTCTCTTTGCGCAAGTGCGGCATGGAGGCTTACATTGATCTGACAGAAGCGTAAGCATTTAGCCTTTCAGTCTCATAATTTCGATAAGGACTAGCGACAAGTTAATGCTGATAGCAGTCCTTAAGCGCTAGATAACTCTCTCTGCTCTCCTGTCAGTCTCGTCAATAGCCTTCCGAACGTATCAACTCTCAATCATCAAAGGAAACCGCATTCCCCCTTCCGTTCCGGGGCCCTCGTTTTCCCGCCCAGCCGCGCTGACACTGAGCTTTCTCTGATCTCGTAGTAATGATGAACTGTTTATTTTAGTGGTATAAGATAAGTTCAGAATGATCTTACATGTTCCGTTTTGGACGCCGGGGGGTTGGGGGGACCAGGGTCGAGGCCATTCAGGTCCTCCGCCTCATTATCTGCAAGGGTCTTACTCGATCCTCTTCAACTAATAAACTCTTTGACATCCCCCGACGGACTAATTACTATAGCCAGCTGTTTTTCTGGTTCTATGAGATTACTCTATGCTCTTACGTTGTCCTCGCTCTACGCCAAGTTGACCGGAGTCGATGGTAGTCACAGGAGGTGCCCTCGGTGCAGACTTTTATTGCATGTGTTATCTCCTTTTCAATCCAATTTTTCCATTACTTCCCAACCTTTTTCTTGAGGTCTGCATGAGGGCACACTCCCTCTTGTTTGTTTTTTACTTGTATTCCTGCCGTTAGTACTGTGATGTGTACGCCCACTAGGGGCTTAAGAAAAGGGGGGGGGGGATATGTGGATCCCAGTACATGAGAAGAACCCCCTTCTGCAGGATTACAAGTTAATGCAGGGTAAGCTAGGCGTTGCTTACGTCGGGCCAAGCTCAAAATTATATGTGTACGAGCTAAAAGCTCGGGGAATTTGTTTTGTAGTTATTAAAACTGAGTTAATCATTTATGTTTTGAAAGCTTAATTAAAGCTTATGTATTTTATGAATAATAAAAGATTGTGTTACACTACTGTTCATTGTCTTTGTAAATTTCAGGTTTCCATGCTAGTTGCACTAGATTGAGAAAAGTGGGTATTGGTCGAAGTGACTCATTAAATGTTCCAGGCTAGTTTGCACTAGATTGAGAATGATTGGTATTGGTCATAGTGACTCAATAAATGGACCACAGGAACAAGCTGAGGTCAGTACAAGTTCCGGGTCAGGGTGATGATTTTTTTTTTTTTTTTGCATTAACTCTCTGTGTCACATGTTATAACAAACACCTCATGGAAGAGGACTCTGTTGTTGGAGCAGGCTTCTTTGAAGCAATGCACTGCTCCCACTCTTTCATATTTTATATTTTATATGTTGTATGCACAACAAAACCAATAAAATATCTTTTCCTGTTATAAGGTTTCTTGACTTAACCCTGCGGTTATTGAGGTTACGATATTGCGAATGTCCCCCTCCAGTCTTGGAATTCAGGCAACATCGTCAATGATGAAGGGGCCACTATTAAATTATAGGTTTGATTCCCAAAGGGAACTAGAGAAAACCTAATATTTAGTAGGGGCCCCGGAATCATTGACGATGAAGGCCCTCCCAGCCATCCCCTTCCCATTCGCTGATATTTTGAGATTTTTATCTTGATATATCATTGAAGGACGAATTGTTGCGCTTGGCGAGAGGTGGTAAGAAGCCACAACGCAAGAAAATCCACCGAATGTGGGAAGCTTGTGAATAACAGTGTTAACCCTTCAACCCCGGGTGGTACACGTGTGTACCATTATGTTTTGACCCGAGGAACCCGGGTGGTACAACATTGTACCATTGCTTGCGTATGTGCTTTCGAATGGCGCGCGTAAACATTTCGTTCCGTGGTCGCTAGGCGACGCCACCAGACACCATGTACGCCACCAAAACAGTCTCTACCCTGCCGCCATCATGGATACTAGCCCAAAAAGTGATTCCCCTGTGTCCGATTCCATGCTCCCTTCGACGCCTGCCCATGTTCGTCGCGCCCTAACGCAAAGGCACGTACAAGATGCGTTGACTCCCGGAGGTATTGAAATAGCTTTGAGGAGTTATGAACGTGGTGAAGGACAAAATAGTGTTGATGACTTGGGCAGTGATAGCTCCGAGTCTTATCAGTCTCACTATAGTGAAAATTTAGACGATCTAGACGAAATTCATCAAAGAGACGCGCAATTTGTTGGATTTGAGCATGACGATGAAAGTGATGATAGTACTGAACGTGATATAGTTGTGCAAGGTGATGAGAGTGTAGTGAGAGTGAGCGAATGGGACAGCACTAGGTCGACTGCCAAGTTTAGGTTGAGTGACACGACACCTAGCCCTTCGCCAGCTAAATCCCCATTCAAGATACGCTTTTATAAGAAGCAAGTTCTTGAAAAGGCGGCCGCGGCAGCCAGGAAAGAGGCCCTAAAACTTGGTGAGGGAGCAGTGCGTGAGGGTGCCAGTGAGGCTGAGCGTGAGGGTGAGGTTGACCCGCCATTGTCTTCCTTATCTACCCACGCCACCCAAGTTGCCCCAGGCGCCCGCCATTCTTCCCCACCACCACCAGCACTGCCTAGGGTTGAGGACCCCCCACTTTCGGCCTATTTACCCCCTATTTCCCCCGAGAGGAGACATACTACTACAGAAAAGGGAAAAGGGAGAAAATATGTGAAAAAAGGAGCTACAAGTAGGCGCTCTTTGTTCGAGGCTCCCGCGGCTTCCACCCCTGCCGGTCCCAGCCATACGCCCCCGCAAGTTTCCCCAGGGTCCACCCCACCTCTCCAGCCTACAACAGAGGTTCCTGACGATGTTTTTGACCTCGCATCCATACCTGCACCTACAGACACTGAACCAGTGCTGTCTACGAATCGTCGTAGGCCAAGGAGCCCCGAACCTCTGCATGAAGATGACAGAGCCTCACCTGCCACTCCTTCCCCACCTCGCCGACCTACACGCCGCCCACGCATCATTCGTTCCCCGCGAGATTATGAGGGGGGGTCTGAAGATGAAGGGCACCTCACAGATGACTCTGGCCATGATTACCTGGGTCCACCGTCAGGGCAAGATGACGGCTCTGACGACAACGACGATGACTTTATGGACATCGACGACCCTCAACCCAGACGCTTTGCCCAGGGCCGTCGTGCTCCTGGCCGCCCTGGCCGCCGGGCTGGGCCTGGGCGCCGTCGCGCTCCTGGCCGCCCTAGGGTGCGCGCCGCCAAAGTTCGTGGGCGTGCTGCCCCAGCTGCAGCTCCTCGTCAGCGTCGCCAGCAGGACCCATTTTATATTTTCAACTGGCAGGATGTGGCTGCTGATGAAGTGAATGACCCTGATGTAACCCCTTTTGATGAGGTACAGGAGGGTTCAGGAGTTACCCCAAGTTTTCCCGCAGGCCCCAATGCTCCACCACATGAGCTTTTTGAGGCATTTTTTGATAAGGAGGTTACTGAGTTTGTCATAGAAGAGACAAACAAGCACCACCAAATCCAGGTGAACTTTTTTGGCAAGGTGATCAAGGGCCACATGAAGCGGTGGACCCCAGTGACTCATCCCGAGTTCATGGTGTTCCTGGCAATCACCATGCTAATGCCTCATGTAAAGAAGCACAGGTTGGCTGACTATTGGATCACCAAAGATCTGATATCCACCCCTGCCTTCGGGAAATACATCTCTCGGGACCGGTACCTCGACATCCTCGGAGCGCTCCATCTTGTCACCAACACCGACATGCATCTCTCTGACAAGCTGTGGAAGATTAGGACGTTGTACGAGATGATGCGAGAACGTTTCACGTCATACTTCACGCCCTTCTGCAACGTCTGTATTGACGAGTCTCTTGTGCTGTTCCGGGGAAAGCTGAGCTTCAGGCAGTACATCCCCTCAAAGAGACATCGCTTTGGTATAAAGTTCTTTGTGCTGTGCGATTGCCAAACTGGCTATGTCCTGGACTTCCTGGTCTACAGCGGGAAGGAAGGGGACGTGGAAATAGACCCCCTCATTGGCTTTGGCGGAGCAGTGGTTCAAGCCATGATGAACCGGTACTTCCAGAAGAATCACGTCCTCTACACGGACAACTACTACACGTCCCCCACTCTCTCAAAGTACCTCCATCAGCGCAAGACGGGGACTGTAGGCACAGTTAGAGCGAAAAGGAAGGGCATGCCAACTTTCCCTCCTAAAACCAAAAAAGGCGATGTCTTCAAGAAGAAGTCGGGACCCATTCTGGCTATTCACTGGCACGACCAGCGGAAGGTCAACCTCCTGAGCACCGTCCACAAGGGGGAAATGGTTGAGACTGGCAAGGTGGATCGCCGCACCTAAGTCAGGGTGACCAAGCCCGATGCTGTAATGGACTACAACATAAATATGAGGCTGGTGGACAAGTCCGACATGCAGATAGGCTTCATCGACTGTCTGCGTACCTCGTGCAGATGGTACAAAAAGTTCTTTCTGCACATGGTGGACATGTCAATGCTGAATGCCTACAATATCTACAGGCTTCGGAATCCGCGCACACCCAGGAAGTTCAGTAGCCTGCGGAGGTTCCAAAAACAGGTGTTGGTGGAGCTCCTGGACAGGTATGCTACGCCACAGAGGGCAGTGGCACAACCTGGGCGCCCCGTTCAGGACCGTATGCAGTGTGCACAGTATCTAAATGTGCACAAGCTTGGTTACCTGCCTCTGGAACGAGATGGAGTCACCATTAGCAGAAGGCGGTGCCATGTCTGCTGGAATAGCCAGGTGAGGCCGAGGAAGCAGAAAAAGACCACCATGCAGTGTGTGGAGTGCCAGCTGTCACTATGTGCTATACCGTGCTTTGCTGAATACCACACCAAGCAGGAGTACTAACTAATAATCATAGTGAAAGTACCAAAGACTGACAATATGTATGTATATAGGCAACAAGTGGAAATAAAACAATGTATTGTGATAAAAAAGTCATGTATTATGAAAACATATATAAATAAGTGAAAAGAGACACAATAAATTGTATATAAAATGTTTACAAAGCATATAACTAAGTGAAAGTGACACATGACATAATATTAGATGGCCAAAGTATAATAAACACCTGTGATAATGAATAATCAGTGCCTAATATAACAATAACCTACCTCAATTACTAATAAAATGTACCGTATCAAGTGAAAATTAGCATTATCAGTGACAGTGACACTCTCTCAAGCATATTTACCAAAGTGAAAGTGACACACGAAGTAATATTAGATGGCCAAAGTATAATAAACACCTGTGATAACGAATAATCACTGCCTAATATAACAATAACCTACCTCAATTACTAATAAAATGTACCGTATCAAGTGAAAATGAGCATTATCAGTGACAGTGACACTCTCTCAAGCATATTTACCAAAGTGAAAGTGACACACGAAGTAATATTAGATGGCCAAAGTATAATAAACACCTGTGATAACGAATAATCACTGCCTAATATAACAATAACCTACCTCAATTACTAATAAAATGTACCGTATCAAGTGAAAATGAGCATTATCAGTGACAGTGACTCTCTCAAGCATATTTACCAAAGTGAAAGTGACACACGAACTAATATTAGATGGCCAAAGTATAATAAACACCTGTGATAACGAATAATCACTGCCTAATATAACAATAACCAGCCTCAATTACTCATAAAAACTACGGTATCGAGTGAAAATGTGAAATATTAGTGACAATGATAGCCTAATACACATATTTTATAATTGGACTCCAAATAACTATAATAACATCACTATCAATAAATAAAATCGCCTCCGGGAGGTAAAAACTCTGGCGCGACGAGTGGCTAAGTGCGCAGTAGGTTAGCCAAGCCGGGGCCTGGGCCAAGGAGACGCATCCGAACGCGGGAAGATTTTCCCGCATAAAAATCACTCCACTTCCCGCGCTCGCCATTATGCAATCACTTGGGCTAGAGACCTCTACTCAACGGCATTCTACACATGAAGGTTTTTTTTTTTTTTTTTTTTTTTTTTTTATTTTTCAACAGGTGAATCAACATGGACCAAAATTCCTCAAAACCCCCGGACACAGAGTACAGTCACGATCTACCCTAGCCGGGGTTGGAGGGTTAAAGTATTAAAAAAAAATCCTTTTCTACCCGATCTATGACGATCCCATAAGAGAAGTAGCGTTACACTTATGACTCTTGTTCTTCCCCGCGGCGGTTGATTCAAACGACTGACGTGGGTGTTGAATGAAGACTATTATACTAATAGGCAACATTGTCAATGATTCCGGGGCCCCAACTAAATATTAGGTATTCTCTACTTCCCTTAGGGAATCAAACCTATACTATGGTTCAATAGACCAGAAAGTAGAGAAGAAGTTATAACCCTATTGATAATGCAAAACTATTGAACACACTTAAAAGTGTATGTTATTTGGTCTCTATATAATCTGTGAATCATTTCCGATATGATGGAATTAAGGACAAAAAATTTCCACTAACTCATAATCAGCAAAAATGACACAAATGTCAATTAAAAACATGTTACAATATTACCCAATCATTTTGTGTAGACATACTTTCAAGGCGAAAATATACCGTCGGAAACAAAAACAATAAATAAATAAAATTAAATCTCCCGACGCTCGGAACCTCGCGCCTATTTGCAGAGAGGACGGGGGAATATTTTGTGTTGACTGTCTCTTATTTCTTGTTTATCTACAGTATGTGATGGAAAGATATTATATTTTTCAATTCCATCGCATTAGAAATTATTCATATATTACAAAAAGTTCAAATAAGACAGTTATGTTAATGTATAATGGAGATAGATAGATGCATTAGAGAGATAGATAGATAGAGAGAGAGTTGCTAGGGGCGATCGATAACGTACAAAATTATATGAGACTGACTTAAGTTTCTGACAAGACAAAGGAGACATTTTTATTGACTCTTTTTCATTTTATTATTTGTGTGTTGGAAGGATAATATTGTTTTCAATTCCATCGTATTAGAAATGATTCGTAGATTTAAAAAAAAAAATAAGAGTTATATTTATGTATAAGGGAGATAGATGCATTAAATAAATAGACAGACAGACATTTGATGAATAAATAACATTCTTAACCCTCTGTTCCCGGAAGGGCTCTTGAACGCCCATAAAAAAGCATACACGAGCTACCCGGAAGGGCTCTTAAACACCCATGACGTCAAAGCCTGTGAGCTTGGTGTGCGAGGCGTCGGTCCGACGCATGTAAACAACAGCCGGCTGGACCGACGCTCCGCATCTCCGGCCACAAGAAGGAGAGCGTCGCTTGTTCGTGTGTGCCTGTATGTTGTTGTTAAGTATCGAAAAGTGGTGTAAAGTGGCTGTTTTGGCCATAAAGTTATCTCCAATGAAATCATCATCACAGCTCAACCAGTTGACTTAGAGAGCTCTACTTAATGCCATTCTACAGGTAAATAACACAGCTACGCTTGGGGATGTGCGGGAATGCGGGAAGCAGTCTGATTAACGAATATACGGTAGCCTAGCCTAGACGTTTTTCGGCCAAAACACCCGGTTTTCGAGGAATATATATATATAATTCATAGCCGGGGCTGGAGGGTTAATCTTAAAAAAAAAAAAAAAAAAAAAAAAAAAATATATATATATATATACTGTACCTGTATATATAATAATACAGTGAACCCTCAAATTACGCGCAATTTATCTACGCGTCATCAAAGCTACGCTTGAACCACAATTGAGGCAACAAATCAAAAAATATGCTCAATTATTCAAATGTACGCGCCGAGCGAGAGTCGATTCGTATATGTTGGAGAGTTTCGGGCGGCCATATTGGCGTGACGCTGGGCCCTCCGACGTCGTCGCCGTTGACTGTGGAGAGAGAGACATCTTACAGTTTCTTACAGTAGATCCTCTGGAAAAAGGCAAACTAGGCCTGTGTATCCAGCTTAGTGCCAGTACGTGCACTACTGCGGTCGTTCATGGTGTTGGCGGCGGCGGTAGCAGACGCAACATTTTTACTATTCTGTATTTTTGCTTTATAATCAAACTTCAAATCTTGTCTTCCCCATGCTTTATCAAGATTACTTTCAAACTTCCTTATTGATTCGGAATCGACTACATACTGGGGCAGTGCGTTCCACTCATTTACCACTCTATCACAAAATGAGTTCTTTGTCTTTTCAAGCCTATTTCTTTCTTTGTAAATTTTCTTAGTGTCCTCTCGTTCTTGTTCCCTCCCGCATCAAGAAGATACCTTCACACACATCCTCATCATACTTTCCTGACACTATCTTAAAAGTCTCTATCATATCCCCTCTCTTTCTCCTATATGCCAGTGTCCTCAACCTCTGCTCATAGCCCGTGTTCTTCAACGTTGGTACAATACTAGCTTACTAGCTCTCCTCTGCACTTTCTCCACTGCTTCTATATCCTTTACCATATATGGAGCCCACACCTGGTTCGCATATTCCAGGTGCGGCCTAACCAGCGCTGTATAGAGATTCCTGAAGATTTCTTCGTCAAGTGACACAAATGTCCTCCTTATCAGCCCTACAATTCTATTGGCTTTGTTTATCTTTTCCGCTAAATGTTCTGAGAAATTTAACTTATTGTCTATCACTACTCCTATATCCTTTTCTGCATTCACTTCCTCCATCGCTTCATACATACTGTATCCTACCTTGTCTATCTTGCTTGTCCCAATCCGCATGTACAGTACTTGCATTTTTTTGGATGAAAAGGCATAACCGTACCAAACTATTATGTATCTATAAAGCACAACAGGATATTATGAATCCATTAAAAGACTGTTCTTCGTTTTTCATTGCATGTATCATTTATTGAGCTAACACAATCGGAAATGGAAAATCTGTTTCTGTTCAGGAGGTTGTGAGATTGTGAGGTGAGATTGTTTACACTTCTCTCGTAAGTCGCTTCAAAGCTTACTGCTCTCCCCTGGCTAAATGATGTGAAGCCAATTCCTTAATATGTATATGAGCTATTGAACTATCTCACTTGACACTATGTAGGCCATATGAAACTATATACAGGGTGTATTACTTTTCGACTCAAAACTTTACCAGTAGGCCTAGGCGGCTAGGCCTATTATTTCGGTCGATCCGTTTTGGAACTTTCGGGTGCAGCGCTATCGATCGATGGCGCAGATCCATAACATCAGCGTTGCTCAACCACTACCAATGTGAGTTATTTTATGTTTGTGTCTTACTTTTATACAATAATTGTATTTTGTGTGGTAGATTAGGTTATAAAAGCATATTTGTACAGTAATATGTTATATATTTGTGGTTTTAATGTGATGAAAGGTAGAAATAGTACAACTTTCGGTCGGACCCAGACCAATACCTATTTTCCCCATATATATTTAACTCCCATCTACGCGCAAACGAACGTACGCGCCGACAGCACAGTACGCATCCCCCGCGTAATTTGAGGGTTCACTGTAATACTGTATTTATTAGTGGCCCCTCCATCATTGACGATTATGCCTATTACATAAGGCCTCCTCTTCAAACGCTCATTTACCGTAGTTTGAATCTACCGCGCAGAGCATAAAAAATTGAGGAGCCTTAATCATGAGTGCACGCAACCTCACTCATGGTTCTGTCATTATGAAATTGGGTTCTCACTACGAAAAAACTTCGTAACAAATAAAAAAGAAAAAGAAAATAAGAATAACTATTCATAAGCTTTCCATATATTCGTGGATGTACTTGTGTGGATATTTGACCAGACGCTGACTTCAGGCGTCATACTTCCTTCTCTGCTCTGCGCTCAACCTGCCCTGACGTGTCTCCCCACGCTCCGCTGGTTCCGCATTTGCTGCGTCCCTAGTGAGTTTTTTCTCATTTGTTTACTCTGGGATGTATCGAGTAAGGTTAGGATATGCGTAGCAGGAGTGTCAGGGACGGGTTTCCCGCAGTTCAGTGTATTTGGGTCGTGTGTTTGGGACACCTATTTCGGGTGTACCCTCGTGGTCCCGTGGTGGACGCGTGTTACAGTTTTCGCGGCTAGCTAGCCTAGTTATTTAGTTGGCTTTAACTACGCATTATCAGGCTTCTTCTTATCTTTCTGATGAAGTTGCCTTATTGTTTGTTGTCTGACGTTCCTAGCGTATTTTTCTTCACTTAGTGAAGTTTTTTCTAGGTCCCGAGTCAGTGCTTCCCTCTCCCGGGAGTTTTTCTACGATGTGGTGATGGCGGTTGTTCCTGTTGTGATATATTACAGTGCTTTTTGTTTATATTATGACGTGATTAAGTGTTATTTCCGTCTGCTTAGGCCTAGCCAGCCGCTCGTAGCTTTTTTACATGTACAAGTGTTATTGATTTATGATTTAAATATGTAATACCGTGTCATGTGTGTCCTGGATTAGTTGTGTTTTGGCTTAATCCGGGGCCTAATTGTGTTTCTCAGATTGCATCTGGCTAGTGTGGGTTGCCTTTTCCGGCGGGTTTTCTCAATTGCTCCGAGAAAATCCGGCTGGTTGCCTTTTCCGGCGGGTTTTTTCGATTGCAACGAAAAAATCCGGCTGGTTGCCGAGTTTTATATCACGCATGGTTAAAATAGGCTAGTTTCCCCCGGCGAGTGGTGGCCTGAGGGCTCTCCAGGACTGCGTCTCTGAGGTGGAGCCTGTGTTCAGGCTTACTAGGTGTTTCCCGGCGGGATGGCTATACCCGTTTCACTAGGTGTTCATACGGACACCAGTGGAGTATATTTTTTCCCGGTTTTTGCAAAGCCATTGAAAAACTAGGCTGTTTTGTTTGTTTGGTCTTTCCACCCCGGCGATCTTTTGCAAAGAAGTGGGGATAGGAACAATTGGGGTTAACATTTAAATTACTTTCACACCCGGCGGTTGAACCTTGGGGAGGTGGGATTAACGGATTTGCAATTCGGTATAGTTAGCCAGACAATTGAGGGATACAATTGGGTATCGAGGCCTTCAAAATACGGCGATCTATGAAGGCTTCGAGGGAAGTCAGATCAAAAACGTTTAAGATAAGCTAACCTCCTTTTTAACTGCGATATAATAAGGAGGCCGGCGTCTTAATATGGGTTTCCGGTGGCCAAAAAATACCACTGGGAAGACAACGACATGCTAGTCTCTATATTTTGTCGGAGGATATGCTTAAATCTTTTGGACAAGTAAAGATATGCTAAAATCTTTACATAAGAACCTACAGGGTAACAAGAGGTAATAGTGGTGTATTACGTCTTGTTGCCCGGCGGTTCATTAACACTTGTGTTAGAACATTTTGGGGTAACCTTATGAGCATTAATTCCTGGAAATTTTCTTTTTTCCAGGGCGGAGTTCCGGCGGGTCAACAGAGGACCAGAAGGAGCCCGGGGGTGGGTTAGCTCTTCCCAGTCTCTGTCATGGCGCCACTAGACCCTGTTTTTGCTCTGTGCCTCACACCCTCTTGTTCAGGGATCCCTATTTTTGCCCATACTCTATGCATCAGATGCGTCAAATGCTTGAACCGGTCAAGGGGTCTGTGGGTGACGAAGAATTGTACTTTTTGTAGTCAATTGGGTACTAAAGTCTTACAACAAGATAATTTGGCCACGGCGGTTGCATTGTGCGAGGTCAAACAGCTTTTATCTACTTATGCTACGTCAGTGGCTCATAAAGCCCTGCAGTGTGATAACGTAGTTCTGTGGGACAGATTGATTGCTCAGTATCCCCCACTTAAACGTCCCCCTTCTAGAAGTAAAGTAAATGTGCGTAAGTCGACTGAGACTGGGCAGGCTACAGTGCTTACTCTCTCCTCCGGCACATCTAAGAGACCTCGAGAGCCGACACCCCCGGCGACAACTTCCAAGTCAAAATCGAGGTCCAGGTCAAGGTCTCCCCTCCGACAGCAGCCACATAGTCACTCTACTTCCCCTGCGAGAAAGAAGTGCAAGGAGGAGAAGACCAAGGATAGTCCTAGTGGTAAATCAAAGTCGAGGCGAAGCCACAAGTCTTCTAAAAAAGATACTCATGTACGAAAGACCTCCAGGCGTTCGCCGGAGCCTCGTGCTTCGCTTTCTGCCTCTACTCCCGACATGTCTCATGTCCAATCTGACAGGTCGGGAGTGGAGTCAGAGACTGTGGTGGGGGATATACCGGCGGACAAAATGTCACCTAATATTATTACCAGTTCACATGTACCAGCTTTAGAGAGTTCTACCAGCAGTTATAACCCTCTAGAGGGCTCGAGTGAGGGCTCAGTAGTTGGTGGGGTACCTAGCTCACAAGTGAGTTCCGGCCAAGACCGGGGAGTTTGGAGGTACTCCCAGCCATGGCGTGACGGTTCACATCATTCTTATGCACCAACGGTAGTGGCAGACGTCCACCGGGACGCTGAGATCCCATCGTCCATCCCGGACTTAACATGGCAGCATGAGGGGGTCCCGGCTTCGGCAGAATCCTCTCCTGAAAGGCTGGGGGAAAGGGATGAGGGTTCTATAATTTCTGAGATGGAGATTCAAGAGTCAGGTTCAGTGATGGACGACTCTCAGAGTAGGAATGATTCGCCACAGAGTTCATCCTCTGCTAAATTTGTCACAGCTGATGAAATTAAAAAGCAACTGCACTAACAAAGTTTTTTGGTCAGCAGCATGAGACTCCCACAGTTGGTTTGGGAGCTTCCACGACAGCATCGAATGTCCGACCTCTGGCTACTTCTATTGCTTTGACACAAATTCCGCACCCTCCCCCTGTATCACCTACTATGGTTACTATGCCACCTTCGGCGGCACTGACTACTTCCAATGTGAGAGTAGTAGCAGATGTAAATCCTCCCCCTTTAGACAAAGCGCCGGTCCAAAAGGGAGCTATGCCCCTCCTGTACGGGCCAGATGAGTCATGGGTAACAATGTTCCCAGCAAAGCCAGAGGTAGCACAGTCCACTATGTCAGGGGAGCTTCCGGTACCACGTGAGTGGGTAATTCAAGGGAATAAATCTAGAAAGTTACGGGCTTTAGATATTCTAGGGAATGTACAGTAAAAGTCCTTTAATCCGACGACCGATGATTCGAATCTCCCAATAGTCCGAATTTTTCAATTTGAGGCCAAATCCGAATTCACCCGATGGTCCGAATTTCAAGAAGTCCCAAAGTCCCCTTTTTGAGGCATTAGTCCACTCAAATGACACATAATGGAGCACACACATATCATATGTTCATGAATTCACTTTAAAAGTTTACCATTGTCATTGTAGCCTATTACCTACCGTCATCTGGGGTGGCTTCGGACAAGTGGACAACTTCGGACATTTTGGATAAAAATTAAAACAAATAAAAATAGAGAGAAGAGGAGTTTGGTTTTGAAAAATAGATGTGTAGCATTCAAGAGGAATGTTGTAACTATATGTAGGATGAACTAATAATTTAAATTAATTAATTTAATTTGTGGTAAATATTTGTGAATATGTAACAAAGAAAACACATGTTTTTGTAAGTGTGTCAAACTTCTACTGAGCATAATTAATGGGATGTGAGGAAGACAATTAACCTACACCAGAATGTTCTACAATTATCTGTGAGACCATACACACAGTAACTCTTTCCCCAAAGTTCATAATACACAGCCTATAGCCCTAACAATTTACTTTTATTGTTTTCCATATTTATTGGGGTGTTTTCGGACATAGTTTGGGGTTATTTCGGACATGAGGTGACATCGGACATCTAATATTAGTTACAAGGTCCTTCCAATATGAACAACAATTAGTACCTAAGTGTATGGTACTCTTACCTAGCCATACATAGCGAGCATCTGTCGAATCATGTCATCACAGGGATCTGCCTTGTATGGGCCGATCGGCTTTTTGCAGACTCCCATTTTCTTATGTTCTTATCATCTGTCATCTTGCTCCCGTTTGAGTAACGCCAATTAAAGGATGCTTAAGACTGAGTAAGGTGTCAGATGTTGACATGATTTAGTGGATGTTAGTGGGTAAGGTTAGGTAAGAGTATCATATTACATTGCTTTTCATTCACAGGAGTAAAAATGCCACGAATATATAAACCAAAGCCACACAACGAGAAAAGGAAATACAACAGTCATGTATGTCAAGACAAATTAAAGAAAGCAAAATATGATATACAAAAGAAGAACATGAGTGTACGTGAGGCTGCTAAAAAGTGGAAGTTAAGTAAGAGCACCTTACATGACTATATAAAAGGGAAACATAGTAAACCTGCTGGTTATTGTTAAAGTTCCGTTTGATGGTAAGAAGAAACATCAACATTATATTGCAGTCATAGTAAAGGTTCTACCAGAAATACATGTTCGTTTCCTAAAGCATGTGAAGGGCACAAGTAACGTCTTCATTAACCCAGTTATTGATGATTACAGTGATATAGACAAGGGTGAGATAGTACAAATCCTGCCAGAACCAATACTAGACAAGAAGTGCAGAATGCTGTTCAGTGTTGATGTAAATAAATGGCCAAAATAATAGAGAGAGAGAGAAATAGAGAGGGTTGAAGAGCTATAGAGAGGAGAGAGAAAGCGAGCGAGCAGGGGGAGAGAAAGTGAGAGAGAGAGGGGTGGGAGAGAAAGCGAGAGAGGGTGGGGCCAAGAGAATGGTGGGAGAGAAAGCGAGAGAGAGAGAGAGGTGGTAGAGGGCGGGGCCAGGGGAGGGTGGGGCAGGGAGAAGGGTGGGAGAGGGCGGGGCCAGGGGAGGGCGGGGCCAGGGGAGGGTGGGGCCGGGAGAAGGGTGGGAGAGGGCGGGGCCAGGAGAAGGGTGGGGCCAGGGGAGGGCGGGGCCAGAAGGGTGGGAGAGAGATCGATATCGAGAGCGAGAGGTGGTAGAGGGCGGGGCCAAGTGAGAGAGGGGGGATGAATAAGGAAAGAGGCAATAATGTGATACAAAGTTATATTTTTTGTAAGGTCCTTTTTATTTCATATTATGATTATTTAAGGTATATACCCTGAAAGGGTTAATTAGTATTTCGGGCCATTAATTAGCCAAGATGGCATCTAGTCGGCTGTGTGCCATTAGTATTCCTTTAATATGCAGTCATTAAGATATTATTGCTAAGCTTTAATGATATCAGTATTATTTTTTTAGAAGTTTGGTCACAAGTGTGAAATACGTTTTCAAGAGTCATTATGTGTAATTTGAATGAATTAATTGTATTTTTTTGGTATTAGAAAAGTGCCTATACATACGGTGTACCTGAATGCATTAGTGATAATAATATAATTGCTTTGTTATTGAGAATACATAACAATTTATATGAAGGTGCTAAAATGCACAGAAACTTGGAATCTAATGTATATGCTACTCTAAGGGCTACAAATGTAAGCATTTCAGTTTGTATTATTTTTTAAAACTCCGTCTTGTGTCCGAAGTCGCCTCTGCATTGTCCGAAGCCGTCGTTCAATACACACACTCAGATTTAAAGGGGAAAACCATTAATGTCCGAAGTCACCTTACCCCAGTCCGAAGTCACCTCATATCGATGATGACTTCGGACACCATTATAAATATTAGTTATAATTAAGCCAAAGGCCTATAATTTTTCCACTGTACACAAGATTATTCTACGTTTCTAAGCTATACATATAGATGCAAAAGATTGCATTATTAAGGCTTTACCTATTGAGTTAGGCTTAAAATTAGGTCAATTAGGTCCGAAGTCACCCCGAATGACGGTACTTCAAAACATTCAGATTAATGGTCAAAGGAAGCTACTGATATAAACGTAAACACCACATCGTCTGCTAGAGAGTTTGTTTTGCTCTTGAACGCATCCTTGGGACGCTCCGATGCGCTACTGGCTTGCACCGCATTTTCTGCAAGCGCATTCAGTCTTGAGCTTGAAAACGCACCTTTGGACGTTCCGATACGCTACTATTTATAGTTCAGTGATCGGAGCGTCCCAAGGGTGCTTTCAAGACAACAAGACAAGGGTGCTTTCAATACAATATAATATAACAGAGCACGTCACAAAAGGAAAATCACAAAAGGAAAATTACAAGAACCTCTCCGGGAAGTGCCGTTGATAAGGCATTACTTCCCGAACCACATCTGATCTGATCTTCAAGAGCAAGACAAACTCGCTAGTAGACGGAAGAAGAAGAAGACGACGATGCGGACATATGGTGTTTACGTTTATATCAGCAGATTCCTTTGACCATTAATCTGAATGTTTTGAAGTAGGTAATAGGCTACAATGACAATGGTAAACTTTTGAAGTGATTTCATGAACATATGATATGTGTGTGTGCACCATTGTGTCATTTGGGTGGCCTAATGACTCAATGTTTTCGTCATACACAGGTTCATAGGGGTAAAGTCCGATAATCCGAAAAATCCACTAATCCGAACGAGGGCCGGTCCGCTGCCCTTCGGATTAACGGAAGTTTACTGTAGTTATGTCCCCTGTCCTAACTGCCTCTTTAATGTCCCCGGAGGTGTGGAAAATAGTGTTCAACATGGCTCAGGCCTTTAAGCACAGTCCCGCCCCATCTAAGAAACCTGCTTTCAATTTTACCAAGCCCAAACCAGTCGCAAAAGCTCAACCTGGTGGGGCAAAGCCCTTTCATCTGCCTAAGTCCTCTTCCACCCAAAGTCAGGCTCAGTACAGATACAAGCAAGGAAAGTTTTCAGGTAAAGGACAGAAGTATCAACGACCAGACCAGGGCCCGTCTCCGACCAAACCCGGCAAGTCATCAAAGCATACACCACCACCACCACCAAAAAACTAGGGTCTCTCTCACTCCCAGGGCCAGTCTTCCGGCGGGTGGATCAGAGGGTAGTCCAGCCGGCGAACCCTTGTCTGCTAACTGGGTCGTTCCGGGCGTGTCATCGCGCATGGCCATTAAACACATGGGCGAGGATGGTGGCACGCAAAGGCATCACCTGGCATTGGCTCCGGCGACCTCGCTTACGTCAGCCGACAAAGGCAAATTTTGTTTCATTAGAGGTGGAGTCACTGATCCAAGAGATGATCGCCAAGAATGTCATCATCCCGGTCCCTCAAAATTACCCAGTATTTACGTCCAAACTCTTTCTAGTGCCCAAAAGGGACAGTGTTCAGATGAGGCCGGTCGTAGACCTGTCTTAACTGAACCTCCATATTCACAACGTCTCCTTCAGGATGCTGACAGTGAATCAAATCAGGCTAACACTTCCGCCGGAAGGGTGGATGTGTTCTTTAGACCTGACAGACGCGTACTGGCACGTCCCGGTAAACAAAAGGTTTCAACGATTTTTGACATTACTAATAAAGCATCAGACTTATGTCTTTCAGAGGATGCTGTTCGGATTAAACCTAGCACCTCGCTTATTCACGAAATTGGTCCGGCAAGCCCTGATGCCCATGTTAGAACAAGGGATCAGGATTTTGTGGTATCTAGACGACTGGCTGGTGGTGGCAGAGACGGAACAGTTATGCATCAATCATGTCAACATAACATTAAATCATGTAAAATCTCTAGGGTTCAAAGTAAACCCGGTAAAGTCAAACTTTGTTCCCTCACGAGTGGTCCAGTGGATAGGGCTGGTCTGGGACACAGCTGCTCTCACTCTGAGTCAGAGTGTGGACAATCGGAACAGGTTTCGCAAGAAACTGTTTATGTTTCTTCACAGTCTGACTACGACACGGAGAGTCTGGGAATCTCTGGTCGGCTCTCTCAACTGGATTCAACTAACTGTAAAGTTGGGCCGGTTGAAAGTCAAACGTTTAATATTGGAGGGCAACAAATTTTTTCCACTATTACCGGC
Organism: Paralithodes platypus; assembly: GCA_032716605.1. NCBI lineage: Eukaryota > Metazoa > Arthropoda > Malacostraca > Decapoda > Lithodidae > Paralithodes > Paralithodes platypus. The sequence continues at coordinate 39,166,067 of CM064493.1, read as the reverse complement.
GGAAACATTATGGCCCATCCCAAAATTAATACACAGCTTACTAGCGGTCTGGGCGAAGAGGGAAACATTGCACTCGGTCATGTCATGGACCTCTCCTCCGCCGACGGTATGGGTGGACACGGATGCGTCAGGAACGATAGGTTGGAGCTTTCAGTCAAACCACGGGCATCAGGGTCAAGGGCTTTGGTCCCATTCAGAAACCTCCCACATCAATGTCAAAGAGTTACTAGTCCCCTTGTATTTCCTTCAGGCTCACGGCTCTACTTTACGGGACAAATCGGTGGCCTTCAGGATGGACAATCTGAATGCGGTTCACTGCATTCAGAAACAAGGGTCAACGAGATCTCGGAAGTTGCTAAACGTGTCAGAAAAGATTTTTGTTCTAGCCGGCGAGCTGAACATTCATCTTCACGCATCTTATCTCCCAGGCGTAGCAAACGTCTGGGCAGACACTCTGTCTCGGAGACAGAGCACAACGGTAGAATGGGCGCTCAAGCAAAACATTTTCGACCAAATGATTGCGGAGCCTTACCGTCCACAAGTGGATCTGTTTGCGTCCGAGGAGACTCACGTATCTGCTACTGCTGAAGGCCCAAAACACGGTTAAAGTTTTCAATTTCATCTTTGCCTAGTACTTGCGACACCTCGGTTGGGTTACCTTCTTAGGAAGGTAATCAAGTCGTACCCCACCTGCTCGTGGTGACCTCGCAAACACCCATTTCTATTTATTTTTTCCATTTATTCTTTTTTCAAGATAGGGTGACACAAACGGGGGCGGCGCTACCTGGGTTTATCCCAGGTAGTAGTTTAATTTTACTGTAATTTTATTAAGTGTTTTGTATATTTTTAACTGTAGGCTACATAAATATAAACAATGGCCGGCCAAGGCAAACGGAGGCAGAGTTTATTGGGAGATGAAGAGAGCTATGAATTTGAGGGATTTCTGGCAGAGGGTAATGAAGTGGAGGATCAATTGACTGTGGTGAAGAGACAGATGATGGGTCTGTTAAGATGGAAGGGAGTTATGGAGAATTGGAGGAGAGATATAGGTGTGAAGGTGGAGTCACTGACAGAAATATGTGGAGCCAGTTCAGTAGCAACTGCAGATGGGCCATTAATTGCTAACCTAGATGCTGTAATAAGGAAAGTAGATGAGCTGGAGGCAGAGAACATGGCACTCAAGGAGCAGCTAAAGGAGTATGAGGGCCATTTAAGTGAGAAAGTAAAGGGAGTAATAAGTGAGGAGAAAAATGAGTGGACAAGGGTGGGGAATGCTAAGGTGGATGCATTGGAAGAAATCATGAAGGAGCAGGTGGAAGAGAGAGAAAAAGAGAAAAGAGAGTTTGAGAAGAATGTAGTGCAGGTTTTGAAGAGCAAGGAAAAGGTAGTGAGGGAAACAGTAGATAGAGGTAAAAGCATAATAATTTTTGGAGACATTGAAGAACATTTAGCAGATATGAGGGAAAGAAGGGGAAGGGATGAGGACAAAGTAAAGAAAATATTGGAGTGTCTAGACGAAGGCTGTGATTGGGGGAAAGAACTGGACGAAGTAAGACGGCTAGGAAGATATAAAAAGGGTGAGATGAGACCGATAAAAGCAGAGTTTAAATCTAGGTCAGTGGTTGAAGCATTAACCATTGTGTCGGGAATAGGGTAATGATCCCGACAGGTTTTGGTCCAATAGGACATTTGAATTTGGCGGTATCGTATCGCTTGTACGATTTCGGCTGGTTCTTTGTGTATTGTAGTTTATTCTTAAGTTAGGTTAAATATTAACTGTAATGTATAAATATCTACATCAGCTCTAGATGTATTATGAAACCAAGTTATGGGTTATAATTATTATGAGCCGGCAGCCATATGTAATTTCGCGAAGCGATCGGACGCCGGCCCTTTAGTCTCTCAATCAACACCGTACAGCCAACATCTCCTCCCCCGGCTCTGACTCCACCCACAGTTCACCATGTGCTACAAATACTAATTTATAACAACAGTCCTACATCACCAGTCCTCTAAGCTAAGTTCATTGTATCGATATTGTATTATGTGAACATTCCTACATGTCATGCAATTGAACTAGCCGCGTGTGGGGGACTGGATTACACCCATCAACGACTACGTCGTTGGTAATTATATTATAACTATTTGTTGGGATATTTCATGTACCAGTGATATGTAATTTAACCTCTTAATCTAAATTCCCGACAAATAATGGTCCTTCGTGCCCTAAAGCTTCCTTACCGTAGTACCGTTTTGTTTGCTTCCTTGACGCTTGTGGGCTTACAAATGGCTGCCGCCTCACGCGTTGTTGACCGACTGCCGTTCCCTAGTTTACACCCAGCTTCTTCCCTCATGTTTTTTCCCATTTAGGCGCCGTCTCTATCTTTTTTGGGACTAGTTTCCAGGTTTTTTTTGGGCGTGTGATCCTTGACGTTTTTTGGTGGGTTAGCTGGGCTGGAGATTGGGGTTGGGGTAATTTCGTCGGGCGCCATTTCGCGCTCATAGGCTAGGCTAGGCAGTCTAGGCCTGCAGGTGTCTGTGGTGGCTTTTCATTTCGCTTTGGTGGTGTGCCTGTGGTGTTGCTTGTGTTTTGTCATTGTGGGACTCATTATTAATTATGCTGGTGGGGAGGGTTCTCATGTGACCTTCTATATTTAAATTTCATAATAGCCTAGGCCTAGTTGCTTAAAGTGGCGGTCATGAGTGTCGGTCTTTGTTAATTCCTAAGCGATTGACAGTTAATAGTCAGACCTCATGATTGTCTCTTAACCAACTAGGCTTACCTATAGTGGAACATGTTAATATGGATAGCCCTATAGGTCGTAGTGACCATGCCTGTATAAGCTTTAGTTGTAACATTAAATTGGAGAGGGATAATAGAAGCAATAGAAAAATATACATGTATGATAGAGCAGATTATGAGCTGCTGAGACGGTGTTTGGACATTGACTGGGGGGAATATTTGAACGGTGAAGACGCTGAAGGAATGTGGAGGAAAATTAGAGTCAAACTGGAGAATGCTGTATCCAAAAGTGTACCAGTAAGGGAATATAAGGATAAAACAAAATTGAGGAAAAGAACTAACTCAGAATTGCCAATGAAAAGAAAGCTTTGGATATTGATTAGAAGAAAGAAACGATTGTGGGAAAGATTAAAATTGTTAAAAAAGAACAGGGGGTCTAGTATAGAGGCTAAGGAAGTGGATCTGGAACGCAGACAAATAAACAATAAAATAAGGTGGGAAACAAGGAGGGGGGTGAAGGAGAGGGAGAGAGAGATAGCTAGAAATGTGAAGGATAATCCAAAAATATTCTGGAAGTACATTCAGGAAAAGTTAACAAGAAGAGTAGGGATCCCAGAGCTGGTGGGGGGGTTGAATGATGGGAGTAGAGCGGAGACTGATAAGGAGAAAGCAGAGGTGCTGGGGAAATACTTTGGGTGTGTAAGTAAAATACTGTCTCCATATGGAGCAGGTACTTCATGTGACAAACCAGTGAGTAAAATAGAAATAATCAGTCAAGATAGTGCGAATATAGTGATGTGTAATAGTAGTATCGATAACACTACACATGTAACTGATAGTAAAGATGAGATTACTGATAGAGTAGAATTTCCGTCTAGAGCTAGTAGTTCAACAGGAAATAATAAGTTAGCTAAAAACAATAGAAAATTAGTTGCAAATAAAAGTAATAGGTTGAGGGTATATTATACAAATTGTAGGAGTTTATGTAACAAAATGAACGAACTTAGAGCACTCGTTAGCACAGAAAATATAGACATAATAGCGCTAACTGAAACGTGGATTAATACAGAATCTAGGCATTTTTTAGCAGAATTTGATATTCCAGGATATAGTTTGTTTAAATATGACCGAACAAGTAGGAGGGGCGGGGGTATAGCAGTGTTTGTCAGGAGTACATTAAAAAGCTGTATTAAATCAGGTATTAGACTAAATAATGATAATGAAAGTGTTTGGGTAGAGGTTAACGAAGGTAGTGAGACCATAGTTATTGGAGTTATATATAGACCGCCTAATATGAGTAGAAATGGCGGAACATCGTTATGGGAGGAAATTAAAATAGCATCAAGGTTTAGCAATGTGTGCATTATGGGGGATTTTAATTTTCCGAACATTGATTGGCAGCACCAAATTGGCGACTCCGATTCAGTAGAGTTTATTGAGGTAGTACAAGATAGTTTTTTATTTCAATTCATAGAAACGCCGACTAGAGGTATTAATATTCTTGATTTAGTTTTCAGTAACAATGAACATATGATAAATGATGTAGAGATTGGTGACCACCTAGGAAATAGCGATCATAAATCTAGTTATTTTAATATACAATGGACAGGGAATGCCAAAGAGAATACGACACTTATCCCAGATTTCAGAAAAGCCGATTATGGTGGGCTAAGAAGTGACTTAAGGGTGGACCCTATTGTTAAGCAATTAAGTCAGGCTATGCCAGAGTTAAACTTGCCACCTACATATAACCAGTTTATTGCTTCACTCCACAATGCTCAAAATAAATATATCCCTAAAAGAACATTTAGATCGCCGCAGAACCAACCAAAATGGATGACTAATAAGCTAATAGATCTTATAGGAAAAAAGAAAGGAATATATAGAAAAATAAAGAAAGGCGAAAATCATCTACATATATACTATCAGACTCTATCAAGACAGGTCAAAAAGGAAATCAGGAAAGCAAAAAGAAATTATGAAATAAGGATAGCCAGTGACTCAAAAAAATAACCCTAAAGCTTTTTACCAACTATATAAATCTAAAGTTAGAGATGTAATAGGCCCCCTAAAAACTTCAATAGGAGAAATAACAGAAAATGATTTAGAAATGTGCAGTACATTAAATAGTCAGTTTCTTTCCGTTATCACTAATGAAAATTTGGCACAGATTCCAGAAGTCAATATGGTATATAGTGATAGTATAGAAAATATGTTAAGTACAGTTAGTATAAGTAGAAATGATGTGCTTAAGGAAATTGACAGACTGAAACCTCAAAAATCGCCTGGTCCTGACGAGGTATATGCTAGAGTATTAAAAGAATGCAGAGATGAGTTAAGTAGTCCATTAGCATTTTATTTAACAAGTCTTTAGAAACAGGTTTAGTTCCAGAAGCTTGGAAGCTTGCAAATATAGTTCCGATCTTCAAAAAAGGTGATAAATCGATAGCATCCAATTACCGTCCCATTAGTCTCACATCAATCATAGGAAAGTTGCTAGAGTCTATTATTGCTAGGAAAATTAGAAGCCACTTAGACAAATTTAACTTAATAAATTCTTCTCAGCATGGATTCACTCAGGGACGTTCTTGCCTTACTAATTTGCTTAGCTTTTTCTCAGAGGTATATGAAGCAGTAGATAGTGACAAGTCATATGATATTATTTATTTAGATTTCAGTAAAGCTTTCGACAGAGTCCCTCATGAGAGATTGATGAGAAAGGTTGAGGCACATGGAATAGGAGGATCGTTGTTGGGATGGATTAGGTCATGGCTAATTGGTAGGAAACAGAGAGTCAGCATAAATGGTACCAAGTCAGAGTGGGGAGCAGTCAAAAGTGGTGTCCCCCAGGGATCGGTATTAGGTCCCCTGTTGTTTCTTATATACATAAATGACCTAGATTTAGGTATAAACTAGTAGGATAAGTAAATTCGCAGACGATACTAAAATGGGGAGATCAATTGATTCAGATAGCGATATAGAGTGCCTCCAAAGGGATCTAGATACCTTACATGAATGGTCAGTAAATTGGCACATGAAGTTTAACATTGACAAATGCAAGGTATTAAAGATAGGGAAGATGCATACAAATGTTAAATATAAACTAGCTAATTTAGAATTAGAAAATTCAGACTGTGAGAAAGATCTAGGTGTGTTTGTTAGCAATGATTTGAAGCCTAGAAAACAGTGTATAAGCGTTCGTAATAAGGCAAACAGGATTCTCGGGTTCATCTCTAGGAGTGTGAGTAACAGAACTGCTGATGTTATCTTAAAACTTTACTTGTCATTAGTGAGACCCCATATGGATTATGCTGTCCAATTTTGGTGTCCTTATTACAGAATGGACATAGATTCATTGGAGAGAGTACAGCGTAGACTGACAAAAATGATCCATAATATTAGAAATCTTTCGTATGAAGAAAGGTTGAAGAAATTAGGTTTACATTCGTTAGAGAGACGCAGAGTTAGAGGGGATATGATAGAGGTGTTCAAGTGGGTTAGTGGGATTAACAAAGGGGACATGACAAATGTACTAAAGCTCAGTGATAGCGAAAGAACTCGTACCAATGGTTTCAAATTAGATAAATTTCGTTTCAGAAAAGATATAGGCAAATATTGGTTTGGTAACAGAGTTGTAGATGGGTGGAATAGACTACCAAGTGCTATAGTGGGGTCTAAAACGGTAGGGAGCTTTAAGAAAAAATTGGATAAGCATATGGACGAGAAGGGTTGGGTGTGAAGGGGGATCAGCTGGGTTGGGCCAATCAGCACTCTGCATACCCCCATAATCCTGCGTTAATCTCTAACCGTTTTGGTAAGATGATCCTCAGGGTAGTAGAGTGTTGAGCCTATAATTGGGCTTTGTAATTGAACTGGGGTTGTGTGGGACAGGGATCTGCCTTGCTTAGGCCAATCGGCTTTCTGCAGACTCCCATTTTCTTATGTTCTTATGTTCTTATGTACTAACAGTGGAGTCGGAGGATGCAGTGCCTACTATTCCCATCAAACAGGCACCGGCACTAGAACTAGTAGAGTTTTCCCATGCTAGAATAAGAAGGGCTATAGAAAAAATGAACAGAAGTAAGTCACCGGGACCGGATGGGATACACCCAAGAATCATAAAGGAAGGAGGGGAGATGTTAGTAGAGCCATTGAAAATGTTATTTGAGGTATCGTTTAATACAGGACAAATCCCGATGGACTGGAAGAGAGGCGAACATAACAGCTATATTTAAGAAGGGAAAGAGAAATGACCCAGGGAATTATAGACCAGTCAGTTGACAAGTGTTGTGTGTAAACTAATGGAAACGGTAATTAGAGAAGGAATAATGGATCATATGAAGTCAAACCAACTTTTCAGTGGGAGACAGTTCGGATTCTTGCCGGGGAGGTCGACGGTACTACAGCTAATTAAGGTGGTAGATGATTGGATGCAAATTCTAGAAGATGGTGATGTAATAGACGTGGTATATTGCGATTTTATGAAGGCCTTCGATAAGGTCCCACATAAAAGGTTAATAGAGAAAGTTAGAAGCTATAATATAGGGGAGAAATGTGTGAAATGGATAGAAGCCTTCCTGAAAGATCGGAGACAGAGGGACTTGTGAATGGAATAGGCTCGGGGTGGAGGGAAATTACAAGTGGGGTACCTCAGGGATCTGTGTTGGGACCACTGCTGTTCGTTATATTTATCAACGACTTGCCTGAGGTTATAACTAATGGAAGTGAGGTATACCTGTATGCGGATGACACTAAACTGTATAGAAGAGTGAGGAGTAAGGAAGATATGGGTTTGCTTTCAAGGAGATGTGGAGGGTATGAAGGGTTGTTCTGAGCATTGGTTAATGCCTTTTCATCCAAAAAAATGCAAGTACATGCGGAATTGGGACCAGCAAGATAGACAAGGTAGGATACAGTATGTATGAAGCGATGGAGGAAGTGAGTGCAGAAAAGGATATAGGAGTAGTGATAGACAATAAGTTAAATTTCTCAGAACATTTAGCGGAAAAGATAACAAAGCCAATAGAATTGTAGGGCTGATAAGGAGGACATTTGTGTCACTTGACGAAGAAATCTTCAGGAATCTATATACAGCGCTGGTTAGGCCGCACCTGGAATATGCAAACCAGGTGTGGGCTCCATATATGGTAAAGGATATAGAAGCAGTGGAGAAAGTGCAGAGGAGAGCTAGCAAGCTGGTACCCACGTTGAAGAACGCGGGCTATGAGCAGAGGTTGAGGACACTGGGGCTTCCGACACTGGCATATAGGAGAAAGAGAGGGGATATGATAGAGACTATTAAGATAGTGTCAGGAAAGTACGATGAGGATGTGTGTGAAGGTATCTTCTTGATGCGGGAGGGAACAAGAACGAGAGGACACTCTAAGAAATTTACAAAGAAAGAAATAGGCTTGAGAAGGCAAAGAACTCATTTTGTGATAGAGTGGTAAATGAGTGGAACGCACTGCCCCAGTATGTAGTCGATTCCGAATCAATAAGGGAGTTTGAAAGTAATCTTAATAAAGCATGGGGAAGACAAGATTTGAAGTTTGATTATAAAACAAAAATACAGAATAGTAAAAATTTTGCGTCTGCTACCGCCGCCGCCAACACCGTGAACGACCGCAGCAGTGCAAGTACTGGTACTGAGCTGGATACACAGGCATAGTTTGCCTTTTTCCAGAGGATCTACTGTAAGAAACTGTAAGAAATAAAGGGCTTACAATAATTAGTGCTTCACCTTACCCTTTCTTTTAATGGATTTAGTATTTAATTCTTTTGTCTAGTTAGATAATTTCCTTTCGATAGTTTATATTAAGGGGGATGTAAGTATTATGTAATTCTTTTTGAGTAAATTTCTTAAGTAATGGGGGTTTGCCGCTGTTGATTCCTAAGCGATTAACGGTTTGTAGTCTGACCTCATTGTAGTTTAAGTTGCTTAAAATTAGACCTTAATGATGACAGATTTAACCCTTAATTAGCGGCGAGCAACATAAGTCGAGTTAAATAAAGCTGACTGGGTGGGAGTAGGGGCGCTCTACATAGTCGACCCCCCCCAAGAGTTCTCTACTGCACTGAGAGATCAGGTGCATGATATGGTGCCCCCCCAGGTGCCCCAAGCGGCGAACCCTGGCTACGCCCATTACTTTCTCCTTCTTACTCGCTAATTTATACCGATAGGTAAAGACCGAGTATTCCTGCTTTTTGCCTCGCGTTTGTCGAAGTGCAAGGATGCCGGTAAATACAAAAAACATCTCACACATCGTTATGGTACTGTCATAGAAAGCTACTGTTATGCCCTTTCGGGATAGGTACTATTTGACCTATTTTAAGCCTAACTCAAGAGGTCTTAGGCTGAAATGATCTGTATAGTTGGACTTAGAATAAAACACCGCTGTGCGGTACATATAAAAAACCGCATAGGCCGCTCGTTAATTGTTAAAGAAACTTAGATTCATCGATATGAGGAGGACTGGGGTAAGTTTCGGACATAGATGGTTTTCCCCTTTAAGATCTAATTGTGTATTGAACGGGCTTCGGGACAATGCAATTAAGGGTTTAAAAAAAAAAAACACACTGCTTACATTTGATCCCTAGAGGAGCATATACATTAGATAAGTTCTTGTCATTTAGACCCAGTAAATGTTATGATCGCATACAAGATGTGATTCTTCTGAAATGCATCGGCAGATACCCGTGAGTACCTTTGAGGTTTTCTAATACAAAAAAAATTATATTTGTTAGTAGTCTTGGCAAAATCCAACGTCAAGGCTATTAACCTAATTGCAATGACGACTTGTCTATTTTGACTGCTATGTCGTCATTCCAACCGCGG
>CM064493.1:39053250-39156389 GCA_032716605.1 Paralithodes platypus | reverse complement strand
TTCATCATAGGAAGGGAATAGGATGTGTAGCTCAGATCTTTGCCCTGAAATATGTTGTGGAGAAATATCTTGAGAAGGGACAAAAGTTGTATGCTGCCTTCATGGACTTGGAGAAGGCCTATGACAGAGTTGATAGAGAAGGTACCGGTATTTAGAAAGTACTTGGAATATACGGAGCAGATAGCAAGTTGCTGAAAGCAGTGAAAAGCATGTATGAGGGTGCAAAGGTGTCAGTATGTGTTGAGAATGAACAGAGCGAGTTCTTTGATCTGAATTTTGGGTTAAAGAAAGGGTGTGTGATGTCCCCGTGGTTGTTCAATATATACTGAACTGTATATGGATGGAGTCATAAAAGAAATGCGAGGATGAGCAGTGGATTTTGGTGTACCACTAATAAGGGAAGGCAACGAGTGGAATGACAGAGTTGATAGAGAAGGTATGTGGAAAGTACTGTACTGAGAATATAATATAATTTATGGAGTAGATGGCAAGTTGCTGAAAGCAGTGAAGAGTATGTATGAGAGTGCAAAGGTATCAGTACGTGTGAAGAATGAACAGAGGGAGTTCTTTGATCTGAATGTTTGGTAAAGCAAGGGTGTGTGATGTCCAGATGGTTGTTCTATATATACAGCATATGGATGGAGTCATAAAAGAAATACAAGGAAGAGCAGTGGATGTTTGTGTACTGCTGTTTGCTGATGATATGAATGGGAGTTGCAGGGTCTGGTAAATATGTTTGGAACAGTGTGCGAAAAATGGAATCTGAAGGTAAATGCGGGGAAAAGCAAGGTTATGGTCTTCAAAAGGGGTGAAGCCACAGAGTGTGAGGTGAAGTTGAACGGTCAGGCTATGGAGATTGTCAGCTCATTTAAGTATCTTGGCAGTGTACAGAGTAAAGATGGGAGTATGGATGAAGAAGTGTGGGAGAGGGTGCAACAGGGGAAGAGGGTTGTAGGAATGCTGAAAGCAGTAATATGAAATAGGGTGGTCAGCATGGAACTGAAGAAGTCATTGCATGACAGTGTGGTAATCCCGACACTGACTTACGGAAGCGAAGCTTGGACGTTGTTGGAGAGATTCAAACCAAGAGTGAAAGGGATGGAAATGAGTTACTTGAGAAATGTGTGCAGAGTTACATGGAGGGATAGACAGACGAATGAGGAAGTAAGAGAGAGGTGTGGTGTGAATGTACTGGAAAGTGCGAAAAAGAACACCTTGAGATAGTTCGGCCATGTGGAACGTATGGGAAGCGAGAGAATGACTAAGAGCCTGTATGAGTGAGGTGGAAGGACAGAGGGAGAAATAAACCGAGAGAGAGGTGGACGGATGGAGTTAAGAAGTATATGCGTGAAAGCGGTGCTGGATGGGAGGAGGGGCGTCGACTGACTGGGGACAGAGGTGCATAGGGGTGTTTCGTTCGTGGCCAATCCTTCGGGGATCAAGGCGTCCGTCAATAGATAGATAGATAAATTCATCTTTAGGGCTATTTCTTACATTTTCTTTATCCTGTTAGTGTACTTTATTAAATTTTTTGGTAATGTAGTTGGTAATTGGTGTAATTTTACATATTTCAGATAAAGGATGTCAACAGAATAACAAATGATGAGCTGAAGAGACGTTTAGGTATAAAGAGTATTAGCGAGGAGATGCGTACAAGTAAACTGGGATGGTATGGACATGTGGAGAGAATGGATGAACAAAATTGGGTGAAAAGATGCAGGTCTGCGATTGTGGAGGGAGCTGCACCAAGGGGTGAACCGAGTAAGACCTGGGATCGGACTATACGTGCCGATCTCAAATCCAAAAACTTGACAAGTAAAGCATCCCTTAACAGGGTTGCCTGGAACGCCGCCATTAGGAAAAGAGACTGAAACTGCACATCTGTGTGGAGCACTCAGTCTTAAAATGCTATGTACGTATGTATGTATAAATCTGAAGAGCACATGCAATCTATTTAGGCATTTTCAGTCAGTATTGCTGGGTAAAGGGTTAACATATTAATCTTTTGGAGTATATCTTCCATTTATTTATCCTGTTAGTGAGTTTTATTGATTTCAGTGCTACTGTAGTGGTATTTGGTGTAATTTTACATATTTTAGATAAATCTGAAGAGGACATGCAATATATTTGGGCATTTTCAGTCAGTATTGCTGGGGAAACAGTTAGCATACTGTAGTCATCTTAGGAAGGGAAGAGGATGTGTAGCTCAGATTTTTGCCCGGAAATGTGTTGTGGAGAAATATCTGGAGAAGCGACAAAAGTTGTATGCTTCATTTATGGAGTTGGAGAAGGCCTATGACAGAATTGATAGAGAAGGTATGTGGAAAGTAGCGGTACCGGTATTGAAAATATACGGAGTAGATGGCAAGTTGCTGAAAGCAATGAAGAGCATGTATGAGGGTGCAAAGGTGTCAGTATGTGTGGATAATTAACAGAGCGAGTTCTTTAATCTGAATGTTGGGTTAAAGCAAGGGTGTATGTGATGTCCCGATGGTTGTTCAATATATACCAGTACAGTATATGGATGGAGTCATGAAAGAAATACAAGGAAGAGCAGCGGATGTTGGTGTACCGCTGATAAGGGAAGGAAACGAGTGGAAGTTGCCTCAACAGTACAGTACCGGTACTACTGTTGCTAACAACACAGTTCTGATGAGCGATAGTGAATGGGAGTTGCAGGGTCAGGTAAATATGTTTGGAACAGTGTGTGAAAAACGGAATCTGGAGGTAAATGCTAGGAAGAGCAATATTATGGTCATTGAAAGGGGTACAACCATAGAGTGTGAAGTGAGGTTTGAAACGGCTATGAAGAATGTCAGCTCATTTAAGTATTTGGGCAGTGTGTTGAGTAAAGATGTGAGTAGGCCTATGGATGAAGAAGTGTGGGAGAAAGTGTAACAGGGGAAGAGCGTTGTAGGAACTCTGAAAGCAGTAAGAAGAAATAGGGTGATCAGCATGGAAGTAAAGAAGTCCTTGCATGACAGTGTGGTAATCCCGACATTGACTTATGGGAGGGAAGCATGGACGTTTCTGACTAGGATTGATCATTGATAATCATCGGTTATGCTAGTTGGAAAATTAGTGGGGTAGAATGTAGAGTTCGGGTGTACCGCCAGCCTTGTTTACACTACGCGGAGCGGCGGCGGATGCTGGCCATCATGTTCCCGTCGATTTGACTGCTTTTGGATACAATAATAGGTTGAGGGGGGTCACCCCCCCATGACATATTGTCATCATCATATATATTGCCAGCAGGAGGCAAATAACCGAAAAAAACGCCTTCAAAATAGACGCGAACTAAAGGCTGGTTCACACATAGCCGAGTCGGTGCGCAAATCCAACACGAGTGATGAAATTTTGCTACTCAGCAATGACTCGTCGATACTCCTCAACACTCGTATAGACTCGTGCTACGCTCGTGTATACTCGACACACTCGTGGGTACTCACCACGGGGTCCAAAAATTTCATGCATGCATGAAATTTTTGGATCCCGTGGCGAGTACCCATGAGTGTGGCCTAAATACGTGTAGACTCGTGTACATACGTGTTAACTCGTGTTTGACTCTGAATAACTCTGTTATTCGTGTTAACTCGTGTTGACTCGTGTAAACCCGTGTAACACTCTTTGGTGATTCGTCGCTTTTCGTCATCATTTCGACGTTGACGAAGCAACACGTGTCTAAACGCAACAACACGTATGTAACACACATGCAACACGTATCAACAAGAGTAGAAAGCACGAATGTGAGTGCCAAAATTTGGTGCCCCCATGATGCCAGAGTTTACACGATTCAAACACAAGTGAAAACACGAGTAAACAAGAGTAAACACGATCCACTGAGAAAAAAACACGAGTGTAACACGAAAAAGCAAGTGTCATTTGAAATACCGTTATTTCAAAAATGTAGGAAGAATCAACGAGAGTTTACACGGATGTAACACGAGTCAACACGTGTGCAACAGAGATCCAACGAGAGTCAACGCGTTGTCTTTCGTGTTGATCCGTATAAAAATCGTGTTGATCCGTGTAACAATCGCGTTGACTCGTCCATACTCTTTGTTTACGTGCCCTGGAATGTGGCCATTATTATTCAAATTTTTGACACTCGTGTTGGGTTCGTGTTACACTCGTTTTGACTCTCAGTTACTCGTACAGACTCTTGCATGAACACGTGTTGACTCGTATTGAATCGAGTTAACTCGTGTTACACTCTCCTTGATTAGGGAACAATTGCTACTCGCGGCCGATTCAGCCTCCAGCGACGGCGATAATCGACGAGTGTGACTCGTGTTGGACTCGCGCACCGACTCGGCTATGTGTGAACCAGCCTTTAACCACGGTGATCGACATATGTAAACATTACGGCGGCGGTGTCGGCATCGGACACTTGCGATAATGTTCCCGTCTATTTTGAATGCCATTGGATACAATAATATGTTGAGGGGGGGCTTTGCCCCCATGACGTGTTGTCATCATCATATATATTGCCAGTAGGGGGCAAACAACCCAAAAAATTGCCGCAAAGCCCTCCCCTCAACATATTATTGTATCCAATGGCAGTCAAAATAGACGGGAACATGATGGCAAGCTTCCGTCGCTGCTCTGCGCAGTGTAAACAATGGTGGCGGTACGCCCGAACTCTACATTCTACCCGGCTACGCCTATATTATAGGCTACAATAAATAAGTAGGCTAGGCTATTTTTTCTATAGTCTATGCCTAGTCTAATATTACAATTTAAGGTAGCATTCAAGTTGACTACAGCAGGACTTACCCTTGACCAGGTATAGGCTATCCTAGTGTTTAATAGGCCTATACCCCTTTGAAAGGACATTAGCCTAGTCTACCCTAACAACCTTACCTAACCTATTATAGTAGGCTATTATGGGTGGGGGCTGCTGCCCCCACACCCCAATTTTTGGTGTATTTGTCTATTTTGTCTGTGAAGTGGGAATTTTTTCAATTTGTCGATAACGAAAATCCTCCATGCGGACTATAGCTTATGGAGAAAAATATGGCGAATCTATTGTTGCCTATTATCTCTAATAAATTGTTTCTCATAATGCTGCAGTAGTGTCGTTTAAAATACCAACCATTTAATTGTGTGCCTTTAAAAATGACCTAAAGTAGGCTATAGGCTACTGGAAGATTAGAAGAATCTTTAAGAAAGACTAGGTTAGGGTTATTGTCGTGCCAAAGCTAGATTATAGCCTAAATATAAAAGGAAGTGAATAAAATGAAATATGCCAAAAAAAATTGACGTCATAATAGACGCGAAGTTAACCGCGACGATCGCCCTATGTAAACATGACGACCGTACACCCGGTAAGTACATCCATCCCATTAAAAGTTACTGTGGGACACCAATATGTTGAGGGGGTCTCTGCGGCTCTGCACCCCCACGTCGGCCCGTCACGTATTATGATGTACGGTAAGTCATCATCATCTGTGCTAATTCATAGGATCCCCAATTAAGGACAAAGTCAATCAACAGACGAAATAAGCTCCCAAATTACAATAACATAGCGGCCCGCCGTTTATGGGCGACTTTTTACACGTCATTTTAAATGTTACTTTCCTGCCCTGGTCTAGGCCTAATAGATTTTTCCAAAGAATCAAACTTAAATTAAAAGGAAGTAGCCTAGCCTACAGTTTATAGGAAGGCTATTCCAACATGCATTCCAGAACTTAGGCTAGCCTAGGCCTAGGCTATATGAAAATTTGTGGGTGGTCTGCCAAAAAAGAATCACTAGGCCTATTAGGCTATGGGTAGGCTAGTATGGGGTGCATTTTGCAAATTTTCTGAACTCTTAGGCCTAGGCTAGGCTAAATTAAAACTCACAAAATCTGAGTAAATCCAGCACTAGAATTTTGTCTTGTCTTGTCTTGGGGCAACTTCAGGCGAATACTCGCCCACTCCGGCCCTACCGTAGTCGCGGAGATCCTATGCCACAATTAAATTAGTTTATACAGTAGTTAAGGTTAAAATTCACCACCATGTCACTTTCATTCTAGGTCATTCGTAGAACCGTAACACTGTAAAGGCAACAACCCAATAGCAGGTCATCAGGTGGTGAACCAGAGACCAAACCACGGTACTAGGGCCAGAGCAATGTCTTGAAGCGAGGTGCCCTTATCAACCAACCCCAGACAATCCAGTAGGAGCTGTCGGAAGGAATCCATCTTTGAAGCCAGAAAGGGACGCCCATCCACATGCTCAGTGACGGGACGAGGCGAGGCTTAGGAGGCATATGTAGAACGACCAGATGTAGGATGTAGAGGGGAAGGGGTACCGTACGACGATACATGGGATGCGGAGACAGCGGAGGGAAGAGCTCTTCAAAGTCATACGGTTCCTCAGGACCTCAACAATAACCGGGTAACGGCCGGTGCGGGCAATGGTCGATCGCCGTAGTTAATATAAGTTTGCGTCTATTTTGACGGCGATTTTTGTTGTAGTTAGGCTAGGCCTAGGCTATTTGCCCCCTGCTGGCAATATATGATGATGACAATATGTCATGGGGGGCGATTGACCCCCTCAACATATCCAACATTGTATCCAACGATCTCTAACCTCTGTATCTCAAAAAGGGCTAGACCAAATTGGCTGTAAATTTCCACATCTAGGCTATTCCTTGACAGATTTGCTCCCTCCAATTAATATTTATTAGCATAAATTCAGCCTTGTTTAGCATATAAAACAAAAACTAACATTTGTTTAGCCTAGGCCTACATATAAAAAGAAAAACCCCACTCGTACTGCAATTATAAGCATAAATATGAGTATCTAAGTTACAAAGCAAATGTTTTTGTATAGCCTAAAATAAACCATAAAATTTTCATCTTTCAACTGTTGAGGTCCTAAATATAAAAAAATCTAATACATTAGGAAAAAATGCGTTAAGAGTTGTGTTAGCGGGTCTATCATCCCCTTTATTTACGTAGTCGCACGCTCGCAGTTACATTCGCATCTAATTTGACTGTGGTTATTTGCCCCTGCTGGTGATATAGATGATGATGACAATAAGTCATAGGGGGATAAAGCCCCTTCAACCCATTATTGTATCTCACGGCCAGGCGTTGGGTAAATTGTTTTGTTACCGGCCGGCGGATTGAGGGTGGCTTTACCAAGTTTACCCCAGCAGTTAACCCGTACAGCCCCAGCGACGCGCCTGACGCGTCGGCGATGAATGTAACGCACAGCCCCAGAGACGCGCCTGGCGCGTCACCCTAATTGCGCCGACCGTAACCTCAGGTGTAGCCACTCAAGAGGGCTCAGATTTGTATGGGAACTGTGTACGCATCCCACGCAACCGTGCCGATGGTTGAAAACTCTCAAAGTCCACGTGCGCGAGCGCAATAACCTGTTTTTGGGATAATTGCCTTAAATTTTTACTCTTATAAAATCCGTCGGGGCTCTGTAGGACCATTTTTTAAGCTTTTTGAGCGGTTTTTCGTGGTTTTTCCTTCATTCCTAACCCATTCGCTATTGTTTCTGGAATAAAACCATTTTTTGAAAACCGGCCGGGTTCTGGTGCGCAAACATTACAAAACTAGCCGGGGCTCCACGGGTTAAATTAGAAGCGAATGTAGGCCTAACTGCGAGCGTGCGAGTAGGCTATATAAACAAAGCTTTTGGTATGCCCACAACTACAACTCTTACCAAAACTGCAATTAGCCTATTTTTTTTTTTTTTTTTTCAGTCTAGGCTAAATTGGTGAGGCTAGGCTAAATTATTTAGCTGCAATTAGCCTAGCCTATTTTTGTTTGTTCTTTCAGTCTAAACATAGTCTTTCATACTAAATTGTGGTAGGCTAGGTTAAATTCTTTAACATGTGTACTATTGTGTAGGCCTGTGCTTTCCAATAGAAGTAAAAATATGTAGCATAGCCTAATGCAATTTTACTAAAACCCAAGCCTACCTGAATATAGCCCTATGCAGAGCTCAAAAGCAAAAAAAAAAAAAAAAATATGTTGAGCTGTGAAATAAAATTAAGCTAGGCCTAGGCCTGGTTTCTCATAGGCCTAATAACCTAATGAAGTATACTATAGCCTAACCTAATTTAAGTTATTTCACAAAATACTAATAGGCCTACCTCATGCATTATTTTCCATTGTAAAATAAGTTTGCGATACACTACGAAAGATTATTCAACATGGAATTTGAATGGAATAGAGAAGCTTAGCAACGAAAAGCCAATACTCCCCCCTCCCTGTGATTGTGCCAGCTTTTGTAAGCAGTGTAATAACTTAATGAAGGACAGAAAAGCTGCAGGATGCTCTGGCATTCTAGCCGAGATGATTAAGGCCTCAGGTGAGAAAGGAGTAGTGTGTTCAATGAGCTAATTAACTTCATCATCAGAGAGGAAGTAATCTCTGATGAATGGCACAAAAGTATATTATATACTGTATACGAGCAAAGGGGACTCATTGGATAGGGAAAATTATAGGGGCCTGAAAATACTTGATCAAGTCATGAAGGTCTGTGAGAAAGTCTTTGAAGGTATGATATTGACGATATGCAGTTTGGTTTCATGCTAGGACACGGCACAATCCAAGTCATCAAGGTATTTGTGTGATAATGAAGATGTATGAGGACTCACAAACGGCAGTGAGGGTGAAAGATGTACCGGTACTGAGTGATGAGTTTTCAGTTCGCGTCGGAGTCCACCAGGGCTCTGTGTTAATGAAGCCCTTTCCTCTTTTTTTTTTTATGGTTCTGGAGGCACTATCTGGTGATTTCAGAGTTGGGCTCCCCTGGGAACTGCTATAAGGGTCCTGAAAATGCTTGACTAAGTCATGAAGGTCTGTGAGAGAGTCTTAGAAGGTATGATAAGGGAAAGATACTGTATGTACTGTATGTACTTAAAAGATAGGGATCTGATGTTGTGTTTGCAGACCGGGAGAAGGCCTTTGATAAGGTGGCCAGAGAAGTTGTGCAGTAGGCTAGGAGAAAACTTGGCGTTGAGGAGTGGCTGGTGCATGTGATAATGAAGATGTACGAGGACTTACGAACGGTAGTGAGGGTGAAAGGTGTACAGCTGAGTGAGGGACATATACAGTACTTCTTGTTGAGGATATAGGGTAGTGAAGCTGTGAAGCTTATGACACCCTATCTGGGCGGAAAGGACCCCAGGGTGGAGAGGTTTCACAGGGAGGACGGGGACATCGTAGATTTCAGGGGAGGGCACCCATGCCCCGCAGTCGACGGAGACGCCCCGCCAACCTCAGGAACTTCTTCGTTAGCAGGAGGACCTTGGATTGACATATACAGTACGGTACTAGATATTTGGTAAGGGTTAGCTTTATATCCCATGTACTGGTTACTAGGGACATATACTAGGTGTTAGGTGGAGGTTAGTTTTGTATCCAAAGTACTGGGTACTAGGGACATATACTAGGTGTTACGTGAGGGTACTGAGTGATGAGTTTTCAGTTCGCGTCGGAGTCCAACAGGGAAGTGTGTTAATTAAGCCCTCTCCTCTTTTTTATGGTTCTGGAGGAACTATCTAGTGATTTCAGAGTTAGGCTCCCCTTGCAACTGCTATAAGAGGCCTGAAAATGCTTGGCCAAGTCATGAAGGTCTGTGAGTGTGAGAGAGTCTTTGAAGGTATGATAACTTCATAGTCAGGGAGCTGCAGGAAAGATATCTAAGAGGTGTTTTTCCGGTCCCGTCTCAAGACCACCGTCGCAAGATCTACCCGAAAAACTGTTTTTCTGGTCCCGTCGCAAGCCCACCTTTAGCAAGCGAGACACCAATATTCTCTTGCGACGGCAAGAGAGCTCCGGAGCTGGGTTGACGGCAAGCTGAAACATCTCACTCAACTTACTGTTTCTCCATTCTAATTTATTTTGGTATATTTGTTTATCCAAACATTGTGTTATAATTTACTTGGTTAAATTTTGTCCACGAAACAACAACGAACCCCAGCTTTGACTAGGCCTAGGCTATGCTATTTACCGATTGTTTTTTCATATCAGAATTGCATTTATATAATCCTTATGATAAATAAATTGGCGGTGAATGTTATTCCGATGAAATGGAAGTTGTATAGCCTAGCCTATATATTTGTAAGATGTGTGCTGGCTTGGAGCAAGCCTGTGTTGTTTTTCCTGTCCTGTGATGATCTTGCGACGGCTCGGTTGAGACGGTGGTCTTGCGACGGGCCCGGAAAATCACGTCTCTACTGAAAGTAAGAAGTTGTGCAGTAGGCTAGGAGAAAATTTGGCGTAGAGGAGTGGCTGGTGCGTGTGATAATGAAGATGTATGAAGACTCACGAACGGTAGTGAGGGTGAAAGGTGTACTGAGTGAGGGACATATGCTAGGTGAAGGTTAGTTTTGTTACTTTTGTATCCCACGTACTGGGTACTAGGGACATATACCGGTACTAGGTGTTATGTAAGGGTTAGTATTGTATCCCAAATACTAGGTACTAGGGACATATACTAATAATAATAATAATAATAAGCATGTTACTTATTTCTCATAAGCGCC
Source organism: Paralithodes platypus (assembly GCA_032716605.1). Classification (NCBI taxonomy): domain Eukaryota; kingdom Metazoa; phylum Arthropoda; class Malacostraca; order Decapoda; family Lithodidae; genus Paralithodes; species Paralithodes platypus. The sequence continues at coordinate 39,145,891 of CM064493.1, read as the reverse complement.
AATTTTTCCGAAGAATTCACTAGCGCTCGAAAAGAGAAAAAAAAAAGAACAAAAATCAATGCATCAAAAGAAGGCTTATATACAACACACATTTAACAATCACTAGCAGTGGCAAAATAGCCTAAACTCTATAACCATCTGTCATGACACCTCTCTCAAGATCATAGCTTCTCTCAAAGAGAAAAGTCTTAAGTTGTCTCTTGAAGCATTCAACAGAACTCAGTTGTCTCATGGACAGCGGCAACCTGTTATACAACCTCGGAGCCATGTAGGAGAATGACCTCTCAAAGAAAGAAGACTGCTGGAAAGCCCTTGGTTCATCAAGACGAAAAGGGTCATTGTCATGACGCACAACTACACCATGGTGTGCCGGTGGGCGCCTGAGAAGCACCGCAAGGTACCTAGGCTCACCAAATTTGAGAACCTTAAAAGTCACCAAACACAACTTAAATTCTATTCTTGCTCTTACTGGCAGCCAGGGCAGTTCTATGTGAAGAGATGTAGTAGGAGTTCTAGGTAGAACACCAAAAAAATTAGTCTTGCGGCCCTGTTAAGAACAGACTGAACTTTCTTCAAAATATAATTTGGAAGACCCACCAACAGGGCATTGCAATAATCAACACGAGAGAAGACCAATGAGTGAACCAACGTCAGGAGGCAACGTCTGGTTAAAAACGGCTTCACCAAATAGAGATTTCTGATGTGCAAGTAACAACTTTTAACTATCTGGTTTACATGCTCTTTGAAATCTAATCGGGAGTTCACATATACACCCAGATTTCGAACAGAGTTGGCCGGTCGCAGCTGAGATCCACCCACATTGATGGAGAGGGCACCCACTATATCATCAGCTCTTCTATTTCCTCGGATGATGAGAATATCAGTTTTACCATCATTTAGTTTAAGTTTTCTCGCTCTCATCCACTTCTTGATATCAGACATCAACAATTCCATCTTACTCCGTATATCAACTATATTTGTGATTCTCACATAAATCTGGGTGTCATCTGCATAAAAGTGAAAGGTGACATTATGTGCACGAAGCAGAAGAGACAAACTGCTAATATAAATTATAAATAGGATAGGACCTAAAACTGATCCCTGCGGAACACCATACTGCAGGGGTGTCGAGTCCGAGACCACTTGATTTACCATCACACTCTGGGATCTACCTGACAAGTACGACCCAAGAAGCAAGAGAGCGGAGTCACGCACACCACAATCATAAAGATCACTCAACAACTCGTGATCCACTGTGTCAAAGGCCGCAGAGAGATCAAGCAAGACCAATAGTGAGGCCACACCATTGCAAATGTTCTCAACTAGATCATTATGTACTCTAATCAATGCTGTTTCAGTTGAATGATGCTGTCGGTAAGCAGACTGAAAATTGGGATAGTTTCATTCTGCTGAAGTAGTGGTTGTAATTGGTCAAGTATTGCACGCTCTAATATCTTTGATATGAAGGACAGGTTGGAGACAGGACGATAGTTCAACATGTTCTCAACATCAAGTCCAGGTTTCTTTAGAGTAGGTCGGAGTAGTGCATGCTTTTCAGAATGTGGGAAGCTACCTTCAGAGAAGCACTATTAATTATTTTGGAAATAAACTCAACTGTGTGATCATAGACTCTTGGTAGCTTGGAAACATTTATGGGATCCAACGGGCAAAATGTTTTATTGAGGTTTCTTATGTAGGACGAGATCATGTCCACCTCTACTGAGTGAAAGGATGAGAGGACATTATTAGGAATGTGTCGGGGTTGGAGTACAACTGAAAGTTCTTCACCACAGAAGCATCATCCAGTTCCTGTCTTATGCGAGTTATCTTGCCAGCAAAAAATGCCACAAAGTTGGCAGCCAACTCGGCATCGGGTACAGAAGGTCTTAAGCTGACTCTTGTTTTTCCAAGTAAACTGTTTACAATTGAAGCCAACCTCCTCTGGTCATTACCACACGAGTCAACTTTTCCCTGATAATACACTTTCTTTTCATCTTTGATTGTGTGGACCACAGCTCTTCTGGCTGACAGATATTGCAACCATGTAGAGTCTGTTTTATTTTTTCCGCCATTCACGTTCAGCTCTTCTACGCGCTCTTCTAAGAAATTTAACTCGAGTGCTATACCAGGGTGAATCATCTCGTACTATGATTTTCTTCTCTACTTCTGGACAGTGATGATCGAACACTAATTTAAGTGCATTTCCATGTACCTCCACCAGCTCATCTGAAGTAAGGTTGGAAGTATCAATACTTCCCAAGTACTGTTTTACTTCACTGCTAGCCAATTTTGGTCTGTATTTTTATAATTTCTAAATCTGATTACTTTTTCATGTGTGAGTGGCTTAGGGAAATCAAAGCTGAAAGTAATCAAAGCATGATCAGAGGTATTAGGGTCAGCATTCTCAACATCAACATCCAGAACACCACCACAACCCACAGGAGAGAAACCAAGTCAAGGGTGTGTCCTAAGATATGAGTTGGGTGGGACACATGGTTTACAAAATTGTTCTGATCAGTCAACTCAAGGAACTCAGGAGAGAATGGCTTCAGATGAGGGCTGTCAACCCAGTAATTAAATCTCCACATATCAAAAGTCTTCCGGTTTTAGCAGAAAATTCCTCGAGAAACTGCCCAAACTCTTCCATAAAACCCCTATCTGTGCCACGATGGCCAGGCCTATAGACAACTGCCATTCTTAGAATTTGTTGATGGAGTTTTATTTCCACTTCCAACAGTTCATAGTAAAGAGGGGCTGGGTTATGGCTTATTTGCAAGATATTCACCAGAGATGTGGAGTAGACAACTGCCACTCCACCACCCGATGATCTCCCCTAGGCCTAGGAACATTTATTATGGAATGGGTTTTAGGCAATGCCGCCTGGATAATATTCAGATCTGACTCGAACAACCAGGTCTCAGTGAGACATAATACATCAAGGTTACGTTCATCCAAGATCTCGCAAATATGATCCATTTTGTTACGCAAGGAACGAACATTCAACAGACCCAGTTTCAAACGGCTCCCATGTGCATTTTTCAGTTTTTTGAACCTACAAAATTGGTGTTCTCAATAACTTTATTTCTCTGAGCTGTCATTAGAGGACAATTTCTACTTGAGGCGAAATGATTTGGCGGCTCCGTAACTGATGTGGAGCTCATACAATTTATACATTTGGGGGAAGTCTTGTTGGTGCAGTCTTTTGAGTTATGAGTACCGGCACAGAAGTTGCATTTTGGATCCTCATTTTTCCGATAACACCTGTCACTGGTATGACCAAAGCCCTGGCAATGGTAACATTGTGTTACCCAGAAGCGATCGTATGCACGACATCTCACAAGTCCAACATACACAGAATTGCCATCATCCACAATGGAAGAGCGTATTTCAGGTGACATTTTTACTACCGCAGTCTTTGTGTGTGCATCACTCTTTTGCTTGGTGAATAGCAAATTCATAGCTAAGCCATCGTCGACCAGGGACTTTATTCTTGGGTTCTTGTTGAGGATGCTGGGAATGATCTCATTATCCTCAGCGTCATTAGCAATGCCTACCAGAGTCATTTTTGGCATCATCTTCTTTGGTTCGGAGACACTGAAGGCACTGTCCACCCCCAAACACTGATTGATGGCCCTTCCTGCATCTTCTTTCGCTTTCTTGGATGGAAGTCGTACCACCAGTACACCTGAATCAGTTCTAGTTAACTTGTAAACCTCTGAAGTGCGCATGGGGGTAATTGGAAACGTCCCCCTGTGCTGACGTATTTGAGGTGTTTCCGCCACTAAAATATTCATTGTGCCATTAATAGCATTAATACTTATCCATATGCGCCTATTATGGGTTGATTATAAAGGTATTAACCTGAAACAACAATAAAACGAGTGAAAACAGCGTTTGGATGGTCAAAATCGGAGATATAGCCCGCGAGTTGTATAATGTATGGGTGAGGCAATCTGCTTTCCCGCCAATTTCCCCCAAGGCCACTGAGACACAGTCGATCGATACTCTCTCTCTCTCTCTTGCACTCGCTTGCTATCAGTGATGACCACACCCTCCAATCGGATTTCTAATGTTAGCACGAAATATACCTCAGAATAAGGGAATAACAGGGAATATAGGTGATAACTGAAGGAGAGGAGGAAATGGGGGAAGGAGGGGAGGTAGAGGACTGAGATTTTGCATGGCCCAGGGGCCAAAAAAAAAAAATAAATAAAAAAAAAAAAATATAAATTTTTTTTTTTTTTCGATGTCAAAAGTTGATTTTTATTTTCTCTGACTCTTAAGAGTCTCCCCGCAGTGCGCCGGGGGAACTCTTAAGAGTCTCCCCGCAGCTCCCGGGTTAACCGGAACCAAAGCCAAAGCAGTCTCGATTGCCTTTGTATCTGGTGGGCTTACTGGCTCGGAGGATCGGTCTTTTGGCTTCACTACCAGGACCTGATGGTCCCAGACAGTTTTTTTCTTTCCACCATCTACCACCTCAGTGGTGCGTTTGGTCGGCTCCTTTTTGGTCTCTTCAAATGTTTGCTGAACTATCTTGGCAAACAAGGGAATGTCGGGGGCAGCAACTTTAGTCTCAAGGATATCCATTCTGTTACCAATACTCTCTATCTCCACAGCCACCGCAGCAAGGGCACCCTTCACTTCGTTTACAATGGCAGTCTTCACTTCACCAACTAGGGCAGCCGTCAGGTCATCCAAGGTCTGCTGACTAATTGCTGCATCCTTTGCAGCAACCACCACCTTTTGGTGGTATCGCAAACAGTGCAATGCCATTTAAATCCAGGTTTCTTCTTTGCAAGTACTCTGAGTCCTCCTCATCATCAACATTTATACAGTTAACATGAAAATAGGTACCACACACGAGTAGCAGCCCAGCGATTGGCCTTGCCCACAACCTTCCCACAACTACAACTCTGCTTGCCCGCTGCCATTTTCAGTGGAAGTAACCAATAATTAAAAACAAAAACACCTGTATTTTGTATCTGATTAAAAATAAGAGAAAACCCTAGTTTAAAAAAAACGTGAAAATAACTACCTGGGACAGGCGCCGCCGTCCCCGTCAGTGCCACCACAATGGAAAAAAATTAAAATGGAAAAGAAAAAAATGGAAAGTGGTGTCTGCAAGGTCACCGCGGGCAGGTGGGGATCGACTTGGCTACCCTTTGGGGGTAGCCCAACCGAGATGCGTGGAGAGACCACGCACAGGATGGCAGATGTGTGTGGTGCAAAAACTTTAACCAATTTTGCACACTGTTTTTAGCTTATAGCAGTGACAATGTAATATCCACGGTACTCAGCAAGACCCTATTGGTTACGATACCGCCACTGCGCAAAGCAGTGTTACGTGAGGTTTAGCTTGGTATCCCACGTACTGGGTACTAGGGACATATACTAGGTGTTACGTGAGGGTTAGTTTTGTATCCAACGTACTGGGTCTAGGGGCGGCAGCCTCCACCCATAATACTAGGATAGGTTAGGTAAGGTTGTTAGGTTAGGCTAATGGGGATGGATGTAGTTTCCGAGTGTACGGTCGTCATGTTTACATTTGTCGATCGCCGTTGTTAACCTGCCCTTCCCTACCTATCATGTGTTGATTGGTTGTCCATCTTGATCTAATTCTTCAGGCCAGCCCTATTAGAGTATTTTGGGGGAACTCAGTGGTGTGGTTAAACTATTTTTAATATATATTTGTTTAAATATGTAAGATATGCAATAAATTATGTAAAATATATTGTTTTTACTTTATACCTATACATATAATTGTCATTATTAAGGAAATTCCATTGACTATTTACATCGCTAGGCCTAGCTTCCTTATTTCTATTAATTTCCTCCAGTTCACAATGAAACCTATTGCTAATTTCCTTGTTCTTCAGCAGCCGCGGCGGTGTCGGCGTTGGACGCTTGGGATAATGTTCCCGTCTATTTTGAATGCCATTCGATACAATAATATGTTGAAAGCCCCCCCTCACCCCCATGACATGTTATCATCATATATTGCCAGTAGGGGGCAAACAACCAAAAAAATTGCCGCAAAGCCCTTCCCTCAACATATTATTGTATCCAATGGCAGTCAATATAGACGGGAACATGATCGCAAGCGTCCACCGCCGCCGCCGCCGTTATGTTTACATGGTCGATCGCCGCAGTTTGGTTAGGCCTATTTGCCCCCTCAACATATTGTATCCAACGGCATTCAAAATGGACGGGAACATGATGGCAAGCTTTCGTCGCCGCGCCACCGCCATGTTTACATGTGTCGATCGCCGTGGTTAAGTTCGCGTCTATTTTGACGGCGATTTTTTTCGGTTATTTGCCCCCTGCTGGCAATATATAAGATGATGACAATATGTCATGAGGGGGGGCCTCAACAATGACCTCTAACCTCTGTATATCAATAGGGTTAGAGCAAATTGGCTGCAAATTTCCACATCTAGGCTATTCCTTGACTGACTCTTCCCAAATGGTCGACATATTCAGGGTGTCAAACGACGCTGTTTTTTTTAGTGATAACGCAATGAACTTTTTGTATAATGATAACAGAAACTCCCCCCCCCCAAAAAAAAAAGGTAGGCTAGGCTAAATTGACACAATTTTGGTCTCCATATTTTCCATCTTGATTGTTTTTTTATTGCAGGAAATACTGTTTTAGACACCTAAATTCTAAAAAAAAAAATCTGGGGGCATGCCCCCGGACCCCCCTAGAGCTCGTGCCTTCGCCGCGCTATAATGATAACAAAATAATAAACCATAATGATAACACAATTCATATTTTGTGGATTGACACCCTGGAGTCACATATTAGCTTGATCACTCTAGGCCTAGTTGTTTTTTAGTTACAGAGGTTATAGCCTAGGTCATGATTTCTTGCCTACTTACAGCGAATAGATTAGGCCTATTGTAGATTGGTAAAATATTTGCTTAGCCTAATAGGCCTAGGCTGTGCAATTGTCTCGATTTGACTAATTTTACCTAATTAGGCCTAAAGCAGCCTCAGTCTATTCCCAAACCCCAAACAGTATCCCATGTTAAGCCCTAGGCTAGGCCTAGGCCTAATCCCACTCTCAATCAAAATTCGAACTGATAAATTAGTACCTACCGGTAGCGCTGCCTAGGCTAGGCCTATATTTTTCTTGAATAGATATAGAAAATGGTTTAAAGGAAAGAGCATCCTATATTATGTTCAAATAATATGTAATAGCACTGTGTATGGTTGTATTACATTTAAATAGTGATAGATGTGTATATTAATGGGATAAATACTCCGAAGTTCGCATACCTTCAGAAAATTTTGTGCAACACTTGCCAGCTACTAATCAATCCCATTATCATTATATCATAATGGATTTTACTCATTTGCATAATTTCAAATACCTAGGACATTAATATAATATTTTCCTATCTCTTTTGTAGTGATATTTGTCTGATTTAGTGGTATATTGATGTCTGTCTAGGGTTATAATGCATTGTGAAAGTTACCTCTGCATCTCTGACTTGGCTTAATTACCCCTGCTTTCTTTGAGTACTACACGGCAAGAGAAGCTTTCGGTTCTGTCACAGACTGTCAATTACTGTTCAAGGTAAACACAACTGCTAAATTCGACCTCATGTTCAAATAATATGTAATAGCATTATCTATGGTTGTATTAGACAACAATCGTGATAGGTTTCTATTTTATGTGGATAAATAGTATTAAGCTGAATAAACTAAATACCGAAAGTTCACTAGAGTGGTTGTTGATACATATGAGGGAGGACGAAGATAGGAGGGAATGGCTAGGCAGTGTTGCCAGTTGTATCGCTAGATATTACCACTAGATGTAGAGCTATTTACTTCAATTTAGCAGCCATTTTTTCATATCTAGAGAGATTTACTAGGGATAATTTAAAAATGTCAGACATTCTAGTCATATTACATTGTAAAATTTGCAAAACAAACAAACCAAAACTCTTTAGAAATTGCAGCATTATTCTAACATTGTTTGACTATGTAGCAACATGCTAGCGACTTTTGAGAAAGGATCTAGCGGTATTTTGTGGAGACACACTGGGTGGTGGTTGCAGTGGTGCCAGTTGTAAAGCTACATATTACCGCTAAATGTAGAGCTATTTACTTCAATCTAGCAGCCATTTCTTTTATATCTAGAGACATTTACTAGGAATAATTTGAAAATTTCAGACATTCTAGTCATACTACATTGGAAAATTTGCAAAACAAACAAACCAAAACTCTTTAGAAATTGCAGCATTATCCTAACATTGTTTGGCTATGTAGCAACATGCTAGCGACTTTTGAGAAAGGATCTAGCGGTATTTCGTGGTAACACTTTAGGAGGGTTAAAATAGGAGTCACACGGGCAATTGCCAAAACTTTAAAGGTCCATATCATTGTTATTAAACTAAGCATTTGGCAAAGGGAGGAATTGTTAAAAACCTTAGCCAATACTCTGTCATTTACCAAAAATAAATTTGAATTTATCATTATTATTTGGTAGGGTAGGTATGTAGAGGTAGGTTGGCTAAATAATTGCTGGAATTCGTAGGGACTCGAACGGTTTTGAGAGAGTTCATAAAAAAACAAAAGTTAGGACTGAATAATAAAGAGATTATGTTATTAAGCAAAACTGGGGGATGCGTGGAAGCCTATAGACTGTAGACGGTAAACTTTGTGTGTGGTAGCGAATTCGGTTTTAAAGTAATTTAAGAATAGACAGTTTTCAATGCTGCGGCCAAACTATTCCACCCATTTATATTTTTTGGTATCAAAACGTTCGGAATCGCGAGCCTCACCCAACTACGCAAGCATGGCTCTGATCATCGGCGTAGTTTTCAAGATGTGGAATTTTAAGTGGAATTCGAGGTTTTTTCAAGATTGCCGGAAAAAAACCCACGTGCAAAAGCAAAACCTTCTCTATAAAATTTGCGGAGCATTAGTAGGGGAGTGCGTATGCCAAAGCCCAGTCGTTTCCTGTGAGTGGGAGAGACGGTATTTAAGCGTCAAGTTTTTCGGGAAATCGGCTGCCACGGACCTGTTTGGCCACCATGCCGGATGTTTAGCATATCAAAAGTTGCCCAATACAAAAACGCACCTCTTGTGAAAGTTTGATCCCGATCCAAAAAGCGGTTCTGGAGTTATTGCGTCGAAACCGGCGCGTAAGAAACATTTGGATGAAATTCCAGGTTTAATGATTACAATAGGGGTTCCCCGTATATGAAATTTTCTTAATATTGAATTTCCCTGCATGTAAAGTTGCCTTCGCTGACGACCCATATCCTCATCATCTGAGCGATCACATGAAATATAGTGTCCTAGATACTTTACTTTACTTACTTCTATAATTTCTTTATACAAATGGAATTTAGGTAGCTTTGATTTCAATAGGTTAGATTTAAATATTATGATATTGCTCTTTATAGGATTAAATTTGACTGAATGTTCGATTCCAAATTTTTCACATACTCTTAATAATTTATCCAGTCCTGCTCCAGAGGGATCGATTAAGGCTAGGTCATAGGTGATTTTTCTTAAAGCCAAACTGATTGCTGCTGGTGACAATATATGCAGACATTCTTTCTAGCATTATCATTTCAACTACCTTACTCACCACACTAGCAAGTGCTACTGGGCGGTAGTTGTCTTTTGCTGTAATTTTACCTGATTTATCTTTAATGACAGTAACAAGTATTACGAATATCATAGACTCCGGAAGGACACCATGCGTAAATAGACTGGTGATGCAAGAACTAAGTTTATCTATTAACAACTTGTCTGCATATTTAAGATGTTCTGCATATATACCATCCAGCCCACAAGCTTTATTTAGGTTAAGTTTTCTTATGGCATTCTCAAGATCACTTTCAGTCACTTTAATGTCTTCATAATTACTATCTTTCACATATTGAATTGCACCATTAGTAGACCTTTGGTTTACACTGTTAAGTAGTTCCTTAAAATGAGTTTTCCATAAGTCAGCAATGTTCTCTTCACCCGTAACCCCCTCAACACTGACAGGTAATGGTGTGTTACAATTTTGCATGGATCTGATGTCCTTCCAAAAACAGTTAGTATCCTTTTCTGCCAGACTCTTTGCAAGGGCTTCCTTCCTTAATTGGTTTTCATTTTGCTTAATAAATCTAATGGCATATTTGGTCCTAGCCTTTGCTCTTTTGTGAAGTTCAAATATAGGCCCCTGTCTAGGCTGACCTACTTCAAGCCAATGAGACCTAGCATCTCTGGAGGCCTGATACAGGTCAGCCACATAGTCTTGCCAACCTGGCTTATTGAATGAGGACTTATATTTACGGCTATTAAAAATACTTTCCCCCGCTTTTGATAAAGAATCTATTATACTATTGTAAAATTTAATAATGTCCTTTCTGTGTTGTGCATCACTACATTTTGGATCCCTGCATTGTGCTACACCATTACCATCATATTGCACCCTATTTAATAAGTCCTTGGTTTTATCACAGTACATTTGGCACTCTTCATTTGAGATTACATTCCATGGAACTTTTGCCTTGATGCTATTGCTAGTTTCTGTTATTTCCGGTGCTTTATTAATTTGGATTGTTAATTCTATAGGTATGTGGTCGTCATCCGTAATGTCGTATCTTATGGCCATTTCTGAGATAGAGTCATGAAAGTCAGAGCTAGAGATTGCATGATCAAGCCACGACCTGGTCTTCCATGCTTCACTAACATATGTATAGCTATTTTCTGGAAGCAGGTTTTTGGAGGACAAAATTAAACCTTGCTCCTCCCAAAACCTTAACATATGTTTAGCAAACATGGAAACACCCAACTCGCAGAGCTGAGCACCACAAACAAAAAGTCAAGTCAGCAAACACAAATCAGCAAACCCAGAACATAACTTCAGCAAACACAAATGTGCAAACCTTGTGAAATTTCTAGTCCTCAAATGCAAATATGCAAACGCAAACCATTTTTTATTAATTTTAAATTTAAACTACAGAATCGAGGGTAAATCAATAAATTCAATCTCTAATGTCAATAAATATATATTTACTTAAATATAATGTTGCCCAACTTCCATGGACCTGAAGGATATACATACAGGCTTTTAAAACTTGGAAATTGCTGTAAATTGCCAAAGCATTCCAGAACGTCACCCGCAGTGAAAGGGTTAATATATATAGCATAGGCCACTTAGTTTGTCCACATGGGCAGTAAAACGTTGGGGCAACTTGTTTATGGGGAGAGTGCTTCAGTAATAATCAGTATTCGCAATTCCGCACCATTCAGGAGGTACGCCGGATCACAGAGGTGCAAGGAGGCAATTTATTCGTGGTCCCCCCTTTGGGAATGGCAATAGGCTATATATGCCTAGATAGGTCTACTTTAGATAGATTAAGTAATTTAATAGAAAGTAGCCTAGGCCTATTAATTTTAATGCTCAGAATAAAGGCCTAGCTTCAGATCAAAATTTAATAAAATTTTATTATAGCCTAGGCTAAATTTAGTCTAGGCCTATATGATACTTTCAAAATTAACACTTTCTACTTGACACTAATAAAATGAGTGTGATTATAGGCCTAGGCCTATACATAGAAGTTAGAACATGCAATATTTAGCCTAGGCCTACATGCTTTGAGGCATTTTGATGGAATTAGTGACTGATTATAGCCTAGACCTAGGCCTAGGCTATATATTAAAGTTAGAACATGCAATATTTAGCCTACATGCTTTGAGGCATTTTGATGGAATTAGTGATTATAGCCTAGACCTAGGCTATATATATATATATAGAAGTTAGAACATGCAATATTTAGCCTACATGCTTTGAGGCATTTTGATGGAATTAGTGATTGATTATAGCCTAGACCTAGGCTATATATTAAAGTTAGAACATGCAATATTTAGCCTACATGCTTTGAGGCATTTTGATGGAATTAGTGATTATAGCCTAGACCTAGGCAAATATATATAGAAGTTAGAACATGCAATATTTAGCCTACATGCTTTGAGGCATTTTGATGGAATTAGCGATAGCCTAGACCTAGGCTAGCCTATATACAGTATATAGAAGTTAGAAAATGCAATATTATTTAGCCTACATGCTTTGAGGCATTTTGATAGGATTAGGGTAGCCTAGGCCTAGCCTAATAAAATTACTTATATTAGTAATTAGCCTATAGGCCTAGGCTATATTTAGAAGTTAGAACATGCAATATTTAGCCTACATGCTTTGAGGCATTTTGATAGAATTAGTGATTATAGAGCTAGGCCTAGGCTATATAGCCTAGCCTATATAGAAGTTAGACTTAGCCTAGGCCTACATGCTTTGAGGCATTTTGATGGGATTAGGGTAGCCTAATAACATTAAAATGCCCCAGAACAAGAAGCCCACCACAGAAGCCACGAGCGAACACCACACAGAAACACCCGGAAGAAAGGTCCACAGAACGAAAGGACCAGCTGACCGAGCCCGCCATTCCAGACAGGCCCAAGCCCGCAGGGCTAAACAGCTCCAGGACACACCCATTTACCTTTTCTAAACCGACCATTTTCCACACCTCACGTACACTAACCCCCTCGTGTCCTACACTTATTAACTACAAAGATGATGAACAGGAATATACATTCATATTAAAAACACCCATGCCTGTCCCGACGTTGAGCCAATGCCAACACATCAGACAGCCATAATTATATCTATGTATGTTCTTGCATCCGAGAAGTAGATGTTATATATCTTAGAAGTTAAAACACCCACGCTGTCCCTAGACCCCGTATATCATTTTCCATGACTAGTATAGATATGTGTAACCCGTGCTCAGTCGCCCCTTGCATTGTTCCTCTAGTAACTAAGTCTATAATATTAACTGCCACCAGCATTGATACGACATAGCGGCACTGTCCTTGCTACAAAGATGATGAACAGGAATATACATTCATATTAAAAACACCCATGCCTGTCCCGACGTTGAGCCAATGCCAACACATCAGACAGCCATAATTATATCTATGTATGTTCTTGCATCCGAGAAGTAGATGTTATATATCTTAGAAGTTCAAACACCCACGCTTGTCCCTAGACCTCTTATATCATTTTCCATGACGAGTATAGATATGTGTAACCCGTGCTCAGTCACCCCTTGCATTGTTCCTCTAGTAACTAAGTCTATAATATTAACTGCCACCAGCATTGATGCGACATAGCGGCAGTGTCCTTGTGTCGTATTATGCCCAGTACAGATCAACCAGGTTTCATCACCTTATTAGGACGACGACTATAATGTCATCGTTCATCGATGTATGCAATCCTTTAGGTTAAGTATTTTATCCGCCATTGTGTTCACCTTTTTCCATTTACTTTCCACAATTGTCATACGTCTTCCCCTTGCCTCCTTCGTATCCACAGTCCACACTACGCCAATTTACTTCGTGTCTTACACCTCTTACCCCAACCAGAGATTATATAAGATAACCTGGTTATCAGTATCTGTCATAAGTACCCCGAAACAATAACTAAGTACCCCTACGAACTGCCGCTGTTGTTGATATTATATTTAATAGAAAACGCAGTTCCCAGGCCAACTAATAGTATCCATAACCCTCGGACTGATCACATAACTCTATCTTTTCCAGACTCCTATACCACCCCATAGTTGTTGTTGTTGTTGTTGTTCCCTAAGCTGCCTGGCCGAACAGCCCCGAGTCCCTGAGAAAGGCCATGGCCACGATCGGGCTTTCCCACAGAGCTCTCATTGAGTGTAGATTGTGTTGTTGGCGTAAGTGGTTGTGTGAAATGCAGTCTTCTATGATGTGTTTAATGGTATGGGGTGCTGTGTTACATCCGGGCAGGTGTCGACAACGGAGTCATCCAGTCTCTTCTGATAGCTCAGGAGAGCTGGATGGTGTCCCATCTCAGCCTGGCCAGGTGGACTCTGTCCTCGCGAGGAAGGGAGGATTCGGAAGGATGGATTTCGGGAGGTCGTGCATGCAGCTGCGTGTTGTCTGTGAGTGAGTGGATGGATCGGTGAGAGATATGAGTATGGATGTGCTTCTGGAAGTTGGTTCGGGGTGGGCAGGGAGGGAGAGAGGACAATAATTGTGTGTGATACCGTGTGCTGGGTGTTGTTTTGATATTTCTTGGTGTCTGTTGCATAGTTGCATTCCCCGGTAGCATTTGGCTAACGTATTCTACTGCCTTTTCAAACTTCCATATCAATTGTAGCCTAATGCCACCCCCACGCCCAGGGACCTTAGGGGCAAAATTTCCCTGTAGCCCTTGAACTCTCCCCCCCCTCTCATTAAGACACCCGCGCTTCTCGACTCTTGTCCGACCTAGCCTCTCTCTCATACCTCTTGAAGATCCTTGAATTGTCCGTTACTAACGCTCTCCAACCTTTTATATATATACTCCTATCCAGCCTACCTTCACTTAGTAGGCCAGAACAACATTAGAACTTTACTAGCCCCTTGCATGCCATCTATTCTCTTACAACACATTCACAACCCTGCACCCAATGGTCGTCGGTGCGAGGCTAGCCGCCCCGCCAGTAACTAACTTCTATTGCCATACTTCCAGAATAAATGTGGCAGAGTTAGCAACCCAGTCTCCACCATATCCAGCAAACCCTACAATTAACAACCAGCCGAGTAAAACCAGCTAGCTAAGGCACCTTCGGTTTTGGTATTAAAGACACTCACATCTGTCTCATACACAGAGGGTTATTACAAACACTGGTGATATGGCAAGCCCCTAGCCACAGCCGCCGGACGACTATATCAGAGAGAGGGCGCCCAGCTCCCCCTTTTTGCCCACCCGAGGAGGGAGACCCCCACCCCCGCGGAGGTATACCTGGCCCCTGTTTTGACTTTCGAGTCATTGCCAGGTAGCACAGGAATTCTTCCTATCAATGAACTAACCATGAATGACTAACACCTTTACTAACCTCTATTACCTCACAATAAACCATTTACCTTTCTTGCATGCTCTGATCACTAAATTAGCACCTCAGCTATACCATAGAATGAAGATTGAACAATCTAGAGAGACGCTCCTATCACAGCTGTCCCCATCCTCCTCGCAAAGTAGATCCAGTCTCTCTCCCCTAAATACGTCCAGTATAGCCAAAATAGTACCTCTTACTAAGGCTCAGTTATATGAAAATATAAAGGCTTCCTATCGCCCTGTGCCACAACAGTAAATACCATCTTACCTAGTCCCCATATCTATTGAGAGCTCAATTAAGTCCATAAGACTCGAGATCCCTACTGTCTACAGGGTCCAGAACCGAGCCTATAAATCTAACTCCCGCCCCCAGTCAAATCAGTTGAAAGCTAGACACCAACCAGTGGTCACTACCCTGCAGTTTACCTCTAGCTCTGCCCTTGTGTTGTTCCGGAGTTGAGAGATTCCAGATCCGGCAGACTCCGTGGCAGAGAAGACTGATAGAAGCATCTGTCCATGTACAAGTCCTAACGTGCACCTTATAACCTTCACACAAATTCGTGGGTATATAAGTGTGTAGCCAGCAACGATCATCAAGAGATCCGACTTGAGAACTTCCTACATTTTGGACCATCTGGACGGCCGAGGAACCAGTCGTTAGCCCCCAACATCACCGGAAGCAAGATAACCAGGACCAGATCTACCCATACTATTCAAGATTCATGTTACTAGTACTAAGTGTTATAGTACTAGCTTGATACTCACCTATTAACTTTCTATAAAGTGGCTAAGACCTTGCCCAGTGTAATTCATATTTAACCATTCCATTTGGGACGTACTAAGCGATCAGTGTTTTTTAATTAACAGGCGACCTTGACTCTCGTAATTACCTTATTCAGATATTAAAACTCTATTGATATCTAACGTTCGCCCACTGATTTGTGTTCTACATATTTCTGCCTTAAGAATATCAAACTTAGTTCAGTACCCCCATGAGGTTACTAGAGATTTCCGTGTTCTATAATATACGCGTATCTAATCCTAACTGTGAGTTGCTACGTGGGCACACGACCAGCCAGCAAGAGGTAAAATCAGTGACATTGAATTATACGAATATATTGAGGTCTTCCAGTAAAATATAAACTTGCTAATTAAACCCGTGATCAGAAGAATATACCTGAACGTTGGAAGTGGGAGACTAGGCTCCATCCAGATCCACAAATGCTAGCAGTTCCCTTCTATCATTCGTTTTGTGCGAATATAACTATCTTTCTATGCTCTTTATTTCTTTATTTCAATAAACGTGAACTTGTGTCGTGTTACCGTGCGTTTATTTTGTGTTCTCTATTCCTCATACCTTGTATTGTGCATGCAGCCTTCTATACCCAGTCATTCAGAACTCACATTACCCAAGTTAAACCTGTAGAAAAACAGGGCATAACAAACATTAGTTTAGGTTAAAAATTAACAGGCTATCAATCAAATTAACGATAGCCTAACTTTATAATCTTAAATTAGGCTAGATTATAAAGTTATAAAGCCCTTCTCCAGAGACATATTCTTGGTCATTACAGGCCCATAGAAGGTTTCTAGGTGGGGCCAGGGGTGGCTTAGGTCCTCGATTTCTGCATGCTCTGCAGCATCACTGTCGGATGATGGTGGTGAACTGCTCCCCATGCTGTTGGCAGCTGCGGTAGGCATGATGGTAGACTCCATGTTCACTTCAATAGGCCGAACATATAAACAAAGTTGAAGTGCTAGCAGGTTGGAACTCTTGGACTGCTGTGTGTTGTAGGTGTTAGCTCGACGCTTGCTACTAAGTAAGTGAACAAACGTGAAGAGCCGATGTATAGGCCTAGATTCCAGAACACAGGTAGTTGGCTTGGTCACATGACTTTTTTTGGCTGGAGCTGCAGGAGCGGCCCAGGGCTGGCTGGCGGCTAGAATTTTTATTTTGCGGACTCGAGGTTTGCAACATGGAGGTACTTTCCAGAGCTTCAAACCCGCAAATAGGCAGCCATTTTGGCGCCAACGCTAATTCGCCAACAAAATGACACTTCCGCCATGGCGGAATTGGCTATTTGCGGAAGTGTTGGCTAAAGTGCCCAGCTCTGCAGTGCCAACTCGTGAGGGGTAGCATTCCAATCACCTACCACTGAGTAACACGTTATCTCTAATTCAGAAATTAGGCCACCAAGCTCCCCTAACTTTTCCAAATAAAGTTCTTCATTTTCTGCACACTGATACGGTAAGTAAACACAAAATATTGCAAATTTTCTGTGTCCCACTTCCAGCTGTATTCCCGCACACCAGCTTAAATTTGTCTCAATGGTTTTAATTACACTATCTAGGCACGATCTCCACATTATTGCAACTCCTCCTGGGGGGTGACCTGCCACAATACCATCACGTGTGTCCGTAGTGGAGACCCCGTACCCATGGAAATCTTTATCTAATATGTTCAAATTACCTAAGTCCTGTTTTGTGTACCAGGTTTCCTGAAGGCAGACTATGTCACTGGTCCTTAATGTAGATACGATGTCAGGTCGCAACAGGAGATTCCTCTTTGTTTTGGGGAGTCCTCTGCAATTGTATGAAGTTACTTTTATACTTGCTGCTGTTGTAGGTATCCCCTCCATTACTGCGAGTTGGATAGTGGTGTGCGATGCCTCCAAGTCCCAGAAGACTCTGCACTGTCCTCATTGGGATATTGTCTTGGTTCTCTGTACCAGTTGACATATGCATCTTCTGGCCACAGGTCAGGATTCATGAAAACATCTGGATCTGGACATTCGCTAGTTATACAAAAGGAGGCACAGGTAGTGGACCTGGAGAGGGTGGTCAGCTGTCTTACCTCTATATTTATATGTAGATTATCAGCCAAGTATGTCTTGAGATTCTCAGCAGTAACACTAGGGTTGAATCCTGTGGCAAACACCCTAGCTAGTCGGGGCCTTTTGATGGTATTGAGGCCAGTATCCTTGACCCTACCTTTAATTCCTGGCTGGTTTCTCGGTCTAGGGTGAACCTGCTCGCCTTCCCTAGAGTAGCGAGGCTTGCCATTCACCCATTTGACCATAGTTCATGGGTTTTCCCTTGCATTGGCTCCTTCATTTGGTTCAGTTTGTGTAGGTAAATTTGAGGATGGTGTAGCTGGCACTGTATTATCTTCTCTCGTTGCCGACGATAAAGATTGCTGTTGTGTTCGGTGTTGTTGCTGTTGTGGTCGCTGCTGCTGCCACACCTGGTGTTGCCTTTGATATGAATGCTGCTGCTGGGTTAGTTTGGATTGTTGTAGTTGTCGCTGGTGTTGTTGTTTTTGTTGATGCTGTTGCTGCTGCTGCACCTGCTGTTGTTGCTGCTGCACCTGCTGCTGTTGTTGCTGCTGCACCTGCTGCTGTTGTTGCTGCTGCACCTGCTGTTGTTGCTGCTGCATCTGCTGATGTTGCTGCTGCACCTGCTGTTGTTGCTGTTGCACCTGCTGGTGCTGCTGCTGTTGTGGTTGTTGCTGCTGTTGTGGTTGTTGCTGCTGTTGTTGTTGTTGCTGTTGATGCTGTTGTTGTATGGGTCGCTGTTGTTGCTGGGGCTGTTGTGTTTGGAGTTGTTGCAGCTGTTGCTGTTGTAGTTCAGCCTGCTGTTGCTGGTGGTGGTGTTGTAGGCCTATGGGTGGTTGTTGTTGTTGATGCTGTTGTTCTAGATGCTGCTGCTGTTGTTGTGTCACTTGTGCCTGTGGTTGAGGTGGCAGCGTTAGTAGAGTTATTTTCTAACTTATTCACTCTGTCAGCTACATTTGAAACCACACTGCTTATGTCCACTATGGTTTCTTTTTGACCTGTGGTACACTCTCTCAGTAATTTAACTTCCATTTGGGTGTTCTTGATTTCACTAAGTAGCACTGACACATCTATCCTATCAAATTGTATAGGTGGTAGGTCCTTTAGGTCCATGGCCACGAAAGTGGGTAAGCCCACAGCCTTACTCTCTTGTAGCAATTTAATAATGTCTTTAATGTTCTCAGCACCAACTCGTTTAATATTTCGATAATTGTTATCTTCACTAGTACCAATAAGATCGAACACTCTGTTCTTGGCTGCCACAATTTTATCTTCATCATAAAAGGGCACACACAGCTGCACAATACTGTCTGTAGGTAGACTATCTATTTTATTTGATATAAAGCATAACAGTTCGTTGATTTCAAGGCCATCACTATTTCGTCCCTGGGTTGAGATTGTCCCACCTCGCCCCGCCATCTTGTTTGATACCCAGATGACCAGGGGGGCATGTGAGGAGGTGTGTGGAGTGAGGAGAAGAGGGAGGGGAGTGAAAGGTACAGCATGGTGGACAGAAGAGGTAAGAATAGCTGTGGAAAAAAAGAAGAAAGCATATAGAGAGTGGTTGGGTAGTAGAGGGAATGAAGATTTCGAGAGACAGAAACGAGCGAGGTACATGGAGAGTAAGAGGGTGGTGAAGAGAGTAGTGAAGGAAAGTAAGAGAAGAGTAGATGAGGAATTTGGAAGGAATCTGAGTGTAAAATGGAGGGAGAGTAAGAAACTGTTCTGGAAAGAAGTCAAGAAAGTTAGGGAAGGTAGTAAGGGTGTGAAAGATAAGAACGGGAGAATGCTAGCCGAGAAGCAAGAGAGAGTCGAAAGATGGAGGGATTACTTCAATGAGTTGCTAAATGTAAGGAATGAAGAGCCAGCAAACATAGCTGGATATGGTATGGGAGGGAGAAGTAGTGGAGGAGGAGGTGGGGATCAGGAGGTCAGAATATAGTGTGGATGTTGGTGTATCGCTGAAAAGGGAGGGAATTGAGTGGAAGCTACCTATCCTGCTGTTTGCGGATGATACAGTTCTGATGAGTGATAATGAATGGGAGTTGCAGGGTCTGGTAAATGAGTTTGGGACAGTGTGCGAAAAACTGGATTTGAAGGTAAATGCGGGGAAGAGCAAGATTATGGTCTTCGAAAGGGGTGAAGTCACAGAGTGTGAGGTGAAGCTGAACGGTCAGGCTATGGAGATCGTCAACTCTTTTTAGTATCTGGGCAGTGTGTTGAGTAAAGATGGGACTATGGATGAAGAAGTGCGGGAGAGGGTACAACAGGGGAAGAGGGTTGTAGGAATGCTGAAAGCAGTAACAAGAAATAGGGTGGTCAGTATGGAAGTGAAGAAGTCCTTGCATGACAGTGTGGTAATCCCGACACTGACTTACGGAAGCGAAGCATGGACGTTGGTTGAGAGACTCAGACCAAGAGTGAGAGCAGTGGAAGTGAATTTCTTAAGAAGTGTGTGCGGAGTTACATGGAGGGATAGACAGACTAATGAGGAAGTAAGGAGGAGGTGTGGTGTGGAGGTAGATGTGCTGGAAAGTGTGAAAAGGAACAACTTGAGATGGTTCGGCCATATGGAACGTCTGGAAAGCGAGAGAATGACTAAGAGGGTGTACGAGAGTGAGGTGGAGGGACAGAGAGGGAGAGGTGGAAGGATGGAGTGAGGAAGTACATGAACGAAGGCGGTGCTGGTTGGGGGGAGGGGCATTGAATGACTGGGGACAGAGGTGCATGGGGGCGGTTCGTTCGTGGCCACCCCTTCGGGGATCACGGCGTCAGGCAATAGATAGATAGATATTATCATGTCTTCCTTAGCATTTTCACACATCAAATCACATACGAAAAATCACGAAATATAGAAGGTGCACTAGATTCCAGCACAAAAAGAACTAGGCTAGTTGGCTTGGCTTTTGGCAGGCGCTGGAAGTGGTGGCCGCGGGGCCGTATATACCACAGGTGGTGGGAGTTTTGCGGACCTCAGGTTAGCAACATGGAGGTAATTTTCAGACCTACAAATGCGCAGATAGGCGGCCATTTTGCCGCCAACGCAAGTTCGCCACCAAAATGACACTTTCGCCATGGCGAAATTGGCTATTTGCGCAAGTGTTGGCGAAAGTGCCCAGCTCTGATTATCGCTTATCAGAACTGTATCATCAGCAAACAGCAGTTTCCACTCGTTTTCCTCCCTTATCAGCGATACACCAACATCCACTGTTCTTCCTTGTATTTCTTTCATGACTCCATCCATATATATAGTAAACAACCACGGGGTCATCACACACCCGTTTCAACCCAACATTCACATCAAAGAACTCGCTCTGCTCATTCTCCACACGTACTGATGCCTTTGCACCCTCATACATGCTCTTTACTGCTTCCAGCAACTTGCCATCTACTCCGTATATTCGAAGTACTTTCCACATATCTTCTCTATCAACTCTGTCATAGGCCTTCTCCAAGTCCATAAAGGCAACATACACCTTTTGTTGCTTCTCCAGATATATCTCCAAAACACATTTCAGGGTACAAATCTGATCTACACATCCTAATCCATTCCTAAACCCGCTCTGCTCGTCACCTATCCATTTCTCCATTCTCGCTCTCAATCTCTCAATCACTACCCTATACTGTACACCTTCCCTACTACGCTTAGAGGAAATATTCTCCGGTGGTTACCACACACTCCTCTTTCCCCTTTACCCTTATATAGGGGGACTATTATGCCTGTCTTCCAGTCATCAGGTTCACTCCCCTTCTTCCATGCTAGTTGACACATTTTCCATACCCATTTTCACTACCATACCTCAGCATTTCCCCACACACTCCATCTATCCTGATGCTTTCCCCATCTTCACTCTTATCATGGCTTCACACACTTCTGACCTGATCCCCACATCCTCCTCCACTACTTCTTTTCTTCTCCCTCCCATACCCCATCCAACTTTGTTTGCTGGCGCTTCATTCCTTACATTCACCAATTCGTTGAAGTACTCCCTCCATCTTTCGACTCTCTCTTGCTTCTTGGCTAGCACTTGCCCATTCTTATCTTTCACACCCTTACTATTTCCCTTGCTACCTTCCCTAACTTTCTTGACCTCTTTCCAGAACAGTTTCTTACACTCCCTCCATTTTACTCTCAGATTCTTTCCAAATTCCTCATCCACTCTTCTCTTACTTTCCTTCACTACTCTCTTCACCACTTTCTTCTTCCTCGTACCTCGCTCTGTTCTGTCTCTCCAAATCTTCATTCCCTCTTCTACCTAACCACTCTCTATACGCTTTCTTCTTGTCTTCAACAGCTATTTTTTACATCTTCCTTCCTTCACTCCTCTCCCTTTTCTCCTTACTCCACACACCTCCTCACATGCTGCACAGATCTCTTCCTTATACACTTTGCTCACCTCCTCCACTTCCTCCATACCCTCCAGGTCAAACCTACCTAGTCGCCTTTCTACTGCTCTCCTGAACTCTTCCCTGATCTCCTCCTGCAACCCCTCCACCCTCCTCGCCATTCCACCTTCCTCTCGCCTCCCTCCAGCTCTCCTCACCCACTTCTTTTGTATCCTAATGTTGTATATAATGGTCAGACAGACCCCCCCAATACTCCTATACACCCTAGCATCCAGAGATATGAGTATCAATTATAGTATCGTAAATTAAAAATACTGGTAATCATAAACACTTATCAGTGACAAAAAGAGTGTACACATACATACACACAAGTTTAAAGACTGTTTCATCCACAGATAGCGTGGTTTTAATCTCTTTACTGTAGTACAGTACAGTACAATAAAGACTTGCCACAACACAGCCCCATCATGTCATAACAGTGGCCGATGTTCGTATAGCGCTAACAGTGTCTCAGCAAGACTCAACAAAGTCCCCCTGAAGCACTTGCACCTGGCGAAATTGCACCACACCAGCCTTAACTGTGCTACAGTAAGGCAGTAACAAGAAATCACCATAACTGCTACAGAGGTTGACTGCACCACCAAAGAGGCGGGCGGTGGGGTTGCTACATCCCTACGCCAGTCTACTGTACAGTATAGTGTATAAGTGTGAGGTGTAAATAGTAGAAAGGGAGGCAGACCGAGAATGATATGAAAAGTTAATGTTGAAAGATATCTATCTATCTATATACTCTGGCACATACCTATCTATCTATCTATATGCTCAGGCCAAATCCCCACTTTTCCTATTT
Source organism: Paralithodes platypus (assembly GCA_032716605.1). Taxonomy (NCBI): domain Eukaryota; kingdom Metazoa; phylum Arthropoda; class Malacostraca; order Decapoda; family Lithodidae; genus Paralithodes; species Paralithodes platypus. The sequence continues at coordinate 39,122,939 of CM064493.1, read as the reverse complement.
TCAACTCTGCGTAAGCAGAGTATAGTGGGTACCACAAAAAAAAAAGGTCTGTCGTCGTTGTTGTCGTCCGTCTGTCTCCAAACTCCTCCTAGACCGTTGGACAGATTTTCACCAAATTTCACACGGACATTTGTTGCGTGAATGCGAACGTCAGTCAAAAAAGATGTTTTTAATTTATGCAATAGTTATGATTTTAGGTCCAAAATATGGTTTAACCCCCCCCCCCCCCCAGCAATGATGGCGTTCTTAGTGTGTGAGCCCCGAAGGGCTCACACACTAAGAACGCATTCGTTCTGGGGGCGAAAACAATCTCGCTAGCATTTGCTAGGTTAAGTTAGTTTAGTTGGCATTAGAAGTGATGGTAGTAATAGTGGGATTGATGGTGATAGTAGTGATGATGGTGATAATAGTAGTGATGATGGTTGTAGTTGTATTGATGATGTTCACAGTAGTGATGATGACTAGTAGATATGATGGTGACAGTAGTAGATATGATGGTGACAGTACTAGTAGTAGTGATGATGGTCATAATAGTAGTGATGATGGTGACAAGTAATGATAGTTGTAGTGATAATAATGACAGTAGTGATGATGGTGTGAGTATTAGTGATGATGGTGAGTAGTAGTGATGATGGTGAAAGTTGTAGTGATGATGACAATAGTTGTGATGATGAAGATCATAGTAATGGTGATGATGCCAGTAGTAGTGATGATGGTGACAGTAGGATACATGATGGTAATACTTGTGACAGTAGTAATGATGATGGTTATAGTAGTAGTGATGATGTTAACAGTAGTAATGATGAGTGTAAGATGGTGGTGATGATAGTAGTAATGCTGGTTGATAGTTGTAGTATCAATGCTAATAGTGATTAAGATGGTTGTGACAATGGTGACAGTAGTAGTGATGATGGTGAGAGTGGTAGCAATGATTGTAATTGTAGTAGTGATGATCATAGTAATGGTGATGATGACAGTAGTCGTGATGATTGTGGCGGCTGTAGTGATGAAGGAAGTAGTAGTGATGATGGTATTAGTAGTGATGATGGTAACCCATCGCAGAGTTGGGTATGCCGTTTTGATTTTGGGCAAAACGGCACGTCTACTTTATTTTATTTTCCTCTATTTTATCAACTCTGCGTAAGCAGAGTTTGGTATCGCCCCCCCCGTATAGTGGGTACCACACAAAACAAAAATCTGTTGTCGTCCGTCTGTCTCCAAACTCCTAGACCGTTGGACGGATTTTCACCAAATTTCACACAGACATTTGTTGCGTGAATGCGAACGTCAGTCAAAAAAGATGTTTTGAATTTATGCAATAGTTATGATTTTAGGTCCCAAATATGGTTTTACCCTTTCAGGCGCACCCTTCATATTAATCGTCTCCCCGGGCCAGGCGCCTGATGGACTATTATCTAGTCCAACTTGCGCCCGACCCCTTCCCCCAAATGACCACGTGTTCATTCAACTATTCACGAGCATTCTCCATTCATTCCTCTTTATTACCACTTCCTTTGCCTGATCTATAGTCATTCCTCTATCATCCAAAGCTTGTCTTACACAGTCTCTCCATCTCAATGGGGGTCTTCCTGCCCTTCTATCTCCCCTTGTATCTGACTCATATATTCTCTTTTTAAGCCTTTCATCTCCCATTCGTTCAACATGACCATACCAGCTCAGCACTCTTCTGTCCACTCTGGCTGACAAATGTTCCTGCTGCCCCACTCTCCTACATATCTCATCATTTCTCAATCCGTCTCTACGAGTAACTCCACACATACTCCTCAAGCAGCTCATCTCCATCACATCCAGCTTTCTTCTCTCCTTTTTCTTCAGAGCCCATGTCTCAGCCCCATACATCACTGTTGGCACAACAATTCCTTGATACATTTCACTTTTTACTTGTATTCCAAGATTTCTCGTCTTCCACATACTTCCCATTGCTCCGAAAACTTTCCTTCCTTCACACACTCTGTTTTACCTCTATTTCCATACCTCCACTCCTGCTTATCGTTCCTCCTAGACATTTAAAACACTCTACTTGTTCCAATATTTCCCATCCAGCCTCACATCTAGATTCACCCTATGATCACCCCTATTACACACCATTACTTTACTTTTATTAACATTCACCTTCAGTTTCCTCCTCCCACAAACCACTCTAAACTCTTTGACTACCCGCTGCAATTTCTCCTCAGAATCCGCCACCAACGCTGTGTCATCAGCGAACAGCAACTGATGCAACTCCCAATCTCTACCATTCTTTCCTACTAAACCCAATCCTCTTCCCATAGTTCTCATTTTCACCTCCCTCACCACACCATCCATTGTGACGCACCCCAGTGCTTTGCAACGCAACCTGATTGTACTCCTTGGTACTCGACTGTACCGCCCGTGATCTGGCTACCGTCAGCCGCAATGTATATTGAGTGTGACAACTTATAACTATGTTCTTTGTATCTCTGCAAAGGTCTCGTCATGTGCTAACCAGTGGTGGGTTTTGTTTTAAGCCATGTCGAGACCTTCCATTTAATATTTAGTATCAATAGAGAAGTTGATAGATAAGACAATGGGAGTTCAGAGAGAGAGAGTGAGTTAGGCTTCAGAGCAAGAGGGTAGCAACGCGCCACGCTGCCGGCCGGGGGGTTGCCAGACGTATGGACTGGTTGGCAGCCCTGCGCTTATAGCTAGGCGCGACAGGGTTGGTAGTCCATTGTTGCCTGCCTACGCTGCCTGGGCTGGGCCCATGTTGTCGTACAGCACACTGCCTGGAGGCTGGCTGCGTGTTCCATGACCAGGTTGCCTAGAACCTTTGAGATTCTAACATCCCTTGCCCTCTCTCCCAACTTCTCACTGTTGCACTCTTTCTCTCTGACGACATTACTCTCATTTTATTCTTCTCTCTATTTAAATGCATAACCTTCCCTTGAGGTCCTAAAGGAGTTTCAGCACTCACCTCTCGTATTACTCTTAGGACAAGCATATATTTACATGTATTAGATTTAAGGGGTTAATGTGAACAGCGATCTTCTTGATGAGGATAGTTGGTGAACGTTCTACATGTTCACGAGTTATATGCCCCGCTCATCATCCCATTTGTGACTAGACTGGTGCCATGTGTAAGAGCCCGACCATGCCCAGGAGTTGTCTGTAGAGGGACGAGGACTTAGCCTTGATTTGCATACCGAGCCAGGAGCGAGTGTAGTACCCGAGACTACAGCTCGCTCGTAGTGCCGGTATAGTAGAGTAACGTAATTTATCTGTCCTTGTGTTCTCTACAGTCTTCTCCTGGGTTCTCGCTTTCGGTGCTGGGACTCGTTGTTCCTGTGACTTGGCCTGCTAGCTAGAACACATGGGGATGATGAGTGGGATATATCTTTATTTTACTATGCATTGCAGCTCTCTTTAAGTATATGTATGTAACCCTTTACAATACACATTACTCACACACAAGACAACACTATTAATACTTTCATGTATCAATTAACTGCACTGTCGTTTTGCTGCTGTGTCCGGAGTTCTGTTGCGTAGGGCGCATACGGACTCGGAGGGGAGACAGAGTGAGAGAAGCGAAGTAGCCTATGCGGTAGTAGGCTACCGGCGCAGTACTGTTGCCTGCAACCTTTTAGTTATTCCAAGTATAGATTCATTATTATAATAAGTGACTACTATTTATGTTCCTCCCATGTGTATTATTAGGTATCTACTGGATCATGAACATCTTGTATGCTACATGCTAGTGCATGTTAGTAGGGGACAGTTATTGTAGTGCACGCGCTTTCAAGTAGGCGTGTACATTTGTCATTTAGCATTTCACTGTCATACCTTTAGCCTGCTTCTATTCTACATTATTAGAGGCTTAATATTAACGTAGTTTCTTGAGTATTGCATTTCTTTAGTAATAACGTAACCTATAAATGTCTGAGGGAGTTTAGCCTCATAGCCTACCCCTGTTGTACACTTTCGCCGAGTTAAGGTACCTCGTTACCGTAGACGATAACTCTGTAGGGCGTTGGTGCTTTTGTTGTCTGGAGCATATAGTATTTGGGACTGGAATCGAGCGTGTCGTTGTCACTTAAGCCATTTCTGTCCTACGATCAAGAATCCCGAATATGTATTGCCGATCCAGCCGTAACACCATAAACATATTAAACAGCCATGGTGACAATACACAACCCTGTCGCAAACCTACCTTTACCTCAAACCATTCACTCAACCCACCATTTCCTACTCTAACACATGCTCTGCTCCCTTCATAAAAACTCTTAACTGCTTCCAACAAATTTCCTCCAATTTCATAAATCCTTAACACCTTCCACATTGCTTCACGATCTACACGATCATACGCTTTTTCCTAATCCATAAAAGCCCAAAATATCTCCTTATGCTTCTCTAAATACTTCTCGCATAACTGTCTTACTGCAAACATCTGATCCACGCACCCTCTTCCCCTCCTAAAACCGCACTGTTCTTCTCCTATTGCAACTTCCGTACATTTTATTATCCTCTCTATCAACACCCTACCATACAGCTTTCCAACCACTAGTAGGGTCATTTGCTTGGAATCCGTGACCATTTTGTTCCTACCTTTTTCTCTCGATGGATTTGACAACCTGAACCATTTTAAAGGAAAATTAGCTCCTATGCCCCTCTGAAAAATGACGGCTAACTCTGCTAGAGCCCAATATTCAAAATGGCCGCCAACGCCATCTTGAAAAACATGAAATGTAATATCTCTGGCATCAGATGAGCTACAAGGACGAATGAGGTGTCCTTTTTCACTAATTCTGGCATTACAAATCCACTGGAATGGTTATTGTATTGTATTGTATTGTATATTGTATTGTTATTGTATTGTATTATACTAATTGTACATACTAATCTGCCACTTCACTGTCACTACATGATTCACTGTATGAGCCACTATCAGAATCACTGTCCTCACTTTCACTGCTATCATCACTGTTGTTCTCTGCCTGCGGTGTATATATAATATTACTTTTTTACTGTTTCAGATGGATCGCATGCCCATCTGATGAAAATCGCCGACTTGTGAAGTGACCGAAATAATGGATAATAGAAGAGAGAGTGAAGAGTTAAGCTCGGTTCACACATACCCGTCCTGAGCTCCCGTCCTTCCCCGACCACCAAAAACTGTTGGACGGCATCAAACGGATGACCTTGTGTCCCGAGTGGGCCCGAGTGGCCACGTGTGGCCCTGATGCCCGACCTCAACACGTCACCGCCCCGGAAGACGGCGCATGCACGGCTAGTGGACGGAGATCTCAACACGTGACCGCCCCGGCAGACGGATCATGGGCGGCGACTTGGTGCCACGACCAGTCCCTTTGGAAGGCGACCTAATAAGTCTGAATACGACCTGTCTGAGACGCACTGTGACGGCACTGCGACGACACTGTGACCACAATATGATGGACGCAGTGTCGTCGGCGATGGCCCCCATCATGCATATATATTGGGGCGTGGCACAGAGACACCTCAGTCTCAACCAGCCCACTGAGTGCCAGCCAATTTTGACGGTGTGCTTCTGCCAGTGCCAGATTTTTTTTTTATTTTTTTTTGGCTTAATCTATCAAGTTGGGAGAGAAAGGAAGGATAATGGTAAAAAAAACACTCCCCTTGTCCATTTTCGCCAGAAATCAGGTCCCTGATGGTCCCGAAAGTAGCTGAAAAGACACTATAGACTACATAGACTTCTATGGTATCGGAATGTATGGGTAGGAGGGTCGTGGGAGGGTGGTTTGGGGGATGGTGGGGGGAAGGTAGAAGCATAATTGACTCATGTTACAAATATGAAGCCGATTGGTGAGGTAGTTTCGCCACCACGGATTTTCCTTTTTTTCCTTATCTTCGTACGGATACGCTGGAAGTGGGTGGTTGGAGGCGGTTGGGGGTGTGGTGGGGGGAAGGCAGAAGGGTAAGGGACTTGTCACACAAATATGGAACCGATTGGTGCAGTCGTTTCGCCGCTACAGATTTTCCTTTTTTTTCCTTCTGACGGGACCGACAGTCAGCGAGTGGGTGGGAGGAGGGATTTGGGATTTTTGTGGTGGGTAGCCAAAGGGTAAGGTACATGTGGTAAAAATATGAAAGCCATAGGTGCAGTCGTTTCGCTGCTACGATTTTTTTTCGGCGAGGACATATATATACGTCCCTGGCACTCAGCGGGTTAAAATTGAAATTTTTCTACCAACAAATATACAAATTAACAATTAAACCTACGAAGATGCAAGCCAACTGCATGCTACTATACAGTATCGATAAGGGCAGATTTCCACTTGAGGGATTTTTTATTTTGACGGCGGCTTGGGAACTGAGATAGGACCACACGCGGCTGGCTCTTTTATGGACGCTTGGTGGGCAGGGACTAGCGGGGTCGCCGCGGGGTGATCACGTGAGGCGACGTTGGCACGTCGCAGTCTCAACTTTCAAATATTTTGGTCGGGGCATAGACTACGTCTGGTAGCGTCTAGGCGGCGCATAGACGCTTATACACGGCGCCTATGCGCTGACCAGTCACGTGGGTGACCCGCCCTTGAACCGAGTTTGTCGGTTGGTCCGTCCTGATCCGTTTATTTTTGGTATGCCAAAAAGGCACGGCTCCCTCGCCGCCGCGGCCCGTGTTGTGGCGTCACTGTACGTTCATGAACAGACCATACCCGTTTATGTCGGAGTCCTTGCACGATTGCATATGTTTTCAGTGGTCGGGGGAGGACGGGAGCTCACGACGGGTATGTGTGAACCGAGCTTTACCAGACAAGACATTAAATGAATACGAGTGCATTTTACTCTGTGGTAAGCGATGTACCGCAGATGATCGTTTGGAAAACGATCCGCCGCCGATGCTACCGCCGCCGCCAACACCGTGAACGACCGCAGTGTAAGTTTTTTTTTTCGTAGTCTTTGCTTTCCTTTTCTAATGTTCCTGGACTTTGCTATTACCCCCTCCTTATTTGTTATTTCGTTGTTTATTCCATTATTGTGTTTCTTCCTTACTTGATGATTGGTCCAACTTATTACTCTGGTAGCTTAATGGCCGTTGCATGCAAAGAAATACAGGTGAAATGAATGCAAATTTGTCTAAATGACACAGGATAAATAAAAACACTGTAATAGATCATGCCCGGTGCCAATTGTAATAGTAATCCTGTCCAGATCGCCAATTGTAATAGATCATAAGACTAATAGGTTACTGTAACACTTGCCCATTATCTAGGAAATACACCTATAATTGATAAGTGTCGTTACTTTAGATCAAAAATAGACAAATATCCCTTGTGAAATTATGGCAACAAAAGTCCCAGAACATGCTATACATTTATATATATACTGACTCGATGCAGTAATATATTTGTTGAAAAGAAAATTGCAGTTCCCAGCTTGCGGGATAATAGAGTACACGGATTTATTCTAATGATAGGTATATATTGATAATAATTATATTCTTAAAGTTAGTAAGAATTAAAGAAACAAACATTCCTACTAAAATGGTTTTATTGAATAGCGACACTGAAATTTCATTAATCAAAGAGACAATTTCATTCACACACTCAGCCACTCAATCTAACCCACTTATAATAATAATAATAATAATAATAATAATAATAATAATAATATTTATTCAGTTGGCAATTTACAGAGTTGGTACCACATAGTATGTTACAAATATATATGACATGTACCAGCCTTGCATAATTCCAACTAAGGATAGCCCAATAAGGCCGTTAGGCGTATTTCCATTGGGGTCCTTGTGGGATTAGGTTAGCTGGGGAAATGGGGAGGATAAAGAAATAGATACTTTAGAGAAAGTATTTCTAGGGGGTTATTTTAAGATACCTTACATCCTATAGTAAATATCATTAATCCGTAATCAGTAATCATTTCAGTTTGGTTTGTCTATCTCTTATGTCGTATTTAGTAGTAGACATAAGCTTGGTGCTCCCTTCTCGCAGCTGTCCGGTTCAGGTGTTCCTTCAGGCTACGTCTGAAGGAATACAGTGTTCTCTTTTCACGGACTGACTGGGGTAGGTCGTTCCAGTCTTTGATGGCAGTGAAGAAGAATGTTTGCTTACCCTGTCCTTGGATTCTCGGGACCTTAAAATTAAACATCCTGTTTCTTGTATTATGTCCACTCCTCTCATTTGCTTTAACAAAATCATTCTTTATCTAATCCACTTACCTAAATACAATTACCCAGTATTATAACTACCCCTAAGATTACCCCAAATAATTATACTGATTACTGCTAGTCATACGAAATCTCACATCAACCAACCCTTTAGTCTACTGTGATACTGATATCGTCGCCTAGCCCAGCAAATGACCGCATGATCGAATAAGGTACGAGATTTTCCCACACTCACAGTACCAGTCAATCACACTCATCACTCTCTCTCTCTCTCTCTCACCTCCTCACATCAGTTACGTGACTCGCTAGACTAATGAGAGTTGCCTAATCAAAGGGTCTCAAAAAGGGCAGTACGACAAGCCCTTCAAGCCGACAATCCTCTAGCGGTAGCCATCACCCTCTGTGGGGTTAAGATGCTACGGCGTCACTCACCGACACACACACACCACACACACGTGACTCGCTAGACTAATGACAGTTGCCTAATCAAAGGGTCTCAAAAAGGCAGTACGACAAGCCCTTCAAGCCGACACTCCTCTAGCGGTAACCATCACCCTCTGTGGGGTTAAGATGCTACGGCGTCACTCACCGACACACACACCACACACACGTGACTCGCTAGACTAATGAGAGTTGCCTAATCAAAGGGTCTCAAAAAGGCAGTACGACAAGCCCTTCAAACCGACACTCCTCTAGCGGTAACCTCACCCTCTGTGCGGTTAAGCGTTACGGCGTCACTCACCACACCCGCACACATCCACACACATCCCTGGCCACGTGCATAGCTCAACAGTGAGATATCGCCGCAGGGGAACTATGTCGCCCTGGGCATCCCTAGCTTTTAGCAAGCCCTCTGTGGGGTCATGCTTACACCTGCCATTCTTGGCCATAGCATTAAGCTAATTTGGTCGGCGTCACAACCTTGGCCATGTGCACGGTCTGGCTCATACTTGGGGACTGGCCGACACACACACACACACCACCACACATCATGCCGAATTCAGACATACATTGACACTTGTCTAACTGAATTGGACTCACCTGATTATGGTTGAATTAGGGCACGAGGTGCCTTCGCAGCCCTGCCGACCCATTCATCGCGGGCACAACAAAAATGGACTATCTCGTTGGGGTCGGGCAGGAGGAGAATAAGGCCTGTCCTGGGCATTCCTGCCCCCTTTATAACCTCGGTTTTCCCCTCCCCCATCACATTTTGAATTTGGTGCCAATGAAAAGACTGGACACTCCCTATGACCATGCCTACAACATGAACGCACACACACATGTACGCGTAACGGCGGCCTACCCACGCTCACAAGCAAGAACGCACACACGCACACATGTACGTGAGGCGCCTAGCGGTACACAGGCCTATGCCCGTGCCGCCACCCCTCACCTCTCCCTTTCTCTACAGCTGTTCCCGCCTCCCCAATTTTTCCCGTGCTCGAGAAATATACCTAACCCTATAGTATATAATCACAGTCACGGCCTGACCCGTGACATTCCCCCCTACTAACATTGATTTTGCTCTGCTAAAATCACTCAGGTGTCATTCATAGTGTCTTCCATACTGTAGTGTGAGTCTAACCTGTCGCTGGTGCATTAAATGATCGCCCTTGAGTAGAAAAACCCCTCTGCATTTACGTTAAAATTTCTACTGAAAGGGGAAAACTCCTGAGGTCTCATTCACAGCCAGCGACATAAACCTGGTGGTTAACCCACTTATTTTTACAGTGAAAACTAGTGGCTTTGCCCACTCATTTACAATGAACACACAATTAAGCTCAGCTAATGTCATGTAAAAAGAGATGTTGTAAGACACGGTTTAAATGAGGTATGTGAAGAAACAGTGTAATAAGAAATCGGCTCAACTCTATGGACCGCTGGGTATAAACATTTGTTTTGACTTGATGAGGGATCCTTGGGCGTAGTTTCTTGAGGGCCAGGATTCCTGCCGTGGGTTCTCCAATCTCCCGACGAACGCCTGGCTGACTCAGTACCTGTATAAAATTTGGAAGCGGCAGAATAAAAGCGAACAAACAATATTTCATTCCCTCCCCTCCTGTATTACATATCACTCTACTTATTGTTGACTCCCTCTATCATCAGTCTCCCCACTATTTAACCCGACTTACGCCCCAGACCTCATTCAACGATGGCCTTCCCGAGTTTTCACCTGATGCTGGCTAGCAATATGCACTGTTGCTATTCACCACAGCACCCAGACTCTCCGCGAGCCTAAGCCGCGCCCCTGGCGACACCTGGCACCACCACACACATCCCACACTTTTCCCAAGTTTAAGCAGGATCGAGCCTCCTCTGACGCTCTCTCTCTGTCTCCTCTAACTTTTCCTATGGTCTTCCCTTTCTATCCCAACCCTTGCTGCTACGCAATCCCTCACTTATTTAGTATTCGTCCTATCCAATGCTCGTCCCTCCCTCTCCCCCTTGTCCTTGACAAGGAACAACATATTTTTAAGAGAGGAATAGAACAATCAAAGAAAACAAACAAATCTCGCCCGACACACAACTGACCCATATAACTGAAACTGTCTAGATTTATGATACCGGAATAAGAGAAACAACAACGACTCGGCCGGATTACAAACACTTCCCTCTATCCTTAAACGATCGATCACAGCACCCGCGTATGATAAACTAATTTAAAGGAAACTATTCCACATAACACCTACTGCCTAAGATTTATGACACCGGAATAAGAGAAACAACAACGACTCGGTCGGATTACAACACTTCCCTCTATCCTTAAACGATCGATCACAGCACTTGCGTATGACGAACGAAATTAAAGGAAACTATTCACATGGCATAAAATCACTGCGACAATCTCAAAAAAAAAAAAATCAACAGAGATCAATTATAGACAAGCAAACAAAAATTATCGGACACAATTACTTCACAAAGCGAATTGTAGAACTAAATATTATGAAACAATGTGGGGCGCGCGAGACTTGACCACGAGGGGAAAGAAAAAAAAAAATTTCCCGCGTGGGGTTACTTTTGTATGAACACAATTATACAATCTATCCTTCATTATCCCGTACATCTAAATCAGAAACTGGTCCTGTATCACGTTCGCCACTTGTAATAGATCATGCCCGGTGGCAATTGTAATAGTAATCCTGTCCAGATCGCCAATTGTAATAGATCATACGACTAATAGGTTACTGTAACACTTGCCCATTATCTAGGAAATAAACCTATAATTGATAGTGTCGTTACTTTAGATCAAAAATAGACAAATATCCCTTGTGAAATTATGGCAACAAAAGTCCCAGAACATGCTATACATTTATATATATACTGACTCGATGCAGTAATATATTTGTTGAAAAGAAAATTGCAGTTCCCAGCTTGCGGGATAATAGAGTACACAGATTTATTGTAATGATAGGTATATATTGATAATAATTATATTCTTAAAGTTAGTAAGAATTAAAGAAACAAACATTCCTACTAAAATGGTTTTATTGAATAGCGACACTGAAATTGCATTAATCAAAGAGACAATTTCATTCACACACTCAGCCACTCAATCTAATCCACTTACCTAAATACAATTACCCAGTATTATAACTACCCCTAAGATTACCCCAAATCATTATACTGATTACTGCTAGTCATACGAAATCTCACATCAACCAACCCTTTAGTCTACTGTGATACTGATATCGTCGCCTAGCCCAGCAAATGACCGCATGATCGAATAAGGTACGAGAGTTTCCCACACTCACAGTACCAGTCAATCACACTCATCACTCTCTCTCTCTCTCTCTCTCTCACCTCCTCACATCAGTTACGTGACTCGCTAGACTAATGAGAGTTGCCTAATCAAAGGGTCTCAAAAAGGCAGTACGACAAGCCCTTCAAGCCGACACTCCTCTAGCGGTAACCATCACCCTCTGTGGGGTTAAGTGGCTACGGCATCACTCACCGACACACACACTAAGCACACGTGACTCGCTAGACTAATGAGAGTTGCCTAATCAAAGGGTCTCAAAAAGGCAGTACGACAAGCCCTTCAAGCCGACACTCCTCTAGCGGTAACCTCACCCTCTGTGGGGTTAAGCGTTACGGCGTCACTCACCACATCCGCACACATCCACACACACCCCTGGCCACGTGCATAGATCAACAGTGAGATATCGCCGTAGGGGAACTATGTTGCCCTGGGCATCCCTAGCTTTTAGCAAGCCCTCTGTGGGGTCATGCTTACACCTGCCATTCTCGGCCATAGCATTAAGCTAATTCGGTCGGCGTCACAACCTTGGCCATGTGCACGGTCTGGCTCAGACTTGGGGACTGGCCGACACACACACGCACACCACCACACCACCACACACACGCACACCACCACACATCATGCCGAATTCAGACATACGTTGACACTTGTCTAACTGAATTGGACTCACCTGATTATGGTTGAATTAGGGCACGAGGTGCCCTCGCAGCCCTGCCGACCCATTCATCGCGGGCACAACAAAAATAGACTATCTCATTGGGGTTGGGCAGGAGGAGGCATTCTGGCATCCTGGGCATTCCTGCCCCCTTTATAACCTCGGTTTTCCCCTCCCCCATCACATTTTGAATTTGGTGCCAATGAAAAGACTGGACACTCCCTATGACCACGCCTACAACATGAACGCACACACATATGTATGCGTAACGGCGGCCTACCCATGCTCACAAGCAAGAACGCACACATGCACACATGTACGCGAGGCGCCTAGCGGTAACCTAAACAGGCCTATGCCCGTGCCTCCACCCCTCACCTCTCCCTTTCTCTACAGCTGTTCCCGCCTCCCCAATTTTTCCCGCGCTCGAGAAATATACCTAACCCTATAGTATATAATCACAGTCACGGCCTGACCCGTGACAAACACAATATACCGTTTGGTATTCTTAACTATATTAAAACACTGTAAAGAGAAATACACTTTTCACTGTGATACACAAATCAATACGATTATTACTTTAGTCAACCACGGAATATATTGGTAGGCCTATTATTGGCGCAATGAACTACTTCTTATCACCACATCAAAGTTAACTAAAACCCTTCAACAGGTGACCCCAAGGCCACTACCCTAGTAAACACACACTCGGTCACTAGGTTCATAAGGCGTACAACAGCTCACAATGGGGTGAAGGTTAGCTCAAGGCTCAATAACACCAACAGCATCCTGTCTCAGTACAGCCACTAGGTCATGTCCACTGGGGTGGACACAGGACTCTGCACCTGGTACTTCTCCCTGGACTTCGCTCCTGACCTGGGACCTGGTATTAACATTACCATTAATAAAACTGACAAAATTCTATATCTTAATTCATATCAACATTACAAAAGTGGTCAAATGTATCAATTAAGAGACAACAAAATAACGGTTGTATAAATTGTTGGGTCAGATAAATTTTACTTAGTTGACCCTCAAACATATATAAAGAAAAATGGTCCAAATAGAAAACGGAGGGTTGGGGATACAGATATATTTTACTTAGTTGACCCTCAAAAATATATAAAGAAAATAGTTCCAAATAGAAAACGGAGTGTAGGCCTATATACACCCTACTCACAAAGGAATGTTGGTTTGTTTGTTTGTTTGTTTTGTAGATGTTTAGGTGACAATCACCACGGTCGATCTGGGGATCCGCCGCTGATGAGCTCGTCCTGGAATCTTTACGACTCTGAATCTTACGATTCTGTACAGGACTGAACATGCCATTTTTATCGGCAATAGCTCAGAGAAGAGTGTTGAGAGGGGAGAAGGGGTGTTGGAGAGAGAGGAAGGTGTTGGAGTGGCTTTGTTATGTGTGTTTTGTCTGTATACGTCGTCAGGATGTCCCCTGACTGGGTGCAAGCATGTGAAACATGCTAGGATGTACTACCGCACCCACTAAATGTCCGCCGTGGCAGGGATTCGATCCCGGGTCTTTCAGATTCACACGCGAGCGTGCTCACCACTGGACCACCACGGCTTACATTAAGTTACATATACTGAACTCGACATAGGCTACGGGATATCATTGCTGTGATAATACTACACTAACATAATACAATTAACATTATTATCTTATACATAATTAATAAGGTTGGCAGGACAAATAATATGGAATTTGAAATCAAATGATTAATTATCAGACGGAGTGAATAATTTCACCTTCGACCAAGACAAAGGATGTCGTATAATTTCGTAGTTACATATAAGAAACTGGGCTTAAAAATGGTCTCAAACTTATCTTAAATACTTCACAATTCACTTCAACTCACCTTCAACTGAAGGTTTTATCTAAACACAACACAAAAGGAAATGTATACTGAGTTAAGCCAAATATTCCCCCTTAGTCCGCCCGTGGCTGGCGACTGGGAGGGAATGAAGGCACCTAGAGAGGTAGGACTCGGGGTCAACGTCCTTTGTCATAACAACAACCATACCTTGATTAAATGAGCTCCTCAACTTACTTAGGAGTCTAATAAAACTTTCAAAGGATAATTGAATTACTTTTATATAATGTAAACGAATTTCAGGCACAAACATGTTAACTATTACTTACGATATCGTAGGTAAGACTATAGTTTTTAAGTTGGAGGTAGGATTCATAAATTTCGACCTGTCAAACCCCCTTGAGGTGGGCACTTGTCGCTAAGGCCTCAGAATCATGGTGTCACACTAGAGACCCGGTACAAGCAATTATTAGGCCAAATATCAGCATTATACTACATTCACAAAGTTAAAGTTATGCTTTGCAATTAACTTTATACACCTGGAAGTGATTAAATGGCCAAAACAAGTAAATTTCATTCTAATTCCAAAACAACATTGCTCCGATTGTGACACCCCTTTTCTAAACTTAATATAACAATACCAAACAATTATATTTAATATGTAAAGTTAGAATAATGACCCTCGTACCTATGAGACACCATTGGGCCTTTTTAATTATTTATTTTTTTAGTCATTACAATTTAATATTTGTTAACTGATATCTTAATCACGATAATAACATAATACCGAACATTTCACCTAATCTCAACACTGACTGGGTCATTATTGGGCTTAAAGTGAGTGAACAGTAAAAGTCTTGGTGTAAATATTGCCAAAATCCAGCCTAGTCAATTTAGACCCCTTACAGCAGCAGTGCAAATACTGGTACCGAGCTGGATACACAGGCCTAGTTTGCCTTTTTCCAGAGGATCTACTGTAAGAAACTGTACTGTAAGGAAAACATTACACCTGAGAAGTGGGAATCCATCCGGGAAAAGTCTTTACAATGGAAAGAACTTGATAAGTTTCAACATATACATGAAAATGTGGATTGGGAGAAGGGACTAAAGGGTCACCACATGCATAGCACTTGTTACGCATCATTATCCAGCAAGCGGAAAAACGCAAACACAAATCCGAGGAACGTCTTGAAAGAGATGAAGCATCAGATCAACAAGACCCTTCCCCAGAGGCCAGTGCACCTAAAAGGCTCCGCTCCAGTATGGGTGTCCTTCACGATAAGACTCTATGTGTGTGGTGCATGAAAGGGGCATACAAGAGTAGTGATCGTGACAAGCAGATTTTACTCCTATCAACAGTAGATGCCTGGACTAAATTCAAGTTACATACTGTCCGTCTGGAAGATGAGGTCATGAGATTGAGACTTGACACTCTGATTGCATCCATCCCAGATAGTCAAACAGCATTTGGGTTGGAAATCCGCTACCATCGTGTGTGCTGGCGCAAATATGTAAGCGACCACAAGCCCCTTTCAGATGAAAGCACTCAACATCTGCAGCGTGTAAACCTCCGAGAGGCCCAAGCTCTCTTCTTTCATCATATTCGTCAAGTCATCTTCAAAGACCATGAAATTCGCACACTGCAAGGCCTGCTGCAGGACTATAAGTGCATTATCTCAAATCACGGACATAACTCAGTAGTAAAATCCAGCTACTTAAAGGAAATTCTCGTCAATGAATTTGGGGAAGACATCGGATTTCATGAACGCATTCAAAAGAATGTGAGTGAACTGGTATATGATACAACAGCAGCAGGTACATACATCGAGGCGGCAATATCTTCATTGGGTGTCAGCAATGATCAGTTGGTGATGAATGTTGCGGCACGACTCAAAGAGAAAGTCATCAGGACAAATACTATATCCCTGGCTCCCATATATACACGAGTTGGAGAGAGAAGAAGACCTCAGTGAGCTCCTGCTGAAGCTGCTCACATGGCTGAAACACCCAAATAAGTCTGCAATTGATGACAGTCCATCCGTCCGATCGATTGCATCTATCCTCACAAGCTACATCACTGGAAAACGCACTGCATTTGAGATAAATCTCTCTGTCTTGCTACATGGACTGACCAAGAGTAGGGAGATAGTCGACATAATGCACAAAGATGGACTGGGCATCAGTTACAATGACGTACTTATGCTGCGAGATTTTTGGCTGGTCAATGACCTCAAGTGCTCATCTGATTGCCCCTTCGAACTAGCTGAGGGTAAGCCTGCTATCGCTATAGTCAACAACGATGACTTCAAGAGCGACACACTGACTGGTGCTGGCCAGTCACACCGCACTAATGTCATGTTTGTGCAGCCAGAATAATTTGATACAGAACTTCCTTCCGAGAATCACGAGGATAGACCAGTTCCCGGTGCCAACTTTGCATCAAACCTCTCGACAACTCTCAAAGAGCTCGGAAGTGAAATGCAAAAAGTCAACCCATACAAGACAGCGAAGCGCGGGGAACCACCTCTCAGGAAGCCACCAGCTGATCAAAGTACTCCTCCTCCTGACGCATCAGTGCAAAGAATTCGTGGTGTGATCCATGCATTGGCCAGGGCGCAAGATGACCGAACGAGACCTAAGCCAGAAGAACAGACTGTGCCTGGGTTTTCAGGGTTTCACGCCAGCATGTCAAATGCAGATGAGAAGAGTCGAGCAATATACCACATGACCTATCCCAACCCACCCAGTAAGACAATTCTCAATGATGTGATGTGTAAGCTTGCAAAATCAATCGAAGAAAAAAAAGATGCCTTTTGCAATAATTGTTGGTGATCATCCTGTCTACGTGCTCATGCTAGAGTTGAAAAGTGAGAATGCTGAGGTGTTCAGCAAAATCTTACCATTCATGGCACCCTTCCACATCCAAATGTCGTTCATCTACACTATATACAAGAGGTTTAAGGGATCTGGCATCTCAGATGTGTTGGTGGCAGCTGGTGTTATAGCAGACGGGTCTGTTGATCAGGCCCTTCGTGGAAAACATGTTAAGCGTGGGGTTCGCTGCTTGCGACTATTCTACGAGACTCTGGTCCACCATGTCATAGACAAACGTTTGGAAGATTCCCCTCTATCTGAAGAAGTAAAGGCATCCCTTGCCAAGCTTCGACATCCGATTGATGCACAGGAACTTGCAGATGAACATGCAGAGCTAGAGAGAAATGCTGAGCTGAAGGACCTCGTTGATGCTCTCTTCAAGGACTTTGAGGGTGCCCCACAAGCAGAATACTGGATGTCATTCATGGAAATGGTTGAGGTTCTAACTCAAAATATCCATGCAATCAGAACAAGCAACTGGACTGAGTTCAAGTCCTCACTCAAGCTCATGCTTCCTTTGATGCAAATCTATGATAATGACAAGTATGGTCGGCATCTCCTCGATTTCACCGCAGTGCTTGATACCCTTCCTGTCGATCAGGCTGCATTCATGGAGAGTGGTATGTTTGCACAGTCAATGACAGGAAAACCATATTCGTGTGTTGCCCTCGACATATGGATAGAGTCAACAATGAATAAGGGCTCTAAGCTGAAGTCTGGTGAAGTGGCAGATTAGTATGTACAATTAGTATAATACAATACAATAATTAAAATGCCCCAGAACGAGATGCCCACCACAGAAGCCACGAGCGAACACCACACAGAAACACCCGAAAGAAAGCCCCTCAGAACGAAAGGACCAGGTGACCGAGCCAACCAGTTCAGACAGGCCGAAGCCCGCAGGGCTAAGCAGCTCCAGACCACACCTGCCTACCCCTTCTAAACACTGACCTTTCCCACACCTCGCGTATACACTACCCTCGTGTCCTATACCTCTACCTACATGATAATGAACATAAATACACCTTAAGTTAATACACCCATGCTCTGTCCCTAAGTTAGGATATTAATATCAACATACCCTAAAATACCTTGTCTTGCCAGACTAAGTTTCTGAAGACCAATCGCCCCCATTATAGGTTTGACTCCTGTAAGGAGATAAAGAAAACCTAATATTTAGTAGTGGCCCCGTAATCATTGACGAACATGCCTATTACATAAGGCATCCTCTTCAAACACTAATCCGCCGTAGTTTGAATCTACCGCGCAGAGCATTTAAAATCTGAGGAGCCTTCATCATGAGCGCACGCGACCTCACTCATGGCTTCAGTCATTATGAATTGGGTTCTCACTACGAAAAACTTCTTAAAAAATAAAAAAGAAAAAGAAAATAAGAATAACTATCCAATAAGCTTTCCATCATATCGTGGATGTACTTGTGTGGATCTTTGACCAGACACTGATTCAGGCGTCATTCTTCCTTCACTGACATATCAAGTAAACCAAAATCCTTAATACATCAACGAATGGGAAGGGGATGGTCGGGAGGGCCCCAGTCGTCAATGATTACGGGGCCACTACTAAATATTAGGTTTTCTTTATCTCCTTACAGGAGTCAAACCTATAATTTATTAGTGGCCCCTCCATCATTGACGAACATGCCTGATTTCTAAGACTGGAGGGGGACATTCGTAATCATATCATAACTCTAGAAAAGCAGATAATCAAACAACCACATAGTATTCTTACTTTTGTAAAAAAGAGATATTCGGGTGCATAAACTTTATACAGCCTAAATCTTCAAAAAGGGGTACAAGCAGGAGCGTGCTTCAAAGAAGCCTGCTTGAAAAAGGGTTAACTCTGAGACTCTGTGCACAGATCTGCTAGTTAAGAAGGCACCCCACTTAAAGTAAGTGGTGAAAACTAAAAACTTATAAGTTTACATGTGCACATATAAACCCCATTAACTAGTGGATATATTCCTAAAAATATAACCAAACATAAATGAATTCTTGTACATTCGTAGAAGTACTGAACTCGTGTACTTATGCAGAAGTAATTACTTCAAAAGTAAAAGTCGTAGTTGCAACTACCGAGATTTCTCAAAATCTATTGCTTCACAGCCAAAGCTACTTACAACAAGAATTGTTGTAACACTACTATTGGCCTTTAGCACAATTTCCTGCAATGAATACTACAGAGAAATTTTATAATACAATGCCTACAACCAGTATCACAGCTCGTATGTTCCGAACACATACTCCGGAGGGGTCTAGGGTGTCCTATGTCACACTGACTGCACCCTCCCCCCCCCCCCTTTTTCTTGAAATTAAACAAAACGTGACTAAAAAGGGCCACCTAGACCCTCTGCCGTAAAGCTATACATGGCAAGGAAGGTTTGTCCAGAACTACTGAAAGGTATCGAGGCAAAAACTCCTGATTAGAGGCCCACAACTGTGTGGACGTAATAACTTCCACCGAAAGATTATTAAGGAAACGTAAAGAGGCTGTCCCCTTGCGTAAATCGTGGGTCTTACCCACAACGCCGGGATTCTTCTCTTTAAAGTCCTCGACCAAGAGAGAAGCCAGTGTACGCTCCATCAAGCGTTCACCCGGACTTGCGACCCATAAAGCACCCTGGTGATTTAGAGGTGCCACTCTTAAATATTTGGTTAGAGTTTGCACTGGGCAAAAAAGATGGTGCACCTTTCCCCTGTTTAACGCCGGCACCGTGAACTCTGAAAACACGTGTTCACTGTGCTCAATCTTGGCTATGCATCCTGGGGAAGGTGCAATGTGAATACACTCATGAAGCCTATCAAACCTGAGGCAATTAGGTGCGTTGCTCATCGCCGCCAGCTCAGATACTCTGTTCCCGGTAGCCAAAGCCATAAGGAATACTGCCCTTTTGTAAAATCTGCAGTCTTTGGTACATACGGGAACGAGAATAACGACGATGCTTTGTCCAGAGACCATGTAGGCCTGAGCTGACTGGGAGGTGGGCGGAGTTTAAAACCTGCCCACATAAATCACTTTCAGATAAATGTTTCTGCATGAACAGATAAATTAAATAATAAACAACCAACGCCACCGAGGGCACAGTTTGTTTTGTTCTAAGAATCCGAGACGTAAAAGCTTGCCAATGCGATTGAAACTGTCGCTTTGTAGACTGGGTATATTGATTCGTGAATATCTTGGTCACGTCGCTACCATATGGTGCTAGCCACTTGGCCTCCTGAATGTCCAAAATGAACAAGTCCACGAGGTTTCTAGGTTGCCAATTGTGTTCTAAGTGGAACAACCCGACCAGGAGTGACACTGGGTGCGGGCACCACGTGTTCAAATGCTGGTACCACACTGCGCCGGCCACAGGGGCGCGATTAGCGAGACTATGCCTCGCTAATCCTGTAGTTTGTTGACTACGTGGCACATTAGAGACGCGTCTGGTGGCGGAAAATAAATAAATGGAACTCAACCTGTTCTCGTCCGTCATCAGAGCGTCAGGTCCGCCCGCCGGCGTTATCGTCCGGCGGGTGAGGTACAGTGGGAGTTTGTGAGTCTTCTCAGACGCAAACAAATCCACTTGTGGATGGTAATGCTCCGCACACGCAAGAGCGCCCATTCTACTGTTGTGCTTTGTCGCTGAGACAGAGCGTCTGCCCAGACGTTTGCTACGCCTGGGAGATAAGATGCGTGAAGATGAATGTCCAGCCTGTTGGCTAGTATAAAAATCTTTTCTGACACGTTTAGCCACTTCCGAGATCTCATTGACCCTTGTTTCTGACTACAGTGAACCGCATTCAGATTGTCCATTCTGAAGGCCACCGACTTGCCCCGTATAGCAGAGCCGTGAGCCTGAAGGACAGATAAGGGGACTAGTAAGTCTTTGACATTGATGTGGAAGATTTCTAAATAGGACCAAAACCTTTGACCCTGATGCCCGAGGTTTGACTAAAAGCCCCAACCTATCGTTCCTGACGCATCCATGTCCACCCATACCAACGGCAGAGGAGAGGTTCATGACATGACTGCGTGCAACATTTCTCTCGTCGCCCAAACCGCTAGTAAGTTGTGTAATAACGTTGGGATAGGCCATACTATCCCCGCCGGTAATAGTGGGACAAATTTGTTGCCCTCCCAGATTAAACGTTAGATTTACAACCGGCCCAACTTCACAGTTAGCTGAACCCAGTTGAGAGAACCGACTAGAGATTCCCAAAGTCTCTGTGTCGTAGTCAGACTGTGGAGAAACATAAACAGTTTTTGCGAAATCTGTTTCGAGTGTCCACACTCTGACTCAGAGTGAGAGAAGCTGTGTCCTCGACCAGCCCTATCCCCTGAAATACTTGTGGGGGAACAAGGGTTTGACTTTTACTAAGTTGACCTTGAATCCTAGAGATTTGAGATGGTTTAACGTAACGTAGACATGAATGATGCGTAACTATTCTGTTTCTGCCACCACCAGGTAGTCTCCCCGAAACCACCATACCCTGATCCCTTGTTCTAACAAGGGCATCAGGGCTTGCGGGGACCTTGCTTGAATGCTTGTGCCAAATTGAAAACAGTCTTCCAAACTGCTGGTGAAATCAAAGAAAGAATTAGAACTGGAGACAGAACTACTTGGCTTGCAATACGGTCAAGAAGTTTCTTCACAAAGAACATCCTCAGATCCTGCCTTGCTCGAACTGCCTCTAATAAGGCCGTCCGAATATCTCCTAAAGACTTGGAAGGAAGTCTGGAGAAGCAAGCGCCGGGAAAGTTCAATGGCTTTCCTGACTTCCGCGGCTTCTATTGCCTGAGAAGAGCGTAACAGAGACTTTGTTACTTGCTGGGAACCATATATAGCGAAAACAGTTTAAACGCTTTTCCTCTTAACCTAAACTCGCGGTCTAGGTAAGCTGGGGAAGGCGTGCTAAAGGGAGCTTATAATTCGCACAAATTGATTATTTGGGGGGTGGCAGCCAAGCAGAGGGGACTCCGCCGGCACCAAAAACCGGAAGAGAGAACCAAGAATGGCGTTCTGGAGGGATTTGGTGGGAAGAATAAGTCATGGTTATAATAACTTGGAATGTCCTTAGTATGAACATCCAAAACATTTCCGTAACATTGCTACCCCTGACTCATCCGGCCCGTATAAAAGAGGCATAGCTCCTGTTTTTTTACTGGCGCCTTGTCTAAAGGAGGGGGAGATATGTCTGATATGACTCGCACAGTGGAAGTAGTGAGAGCCACTGTGCCTGGCACATTGGAAATTGGATCTGACACAAGAGAATGGTTAGGTATTTTAGCTAAAGCAGAGGATGTAGCCAGAGGTCGCACATTCGTCGACATCGCGGGATCTCCCGTATCAAAAGGAGTTTCCGGCGTAGGGCCAAAGAACCTATTAAGTGCATTCAAAAGTAGTCCATCAATCTCTTCCGCCGGTACATACCTAGCTGATGACGAACTCCGTGGAGATTCGACAGTACCCTTAGAGTCGCCTAGAAGGTGACTGGACTCTTCAACCTCCATCTCGGAGACCAGAGATCGTTGTTCTTCATCCGTTAAGTCTGGCTTATCATGGGCAGATCCCGCTGAAGCCGGGACCTCCACATGTTGCCATGTTAAAACTGTGATAGAAGATGGTACATCGTCATCCCGGTGGACGTCAGCACTAGTTGAGTCACCACGGGATGTGTTCTGTCCTGCCAGGACTGTGAGTATCGCCATACACCTTGGCTGTGGCTGTCCCTCGCTTCGAGCTCGGTATACTCTCTGAATGGGAGCCCTCGTCCGAGTCCCGTAAAGGTTTATGATAATTAAAAGCTCCCATAGCTCATTAACACATTGAAAGCAGAGCTGGTGAGAAAAATCATAAAGTATACTAATTAATTTAATTTATATTTAATTGTATTAAAATAAATTATTATAAATAAACACAATATTATCATAATATAATCATAGAAAATATATGTTTATTATGATTCAGCTATTAAATTATTTCATTAACAAATAAAAATAAGATAGGGCTACCTGAGCTTAACGGCTTTGAACATACAGCAATGAGAGGTTCAAGTGCCGACACGACAGAGACTGGGGGAAAACTACCCCGCCCCCGGGAACTACCTGGTCACCTGGTGCAACACCGGTACTCCGCCCTGGAAAGAGACATTTCCGGGGATTAATGCTCATAGGGTTACACACAAAAAATGGTACAAAATATGTGCCTCAAAACCGCCGGTCAACGACCCGTAGCACTCCACCACTACTTTTCGTTTTCCTTTAGTTTCATATTAAAGATTTCAGCATATCTTTACCTGTCCAGAAGATTTAAGCATATCTTCTGAATCCTCATAAAGATGAAGCATATCTTTATTAAAGATGAAGTCTTTCAAGTATCCATTTACACTTGAAACACTAGTAAGATTCCGGCATCTTTTTATCCCATAAAAAGTCTAAGCCTATCTTAATCTCTAATCTGGCTTCTCCCAGAAGCCCTCATAGATCGCCGTCTTGAAGGCCGTGATACCCTATTGTATCAATCAATTGTTTGGCAAATTATCGCGAATTGCAAATCAGTTAATATAACCACCCAAAGGTACAACCGCCGGGTTTTATATGCAATGTCAAACCAATTGTACCTGCCCCAGACCTCTTTGTAAAAAGGTCGCCGGGAGGGAAAGACTAAACAAACAAACGGCATTGTTTCAATGGCTTATTAAAGATTTCAGCATATCTTTTACCTGTCCAAAAGAATTAAGCATAACTTCTTAATCCTCATAAAGATGAAGCATATCTTTATTAAAGATGAAGTCTTTCAAGTATCCCTTTACACTTGAAACACTAGTAAGATTCAAGCATCTTTTTATCCCATAAAAAGTCTAAGCCTATCTTAATCTCTAATCCGGCTTCTCCCAGAAGCCCTCATAGATCGCCGTCTTGAAGGCCGTGATACCCTATTGTATCAATCAATTGTTTGGCAAATTATCTCGAATCGCAAATCCGTTAATATAACCACCCGAAGGTACAACCGCCGGGTTTTATATGCAATGTCAAACCAATTATACCTGCCCCAGACCTCTTTGTAAAAAGGTCGCCGGGAGGGAAAGACCAAACAAACAGACAGCATTGTTTCAATGGCTTTGAAAAGCAGAGAAAACCAAGTCCAACAGGTGTCAGCCTGATCACCTAGAAAACTGTGTGGAGCCCCCCTCGACGGGAATAACCCAGGAAGCCTGATCCCAGGCTCGACCATAGAAAACGCAGTTTCTGATGAGCCCTCAAGCGACCAAACTCGTCTGGGTAACTTACCTATTTTAGCCATCCTGACTAAAACTCGGTAAACAAAAACGGTGTTCTCGGAGCAACGAGAAAAACGCCGGAAAGGTAACCCACACTAAACTATACATTACAGGAGGGCGTAATGCATAAAGCAATGAATAACACAAGAAGCCTGATCCCAGGCTCGACCACAGAAAATGCAGTTTCTTAGGAGCCCTCAAGCGACCAAACTCGTCGGGGTAACTTACCTATTTTTAGCCATCCTGACTAAAACTCGGTAAACAAAAACGGTGTTCTCGGAGCAACGAGAAAAAACGCCGGAAAGGTAACCCACACCAAACGAGACATTTTAACACATTTTATACAAAGGGTGTGCGCAAAACTAGGGATACCTGAACAGGAGGGCGTAATGCATAAAGCAAAAACCGGGGCAAAGGTAGCCATGACAGAGGCTGGTGGGATACTTACTCCAGGTTCTGCATAGACCCGCCGGGACCCAGCTCTGGAAAAAAAGAAAATTTCCAGGAATTAATGCTCATAAGGTTAACCCAATCATGTTCGCACACAAGTGTTAAATAACCCGCCGGGTAACGAGACGTAATACTCAACGACTACAGCTCGCTACGCGGTGGGGTTTCCTAAGTAAAAGATTTCAGAATATCTTAATTTGTCCAAAAGATTTATGAATACCCTCTGACATAATATATAAAGACCAGCATGGCGTTTATAACTGATTAAGTCTTTCCGGTGGTGTTTGTTTCAAGATTCAATTTTGGAAAAAAAAAAAACTAAAAAAGACGCCGGCCCCCGAATTATCTCGTAGATCAAAAACTGGGAAGCCTGACAAATATACGAGATCTAACTTCTCCCGAAGTATCTTTTTAGATCGCCGTATGTCGAAGGCGGCGATACAAAACGTATCCCTCAATTGTCTGGTTAACTAACTGAATTGTAAATTAGTTATTCCCATCCCTCCAAGGAGCACCCGCCGGGTGTGAATATTAGTTTAAAAAACGTTAACCCCAATTGTGCCCTAAAGCGCCGTATGTTGAAGGAGGCGATACACAATGCATCCCTCAATTGTCTGGTCAACTAAACTGAATTTTGCAAATTCGGTCATCCCACCCTTCCAGGTTGCACCCGCCGGGTGATTTAAAGTTTAAAAGTTAACCCCAATTGTTCCTATCCCCACTTCTTTGTAAAAGAACGCCGGGGAGGAAATACAACAACAGCATAGTTTTATATTGGCTTTGCAAAACCGAAAAAACTACAAACAACACTTGTCCGTATGAACACTGTTAGATGGGTACAGCCAACCCGCCGGGAATCATAAGGAGCCTGAAACAGGCACCCCAGAGACGCAGTCCTGGGGAGCCACAGACACCCACTCGCTGGGGAAACAAGCCTGTTTTTAAACCACGCGTGGCCAAAACTCGGCAACCAGCCGGGGTTATCAAGGTGAAACCGAGAAAAACCTGCCGGAGAAAACCCACCCCGTCCAGATACCATCTGAACGCAACACAGGACCGAGGCGTAGCCAAAACACAACTAACGCCGGGCCCAACATAGTCCGTGGAATTAGCCAATACACAAGTAACCCAGGACACATAAATAGTCCGTGGAAAGAGCCAATACACAACTAAACCAGGACACACATGACACAGTAGTACATATTTAGAAAATAAATCAATAACACTTGTATATGTGGTAAAGCTACGAGAGGCTGGCTAGGCCTAGGCAGACGGATAACATTAACATGTCGGAATATAAACAAAAAGCACTGAATTATATCACAACAGGAACCACCGCCAACACACCACTGTAGCAAATACTTCCGGCAAAGGGAAGAACTGAATCGGGACCCAGAAAAAAATTCACTAAGTGAAGAAAAATACGCTGGGAACGTCAGCAAAAATACGCTACCTCATCAGAAAGATAAAAGGAAGCAATAACGCGTAATGAAAGCCGCCTGCATCACAAAGCTAGCTAACTGTGAAAAAGTTCACCTGTCCACAACAGGACCACGAGGGTACATCCGAAATAGATGCCCCAAACCACGACCCAAAATACACTGCACTGCGGGCAACCAGCCCAGGACACTCCTGCTACGCATATCCTAACCTTACTCGATACATCCCGGAGTAAACAAATGAGAAAAAACTCACTAGGGACGCAGCAAATGCGGAACCAGCGGAGCGTGGAGAGACACGTCCGGGCCAGCTGATCGCAGAGCAGAGAAGGCAGTGAAGGAAGAATGACGCCTGAATCAGCGTCTGGTCAAAGATCCACACAAGTACATCCACGATATGATGGAAAGCTTATTGGATAGTTATTCTTATTTTCTTTTTGTTTTTCATTTTTTACGAAGTTTTTTCGTAGTGAGAACCCAATTCATAATGACTGAAGCCATGAGTGAGGTCGCGTGCGCTCATGATGAAGGCTCCTCAGATTTTAAATGCTCTGCGCGGTAGATTCAAACTACGGCGGATTAGTGTTTGAAGAGGATGCCTTATGTAATAGGCATGTTCGTCAATGATGGAGGGGCCACTAATAAATAAATCTATGTATTCAATCCTTAGGTTAGTTATCTTTATCCGCCATTGTGTTCATCTCTTCCATTTACTTTTCCACAATTGTTATACGTCTTCCAATCACCTCCTTCGTATCCACAGTCCACACTACTCCATTTTGCTTCGTGTCCTACACCTCTTACCCGCCAGACTCTACCTACATGATGATGAACATGAATACACATTCATTTAAAACACCCATACCCTGTCCCAAGGTTGAGCCAATGCCAACCAGTTCAGACAGCCATAAATCTATGTATGTTCTTCCATCCGAGAATTAATATGTTCATCCCTTAAAATACCTTGTCTTGCCAGACTAAGTTTCTGAAGACCAACCGCCCCCATAAATCTATGTATGTTCTTCCATCCGAGAAGTAATATGTTCACCCCTTAACCCGGGAACTGCGGGAAGACTCTTAAGAGTTCCCCCGGCAGACTGCGGGAAGACTCTTAAGAGTCAGAGAAAAAAAAAAATCAACTTTAAACATCAAATTTTTTTTTTTTGCCCCTGGGCCATGCAAAATATCATTCCTCTACCTCCCCTCCTTCCCCACTTTCCTCCCCTCCTTCAGTTATCACCTATTTTCCCTGTTATTCCCTTATTCTGAGGTATATTTTCGTGCTAACATTAGCGAGTTGCAAGCAGGGCATTGTCATCTCTGTTAGCAAGCGAGTGCAAGAGAGAGAGAGAGAGTATCGATCGACTGTGTCTCAGTGGCCTTGGGGGAAATTGGCGGGAAAGCAGGTTGCCTCACCCATACATTATATAACTCGCGGCCTGTATCTCCGATTTTGACCATCCAAACGCTGTTTTCACTCGTTTTATTGTTGTTTCAGGTTAATACCTTTATAATCAACCCATAATAGGCGCGTATGGATAAGTATTAATGCTATTTATGGTAAAATGAATATATTAGTGATGGAAACAGCTCAAATACGTCAGCACAGGCGGACGTTTCTAATTACCCCCATGCGCACTTCTTAGGTTAAAATACCTTGTCTTGCCAGACTAAGTTTCTGAAGACCAACCGCCCCCATAAATCTATGTATGTTCTTCCATCCGAGAAGTAGTATGTTAAAACCCCATGTCCTAATTGATA
The DNA here is from genome assembly GCA_032716605.1 of Paralithodes platypus. Taxonomy (NCBI): domain Eukaryota; kingdom Metazoa; phylum Arthropoda; class Malacostraca; order Decapoda; family Lithodidae; genus Paralithodes; species Paralithodes platypus. The sequence goes on along the minus strand of CM064493.1, from coordinate 39,094,742 downwards.
AGAAACTAAGATACCCACGGGTACACCATTGTATATATAACCATTATTCCTGTAAGACCTAGACAGAGATAATGACTGAAGATGTTAGCCACCATGCAGTAACTCTAATTCTTACCCCAACCAGAGATCATATAGATAACCTTTTGTTACCATTGTCTATCATAATACCACGAAACAATAACGAAGTACCCCTACAGCCGCTTTTCTTTGGTCTATATTTCATAGAAAACGCAGTTCCCAGGGACAACTAGATCAGCAAGAAATCGTGTCAAATAATAGTGTCCATAACCCCTCGTATTGACGAGTAATAATACACCATGTTTTTCCCTACTTTATCCACAGTCAAGCACACACCTATAGTTAACCTCCTTTTCCCCCACAGCCCCACAGTTCACACGATTCTATCTTTTCCAGACTCACATACCACCCCGTATTTGCTCATCCCCCGGTAGCATTTGGCTAACGTACTTTCACTGTCATTTCCCCCCAAACTCCAATATCAACTGTAGTCTAATGCCACCCCTACGCCCGGAGACCTTAGGGTCAAACTTCCACGTATCCCCCTGAACTCTCTCCCTCTCATTAACACCCCGCGCTCCTCGACTCTTTTCCGACCTAGCCTCTCCCTCATACCTCTTGAAGATCCTTGATTTTTCCGTTGCTAACGTTCTCCAACCTTTTATATATATACTCCTATCCAGCCTACCTTCCCTTAGTAGGACGGAACAACATTAGAACTTTACTAACCCTTTGCATGCCATCTATTCCTTCACAACCCTGCACCCAATGATCGTCAGTGCGAGGCTAGCCGCCTCGCCAGTGACTAACTTCTATTGCCTTACTTCCAGATAAATGTGGCAGAGTTAGCAACCCAGTCTCCACCACATCCAGCAAGCCATGCAATTAACAACCCAACCGATTAAACCAGCTAGTCAAGGCACCTTCGGTTTTGGTATTAAGAACACCCACATCTGTCTCATAAACAGAGGGTTATTACAAACACTTGTGATATGGCAAGCCCCTAGCCACAGCCGCCGGACGACCATCACAGAGAGAGGGCTCACAGCTAACCCTTTTTACCCACCCGAGGAGGGAGACCCCCACCCCTGCGGAGGTATACCTGACCCTTGTTTTGACTTCCGGGTCATTGCCAGGTAGCACAGGAATTCTTCCTATCAATGAACTAACCATGCATGACTAACATTACTAACCTCTATTAACTCACAATAACCCATTAACCTTTCTTGCATACTCTGATAACTAAATTAGCACCTCAGCTATACCATAGAATGAAGATTGAACAATCTAAGAGAGACGCTCCTATCACAGCTGTCCCAATCCTCCTCGCAAAGTATATCCAGTCTCCCTCCCCTCAATACTTCCAGTATAGCCAAAATAGTACCTCTTACTAAGGCTCAGTTATATCACAATATGAAGGCTCCCTATAGCCATGTGCCACAACAGTAATCACCACCTTACCTAGTCCCCATATCTATTGAGAGCTCAAATAATTCCATAAGACTCGAGATCCCTATGGCCTACAGGGTCCAAAGCCGAGCCTATAAACCCAGCTGCAGCCCCCAGTAAAATCAGTTGAAAGATATACACCAACATAGGTTGGTCACCAGAGTTAACCTCGAGCTCTATCCTTGTTGGTTGCTGAGAATTGAGTTCCAGAGCTGGCAGACTCCGTGGCAGATTTGGATGGAAGGACCTGTCCACGTACTTGAGAACTTCCTACATATGGACCACCTGGACAGCCGCGGAACCAGTCGTTAGCCCCCAACATCACAGACGCAAGATAACCAGGACCAGACCAATCAAATACTACCCAAGATTCACTCTATCAGTACTACATTGTTACAGTGCTATTTAGAGATTCACTTATTAATATTTCTATGAAGTGGCTATATCTTTGCCCCAGTATAATTCATATATAACCATTCCATTAGGAAGTGCTAAGCGTATCAGTGTTGATTAATTAACAGGCGATATTAACTCTCGCAATTACCCATATACCCAGATATTATTACATAGAAGTGAAACCCTAGTGATATCTGAATGTTCGCCCACTGATTTGCGTTCTATGTATTTCTGATACAAGAATATAAAACTTAGATCAGTACCCCCCTGAGGTTACTAGAATTCCCGTGCTCTAAAATACGCGTGTCTAATCTAGTCTGTGAACTACTACTTGTGCACCAGAGCTACCAGTAATAAATCTAACAGTGAATATGAATCTATAAGTAACATTGATGGTCTCTAGTATATAAACTTGCGAATTAAAGCCAGTGATCAGAAGATTAATACCTGAACGTTGGAAGTGGGAGACTAGGCTCCATCCAGATCCACTTATGCTAGTGTTGTTCATTTCTATCATTTGCCTTGCACGAGTATTCAGAAGTGTGTATTTCAATAAACGTAATCGTGTGTCTTGTTACCGTGTGTTTATTTTGTGTTCTCTATTCCTCATACCTTGTTTTGTGCATGCAGCCTTATATACCCAGTCAGTTAGAACTCACATTACCCAAGTTAATCCTGTAGAAAAACAGGGCATTACAATAACAATACAATATACAATACAATACAATACAATAACCATTCCAGTGGATTTGTAATGCCAGAATTAGTGAAAAAGGACACCTCATTCGTCCTTGTAGCTCATCTGATGCCAGAGATATTACATTTCATGTTTTTCAAGATGGCGTTGGCGGCCATTTTGAATATTGGGCTCTAGCAGAGTTAGCCGTCATTTTTCAGAGGGGCATAGGAGCTAATTTTCCTTTAAAATGGTTCAGGTTGTCAAATCCATCGAGAGAAAAAGGTAGGAACAAAATGGTCACGGATTCCAAGCAAATGACCCTACTATACTGATAATAAACTAATACCTCTATAACTTGAACACTCCTGCCGATCTCCCTTCCCCTTGTGACCCTACTATACTGATAATAAACTAATACCTCTATAACTTGAACACTCCTGCCGATCTCCCTTCCCCTTGTGACCCTACTATACTGATAATAAACTAATACCTCTATAACTTGAACACTCCTGCCGATCTCCCTTCCCCTTGTGACCCTACTATACTGATAATAAACTAATACCTCTATAACTTGAACACTCCTGCCGATCTCCCTTCCCCTTGTACATACCCCATTAAATAATAGGGCTATACATTTTTATTTTATTTTTATTTTTTAGCTGGTGGTGGCCGACTCGAGACAGAGCCCGAACAGGGACAATACATCACAACAAAAAACATAAATACAAAAACAAAACACAAATACACACACATCTAGGTTGCCCAGGAGAAAACCCAGAGACCTAGGCCCATTTGGGGTCTCGGCAATAGATTCCCAGGTCCCAGACCTCCCGGAGAGGTTCCGATCTCGGCAGGCAGACACGCAGACCAAGAATGATATGAAAGATGAAATTGAAAGATATAGGATTGAAAATGGTGTTGGATGGGAGGAGAGGCAATGGCTGACGGATGACATTGACAGAAACATGGAGGTGATTCATTTGTGGCCATCCCCTCAGGGATTAAGACATCTGGCAATATAACTGTTGGTGGTGTAATGGTTTAGATGCTTATAATCTGGGTGTGGTGTCCCGAGTTCGAATCCCGGGAGGACCATATATGCTTTCATTAGTTTATTCAAGTGCATTGGGGTTTGTAGTTGATGACTAATGTTAAGAACGGGGTGTTACTTAACCCGGCAGCTGCATGAAAACTCATAAGATGTTCTACTGGGGGTCTGCGGGAAGACTCGTAAATATCTAGGCCTAAAAAAAAGAAAATTTAAAACACCCCAGAAACAAACACTAACAAAAAAGCAATTTGTGTTTGAGATAATTTCCAGCCATTACTTCATACCACACCTACAAATGTGTCTTCCCCCCCTCCTCAATTATCAGGTATTTTCTCTATTATTCCCGATATTTATCAAGTATTTTCGTGGGAGAGAGGGAGGAGTGTAACTCCGACCCTCCAAGCCAGTCTGAAAGGTCCCCTGGTCTCTCAGTGCCATGCGAGACATGGGCGAGGGAAGGTGTGCCTGTCTCGCCGGTCTGGGCCAGATTACGACCGCGGGACTAAAATATACAATTTTCACCAACCAATTGCTGTTACCACTTGTTTTATTGCTTTCCCATGTTCATATGTTCATATTAAAAGTAAAATAGGTGCATATAGATAAGTATTAATTATATATATGGTAAATTAACGATTTTTGTGAGGCATGAATCAGAATACCTTCGCATGGGGAAATGGTGTATACTACAGGGGCTTAGCACTTTACGAGTTAACCCGGGAACTGCCGGGAGACTTATGAGTTCCCCCGGCGGACTGCAGGAAGACTCTTAAGAGTAAGGGAAAAAAAAATCCATTTAAAACACCCCAATTTTTTTTATTTTGTTGTTTTTATTTTTTTATTTTATTTTATTTTTTTGCCCCTGGGCCATGCCAAATATCACTCCTCCGCCTCCCCTCCTTCCCCACTTTCCTCCCCTCCTTCAGTTATCACCTATTTTCCCCGTTATTCCCTTATTCTGTGGTCTATTTTTGTGCTAACATTAGCGAGTTGGTAGCAGGGCGTTGTCATCACTGTTACCAAGCGTGGGAAAGAGCGAGAGAGAGACTATTGCGTAACAGTGTCTCTCCAGACAAGGGGAGGGGAGGAGGGCAGGGAGGTTGCCTCAGCCATACATTATGTAACTCCCGGCCTGTATCGCCGATTTTGACCATCCAAACACTGTTTCCACTTGTTTTATTGTTGTAACAGGTTAATACCTTTATAATCAACCTATAATAGGTGCATATGGATAAGTATTAATGCTATTTATGGTAAAATAACGATGTTAGTGATGGGAACAGCTCAAATGCGTCAGCACAGGAGTGTGGTGTCTCATACCCCCCATGCGCACTTCTTAGGTTAATAGATAGATATGCATACTATACCAATAGAAGAAAGAGTGCAGTATTCAGTATTCTGAAGCTAAATGTGCATTTTGAATGCATACTGTACCAATAGTAGATGGAGTATTCGGTGTTCTGCACCTAAAAGTTAGGAAAAATTAAAGTGACTGATGCCATGTAATAATCTTTATTTTTATTAATTTCACCACAACACCAAACACCCCCAATGAAATTAATTAAAGTATATATGATCCACCGGGATTCGAACCTGGGTTATCACACACAGATTTTTGCCACCTTAACCATTACACCACCAGGATGGTTATACAGTTATACAGGAAGGATATACAGTAATTCTATCTATTGCCAGATGCCGTAATTCTCCCTACTGGAGACCTCTGGTGGACGCTTCCGAAGTAGCGCCAGAGCTACGTCTGTCGACATGAACAATACTCAACACCTAGGCTATGCAAAGTTTATCACGATTTCTTACGATTCTGCATGTTTTTACTATATACTAGATGGCTACACCAAGTGCTTATATAGTATGGTAGTTGTGAGGGTAATGTGTCGGCTATAGAAAGTACGACATATAGCTTATAATTAAGAATGATTGATGGAGAGGGAGGGTGAAGAACTGCGGGATATCGCCATTTAAAGGGCCCAGGTCGCTTACTGTACAAAACGACGTGTCTGACGCGGCAACTCCATGAATTTCTGGTAGGGAGAATTCCCGAGAAGGGATGGCCGGGAATTAATCTCCTTTATTTGCCGAGGCAACTCCCTCAATTATCTAGATTTTACCTGTTCGTGGGGAGGGTCGCTTAAGCCCAACCGCCCATTAGTGTGGTTGTGTGGGGGTGCAAGTGGAACACTATAGTGTTCTGTTGGATTAGCTGTCTATGTGAATGTAATAGTCTGTAACCAGTGTAATCAGCTTGATCATGCTGATCTGGTGCTAGCATATACATATGCACATGCAACACTGGTCTAGCGCACCTCTAATGTCCGTCAATGCAGTTACGTATATGGAAAACCATGCCCGTGGGTCAATAAACCCCCGGCGCCCTGGCTGGGGATGGAACCCAGGACCCACCCACGAAGCAAGTGCGGTAGCCTACCACTTAGCCACATTAGCTCTAAGATATAATTCAGGACGTGTGGAGAATGAACAGAGCGATTTCTTTTATCTGCATTTTAGGTTAAAGTAAGGGTGTGTGTGATGTCCCCATGGTTGTTCAATATATATATGGATGGAGACCTGAAAGAAATTTAAGGAAGAGCAGTGGATGTTGATGTACTGCTGATAAGGGAAGGAAATGAGTGGAAGTTCCCTATACTTCTGGGGAGTTGCAGGGTCTGGTAAATATATTTGGAACAGTGTGTGGAAAACAGAATTTGAAGATAATTGCGGGGAAGAGTAAGGTTATGGTTTTTGAAAGGAGTGTAGTCACAGAGTGTGAGGTGAGGTTGAATGGTCAGCCTATGGAGAATGTCAGCTCATTCAAGTATTTGGAAAGTGTGTTGAGTAAATATGGGAGTATGGATGCGTGCGGAGGTATTTGGAGGGATAGACAGACGAATGAGGAAGTACGACAGTGGTGTGGATGTAGATGTGCTGGAAATTGTGAAAAGGAACACCTTGAGATGGTTCGGCCATGTGGAACGTATGGAAAGCGAGAGAATTACTAAAAGAGTGTACAAGAGTGAAGTGGAAGGACAAAGAGGGAGAGGTGGAAGGATGGAGTTAAGAAGTAGGTGCATGGAGGCGATTCGTTCGTGGCCACCCCCTCGGGGATCACAGCATCTGGCAATAGATAGATAGATAGACATTAATGCATTGTAAATAATTATATCTATTAGATTTCATCATTGTCATTCCTGTAAACAATTACTTGTATAGTCCCCTGCAAAACTCCCTGAACACTGGGCTAAAGATATTCCCATAATTTTCCATGGTAAAGGGTATGGGTCACAGGTCAGTGTTTGAATATCTCCCCTTTCTGTCACTTTGTTTTTTCATACCTGTTTTATCTCTGTTAGACTCTCTGCTTGAGTATTAACATACAAACCAATTTTTTTATTTAAAAGAAAAAATTGCTAGATTTGGATATAAATGTTTAAGAAATCTCTGTATTTACATAATTAGGAAGTATTTTCCAAAATGTTATAATTTATTGAATGAAACACCATAAGTAGTGAAAGTTAAAGTAGTGAAATAAAGCCTTATTCTTTATTTACTCATCAACCTACCAGGCCAAATGTGATGGGCAATAGGTTCCTAGCTTACAAACAAATACAGTTTTTAACCCCTGCACTCCCTTGATTAACAGGGGTAGGGTGTGCCCTTGTCACAGGGACTTAACTGGACATTTGCCACGAATCACTAGACTGAGTGTCGAAACTCTTGACATCTACCAATGGCACGGCCTGAGATAGAACTGCCAACCTTTCGGTCAGCAGCCAGATGCGCTACTGACCATGCCATGGCCTGTGGCCACCACAACAACAACAAAGCGGGGAAGGGGAAGGGTGAGGCCGAGGTGATAAGAGTGGGAGGGAGGAGATTATAGGTTTGAGTCCCGGAGGGAAGAAGGAAAACCTAATATTTAGTAGTGGCCCCGGAATCATTGACGATATGCCTTATACAGTAATGGCACTCTTCAAACTCATGCATCAGCTGTTTGAACCAACCGCCTCAGAGTGTTAAAGAGACCTACATCGTAAGCGTACGCTCATTCTCTTACGGAATTGTCATTATGATCGGGAGCTCACTACGAAAAAACTTCGTAAAAAATAATAAAAGAAAAAGAAATTAGAACTACTAAAAGCAATGCTTCCCATCATGTGGATATTGAAAGCGTGGGTGTGCCCGCAGACGCTGCTGTGCCTAGCGCCATTCGTCCTTCAATGATATACAGTATCAAGATAACTTAAAAAACATCAAATACAAATGGGAAGGGGATGAAAGGGAGGGCCGGAATCGTCAATGATTCCGGGGCCATGGACTACTAAAAGTAGACCCTCGTTTATCCGGCATTCAGAATAGCGGCATCCTCAAAACAACGGCACGAATCGGCCAGGCATTAATTAGGTAAATCAGAGAAAATGCTGCGAAAATGAATTCAAACCGCCCGCCATGCGCATCGTCGATCGCCGACAGACTCGGCGCCGTCTGCTTACTCTGTTTTTGCTAGAAGATATAGGCCTAGCCTATATATCTCCACAAAGAAATGACTTAACCTAGTTTAGACGTGAGCTAACCTATGTTAGATGTATATAAGTCAGCAGAACTCGCTGTTATCTCTTGTGTGGCATTGTTTACTTGTGTACCGAACGTTCTGCACCACACAAACACACGCACACACATCAGCTGACTCCAAGCAGGGACCACGAATCCAAAACAACTTTTATTATTTAGGTAAAAGTTATTTTTGCCTCCTGATATATATCTAAGCTAGACCATTTCTTGGTCTGGCTAGCTAGTGACTTGGCAACTTGTTGCTAAGGTTGTTGTTTTGTACCAGTGGTCACTGCTTGGAGTCAGCTGATGTGTGTGCGTGTGTTTATGTGTTGCAGAACGTTCGGTACACAAGTAAACAAAGCCACACGAGATAACAGTGAGTTCTGCTGACTTATATACATCTAACATAGGTTAGGTCACATCTAAACTAGGTTATGTCATTTCTTGTGGAGATATATAGGCTACGCCTATGTCTTCTAGCAAAAACAGAGTAAGCAGATTGCGCCGAGTGTCGGCGATCGACGATGCGCATGACGGGCCTATCTGTAGCCTAGGCCTAGGAGTAACTCTCAAAACAACGGAAAAATGGGTTATCCGGGGGGCCCGTTCGTGCTGGATAAATGAGGTTCTACTGTATATGGTCTGTGTACATCCTATCATAATATACTCAAGATGTTCATTGGTCTCTCTAAATATGAAAGCACTAGTATGGTGTGCACACTGTTGGATGTGCAGTGCTGTCGGGCTGTCATCAGGAGACTGGTGTACAGCTTTTTGCAGCGACTGCAATCCTCCAGTAACACGCTGATTGTAGCTCTTTGGTCTAGTGATCATATCTATGAATCCCGTATTATATCTCACTGGCAGAAGCTGCTGCACACATAGTATGTACTGTAATGTAATATATAGGTCTAATTGAACTATGAGCAATGATCTGTGCAATAGGTGTTAACCAACATTGAGCAATAGCCTTAGTTAGCCTATCTGTGTTATATTGTGACAAAATGTGATATGTGCTCTATTCTGTAAATAGGCCTACTGTATTTTTTATTTTATTGTGTCTTTATTAATATATCTTTGTGTATAATTATTATCTGTGCTCTGACGAGAAGTGTATGTGATATGGACCATTAGGTCGTACTGTATTTATACTGTATCTATCTTATGTGTCTGGAATAAAGAATTATTATTATTATTATTATTATTATTATATTAGGTTTTCCTTCTTCCCTTCGGGACTCACACCTATAATTTATTAGTGGCCCCTTCATCATTGACGATATGCCTGATATCTCAAGTCTGGAGGGGGACATTCGTGACAAATATCAAACCACTAACAAATCAACAATAGGGCGAGAAAAAACAACCCAGATATAGAGTTCTAATACTTTATTTTGTACATTAAAAATATTTCTTAAAAATTGTAAAGTAATACAGGTAGCGTACTTCAAAGAAGACCTGCGTGCAAACCTTCTGGGAATTGTGGAATATAATTCCAGAACAGTTGCTTAACATAACCTATTAGGTACATGTAAAAATAGATCATAAATATATGCAACATTCTAATCATTAAATAAATCTTTGTTTTAGGAATATCTATTCTTATAAAAAAATATACTAACTCATGACTCTGGTAAGTCCCTGAGTATGGTAAGGTACATGCATATCACAAAATATTTGGTCATGTATATCAATACAAAAATATTAAGACTTATTGCAAGTAGCCTACTGAGGATCTTATGGTAAATGCATATTACCTAAACTATATTTCCATGTATTTGAAATACAAACACGAAAAATTATATTACTGAATTGTACTTCCAGTTCTTAAGATTAAGTGTATCACAGTGCCTGTGCACTCCCAACCTGTCCGGCAGGGCTGAGGGTCTTCGCTAACAACTGCGCCAGACCCGTTGTCTCAATGCGACACAGGTTAGACTTGGTTTATCTAGGGCAATAGATAAGTAACGTGTTAGGAAGGTGTGATTGGACGCCCATAATTGCGTGTTTTCAATATCTGTGATTGAATAATTCTTCAAGAACCTGAGAGACACTGTCCATTTACGGATGTCATGTGCACGTCCTACAGTTCCCGGGTTGCTTTCCCGTATCACATCCACAAGTAAAGTTGCTAACTTTCTCTTCATAAGGCGTATACCCGTTCTATTTACCAAAAGGGCGCCCGGTTGGTTAGGCCGGGACACTCCCATAATATTCATTAAAGATTTCACTGGGCATAATTTATGGTGAGTATCTCCTCTTTGTGTAATGTCATCATGGCTGTTTAATATGTTTATGGATGGTGTGCTGAGGGAGGTGAAAATGAGAACTATGGGAAGAGGATTGGGTTTAGTAGGAAATAATGGTAGAGATTGGGAGTTGAATCAGATGCTGTTCGCTGATGACACAGCGTTGGTGGCAGATTCTGAGGAGAAATTGCAGCGGGTAGTCAAAGAGTTTGGTGTGGTTTGTGGGAGGAGAAAACTGAAGGTGAACGTTAATAAAAGAAAAGTAATGGTGTGTAATAGGGGTGATCGTAGGGTGAATCTAGATGTGAGGCTGGATGGGGAAATATTGGAACAAGTAGAGTGTTTTAAATATCTAGGAGGAACGATAAGCAGGAGTGGAGGTATGGAAATGGAGGTAAAACAGAGTGTGTGAAGGAAGGAAGGTTTTCGGAGCAATGGGAAGTATGTGGAAGACGAGAAATCTCGGAATGAAAGTATAAAGTCCAATGTATCAAGGAATTGTTGTGCCAACAGTGATGTATGGGGCTGAGACATGGGCTCTGAAGGAAAAGGGAGAGAAGAAAGCTGGATGTGATGGAGATGAGCTGCTTGAGGAGTATGCGTGGAGTTACTCGTAGAAACAGATTGAGGAATGAAGAGATACGTAGGAGAGTGGGGCAGCAGGAACATTTGTCAGCCAGAGTGGACAGAAGGTGCTGAGCTGGTATTCTAAAGGTTGACGTAAACGAGGTCGTCGGAGCCACCGCCAAGTGAAGCCCTTGCATACCACTGTCCGTGCCCAAGTCCGCCGGGGCCAATCCCGGTGACACGTCCGGAATGACCCAGTCACGCAACTGGGCTTGTCCGGCAGAACTATTCTCAGATCCAACTCGCCCAATACAGGCCCCGGGTGTGAGAGAGTTTTGTGGATGACTAGTTTTTTTAATGTGATGTGATGTGGTAGGGGTAGACGGCTGGTTGGCAGTAGTAGACTTTGACTCTTGTCCTGGTTTACTCTTAGTCTGTCCTTTGTACCACTTACCGGAACTCTTACCCTGTTTGCTTTTGTTAGCATGACTGCTTCCCGGCGTGGAAGGGGTGTTGAAGTTCGGAAAAAAACTTAAGTCTCCCACTTGGGTGACTCTTGTGACTAAATTTTGGTTTAGTGTAAGGCTTAGCAAATTTATGCAACTCCTTCCGCGCTGGGGAGGCAACCTGTCTAGCAGAGTCTACGAGGCTAAACACAGTCCTCCAGGTATCATGGCATACAAGATTTGATGGTAAAACTGGAGACAGCATGACACGGCGCCCAATCTTCTCTGGCAACTTCTTCACTTACTTACTTGTTACTTGGTGTGGAGTTTCTCAGCTGCGCTCCGTCACTAGATGTGACGCTCGTCGCAGCTGCCCTTTAAACCATCTAGTACTTGTAGTCTTGTCTCACAGTGCCATCTTCTAAGTCATAACACTCCCTGAACAAATGTGTTTTTAGTGACTTTTTAAAGGCCTTTATGTTCGCACACCTTTTCACATTAACTGGTAGATTATTATAAAGTCTCGGTGCACTCTTTTCGAAGGCCCTAAATCCAAATTCATGATTGCACCGTGGCTCATTCAATTGATGCAGCACGTTGCCATGTCTCAGCATCATATCAGTGCCAACATTGAAGTCTTCCAATAAGTCTCGCACATATTCCGGCTTTCCAAAGTTCAAAGCTTGATACACTATAACACACAGTTTGAATATGATCCTCGCTTTCACCGGCAGCCAATGCAGGTCAATTAATGCCGGCGTTATACTCGCACGGAATGGTAAACTCTTTATTAATCTTGCTGCTCTATTCATTATAAGTTGTAGTTTTCGTAGCAAGTAATTTGGTAGTCGATAATATAGAGAATTACAATAGTCTAATTTACTAATTACATGATTGTGGATCAACATTTTGGTTGTATTAATATTCAGATATTTTCTCACAAAAGCAATATTCCTCAGATGATAGGCAGAGATTCGCACTGTTTGATTAATCTGGTTTTTAAATGACAGTTCACTATCAACCAAGACTCCCAAATCCTTCACCACACTACTCACAGTCATCACACTATCATTGATATTGAGGCTTTGCACGCCCAGTCTCTCAAGGTTCACCCGTCTGCCTACTAATAGGCATTCAGTTTTATTTTCATTTAATTTCAGTTGCTTTGACTCCATCCACTTCCCAATATCTTTTAGTAAACCACTAATCTTCTCCTCAACATTCACCACGTCACTTAGTGCCAGATAGAATTGGGTGTCATCTGCAAACAGCTTGAATTTCACTCCATGTTTCATTAATATGCTAGATAGTGCAATTGTATATATACAGAATAGAATTGGTCCAAGAACACTCCCTTGAGGGACGCCCCTCTCTAGATGCTTCATCTCTGAGAATTTATTACTTATTTGCACACAATAAGTTCTGTTAGTAAGGTAACTTTGAAGGTATTCCAGCGCATTACCATCAATACCAATAGCTTTACAGTCTTCTATTAGTAAGCTATGCACCACTGTATCGAACGCAGCACTCAAGTCCAACAAAATTAAGATTCCACACTTCGCATTGTCCATTTGCACGAGTAAATCATTAATCACAGAGCACATCGTGGTTTCCGTAGAGTAAAGTCTTCTATATGCGGACTGGTTGTCTGGGAGAGCCTTCACTAAACTCAAGTGATCCCATAACTGACCCAGAATTACATTTTCAGTAATTTTTGATAGAAATGTTAAATTGGAAACAGGCCTAAAAGACCTCAAGCATTGAGAATCAAGGCTCCCTTTAATAATAGGCTTCACAATCGCATTCTTTTCAGACGATGGAAATACATTATTTGCAATGCTACAGTTTATTATGTCAACATATATGTCCAGAAAACTGTTAAATTTTTTTACTGTGCACTATTTCACGTATCGGTATAGGATCATTACTACAATGGGTAAGTTTTGCTTTCGTAACTATGGATTTAACTGTATTCAGATCCGTCATAGTAAATTCTGTTAACTTAGTCACAGTAGGCTCAGCTACAACAACGTCTTGAGTCTCGACTACTCCAAAATTTCCAACAATGGCATTAATTTTATCACAAAAAAAGTCAGAAAAATCATTCGCCAATGTCATATCCGGAATCCCTTCTGGTAACTTATTTTTCTTCTTGTTTCCCGTCAAGTTGTCAAGTACCACATACAGCTTATTCATGTCAGATCCAGCTTCTTTTGCTTTATTCATATAGTATTCACGTTTTCTAAGCACAATGAGCCTGTTTTCTATATTCCGAGCTCTTTTATAGTTATCTCTTGCCTCTTCGGTTCGTAGACGTCTCCACAGCCTCTCATATTTCTTCTTGGCCTTTTTTGCTCTTTGAATATCAGCATTAAACCACGGCGCACTATCAACTATTACTATTTTCTTTTCAATAATGGGGCACATATCTTCGTATTTTTCTCTAGCAATGCTGTTATACAGATTAGTGAAACATGACGTACAGTCATCTATTAATTCACCGTGAGCACAGTGTTCTCTTTTCTTAATTAGTATTTCATTCGCAACAGTCGATATTAGTAGTTGTGGCTCAAATTTTCTTTTTGACCTACACTTTATTGTCTTAGATTGTCTAGGTTTACTTACAAACGGCATGTTAAAAGTAACTAGTTTATGGACCGGCGAAATACAACACTCATCTTCAACATACAGCTCATTTATCATATCGCTTTCTCTATTCGTAAAAACCAAGTCTAATGCATGACCACCTCTTGAAGTTGCAGTATGCACTTTATTTATCAAGTGGAAAGACTCCATCAATTCTATAAAGATAGTAGCATAGTAATCATTCGGAACATCCACCCACAGATTAAAGTCACCAAAGACGAATGTATTCGTACTAACCATATCAATTGTTTCCAAGTATAATTTAAAATCATCAATAAATGTACTGGCACTTAAATTTGGGGGTCTATAAACAACAATAAAAGTACATTTCCAGCCTCCAATCTCACAGCCCACCTGTATATGTTCAAAACTACCGAACCTTGCAGATTTACATATTTTCGTCTTCTTAAACGTGTTTGTAAGAAAAATTCCCACACCACCACCTCCCTTCCCTCTTCGTGGATTGTGCAAGAAGGTATGCGTTAAAGGAGTCATTTCAAGTATTTTAGCAGTATCGTATTCACTCAGCCATGTTTCAGTTACCGCTAGTACATCATATTTTGCCTCATTAATTAAGTCTCGAATTTCAAAGGTTTTATTTCCCACTGATTGAATGTTTATCAGTCCCCCCTTTATCTTTATTAAAGCACTAGATTCCATGATCAGTTAGGTCTCTCACCTTGACTATCTCACTCGAAAAGACCGGGCACCGGGTATCTGATGATGAATGATACACGTCTTGTTTCCCGTATCTCATACAATTTATGCGCTTTCTCACAGTCACCTTACAATCCTTCGACCTATGTGTTCCAGCACATTTAAAACAAACAGGCACATCACTGTTTAGTTTAGCAAAACACTTATTTTCTGCATGCCCAAATCTCTGGCAATAGAAACAAGCCAATGCATGGTACCTGTCTCTTATATTATATATTCCCCATTGAAGTTGCACCTTGTCTTTATATTTGTAGAGAGCCGCACGGACTTCAGGCTCACATTTCAGGATATAATGGACTGTACCTCCAGCAGCTGGTTTATCAAAAATCATGGCAATCTTTCCTTTAATATCATCAATCGAATCCAGAAAATCATTCCTTGCAATTAATGTATCAATTATCTCACTCTTGGACTCTTCAGGATGAACATTGCAAATCATCACTTTTGGTTTTAATTTTTTCACACTCCTTGTAGTAACAGCCGGCACCTCTCCCAACTTTTTAACTGCATCATTCAGCATATCCACAGTGCCAAAATTCATCACCATGTTCCCTTTAGGGGTAAACTTCGTATTGTGAATTTTAATCCCCTCTAGCGCCTGAGAAATTTCTCCTCTCTTGTCAGTTGCCTTTTCATTCTCATCCGTCGCCTTCAGAACGAGTAGATTCTTCTTTTCTTTCTTCTTTCTTCTCCCCGCCACCACATCCGACCACCCAGGCGAGTCAGAAACCGCTGACGTTTGCGCGGGGTCAGCGCTTATAGCATCAACAACATTTCCCATACAACTAGTGACTCCTTGCATCTCCATCTTCACTACTTTCAATTGAGTTGAAAGTTCTTGAGTTATACCATCTAGTCCTTGGGTCATCTTATCATTTAATTCACTCCTGATGTTTTTTAGTTTATCGCTCATTACATCAAAACCTTGGGTCATCGTTTCTTTGAATTCAATCAATTCTTTCATCATTTCTTTCTTTATGTTTTCCATTTCATTCTTAAATGAAGTTAACACTCCAAGCTTTGTCTTACATGGATCACAGACATAGTTTATGTGCGCTACGTTTTCAGTCTTTATGCCAATCAAGTGTTCACATTTGATATGGGCCCAGTTTTTGCAAGTTGAGCATCCATTCCACTTTAACTTCTCTCTCTCCCCATCAGTTTTATCGCATTTATAACACTTTACGTCAGGAGCCATCCCAATAGCAATTAAAGGTTTCGATAGAACAGTCTTTGTAACATGGGAGGCAGAGCTCAGGCGGCACACGTCTACTCTGCTACTCTGCTACACAACACGTGTAGATAGACTCTTAGGTCCTGACGCGCCTGGACCGCCTCCAAGAAGGCGACCTTAACGTCGCCAAGGGATTGAATAGAGTTCTGGAGAACAAGACGTCTAGAGAGAGAGAGAGGGCTTTCTTAGCGCGGGAATCAGTTATTGCCTGAGCCGTCCTGACCAAAGACTGTGCGATCTGGCGACGGAGCAAGAACTGAGACAGTAGCCTCAGAGCCTTTTGCCACAATTTATAGTCTTTATCCAGCTGAGTTTAGGGGGGGACTAGAGAATGGGTCTTGTATTTCCCACAAAGACAACTTAGGGGCAGTGAGAAAATCAAGCAAAGATTGATGTACACTGCCGGCTATAGTGGCGGGCAGTGAAAACCAGCTGTGCTGTTCTTGTGGTATCTTGTGAGAAGATTTACTTGTAATTGTGGAAGCGAACTGTTGCGCCTCCGCCTCCCAATCCACCCATGGACCTTTACCTACCTCCCCGATCTGCAGGACTGGGCTGCCGGAGTGGTCACGGATAGGAATTGCATCTAATTCCGGCATTAAATGTGCCAGAGCCTTAACGTCATTAAACCCGTCGACTTTCGACCAATCCGAGTAAAGTCGTGCAGAAGAGGGAGGTGGCAAAGCTGGTGAGGATGCATATACAAAGAAGTCTGGGGCATATACATTTGGAACAGCCTTAACGGATACGTCTAGAGTTTCACCGGAAATATTAAGAGCACGTAACTTTTTACTCTCATTAACCTGAATAACCCAGTGATCAGGTACCGGAAGCTCTCCCGAGATTGTCGAGGTTGCGCGACCTTTGGGTTTTGGGCGACGATATTAACCCATGACTGATCTGGCCCGTAAAGTAAAGGCATTGGGCCTTTTCTAAGGGGAACTTTCTCCAACTTTCTCCAAATGACATCCGTGACAACTCTGACATTGGAAGTAGTCTAAGTTGACGTCGAAGATGCCTCACTAGAACTAGTTGTCATAGGGGAGGGAAAAATAGGTTGCCTAGTTGATATACGAACTGACTCCAGCGGTCTAGCAACTGACTCTGGCAGCGGAGCTTCCGGCACCACTTTACCCATCTGAAAGTTTTGCATAATTTGATCTAACATAGATTGTAAATCTGCTCTAGTAACATAGTCTTTAGTACTGTCCGTAGAAGCTACTGACAGTAGCTTCACACATCAGCTGACTCCAAGCAGGGACCACGAATCCAAAACAACTTTTATTATTTAGGTAAAAGTGATTTCTGCCTCCTGATATATATCTAAGCTAGGTTAGACCATTTCTTGGTCTGGCTAGCTAGTGACTTGGCAACTTGTTGCTAAGGTTGTTGTTTTGTACTAGTGGTCACTGCTTGGAGTCAGCTGATGTGTGTGCGTGTGTTTGTGTGTTGCAGAACGTTCGGTACACAAGTAAACAAAGCCACACGAGATAACAGTGAGTTCTGCTGACTTATATACATCTAACATAGGTTAGGTCACATCTAAACTAGGTTATGTCATTTCTTTGTGGAGATATATAGGCTAGGCCTATGTCTTCTAGCAAAAACAGAGTAAGCAGATTGCGCCGAGTGTCGGCGATCGACGATGCGCATGACGGGCCTATCTATAGCCTAGGCCTAGGAGTAACTCAAAACAACGGAAAAATGGGTTATCCGGGGGTGGGGCCGTTCGTGCCGGATAAATGAGGTTCTACTGTATTAGGTTTTCCTTCTTCCCTCCGGGACTCAAACCTATAATTTATTAGTGGCCCCTTCATCATTGACGATATGCCTGATATCTCAAGTCTGGAGGGGGACATTCGTGACAAATATCAAACCACTAACAAATCAACAATAGGGTGAGAAAAAACAACCCAGATATAGAGTTCTAATACTTTATTTTGTACATTCAAAATATTTCTTAAAAATTGTAAAGTAATACAGGTAGCGTACTTCAAAGAAGACCTGCGTGCAAACCTTCTGGGAATTGTGGGATATAATTCCAGAACAGTTGCTTAACATAACCTATTAGGTACATGTAAAAATAGATCATAAATATATGCAACATTCTAATCATTAAATAAATTTTTGTTTTAGGAATATCTATTCTTATAAAAAAATATACTAACTCATGACTCTGGTAAGTCCCTGAGTATGGTAAGGTACATGCATATCACAAAATATTTGGTCATGTATATCAATACAAAAATATTAAGACTTATTGCAAGTAGCCTACTGAGGATCTTATGGTAAATGCATATTACCTAAACTATATTTCCATGTATTTGAAATACAAACACGAAAAATTATATTACTGAATTGTACTTCCAGTTCTTAAGATTAAGTGTATCACAGTGCCTGTGCACTCCCAGCCTGTCCGGCAGGGCTGAGGGTCTTCGCTAACAACTGCGCCAGACCCGTTGTCTCAATGCGACACAGGTTAGACTTGGTTTATCTAGGGCAATAGATAAGTAACATGTTAGGAAGGTGTGATTGGACGCCCATAATTGCGTGTTTTCAATATTTGTGATTGAATAATTCTTCAAGAACCTGAGAGACACTGTCCATTTACGGATGTCATGTGTACGTCCTACAGTTCCCGGGTTGCTTTCCCGTATCACATCCACAAGTAAAGTTGCTAACTTCCTCTTCATAAGGCGTATACCCGTTCTATTTACCAAAAGGGCGCCCGGTTGGTTAGGCCGGGACACTCCCATAATATTCATTAAAGATTTCACTGGGCATAATTTATGGTGAGTATCTCCTCTTTGTGTAATGTCACCATGGCTGTTTAATATGTTTATGGATGGTGTGCTGAGGGAGGTGAAAATGAGAACTATGGGAAGAGGATTGGGTTTAGTAGGAAATAATGGTAGAGATTGGGAGTTGAATCAGTTGCTGTTCGCTGATGACACAGCGTTGGTGGCAGATTCTGAGGAGAAATTGCAGCGGGTAGTCAAAGAGTTTGGTGTGGTTTGTGGGAGGAGAAAACTGAAGGTGAACGTTAATAAAAGTAAAGTAATGGTGTGTAATACGGGTGATCGTAGGGTGAATCTAGATGTGAGGCTGGATGGGGAAATATTGGAACAAGTAGAGTGTTTTAAATATCTAGGAGGAACGATAAGCAGGAGTGGAGGTATGGAAATGGAGGTAAACCAGAGTGTGTGAAGGAAGGAAGGTTTTCGGAGCAATGGGAAGTATGTGGAAGACGAGAAATCTCGGAATGAAAGTATAAAGTCCAATGTATCAAGGAATTGTTGTGCCAACAGTGATGTATGGGGCTGAGACATGGGCTCTGAAGGAAAAGGAGAGAAGAAAGCTGGATGTGATGGAGATGAGCTGCTTGAGGAGTATGCGTGGAGTTACTCGTAGAAACAGATTGAGGAATGAAGAGATACGTAGGAGAGTGGGGCAGCAGGAACATTTGTCAGCCAGAGTGGACAGAAGGGTGCTGAGCTGGTATTCTAAAGGTTGATGTAAACGAGGTCGTCGGAGCCACCGCCAAGTGAAGCCCTTGCATACCACTGTCCGTGCCCAAGTCCGCCGGGGCCAAGCCCGGTGACACGTCCGGAATGACCCAGTCACGCAACTGGGCTTGTCCGGCAGAACTATTCTCAGATCCAACTCGCCCAATACAGGCCCCGGGAGTGAGAGAGTTTTGTGGATGACTAGTTTTTTAATGTGATGTGATGTGGTAGGGGTAGACGGCTGGTTGGCAGTAGTAGACTTTGACTCTTGTCCTGGTTTACTCTTAGTCTGTCCTTTGTACCACTTACCGGAACTCTTACCCTGTTTGCTTTTGTTAGCATGACTGATTCCCGGCGTGGAAGGGGTGTTGAAGTTCGGAAAAAACTTTAAGTCTCCCACTTGGGTGACTCTTGTGACTAAATTTTGGTTTAGTGTAAGGCTTAGCAAATTTATGCAACTCCTTCCGCGCTGGGGAGGCAACCTGTCTAGCAGAGTCTACGAGGCTAAACACAGTCCTCCAGGTATCATGGCATACAAGATTTGATGGTAAAACTGGGGACAGCATGACACGGCGCCCAATCTTCTCTGGCAACTTCTTCACCAGATAGACTCTTAGGTCCTGACGCGCCTGGACCGCCTCCAAGAAGGCGACCTTAACGTCGCCAAGGGATTGAATAGAGTTCTGGAGAACTAGACGTCTAGAGAGAGAGGGCTTTCTTAGCGCGGGAATCAGTTATTGCCTGAGCCGTCCTGACCAGAGACTGTGCGATCTGGCGACGGAGCAAGAACTGAGACAGTAGCCTCAGAGCCTTTTGCCATAATTTATAGTCTTTATCCAGCTGAGTTTAGGGGGGGGGGACTAGAGAATGGGTCTTGTATTTCCCACAAAGACAACTTAGGGGCAGTGAGAAAATCAAGCAAAGATTGATGTACACCGCCGGCTATAGCGGCGGGCAGTGAAAACCAGCTGTGCTGTTCTTGTGGTATCTTGTGAGAAGATTTACTTGTAATTGTGGAAGCGAACTGTTGCGCCTCCGCCTCCCAATCCATCCATGGACCTTTACCTATCTCCCCGATCTGCAGGACCGGGCTGCCGGATTGGTCACGGATAGGAATTGCATCTAATTCCGGCATTAAATGTACCAGAGCCTTAACGTCATTAAACCCGTCGACTTTCGACCAATCCGAGTAAAGTCGTGCAGAAGAGGGAGGTGGCAAAGCTGGTGAGGATGCATATACAAAGAAGTCTGAGGCATATAAATTTGGAACAGCCTTAACCTAAGAAGTGCGCATGGGGGTAATTAGAAACGTCCCCCTGTGCTGACGTATTTGAGCTGTTTCCATCACTAAAATATTCATTTTACCATAAATAGCATTAATACTTATCCATACGCGCCTATTATGGGTTGATTATAAAGGTATTAACCTGAAACAACAATAAAACGAGTGAAAACAGCGTTTGGATGGTCAAAATCGGAGATATAGGCCGCGAGTTATATAATGTATGGGTGAGGCAACCTGCTTTCCCGCCAATTTCCCCCAAGGCCACTGAGACACAGTCGATCGATATTCTCTCGCACTATTCTCTTGCACTCGCTTGCTAACACTGATGACAATGCCCTGCTTGCAACTCGCTAATGTTAGCACGAAAATATACCTCAGAATAAGGGAATAACAGGGAAAATAGGTGATAACTGAAGGAGGGGAGGAAAGTGGGGAAGGAGGGGAGGTAGAGGAGTGATATTTTGCATGGCCCAGGGGCCCCCCAAATTTTTTTTTTTATTTTTTTTTTTTTTTTCGATGTTTAAAGTTGATTTTTTTTTCTGACTCTTAAGAGTCTTCCCGCAGTCCGCCGGGGGAACTCTTAAGAGTCTTCCCGCAGTTCCCGGGTTAACGGATACGTCTAGAGTTTTACCGGACATATTAAGAGCACGTAACTTTTTACTCTCATTAACCTGAATAACCCAGTGATCAGGTACCGGAAGCTCTCCCGAGATTGTCGAGGTTGCGCGACCTTTGGGTTTTGGGCGACGATATTAACCCATGACTGATCTGGCCCGTAAAGTAAAGGCATTGGGCCTTTTCTAAGGGGAACTTTCTCCAACTTTCTCCAAATGACATCCGTGACAACTCTGACATTGGAAGTAGTCTAAGTTGACGTCAAAGATGCCTCACTAGAACTAGTTGTCATAGGGGAGGGAAAAATAGGTTGCCTAGTTGATATACGAACTGACTCCAGCGGTCTAGCAACTGACTCTGGCAGCGGAGCTTCCGGCACCACTTTACCCATCTGAAAGTTTTGCATAATTTGATCTAACATAGATTGTAAATCTGCTCTAGTAACATAGTCTTTAGTACTGTCCGTAGAAGCTACTGACAGTAGCTTAACACATCAGCTGACTCCAAGCAGGGACCACAAATCCAAAACAACTTTTATTATTTAGGTAAAAGTGATTTCTGCCTCCTGATATATATCTAAGCTAGGTTAGACCATTTCTTGGTCTGGCTAGCTAGTGACTTGGCAACTTGTTGCTAAGGTTGTTGTTTTGTACTAGTGGTCACTGCTTGGAGTCAGCTGATGTGTGTGCGTGTGTTTGTGTGTTGCAGAACGTTCGGTACACAAGTAAACAAAGCCACACGAGATAACAGTGAGTTCTGCTGACTTATATACATCTAACATAGGTTAGGTCACATCTAAACTAGGTTATGTCATTTCTTTGTGGAGATATATAGGCTAGGCCTATGTCTTCTAGCAAAAACAGAGTAAGCAGATTGCGCCGAGTGTCGGCGATCGACGATGCGCATGACGGGCCTATCTATAGCCTAGGCCTAGGAGTAACTCAAAACAAGGGAAAAATGGGTTATCGGGGGGGGGGGGCCGTTCGTGCCGGATAAATGAGGTTCTACTGTATTAGGTTTTCCTTCTTCCCTCCGGGACTCAAACCTATAATTTATTAGTGGCCCCTTCATCATTGACGATATGCCTGATATCTCAAGTCTGGAGGGGGACATTCGTGACAAATATCAAACCACTAACAAATCAACAATAGGGCGAGAAAAAACAACCCAGATATAGAGTTCTAATACTTTATTTTGTACATTCAAAATATTTCTTAAAAATTGTAAAGTAATACAGGTAGCGTACTTCAAAGAAGACCTGCGTGCAAACCTTCTGGGAATTGTGGGATATAATTCCAGAACAGTTGCTTAACATAACCTATTAGGTACATGTAAAAATAGATCATAAATATATGTAACATTCTAATCATTAAATAAATCTTTGTTTTAGGAATATCTATTCTTATAAAAAAATATACTAACTCATGACTCTGGTAAGTCCCTGAGTATGGTAAGGTACATGCATATCACAAAATATTTGGTCATGTATATCAATACAAAAATATTAAGACTTATTGCAAGTAGCCTACTGAGGATCTTATGGTAAATGCATATTACCTAAACTATATTTCCATGTATTTGAAATACAAACACGAAAAATTATATTACTGAATTGTACTTCCAGTTCTTAAGATTAAGTGTATCACAGTGCCTGTGCACTCCCAGCCTGTCCGGCAGGGCTGAGGGTCTTCGCTAACAACTGCGCCAGACCCGTTGTCTCAATGCGACACAGGTTAGACTTGGTTTATCTAGGGCAATAGATAAGTAACATGTTAGGAAGGTGTGATTGGACGCCCATAATTGCGTGTTTTCAATATCTGTGATTGAATAATTCTTCAAGAACCTGAGAGACACTGTCCATTTACGGATGTCATGTGTACGTCCTACAGTTCCCGGGTTGCTTTCCCGTATCACATCCACAAGTAAAGTTGCTAACTTCCTCTTCATAAGGCGTATACCCGTTCTATTTACCAAAAGGGCGCCCGGTTGGTTAGGCCGGGACACTCCCATAATATTCATTAAAGATTTCACTGGGCATAATTTATGGTGAGTATCTCCTCTTTGTGTAATGTCACCATGGCTGTTTAATATGTTTATGGATGGTGTGCTGAGGGAGGTGAAAATGAGAACTATGGGAAGAGGATTGGGTTTAGTAGGAAATAATGGTAGAGATTGGGAGTTGAATCAGTTGCTGTTCGCTGATGACACAGCGTTGGTGGCAGATTCTGAGGAGAAATTGCAGCGGGTAGTCAAAGAGTTTGGTGTGGTTTGTGGGAGGAGAAAACTGAAGGTGAACGTTAATAAAAGTAAAGTAATGGTGTGTAATACGGGTGATCGTAGGGTGAATCTAGATGTGAGGCTGGGGAAAATATTGGAACAAGTAGAGTGTTTTAAATATCTAGGAGGAACGATAAGCAGGAGTGGAGGTATGGAAATGGAGGTAAACCAGAGTGTGTGAAGGAAGGAAGGTTTTCGGAGCAATGGGAAGTATGTGGAAGACGAGAAATCTCGGAATGAAAGTATAAAGTCCAATGTATCAAGGAATTGTTGTGCCAACAGTGATGTATGGGGCTGAGACATGGGCTCTGAAGGAAAAGGAGAGAAGAAAGCTGGATGTGATGGAGATGAGCTGCTTGAGGAGTATGCGTGGAGTTACTCGTAGAAACAGATTGAGGAATGAAGAGATACGTAGGAGAGTGGGGCAGCAGGAACATTTGTCAGCCAGAGTGGACAGAAGGGTGCTGAGCTGGTATTCTAAAGGTTGATGTAAACGAGGTCGTCGGAGCCACCGCCAAGTGAAGCCCTTGCATACCACTGTCCGTGCCCAAGTCCGCCGGGGCCAAGCCCGGTGACACGTCCGGAATGACCCAGTCACGCAACTGGGCTTGTCCGGCAGAACTATTCTCAGATCCAACTCGCCCAATACAGGCCCCGGGAGTGAGAGAGTTTTGTGGATGACTAGTTTTTTTAATGTGATGTGATGTGGTAGGGGTAGACGGCTGGTTGGCAGTAGTAGACTTTGACTCTTGTCCTGGTTTACTCTTAGTCTGTCCTTTGTACCACTTACCGGAACTCTTACCCTGTTTGCTTTTGTTAGCATGACTGATTCCCGGCGTGGAAGGGGTGTTGAAGTTCGGAAAAAACTTTAAGTCTCCCACTTGGGTGACTCTTGTGACTAAATTTTGGTTTAGTGTAAGGCTTAGCAAATTTATGCAACTCCTTCCACGCTGGGGAGGCAACCTGTCTAGCAGAGTCTACGAGGCTAAACACAGTCCTCCAGGTATCATGGCATACAAGATTTGATGGTAAAACTGGGGACAGCATGACACGGCGCCCAATCTTCTCTGGCAACTTCTTCACCAGATAGACTCTTAGGTCCTGACGTGCCTGGACCGCCTCCAAGAAGGCGACCTTAACGTCGCCAAGGGATTGAATAGAGTTCTGGAGAACAAGACGTCTAGAGAGAGAGAGGGCTTTCTTAGCGCGGGAATCAGTTATTGCCTGAGCCGTCCTGACCAGAGACTGTGCGATCTGGCGACGGAGCAAGAACTGAGACAGTAGCCTCAGAGCCTTTTGCCACAATTTATAGTCTTTATCCAGCTGAGTTTAGGGGGGGGGGGACTAGAGAATGGGTCTTGTATTTCCCACAAAGACAACTTAGGGGCAGTGAGAAAATCAAGCAAAGATTGATGTACACCGCCGGCTATAGCGGCGGGCAGTGAAAACCAGCTGTGCTGTTCTTGTGGTATCTTGTGAGAAGATTTACTTGTAATTGTTGAAGCGAACTGTTGCGCCTCCGCCTCCCAATCCATTCATGGACCTTTACCTACCTCCCCGATCTGCAGGACCGGGCTGCCGGATTGGTCACGGATAGGAATTGCATCTAATTCCGGCATTAAATGTACCAGAGCCTTAACGTCATTAAACCCGTCGACTTTCGACCAATCCGAGTAAAGTCGTGCAGAAGAGGGAGGTGGCAAAGCTGGTGAGGATGCATATACAAAGAAGTCTGGGGCATATAAATTTGGAACAGCCTTAACCTAAGAAGTGCGCATGGGGGTAATTAGAAACGTCCCCCTGTGCTGACGTATTTGAGCTGTTTCCATCACTAAAATATTCATTTTACCATAAATAGCATTAATACTTATCCATACGCGCCTATTATGGGTTGATTATAAAGGTATTAACCTGAAACAACAATAAAACGAGTGAAAACAGCGTTTGGATGGTCAAAATCGGAGATATAGGCCGCGAGTTATATAATGTATGGGTGAGGCAACCTGCTTTCCCGCCAATTTCTCCCAAGGCCACTGAGACACAGTCGATCGATATTCTCTCGCACTATTCTCTTGCACTCGCTTGCTAACACTGATGACAATGCCCTGCTTGCAACTCGCTAATGTTAGCACGAAAATATACCTCAGAATAAGGGAATAACAGGGAAAATAGGTGATATGAAGGAGGGGAGGAAAGTGGGGAAGGAGGGGAGGTAGAGGAGTGATATTTTGCATGGCCCAGGGGCCCCAAAAAAATAAAACAAATTTTTTTTTTTTTTTTCGATGTTTAAAGTTGATTTTTTTTTTCTGACTCTTAAGAGTCTTCCCGCAGTCCGCCGGGGGAACTCTTAAGAGTCTTCCTGCAGTTCCCGGGTTAACGGATACGTCTAGAGTTTTACCGGACATATTAAGAGCACGTAACTTTTTACTCTCATTAACCTGAATAACCCAGTGATCAGGTACCGGAAGCTCTCCCGAGATTGTCGAGGTTGCGCGACCTTTGGGTTTTGGGCGACGATATTAACCCATGACTGATCTGGCCCGTAAAGTAAAGGCATTGGGCCTTTTCTAAGGGGAACTTTCTCCAACTTTCTCCAAATGACATCCGTGACAACTCTGACATTGGAAGTAGTCTAAGTTGACGTCGAAGATGCCTCACTAGAACTAGTTGTCATAGGGGAGGGAAAAATAGGTTGCCTAGTTGATATACGAACTGACTCCAGCGGTCTAGCAACTGACTCTGGCAGCGGAGGTTCCGGCACCACTTTACCCATCTGAAAGTTTTGCATAATTTGATCTAACATAGATTGCAAATCTGCTCTAGTAACATAGTCTTTAGTACTGTCCGTAGAAGCTACTGACAGTAGCTTCACACATCAGCTGACTCCAAGCAGGGACCACGAATCCAAAACAACTTTTATTATTTAGGTAAACGTGATTTCTGCCTCCTGATATATATCTAAGCTAGTTTAGACCATTTCTTGGTCTGGCTAGCTAGTGACTTGGCAACTTGTTGCTAAGGTTGTTGTTTTGTACTAGTGGTCACTGCTTGGAGTCAGCTGATGTGTGTGCGTGTGTTTGTGTGTTGCAGAACGTTCGGTACACAAGTAAACAAAGCCACACGATATAACAGTGAGTTCTGCTGACTTATATACATCTAACATAGGTTAGGGTCACATCTAACTAGGTTATGTCATTTCTTTGTGGAGATATATAGGCTAGGCCTATGTCTTCTAGCAAAAACAGAGTAAGCAGATGGCGCCGAGTGTCGGCGATCGACGATGCGCATGCCGGGCCTATCTATAGCCTAGGCCTAGGAGTAACTCTCAAAACAACGGAAAAATGGGTTATCCGGGGGGGGGGGGGGGGGGGGGCCCGTTCGTGCCGGATAAATGAGGTTCTACTGTATTAGGTTTTCCTTCTTCCCTCCGGGACTCAAACCTATAATTTATTAGTGGCCCCTTCATCATTGATGATATGCCTGATATCTCAAGTCTGGAGGGGGACATTCGTGACAAATATCAAACCACTAACAAATCAACAATAGGGCGAGAAAAAACAACCCAGATATAGAGTTCTAATACTTTATTTTGTACATTCAAAATATTTCTTAAAAATTGTAAAGTAATACAGGTAGCGTACTTCAAAGAAGACCTGCGTGCAAACCTTCTGGGAATTGTGGGATATAATTCCAGAACAGTTGCTTAACATAACCTATTAGGTACATGTAAAAATAGATCATAAATATATGCAACATTCTAATCATTAAATAAATCTTTGTTTTAGGAATATCTTATTCTTATAAAAAAATTTTATTAGTGCCCCCTCCATCATTGACGAACATGCCTATTACATAAGGCATCCTCTTCAAACACTAATCCGCCGTAGTTGCATCTACCGCGCAGAGCATTTAACCGTTGAGACCCAGCGTCGCACGTGTTGCGTCGGCAGTCTTTGATCACCAACTCCAGCGACGTATCACGTGCGGCCGACATAAAAAAACACTTACGTGGCTCGTAAGGTAGGAAGGCGGGAGAATAGGGGGGAATACCGTAGTGTGTGGGAGCCCAGTAGGTGTGAGCGGGCCGAGACAGCCGCGCGGCTGGTGGTGGGCTTAGTGGGGATAGTTTACACCCCTAGTTTCACCGCCACTTTGAACCTTCATTACTCCGTCGTATGGAGCTAGAGGCTTGAGATTTATGTGAGATACTCCTTAGGATGTATGCCGTACAATGCCATACTCAGTTTTTACCCTAGTTCCCGGGCGGGTGGTCATGCGGGGGAGACTATTGAAAAACCCCCCAAATGACCGAAATGTGTTTTTTTATTTTTGTCTTCATTTCTCACCATTCTCTTCTTTTGGCTCAACAAATTTTTTTGAGGCTCCCCCCCCAAAAAAAAAATGTCAGAGGTGATTTTTTTATTTTTTTTCATTTCTCATCCTCCATTTTAGGCAAAAAATAAGTGAAAAGGCTTTGGGACGCGGGGTGAACAAAAATATTCTAACTAGCGGGGGGCATTTAAAAACTGAGGAGCCTTCATCATGAGTGCACGCGACCTCACTCATGGCTTCAGTCATTATGAATTGGGTTCTCACTACGAAAAAACTTCTTAAAAAATAAAAACAAAAAAAATAAAAATAACTATCCAATAAGCTTTCCCTCATATCGTGGATGTACTTGTGTGGATCTTTGACCAGACGCTGATTCAGGCGTCATTCTTCCTTCTCTGCTCTGCGCTCAGCCTGCCCGGACGTGTCTTCCCACGCTCCGATGGTTCCGCAATTGCTGCGTCCCTAGTGAGTTTTTTCTCATTTGTTTACTCCGGGATGTATCGAGTAAGGTTAGGATATGTTTAGCAGGAGTGTCCTGGGCTGGTTGCCCGCAGTGCAGTGTATTTTGGGTCGTGTGTTTGGGGCATCTATTTCGGATGTACCCTCGTGGTCCTATGTGGACATGTGATCTGTTCACAGTTGAGTTAGCTTGTGATGCAGGCGGCTTTTCATTACGCGTTATATTATGCTGCCTTTTGTGTTTCTGATGAGGTAAGCCTTGCTTCTGAAGTTCCCAGCGTATTTTTCTTCACTTAGTGAAGTTTTTTCTGGGTCCCGAGTCAGTCTTCCCTTTGTCGGAAGTATTTACTACAGTGGTGTGTTGGCGGTGGTTCCTGTTGTTATATTTCCAGTGTTTTTTGTTTATATTTCAACATTTCTTATGCCGTCTGCTTAGGCCTAGCCAGCCGCTCGTAGCTTTGCCACATGTACAAGTGTTATTGTTTATTTTATAAATATGTCCTACTGTGTCATGTGTATCCTGGTTTAGTTGTGTATTGGCTAATTCCACGGACTATGTATGTTTCCTGGATTAGTTGTGTATTGGCTATTTCCACGGATTATTGTGTGGGCCCTAGGCTAGTCGTGCTTGGCTTGCTCTCAGGTCCTTTGTGCGTTCAGATGGTTTCTGAACGGGGTGGGTTACTTTCCGGCGGGTTTTTCTCGGTTACACCATGAAAACCCGGCCGAGAGCCGTGTTGGGCCACGCGTGGTTTCAAACACAGGCTGGGTCCCCGGCGTTGAGGTGTCTGTGGCTCTCCAGGACTGCGTCTCTGTGGTGGTGCCTGTTTCAGGCTCCCTATGATCCCCGGCTGGCTGTACCCATCTAACATTGTTCATGCGGACCTATGTTATGAAGTTTTTCTACCCGGTTTTACAAACCAAAGGAAACACCTAGCTGTTGTTGAGGGCGTTCCTCCCCGGCGATCTTTTACAAAGAAGTGGGGACAGGAACTTATGGGGTTAACGTTGTTTACATCTCACCCGGCGGGTGCACATGGTAGGGTGGTATGAACGTCTTGGTCATTCAGTTTAGTTAACCGATGCATTTTAGTGATACTTTATGTATCGCCGCCTTCAGACTTACGGCGATCGAAGGCTCAATTGGGTTAACATCTTTTTCACAAATTTTTCACACCCGGCGGGTGCTCCTGGGAGGAGGAAATAAGGAATGACAATTCCATATAGTTAACCAGTTAATTGAGAGATACGTTAATGTATCGCCGCCTTCAAACTTACGGCTATCCTTTGTGACAATTCGTTAGAAATCAGATCTCGTATCAGCCTGCCCTGTGTTATTCTGCTAAATAATTCAGATGCCGGCGTCTTTGTGGGGGGTTGTTTTCCAAAATTAAATCTTGAACCAGTCACCACCGGAAAGACTATGTTTATAAACGCCATACTGGTCCTTTATATTATGTCAGAGGGTATTCTTAACTTTCTTAGGACATGTTTAGATATTCGGAAATCTTTATAGAATCCCGCCGCGTAGCGAGCTGTGATCGTTGTGACATTACGTCTCGTTACCCGGCGGGTTATTAACACGTGTGTGCGAACATGTTGGGTTAACCTTATGAGCATTAATTCCTGGAAATTTTCTTTTTTCCAGAGCTGGGCCCCGGCGGACCAATACAGACCCTGCAGTAGTTTTCCCACCAGTCTCTGTCATGGCTACCTTTGCCCCAGTTTTTGCTTTATGCATTACCCCTACCTGTGCCGGTATCCCTATTTTTGCGCACAATCTTTGCATCAAGTGTGTTAAATGTCTAGACCGTTCAAGGGGTCTGTGGGTGATGCGCAACTGTTCCTTTTGCTCCCAATTAAGTGTCAAAGTCCTCCGCGATAATGATAAGACCGCAGCGGTCGCCTTACGAGAGGTTAGGCAACAGATGTTAGCGTATATTACGATTGTGGCTCATAAGTCACTTCAATGTGACAACGTCCCTCTTTGGGATAGGCTTCTTTTTGAGCACCCTCCCCCTAAACGTCCCTCTCGAGTAACTAGTCGTAAGCCGGCGGAGACTGGTCAGGGTTCTGTGTCTTCTCCTACTGCTACGGCGAAACGTCAACGAGAGCCTACACCCCCAGCCGGCAGCCTCCTCGTCTCGGGAGAGATCTTGGTCTAGGTCACCTCTCAGACACCAGCCACCTAGTCTTGCCTCTTCACCATCGAGTAAGATGAGTAAGACAGAAAGTTCCACCAGTGGTCACGGCGATAAATCCTCCAAATCGAAGAGTAGTTCACGGTCACACCGCAGCCATAAATCTTCAAAAAAGGATTCCCATGATAGAAAGGCCTCTCGACATTCGCCAGTTTCTAGTGCTTCTCATCGTACCTCTACCCCAGACAGAGTTTGTGTTCGGTCTCAAGGGTCCAGTATAGTGCCTGTACCTAAAGATGATTTACCCATTAACATTTTAACCCTGGAATTGGAGAGTCAGGGGGCCCAGTGGTTGAGAGTGTTTCGGACTCCCAAGGGAGTGTAGGCCAAGGCCTAGGTGTTTGGCGATATTCTCGGCCAGGACCTGACCACCCACTTCCGGCTCAACTATTCACACAGTGGCTGACGTCCACCGGGACGCGGCGATCCCATCCTCTATTCCTGACTTATCTTGGCAACAAGGTGGTACCCCAGCTTCGTCGGGATATTCTCAGGAGGAACAGGATGATAAAGACGAGGTTTCAATTATTGGATATGGAAGGGCAAGAGTCAGGGTCAGGCTAGACGCCGCGCAAGATCTTAATGATTCACCAGTGAGTACATCATCAAGTCAATTTGTCACTGCACAGGAAATTGATGGGCTACTTAGTAATGCTTTATCTAAATTTTTTGGCCAACAGCAGGAAACTCCCACAGTGGACTTGGGAGCTCCCACGACAAGCTCTACGGTACGGCCTCTGATGACTTCTATTGCTTTGACTCAGATCCCTCACCCTCCCCTCTGTCACCATCAGTGGTTACTAGGCCTGCTACGGCGGCATTGACCACTTCGCATGTAAGGGTTATAACGGATGTCAGTCCGCCACCTCTAGACAGATGCCTCTCAGAAATGTAGCTATGCCCTTGCTTCACGGACCAGACGAGTCATGGGTCCTTTTGACCCCCACTAAACCAGAGCTCGCCCAACCTACCTTGTCAGGGGAACTCCCAGTACCGCGTGAGTGGGTCATCCAGGGCAATAAATCTAAGAAATTAAGGGCCTTGGATACTTTGGGAAATGTACTAGATGTCAACATAAAGGCTATACCTAGTTATTATCACCAGGACTATTTTGTTTATGCTGCTAAGCCGGCTTTACCCTCTGCCTCAGCTTCAAAATTGTTTTCAGACTGGTCTAAGCATGATGGGCTTAATGACATTAAGACTCTGTCAGCTCTCACTCCAGAACTCGATTTGCAAACCGTCACCAGACACAGCAGCTAATCCAGTCTTTTGAAGGGTGGCGTTGGGCAGTTGGGTCCAGGACCTT
This sequence comes from Paralithodes platypus, assembly GCA_032716605.1. Classification (NCBI taxonomy): domain Eukaryota; kingdom Metazoa; phylum Arthropoda; class Malacostraca; order Decapoda; family Lithodidae; genus Paralithodes; species Paralithodes platypus. The sequence continues at coordinate 39,062,737 of CM064493.1, read as the reverse complement.
GGGTGGGAAATGGGAGGCAGAGGCTCAAAACTTTGCGGACCACATTTACTTCCAAAACTTCCCACCAGATCCCTCAAAGATACTCTATTCTTGGTTCTCCATGCCAGTGTGTTCTGCCGGCGGAGAGCCCCTTCAGCTTTTGTTTGCTTTCTTAGCTGCCCCTAAAAAGTAATCTTTGTGAGTTATTAAAAGACCCTTTAACTAACCCCTACCCCAACTCACCTAGACCGAGAAGTTAGGCTAATAAGGGGGAAAGCTTTGCTCCCCTGTTCTCTGCAATACATACGTGTCTCATACAGGTTAGCAAAGTCTTTGCTTTTTTCCGGTCCCACTCAGGCAATCAGCAGACGCGGATTTGTTGCCAGACGATTACGGTTGAATTGTCCCGGCGGACTGCCTTCTTCAGTCGTCAATCCAATCTTTGGGGAAACATCCACACCGCCTTGGCTTGAGGCGGTACGAGCAGAGACAAGAATCAGAATGTACTTAGTCCGAAAACTGCCTGATCGCATTGCGAATACAGGTGGTCATGTCACCAGTGCTCACATCCTCTAGTTAATTGTCCCCTGACGTTTGTGGCGAAACGGTGTTTTAATATGGCTCAGGCTCTTATTAAAACACAGTCCCACCCCTTCTAAGAAACCTGCCTTTAACTTCCCCAAACCCAGGGCCCAGCTCGCTAAAGGCTCAGCCGGGGAGGATCTAAGCCCTTTCTTTCCACCTAAGTTCCTCCTCTCCCCTCAAGGTCAGTACAGGCATAGACAGAGGTAGGTTTTCAGGGTCAGAGAGGACGCGGCCATAATAAAGCCAGGTCAGGGGCCCATCTTCGGCCAACGACGGCCAGCCGGAGCGAAGCGTCCACCACCACCAACTCCACCACCAATTTTTCAAAAAAAACTAAAGGTCTCTCTCACCTTTCCCGGGTGCCAGTCTTAAGGCCGGCGGTATCCGAGGGTAGTACAGCCGGCGAACCCTTGTCTGCTAACTGGTGTCCCCCTGTCCGAAAACGTGTCACCACAGCATGGCCGTTGAAAACAACTGGGCACGGATGTGTGGCACGCAAAAAGGCATCACTTGGCCAGTGGCTCCGGCGACCCCCCTCGCCTTACGGTCAGCCGACAACGGCGAATTTTGTTCATTAGAGGTTGGAAAGTCACGGGGTCCAGGAACATGATTGCTAAGAATGCTCATCATACCGGTCCCCCCAAAATTACCCTGTATTCACGCCAAAGCTATTTTTGGGGTTCCCAAAAGGGACAGTGTTCAGACGAGACCGGTCGTAGTAGACCTGTCTTATCTGAACCTTCACATACACAATGATTCATTCGGAATGTTAACAGTACACCAAAGCAGCCGCTAACACTTCCGCCGGGAGGTTGGAGTGTGTTTCCCTAGACCTGACAGACGCTTATTGGGAACGTATCGGTAAACAAAAGCGTTTCAAAGGTTTCTGACCTTACGGATCATGCACCAAAATTTTGTTTTTCAAAGGATGCCATTCGGTTTGAACCTGGCACCTCGATTATTCACGAAAATTAGTCCGGCAAGCCCTGATGCCGTTGTTTTTAAAGCAAGGAATCAGAGTTTTGTGTTGGTACCTAGAAGGACTTGGGATGCGTGGTTGCAGACGGAGACAGAGCAATTATGCATCAAAACATGTCAACAATATTTTAAATCATTGTCAAAAACTCTAGGGTTCAAGGTAAAAAAATCTGGTTAAAGTCAAACCTTGTTACCTCACGAAGTAATTCAGTGGATAGGGCTGGTCTGGGACACAGTGCTCTCACTCTGAAGTCAGAGTGTGGACAATGTTAACAGGTTTCCGCAGGAGGAAACTGGCTTCATGTTTCTTCACCAAGTCTGACTACGACACGGAGGGGTCTGGGAAGTCTCTGGTCGGCTCTCTCAAACTGGATTCAACTAACTGTAATGTTGCGGCCGTTGAAAGTAAAACGGTTTAATATTGGAAGGCAACAAATATTTCCCACTCTTACCGGCGGGGAGGGAGGGAAAGTTATGGCCCATCCCAAAATTAATCCCACACCTTACTAGCGGTCTGGGCGAAGAGGGAACCGTGTGCACTCAATAATGTCATGGACCTCTCCTCCGCCCAAACAGTATGGGTAGAAGACACGGATGCGTCAGGCACAATAGGTTGGGGATTTCAGTCAAACTCAGGGGGCACCAGGGTCCAGGGGCTTTTGGTCCCACTTAGAAATCCTCCCACATCAATGTCAAAAGGAATTACATAGTCCCCTTGTATTTCCTTCAGGCTAACGGCCCTGCTTTAAGGGGGCAAGTCGGTGGCCTTCAGAATGGACAATTCTGAACGCAGTTCACTGTATTCAGAAACAGGGGTCAACGAGGGTCAAGGAAGTTGCTGAACGTGTCAGAAGAGATATTGTTACTCTAGCCAACAGACTAGACATTTATCTTCAAGCATCTTATCTCTGCAGGCGTAGCAAACGTCTGGGCGACGCTCTGTCCCGGAGGACAGAAGCACGGACACAGTAGAATGGGAATCATGCAAACCCATTTCAACCAAATGATTGCAGAGCTCTACCATCCACAAGAGTAGTGGATCATGTTTGCGGTCCGCAGGCAGACTCACAAACTCCCTCTATACCTCACATCCTCCGGGCACGAAAACGCCGGCAGGGGGGCCAGACGCTCCCTCAGTGACCCAGTACTGGAACAGATGGGCAGCTCCATCTATCTGTTTCCGCCGCCAGACGCGTCACTAATGTGCCACGTAGTGAACAAACTTACGAAGATTATCGAGCTTACGTCTCGCTGTCGTCGCCACCTGCGGCCGCCGCAGGGCAGTTGTGGCTACCAGCAATTTAAAGACGTCTGGTTGGTGTACCGCACCCGGTGTCGGGGGCTACCGGTCAGGTATTTCCACTTAGGACACGATTGGCAAACCTAGCGACCTCGCGGTGACTTTTGCATTATGGACATTCCAGGAGGCCAAGTGGCTAGCAACCATACGGTAGAGATGTGACCCAATCAAATTATTTAATTACATCAATATTCACTCAGTCTACAGGAAACGACAGTATCAATCACATTGGAAAACCTTACTTCTTGGATCATTACGACACAGAACAGACTGTGCCCTCAGTAGGCATTAGTTTTCAATTATTTAAATTATCTGTTTGAGCAGAAACGTTTTATCTGTGGTAAACGTTAAAAAATCACTTTAACTGGCGATTAGATGTGCCCTTTTTAGGGACCTTACCAGTTCTCTCCATACCGGTTTAGCGGAGGAAACAGGTTGTATGAGGGCATGATTTTAAACTCCGCCCACCTCCCCGTCAGTTTCATGCCTACTTGGTCTCTGGACAAGGCATTGTCTTTACTTCACTCTCGTCTGTACCAAAATACTGCACGATTTTGCATTACTTCTTTAAAAAAAAGGCTGTTATTCCTTTTGGCATTTGGCCACCGGGAACAGATGTGTCTGAAGCTGGCGGCGACGATGAGCAAACACACCTAATTGCCTTAGGTTTGGTAGACTTAATGAATGTATTCACATTGCACCTTCCCCGGGATTTGTAGCCAAGAATGAGCACAGTGCACACGTGTTTTCTGAGTTCACGGTGCCGGCGTTAAAAAAAGGGGAGAACAAAAAGGTTGCACCATAATCTATGTCAAGTGCAAGCTCTAACCAAATATTTGAGGAGGGTCCTCTTCTAAACCCCCAAGGTGGCTTTATTGGGTACGCGAGTACGGGTAAACGCTTACTGAAACGGAGAATTAGACTTCTCTGATATGGTCGAAGTCAATAAAGAGGAGTAATCCCCGGCGTGTGGGTAGGGCCCAACGATTTACGCAAATGGGCAGCCTCTTTACGTTTGCCTGAAGAATTTTTCAGTAGTAGAAGATATTTAGTCCACACCCAGTTGTGGGCGTCTAATCATACGTTTTTGACTAGATAATTGTCAGGTTGGGCCTTTTTTTTTTTTTCTAGACAAACCTTCCTTACCATGTATAGCTTTAAGGCAGCAGGGTTTAGGTGGCCCTTCAGTCACTTTTGTGTTTACTTTCAAGGAAAGGGGGGGGGGGGGGTGCAGTCAGTGTAACATAGGACACCCTAGACCCCGCCAGAGTCCCGCCAGATGTTAAGAGCTGTGATACAATTTATGGTTAATGTGATATAGAAAATTTCTCTGCGAGAAATTGTTGCTAGACAATGTTTAGTACAAAACCCACGGGGTTGTTATAGTAGTTTTAGCTGTGAAAGCAATGTTAGTATTAAACAGATGGAGATCTTTGCAAATTATTTGTCACGAATATTATGGGATGGTTTATTATGTGCACATGTAAACTTATACCTTGTTATTTTTGTCACATCTCATTGTAGTGGGGGTGTCTTTGTAACTTACAGATCTGTTCACAGAATCTCCAGAGTTACCCTTTTTTGTCAAGCAGGCTTCTTTGAAGCACGCACCTGCTTGAACCCCTTTTTTGGATTTATATGGTCTGCCGCCGTATTTAAATATATTTTCAAAAGTAAGAATACGTATGTGGTGGTTTGATTATCTGCTTGCTAGAGTTAATGATATGATTACGAATGGCCCCCTCCAGTCTGTTAGGAAATCAGGGCATGTTCGTCACTGATGGAGGGGCCACTAATAAATTATAGGTTGACTCCTGTAAGGAGATAAAGAAAACCTAATATGTCGTAGTGGCCCGGTAATCATTGACTCGACTGGGGGCCCCTCCCGACCATCTCCTTTCCCATTTCGGTTGAGGTATTAAGGGATTTTGGTTTACTTTGATATTATGTCAGTGGTGGAAGGAAGAATGACGCCTGAATCAGCGTCTGGTCAAAGATCAATTCACAAGTACATCCCGATATGATGGAAAGCTTATTGGATTGTTATTCTTATTTTCTTTTTGGTTTTTATTTTTTACGAAAGTTTGTTCGTTTGTGTGAAACCAATTCATAATGGACTGATGGTAGACATGAGTGGGGTCGCGTTGCGCTCATGATGAAGGCTCCTCAGTTTTTAAATGCTCTGGCGCGGTAGATTCAAAAAACTACGGCGGAATTAGTGTTTGAAGAGGATCTTGCCTTATTGTAAGAAGGCATGTTCTGTCAATGATGGAGGGGGCACACTACTAAATATTAGGTTTTCTTTATCTCCTTACAGGAGGTCAAACCTATAATACTACACTTCATGACTCTGGTAAGTCCCTGGAGTATGGTAAGGTACATGCATATCACAAAATATTTGGTCATACCCATCTGAAAGTTTTTGCATCATTTGATCTAACATAGATGGACAAATCTGCTCTAGTAACATAGTCTTTCAGTACTGTTCCGTAGTAGAAGCTTACCTGAGTCGCCTTCTGAGTGGACAGGACGCTGCCAGTTTTTGACCGGAAAGGTAATTGTTTTAAACTCCTCTCCTAAATCGTCCTGGTATTCCATGTCCATCAACCAAACTTTTCCTCCGGTTGCCGGAAAAATGAGCGGGATCGAACCTTTTCATGCCTGACCGCGGGATTTAATTGTTCACGTTCAAAGGTTTCCCAACTCAAATTTGGTATGGATGACGACACTTGTTCCTCAATGGTTTGCCACACACTTACATTCACTGTGGCCTCAGAGGCAGTGGAACATCTGACTTTGCGACCGTTCAGAACCTTTCCTGGTGCCCCCTTGGTACCCTCGGTATTGATCGGCTGACACTTTCGCCGGTACATGAGAACGTGGAACTTTAAAACCCGGCCTCTGACATTTGAAAACGGGGGATTGAATAACCAGGCCTAACTGACTGCGACAATTCGGCTCACGGTCACTATCACTGTATCTGGGAGGCGTCTCTGCCACCTCCGTCACCCATCTCCGACCTGCCAGATTGCCACTTTGTTTGCTTGGAGGAGTTAGTGACGGAGGGAGGAAGTGTCGTTCCCCATTGTTTGTCGCTAGCCGCCGCATTCGACGCATCCGTACGAGACGTAACCCGTTTCTGCCTGAAGTTGACGCCGCCGTCACTTTTTATGGTCGTGGTTCTTCGGTTCTTGGTCGCCGGCTGATTCGATTGGCCTGACGAACGTGAAGAATTGTTTTAAGGGGCGGACCTGGATCTAGACCGGGTCCTGTACCCTTCGTGCGACGAATCTGGCTGAGATTCGTTTCGCATTCCGGTGGGGGGGGGGGGGGGGGGGGATTAGACGTTGCAACTTGTGTCATCAGAAAGGTCACTGTCTGTACTAAAATAAAGTTCTTTCAAAATAACTTTAGCTGGCTTATTTTTTATCACCACATGACACGAGTTGACTTATGCTTACTAAGAGGAGATTTAATAAACAAATAATCTCACAAAGCCTCATCGTCGCACTGTAAAACACTGGATGGGCTACCTCTTTAGTATAGAGTTATTAAAGTGCCTGCCTTTATTTCCAATAGGGCCAACTTGACACGTTGCCTTCTTTGTCATTCCAATAATCCATCACGAAGTCGAGTACACACACCACATGGCTTAGAATAGCCAAAGTCCCCGAAGAGCAATCAAGACATGTACACACTTTATGTACATTAGTTATGGCTCAAAAGATGCGGAACGTTCATGCATGGTTGGTGTTGCGTTAAATAGGTTAACGTTATATTGCCAGTTTACTTACCAACCCCAGCCCACCCCCCCCCCCACCCCCCCCCCCCACCCCCCCCCCTCCCCCCCCCCCCCCCACCCCGGCCACCCCCCCCCCCACACGGGATCGGCCCCACAGTCTTTGGCACCGCTGTTGCCGAGGTAGAAGTTGTGCGATCTGGAAAAGAAAATTCCATAGGAATCAATGCTCTAACGATAGTTCCTGGCCAATCTTTCTTTTGAACTCCTGGAAGTAGTAATTAACCATCGTCAGCAAACCTTTGGAATTTGCAAATATCTATCGACCAGGTCATCGAGGTACGGATAGAAAAACTTCAGGGATGAGTTTGGTTCAGTTTTTGGAGGCATTTTGCTAGTAAGGACAGGTGGGTTGCTGATCTGTGGTGACTTTAGTTATTGGAATTGATAATCACATCTTTGAAGCCCTTTTCTTCTGAATTTATGAATTGATCGGTCATAATAATTTTAGTTCAACCTAGGTGTCCCACTCGACTCATATTTGTGGGCACATTCTTGATTTGGATTTTATCTCCAGTTGGTTGCTATAGTTGTGTCGGAGCATTGAAGTTGATCCGATGGATCCTACAGTCTCTGACCATGCTTAAATTACTTTTTATATCAGCGTACCCAAAGTCTCTTATCCCTATAAAAAAAGGAAAAGGGAAATAGGTTCCAGAAATTACAAAAAATATTGACCCAAGAGCAAATTTGCCATGATGAAAATTGACCATATCTCCTAAATGCCATCAGCTGCTCTGTTCTTTCATCCGATTAACTTAAACTGACGATTCATAACAAGGGTACTTCAATCTGTCTTTGATCATTCATTGCCCGGAGATTGTGATGACAATTATTGTGCGTGGAGCTTCACCTTGATATTGTGCCCACCAGTTAACTCTGCTCAGCAGACAACGTAAGAGCAAGCAGAACGAAAGTGCGTGGCTTGCCAACGAACGGAGGGAAACTCGGGCTGGAATATATATCGGCAAGGGAAAAGATTGTAGTATGTGCAGTGGAAAGCTTGAAAAGTCTAAGTAGTATCAAAAACAGAGTCGATGCCCTGTGGCAATGATCAAAAGAGGCTGCTGAGGTTGTAAATGGTTTTACTTGGGTCGGAAGAACATGGCTCCCTGTCCTGCCTCCGTGCCAAGTGCTCGAACTGGCCTCTGATTTTCTTAATTTTTTACGACTAAGATAAACACGCATTAGAAATGCGGTAGATTAATACCTCACCTGATCAATGACGAGTTTTCGCGTGAGGATTTCCAACCTCAACATGTAAATTAATTTCGTATCCTTTCATCATGCCATCCAGTGGACACAAGTAAAATTATTGGTTATGTCAGAGACATGAATAAAAAATTTCTGCAAGCGTCATAATATTAATGTATCCACAGATGTCATTTGTCTATCTGGCATGTCGCAGATTTCATCTGTAACAATGGAAACAGATGATTCATGGAGCGGTAACTTTGTTCAATCTGACGAAGAAACAAAGATCTATTGGTGCCTCTTCTAAAGAAAACGCTGGACTTGATGCTGAGGATATCGTCAAATTACCGACCTGGTTCACAATTTGTCATTTCATTCAAAAATAATTCGACGCGGGCCATACTTGATCCAAGTGTGAAATAGGCCTTGAACAGAACAAAAGCTGTTACTCTTGCTCCGTCTGCATATAGGAACATACCATTCAAATGAGACCTCTTTATGTAAGATTCAGAATGAATTGGTGGAGAAACACATGAAACGGGAAGGCGTATCTCTTGGTTTTATTTTGTTGGATCTTTCTGCGGCCTTCAATACAGTGGACCATGACCTAATGTTAAAGGGGGGATCTGCAATTCTTACGGTGTTCGTGAAAGAGCACTCTTGCTCCTCAAATAATATTTATCAGATGGATTTCAGCGTGTTGGTGATTGGCAATACCATCTCTGACCAAGCACCCCTGTTGTTTGGAAGTCCTAAGGGATCGAGTTCCTGGGACCGATCCTCTTTTATAGTTTCACACTAGCAGCTTGGCATCCTTGGTAGATGCTCATGGTGTTGACTATCACTTTTCCGCGGATGGCACTCAGTTGTCTGTGAAGATAGCAAACATTAATGCTACTAAGACCAAACTTGGGATCTTTATGTTCTGACATTGAAGATATGGATGGCAAAACGGAAACTCAAAATGAATGAGAACAAAACAGAGATCAGATAAATTCATGAAACTAGAAGGGGAAATGATGGTGAAAATGTTAGTGACTCTGGGTTATAGGGAGGTTCTCAACTTCACCCCAGTAAGATCATGTGCGAAACATTGGGCAGTATACTTTAACTCTAAATTGAACTATGAGAATAACATAAATCGGCTCATCAAAATTTGTAATCTCCAAATTCAGAAACTTGTATGCCGTGACGACGGTTTCTTAACACGAGCTGTCTTCTAACATTGGTTCACTCCATTGTTCTATAACGTGTGGACTATTGTAATGCCTTATTGGTTGGCCTTCCTAATTAGTCCTACAAAAAGTTCAGTCCATTACTCAAATAGAACAGTGAGGCTAATACTTGATTCTACCCTCCAAGAAACCCCACTTCTACGCTTTGATGGAGCTGCCACTGGTTGCCAGTTTTAAAGCTAGGCTAGAGTTTAAGTTGTGTCTGATTACTGTTAACCCTTGTCTAGCAGGGGGGTTTTGGGCTTATTTGGGCTATATTCAGCGCCCTCCGGCAATGAGAAATCAAGTATCTGCCCTTGATGAAAAGAAATGTATTCAGCAAAAAACGACGGCGCTAAAAGCTTCAAAATGCGACCAGAACGAGCTACGGAGCAACTCGTGGTTCTCTATACCGTAGTACCAGTAACATGGGAGTTT
>CM064493.1:39028160-39053150 GCA_032716605.1 Paralithodes platypus | reverse complement strand
TTCCGGCGGGTTTTTCTCGGTTTCACCTTGATAACCCCGGCTGGTTGCCTAGTTTTGGCCACGCGTGGTTTCAAACAGGCTTGTTTCCCCGGCGAGTGGGTGTCTGTGGCTCCCCAGGTCTGCGTCTCTGGGGTGCCTGTTTCATCCCGGCGGGTTGGCTGTACCCATCTAACAGTGTTCATACGGACACGTGTTGTTTGTAGTTTTTCGGTTTTGCAAAGCCAATATAAAACTATGCTGTAGTTGTATTTCCTCCCCGGCGATCTGTTTCAAAGAAGTGGGGATAGGAACAATTGGGGTTAACTTTTAAACTTTAATTCACTCGGTGGGTGCAACCTGGAAGGTTGGGATGACCGAATTTGCAAAATTCAGTTTAGTTGACCAGTCAATTGAGGGATGCTTTGTGTATCGCCTCCTTCAACATACGGCGCTTTAGGGCACATTTGGGGTTAACGTTTTTTAAACTATTATTCACACCCGGCGGGTGTTTCTTGCACGGATGAGAATAACGAATTTACAATTCAGTTAGTTAACCAGACATTTGAGGGATACGTTTTGTATCGCCGCCTTCAACATACGGCGATCTAAAAGATACTTCGGCAGAAGTTAGATCTCGTATATTTGTCAGGCTTCCCAGTTTTTTATCTACGAGATAATTCGGGGGCCGGCGTCTTTTTTAGGTTTTTTTTTCCAATATTTCATATGGAAACAAACACCACCGGAAAGACTTAATCACTTATAAACGCCATGATGGTCTTTATATATTATGTCAGAGGGTATTCATAAATCTTTTGGACAAATTAAGATATTCTGAAATCTTTTACTTAGGAAACCCCACCGCGTGGCGAGCTGTGGTCGTTGAGTATTACGTCTCGTTACCCGGCGGGTTATTTAACACCTGTGTGCGAACATGAGTGGGTTAACCTTATGAGCATTAATTCCTGGAAATTTTAAATTTTCCAGAGCTGGGTCCCGGCGGGTCTATGCAGAACCTGGAGTAGTTTCCCTCCAGTCTCTGTCATGGCTACCTTTGCCCCGGTTTTTGCTGTATGCATTACGCCCTCCTGTTCAGGTATCCCTATTTTTGCGCACACACTTTGTATAAAATGTGTTAAAATGTCTCGTTTGGTGGGGGTTACCTTTCCGGCGTTTTTCTCGTTGCTCCGAGAACACCGTTTTGGTTTACCGAGTTTTAGTCAGGATGGCTAAAATAGGTAAGTTACCCCGACGAGTTTGGTCGCTTGAGGGCTCATCAGAAACTGCGTTTTTCTGTGGTCGAGCCTGGGATCAGGCTTCCTGTGTTATTCATTGCTTTATGCATTACGCCCTCCTGTTATGTCTCGTTTGGTGTGGGTTACCTTTCCGGCGTTTTTTCTCGTTGCTCCGAGAACACCGTTTTTGGTTACCGAGTTTTAGTCAGGATGGCTAAAATAGGTAAGTTACCCCGACGAGTTTGGTCGCTTGAGGGCTCATCAGAAACTGCGTTTTCTGTGGTCAAGCCTGGGATCAGGCTTCCTGTGTTATTCCCGGTGAGGGGGGCTCCACACAGTTATTTTGTTTGGTCTTTCCCTCCCGGCGACCTTTTTTACAAAGAGGTCTGGGGCAGGTATAAGTGGTTTGACATTGCATATAAAACCCGGCGGTTGTACCTTCGGGTGGTTATATTAACGAATTTGCGATTCGCGATAATTTGCCAAACAATTGATTGATACAATAGGGTATCACGGCCGTCAAGACGGCGATCTATGAGGGCTTCTGGCAGAAGCCGGATTAGAGATTAAGATAGGCTTAGACTTTTTATGGGATAAAAAGATGCCTGAATCTTACTAGTGTTTCAAGTGTAAAGGGATACTTGAAGGACTTCATCTTTAATAAAGATATGTTTCATCTTTATGAGGATTCAGAAGTTATGCTTAATTCTTTCGAACAGGTAAAAGATATGCTGAAATCCTTAATAAACAATTGGAACAATGTTGTTTGTTTGTTTAGTCTTTCTCTCCCGGCGACCTTTTTACAAAAAAGGTCTGGGGCAGGTACAATTGGTTTGACATTGCATATAAAACCCGGCGGTTATACCTTCGGGTGGTTATATTAACTGATTAGCAATTCGCGATCATTTGCCAAACAATTGATTGATACAATAGGGTATCACGGCCTTCAAGACGGCGATCTATGAGGGCTTCTGGGAGAAGCCGGATTAGAGATTAGGATAGGCTTAGACTTTTTATGGGATAAAAAGATGCCGGAATCTTACTAATGTTTCAAGTGTAAAGGATACTTGAAAGACTTCATCTTTAATAAAGACATAATTCATCTTTATGAGGATTCAAAAGATATGCTTAAAAATCTTCTGGACAGGTAAATATATCCTGAAATCTTTAATATGAAACTAAAGGAAAACGAAAAGTAGTGGTGGAGTGCTACGGTTCGTTGACCGGCGGTCTTGTGACACATATTTTGTACCATTTTTTGGGTGTAACCCTATGAGCATTAATCCCCGGAAAATTCTCTTTCCAGGGCGGAGTACCGGTGTTGCACCAGGTGACCAGGTAGTTCCCGGGGGCGGGGTAGTTTTCCCCCAGTCTCTGCCATGTCGGCACTTGAACCTCTCATTGCTGTATGTTCAACGCCGTTAAGATCAGGTATCCCTATATATTATTTCATTTGTTAATGAAATAATTTAATCACTGAATAATAATAACCATATATATTTTCTATGATTATATTAGGATAATATTGTGTTTATTTATAGTAATTTATTTTAATACAATTAAATATAAATTAAATTAATTAGTATACTTTATGATTTTGCTCACCAGCTCTGCTTTCAATGTGTTAATGAGCTATGGGAGCTTTTAATTATCATAAACCTTTACAGGGCTCTCTTTTAGAGAGTATACCGAGCTCGCAAGCGAGGGACAGCCACAGCCAAGGTGTATGGCGATACTCACAGTCCTGGCAGGACAGAACACATCCCTTTGTGACTCAACTAGTGCTGACGTCCACGGGATGCCGATGTACCATCTTCTACCCCAGTTTTAACATGGCAACATGTGGAGGTCCCGGCTTCGGCGGGATCTTCCCATGATAAGCCAGACTTAACGGATGAAGAACAACGATCTCTGGTCTCAGAGATGGAGGTTGAAGAGTCCAGTCACCTTTTAGGCGACTCTCAGGGTACTGTCGAATCTCCACGGAGTTCGTCATCGGCTAGGTATGTACCGGCGGAAGAGATTGATGGACTACTATTGAATGCACTTAATAGGTTCTTGGGCCCTACGCCGGAAACTCCTCCTGATACGGGAGATCCCGCGATGTCGACGATTGTGCGACCTCTGGCTACATCCTTTGCTTTAGCGAAAATACCTAGCCATCCGCTTGTGTCAGGCCCAATTTCCAATGTGCCAGGCACAACAGCTCTCACTACTTCCACTGAATGCAGTTCACTGTATTCAGAAACAAGGGTCAACGAGGTCAAGGAGGTTGCTACTCGTGTCGGAAGAGATTTTTGTTCTAGCCAGCAGTCTAGATATTTATCTTCACGCATCTTATCTCCCAGGCGTAGCGAACGTCTGGGCAGACGCTCTGTCCCGGAGACAGAGCACGACAGTAGAATGGGAGCTCAAGCAACCCATTTTCGACCTAATGATTGCGGAGCTCTCCCATCCACAAGTGGATCTTTTTGCGTCCGAGGAGACTCACAAGCTCCCTCTATACCTCACCCGCCGGGCGATAACGCCGGCAGGGGGGCCAGACGCCCTAGTGACAGACTGGAACAGATGGAGCTCCATCTATCTGTTTCCGCCGCCAGATGCGTCACTAATGTGCCACGTAGTGAACAAACTACGAGTTTATCGAGGCTTAGTCTCGCTAATCGCGCCCCTGTGGCCGGCGCAGGTGTGGTACCAGCAATTAATAATGTGGTGCCCGGACCCGGTATCGCTCCCGGTCGGGTACTTCCACTTAGACACGATTGGCAACCTAGCGACCTCGCTGACTTTTGCACTATGGACATTCAGGAGGCCAAGTGGCTAGCACCATACGGTAGGGATGTGACCAATAAATTGCTCAATCAATATACTCAGTCTACTAAGCGACAATATCAATCACATTGGAAAGCTTTTACTTCTTGGATTGTTAGAACGGAACAAACTGTACCCTCAGTGGCATTGGTTTTTAATTACTTGAACTATCTGTTTGAGCAGAAACGTTTATCTGTGGTAACTTTGAAGAATCACTTAACTGCGATTAGAGTGCCCTTTTTCGACCTTACAGGTCTATCCATACCGGTGGCGGAGGAAACAGGATTTATGAGAGCGTGTTTTAAACTCCGCCCACCTCCCCGTCAGCTCATGCCTACTTGGTCTCTGGACAAAGCTTTGTCTTTACTTCATTCTCGTCTGTATCAAAATACTGCAGACTTTGCTTTAATCTTAAAGAAGGCAGTTTTCCTTTTGGCTTTGGCCACCGGAAACAGAGTGTCTGAGCTGGCGGCGATGAGCAACACACCTAATTGTCTTAGGTTTGGTAGACTTAATGATTCAATTTCCATTGCACCCTCCCCGGCGTTTGTAGCCAAGAATGAGCATAGTGCACACGTGTTTTCTGAGTTCACGGTGCCGGCGTTAAAAGGGGAAAGGTGCATCATAATTTATGTCCAGTGCAAGCTCTAACCAAATATTTGAGAATAGCTCCTCAAAACCCCCAAGGTGCTTTATGGGTAGCGAGTACGGGTAAACGCTTACTTAACCCGTTGAGACCCAGCGTCGCACGTGTTGCGTCGGCAGTCTTTGATCACCAACTCCCAGCGACGCATCACGTGCGTCCGACATATAAAAAACACTTACGTGGCTCGTAAGGTAGGAAATGGCGGGAGAATAGGAGGGGGCGGTACCGTAGTGTGTGGGGGAGCCGGGCCAGTAGGTGTGAGCGGGCCGAGACAGCCGCGCGGCTGGTGGTGGGCTTAGTGGGGATAGTTTACACCCCTAGTTTACCGCCACTTTGAACCTTCATTACTCCGGTCGTATGGGAGCTAGAGGCTTGAGATTTATGTGAGATACTCCTTAGGATGTATGCCGTACAATGCCATACTCAGTTTTTACCCTAGTGCTTCCGGCGGGGTGGTCATGCGGGGGAGACGAACTATTGAAACCCCCCCCCCCGCCCCCCAAATGACCGAAATGAGTTTTTTTTTATTTGTGTGTTCATTTCTCACCATTCTCTTCCATTTTGGCTCAACAAATTTTTTTGAAGCTCCCCCCCCTCCCACCCCCACCGGCCCCCCCCCAAAAAAAAAATGTCAGAGGTGATTTTTTTTTTGTTTTTTTTTCATTTCTCATCCTTGTCTTCCATTTTAGCCAACAAAAAAAATAAGTGAAAATGGCTTGGGACTTGGGTGAACAAAATATTATAACTAGCCGGGGCTCAACGGGTTAAACGGCGATTAGCCTCTCTTCTGGTAGAAGTTATTAAAGAGAGTAATCCCGGCGTTGTGGGTAGGGCCCACGATTTACGCAAGTGGGCGGCCTCTTTACGTTTCCTGAAAAACTTTTCAGTTGAAGATATTGCGTCCACACAGTTGTGGGCGTCTAATCATACGTTTCTCTCTAGATACTTGTCAGTTGCTCTAGACAAACCTTCCTTACCATGTATAGCCTTAGAACCTTAGGCTCTGACCACCTCCCGATCATTATCACCACCAAAACCAGACTCACCCCAGCTAGCCACAAACACACATACACCAATTATAAAAGAGCTAACTGGGAAGCATTCACAAATGAGACAGAACAACACTTCACAACTCTAAACAGTACACCCATCACTAACATCAACAATGCTGTACACATACTCAATAAAACTATCCAAAACGCTGACAAGAAACACATTCCAAGAGGTAACAGAAAAAGACACAACCCCAACTTCACACCAGAAATTCAAAACCTCATCAGACAACGTGACATACTGAAACACCCCCCAGCACCCCACACACAAGACATCACACAACAAATTCAAGCACTCAACACCCAAACTAACAACAAAATACAAGAACAACAAAAACTAAATTGGAATAACTTCCTACAAACACTTGATCACAAAACAAACCCCAAAAAACTATACAAAACACTAAACAGCATCACACTTTCCAACAGCAACACAACACAATCACATGCTGCAATCACAACAACAGACTCTACTCCTTCATGTAAACAACAAGCAAACACTCTCATCAATCACTTTTCACATGTCAGCCACCTAAAACCTCACAAAGACGACCGACGTGTCATCCGACGTAAGAGACAATTCCCCACAGACCCTGACTATACACCCTTCACCAATCACCAGACAAAGCATATCATCAACAATCTCAAGCACTCACCCGCCTGTGGCCTAGACAACATAAGCAACATACACCTCAGACACCTGGGACCACAAGGCATACAAGCACTCACTAACATATCAAACTACAGCTATTCACACAACACAATACCAGACATTTGGAAGCATGGTATCATCATCACTTTCCCCAAACCCAACAAAGACCCCACGCTACCCTCCTCGCACCGCCCCATCACACTCCTTTGCTCCCCCTCCAAAGTCATGGAACGCCTAGTATTACAACTAATTACACCTGACCTACCCCTAGCTCCAACACAACATGGCTTTAGGCCACTGCACTCCACAAACACTCTTCTCACAGACCTTACACAAAGAGCTTTCGACGGCATCAATTCAGCTAGACCACCACACAGATCACTATTAGCCACACTCGACATTAGTAAAGCCTTCGATGCCATCCCCCGCCACAACCTAACAAACAAAATCTACAACACAAACATGCACAACAACACAAAACGGTGGCTGGCCAACTTCCTAGCAGGCAGATGTGCACACGTATCTTTTGCCGGTCAGTCATCTAAAATCAGAAACTTTCCAAACGGAGTCCCACAAGGATCCGTCCTATCGCCCGCACTCTTCAATCTGTACATGCACGATATAACTACACCCAATACGCCCCAAATAAACTTAGCCTCCTATGCAGATGACATAACACTCACATGCACACACCATGACCCAAAAAGAGCAACAGATCTCCTTCAACCCTATCTCAACACACTACATGGCTGGTGCACTACAAACAGACTTAATCTAGCCCCAGCCAAATCCACCGCAACCCTGCTCACAAGTTGGACAGGAGAACACGAATACATCCCTCAACTCACCATAAACAACACACCCCTAACACATACACACACACCCAAAATCCTAGGAGTAACATATGATACTCATATGACATTCAAACAGCACACCACAAACATTAAAAAAACTGACACCCAGACTTAACGCCCTCAGGTCACTTGCTCACACAAAATTTGGACACAACAAAGAAACTACCACCACAGTATATAAACAATACATAAGATCAGTGATGGAATACGCAAGCCCAGCCTGGGCTTCTAACCTAGCTGAAACACATCATAAGACCTTACAGACTATTCAAAACAAAGCCCTGAAGATCATTACAGGCTGCACAGCTACTGCACCCACAGATCACCTACATCAAGAAACCAAAATCCTCAAAGTCAAAGACCATCTGGACATGAGAGGCACTCAATTCCTGGCAGCAGCCTCCACGAACCAAGACCACCCACTAAACTACATGGCAACACACCCACAGACACCAAGAAATATCAAAACAACACCCAGCACACGGTATCACACACAATTATTGTCCTCTCTCCCTCCCTGCCCACCCCGAACCAACTTCCAGAAGCACATCCATACTCATATCTCTCACCGATCCATCCACTCACTCACAGACAACACAGCTGCATGCACGACCTCCCGAAATCCATCCTTCCGAATCCTCCCTTCCTCGCGAGGACAGAGTCCACCTGGCCAGGCTGAGATGCGGACACCATCCAGCTCTCCTGAGCTATCAGAAGAGACTGGATGACTCCGTTGTCGACGCCTGCCCGGGATGTAACACAGCACCCCATACCATTAAACACATCATAGAAGACTGCATTTCTCACAACCACTTACGCCAACAACACAATCTACACTCAATGAGAGCTCTGTGGGAAAGCCCGATCGTGGCCATGGCCTTTCTCAGGGACTCGGGGCTGTTCGGCCAGGCAGCTTAGGGAACAACAACAACAACAACCATGTATAGCTTTAAGGCAGAGGGTCTAGGTGGCCCTGCAGTCACTTATGTTTACTTTCACGGAAGGGGGGGGGGGTGCAGTCAGTTGACATAGGACACCCTAGACCCCGCCGGAGTATGAGAGCTGTGATACAATTTAAGGTTAAAATGTGATATGAAAATTTCTCTGCGAGAAATTGTGCTAGTACAAGGTTTAGTACAAAACAACGGTGTTGTTATAGTAGTTTTAGCTGCGAAAGCAATGTAATATTAGTTCAATGGAGTTCATTTGCAATTGATCTCCACATGTATTTTGGGGTTTATGATGTGCACATATAAACTTATAACTTATTATTTTTGTCACCACTCGTTGAGTGGGGTGCCTTTTGTAACTACAGATCTGTGTTCAGAATCTTCAGGGTTACCCATTTTTGTCGGGCAGGCTTCTTTGAAGCACGCACCTGCCTGAACCCCTTTTTCTTGTATATTTCCGGCCTACGCCGTATTAAATACATTTTTCAAAAGTAAGAATACTATGTGGTTGTTTTTATTATCTGCTTTTCTAGAGTTATGATATGATTACGAATGTCCCCCTCCAGTCTTAGATATCAGGCATGTTCGTCAATGATGGAGGGGCCACTAATAAATTATAGGTTTGACTCCTGTAAGGAGATAAAGAAAACCTAATATTTAGTAGTGGCCCCGTAATCATTGACGACTGGGGCCCTCCCGACCGTCCCCTTCCCATTCGTTGATGTATTAAGGATTTTAGTTTACTTGATATGTCAGTGAAGGAGGAATGACGCCTGAATCAGCGTCTGGTCAGAAATCCACACAAGTACATCCACGATATGATGGAAAGCTTATTGGATAGTTATTCTTATTTTCTTTTTGTTTTTATTTTTTACGAAGTTTTTTCATAGTGAGAACCCAATTCATAATGACTGAAGCCATGAGTGAGGTCGCGCGCGCTCATGATGAAGGCTCCTCAGTTTTTTAAATGCTCTGCGCGGTAGATTCAAACTACGGCGGATTAGTGTTTGAAGAGGATGCCTTATGTAATAGGCATGTTCGTCAATGATTACGGGGCCACTACTAAATATTAGGTTTTCTTTATCTCCTTACAGGAGTCAAACCTATAAACTCCCCCTCCTAGTCACATCACTCCGTGGACCCTAAAACACCCTACAGTTTGCTTTCACTTAGCGGATCAACTTGATGCCCAAGCCCCATCTCAATGTCGACATCTCGCTTTACAATATCTTGATGATCACATCCCGGCTGTTTTCATTTACACCGATGGCTCGAAAACTGCGGATGCCGTGGGTTGCGCTGCAGTCTCAGACCATGGCTTGTATCAACGTACCTTACACCATCACTCCACGGTTTTCACTGCTGAATTATGGGCTATTCAAGGTGCTTTAAGCACCATCTCTTCATTGTCGAGGAACTCTCCACGGGTCGTTATCTGTAGTGACTCAAAGAGTGCACTGCAAGCCTTATGTGTATTTGCCCCCAAGGACCCATTGGTCAAGACTATCATCCACACAATACACAAATTACAGTGCGCTAATCGTTCCATCACACTGTGCTGGATCCCCGCGCATGTAGGAATTCCCGGGAATGAGCGTGCTGACTTCCTCGCTAAGCAAGCGTGTCATGGTACACCCTCTACTACTTTGCTGCGTTCGGAAGATATGCTCCCTGTCCTCCGTCGCCATGTTTATGACGCTTGGCGAGTTGAGTGGAGAGCGCAATCATTAACTGGCCACCTTCGCTCCATTAAGGATGACATACACTTGTGGCCCTCTTCAATTAATGGTTCACGTGCAGACCAAACCCTATTAACTAGATTACGTTTTTTTTTTTTTTTTTTTTTTTTTTTTTTTTTTTTTTTTTTTTTTTCCCAACTTACTTCCTCTCGGGCATAGGCTGAGAGCCTTAACATTCACCGCTTTACAATGAACATTGAAGCCCGTGAGGTCTTGTTCCAGTCTAGGGAGTGAGACATGTGAAGCACGTAGAGTACAACGAGCACCTGCCATCTTGCCTTCACATGAGGCACGGTGCTCACTCATGGCCCGAAACGACCCCATCTCTGAAGCCACCTCGTTCCCGTGCTTCACTGTCTCACCCCCTACACTCGGACTCTGACACTTACACACACACAACGCCACCTGTTGAGCAGATAACTCACCAGGCATTGCACCCCTATAGCATATTTTGAATATGGGAATATTCATACAGTGCTATTTAATCAGGGAACAATGAGGGTATTTTATTGACGTTTCGGTGGGCTTGTGGTAATGCACTGATACCAGGTACAGCACAAATTCCATCCCAATAATATCTTCCCGTTGATACATCGGGATTTGAACCCGGGACCTTTGGATTACCAGGCCAGTGGCAAGACCACTCCACCACACCTCCCCTAGGGAGGTTTAGGCCACACACGCCTCACACATGGTTACCTGATGTCCACCCCTCGTGGTCCACCACCTGAATGCCAACATTGCCATACATCATTGACTGTTTTTCACTTTCTTTGTATTTGTCCCGTCTATGCATCTGAAAGACGGAGATTCTTGCTGAACACCTCATTACATGGCATCCTCTCTGACTCAGACTCTTTCAATTTCACCCCTATTCGTCACTTCCTGAGAGCGATAAATTTATACAATGACATATAACTACTGACATATACGGTGGTGATGGGCTGGTCTATCAGAGTGAGAACTGAGCGATCTCTGCCATACCCATAGCTTACTCTGACTGTTCCTTTTACTTATATATTTTCTAGATCTCAAGTGACGGCGTCTCTTGCGTGGATTGACCTCCTAATCTACCAAGATTGGAAGCCAAAGCGTCACATCTTTCCTTTGCCCCTCAACTTTCTCTTCATAATTGCTGAGGGGCACAGGGCCCTGGGTGGGGCTTTGGTTTCCCGGGCGTTTCCTCGCCCTCCTCAGCTCCCCGCCATGGAGTGGCTTCGGTCACCCAGGCTTTATTGTGGTCGGCAGGGAGGGTTCTGTGGGCGCGCTCGGTTGTGGCCTTGGCCTTGCTCGGGCCTTGGGGCTGTTCGGCCAGGCAGCTTGGGGAAAACCAACAACAACAACTGACATATACGTGACTTTAAACTCTGTACCACCTCCTCCACCACTAGCCTTGAGAGGGCCTAGGCCCAGTGGGCTAGTATAAAATAAAAGCATCATCAACAACAACAGCATCTCTCACTCTGAGTCAGAGTGTGGACAATCGAAACAGGTTTCGCAAGAAACTGTTTATGTTTCTCCACAGTCTGACTACGACACGGAGACTCTAGGATCTCTAGTCAGTTCTATCAACTGGGTTCAACTAACTGTGAAGTTGGGCCGGTTGAAAGTCAAACGTTTAATCTTGGAGGGCAATAAATATTTCCCACTCTTACCGGCGGGAAAATTATGGCCTATCCCAACATTAATACACAGCTTACTAGCGGTCTGGGCGAAGAGGGAAATGTTGCACTCAGTCATGTCATGGACCTCTCCTCCGCCGACGGTATGGGTGGACACGGATGCGTCAGGGACGATAGGTTGGGGCTTTCAGTCAAACCTCGGGCATCAGGGTCAAGGGCTTTGGTCCCCTTCAGAAACCTCTCACATAAATGTAAAAGAGTTACTAGTCCCCTTGTATTTCCTTCAGGTTCACGGCTCTACTTTACGGGGAAAGTCGGTGTCCTTCAGGATGGACAATCTTAATGCAGTTCACTGCATTCAGAAACAAGGGTCAACGAGGTCTCGGAAGTTGGTAGACATGTCAGAAAAGATTTTTGTGCTAGCCAACGAGCTGCACATTCATCTTCATGCATCATATCTCCCAAGCGTAGCAAACGTCTGGGCAGACGCGCTGTCTCGGAGACAGAGCACAACAGTAGAGTGGGCACTCAAGCAAAACATTTTCAATCAAATTATTGCAGAGCCTTACCGTCCACAAGTGGATCTGTTTGCGTCAGAGGAGAATCACAAACTCCCTCGGTACCTCACACGCCGGACATTAACGCCGGCGGGGGGGGCCCGATGCATTGGTGACGGATTGGAACAGGTGGAGTTCCATTTATCTGTTTCCGCCACCAGACGCTTCTCTAATGTGCCACGTAGTCAACAAACTACAGGATTATCGTGGCGTAGTCTCGTTAATCGCGCCCCTGTGGCCGGCGCAGTTGTGGTACCAGCAATTGAGAATGTGGTGCCCGAACCCGGTGTCGCTCCCGGTCGGGTATTTCCACTTAAGACACGATTGGCAACCTAGAGACCTCGCTGACTTTTGCATTGTGGACATTCAGGAGGCCAAGTGGCTAACGCCGTATGGTAGAAACGTGGCAGATAAATTTATAAATCAATACACACAATCTACCAAGAGGCAATATCAATCTCATTGGCAGTCCTTTACTTCTTGGATAGTTAGAACAGAACAGACAGTACCTTCGGTGGCATTAGTTTTTAATTATTTAAAACTATTTGTTTGAACAGAAATGTCTATCTGTAGTGACTCTAAAAAATCACTTAACAGCTATCAGGGTGCCATTCTTTGACCTTACAGGTCTAACCATACCACAAGCGGAAGAAACAGGTTTCATGAGAGCATGCTTCAAACTCCGCCCACCTCCCCGTCAGCTCATGCCTACCTGGTTTCTTGACAAAGCGTTATCTTTGCTTCATTGCCGTCTGTATCAGAATACGGCAGATTTTGAATTGCTATTAAAAAAGGCTGTGTTCCTTATGGCTTTGGCAACTGGTAACAGGGTGTCTGAGCTGGCGGCGATGAGCAACACCCCTAATTGCATAAGGTTTGGTAGACTAAATGATTGCATTCATCTTGCTCCTTCCCCAGGGTTCATCGCCAAGAATGAACACAGTGAACATGTTTTCTCAGAGTTCACGGTGCCGGCGTTGAAACGGGGCAAAGTGCACCATAATTTGTGTCCTGTACAAGCTTTAACCAAATATATGAGAGTGGCACCTCTTAACCAGCAAGGTACTTTATGGGTATCGAGTACGGGTAAAAGATTAATGAAACGTAAAATGGCTTCTCTGCTAGTAGAAGTCATTAAAGAGAGTAATCCCGGCGTAGTGGGTAGGGCCCACGATTTACGCAAATGGGCAGTATCTTTACGTTTTCTAAAAAAAAATTCTGTTGAAGACATAGCTACTACTCAACTATGGGCTTCAAATCATACTTTTTTGACTCGATACCTGTCGGTAGCACTAGACAAACCGTCAATGCCATGTATAGCGTTACGGCAAAGGGTCTAGATGGGTCTGTAAGTCACTAATTGTTTAGGTTAAGAAAGAGGGGGGGGGGGGGGGTGCAGTCAGTGAAACATAAGACACCCTAGACCCCGCCGGAAGATATGTACAAAGTATACGAGCTGTGATACAATGTATAAGTGTTGTGATTAAAATTTCTCTGTAGTAATGTCTACGGGAAATGTTGTTGAGGTACAGTAGTACAACAATGGTTTCTTTCAGTGGGATACACTGTTGAAGCAATTTAATTTTAAGAGTTCTCGGTAGTTGCAACTACGAGTAGCATTTTAGTACGTACATCTGCGATAGTACAAGAATTTATTCTATTTTTGTGTCTAATTTTAAGGAATATACACATTAGAATAATGGGGTTTATATGTGCACATGTAAACATAAAAGTTTTATTTTTCACCACTTACTTTAAGTGGGGTGCCTTTAACTTTCAGATCTGTGAACAGATTCTCATAGTTACCTTTTTCCTCAAGCAGGCTTCTTTAAGCACGCCCCTGCTTGTACCCCTTTTTATATGTTGTATAAAGTTTATACATAAATATACAGTTTTACAAAGTAAGAATACTATGTGGTTGTTTGATTATCTGCCTTTTCTATTTGCAATGGTTATGATATGATTACGAATGTCCCCCTCCAGTCTTAGATATCAGGCATAATCGTCAATGATGGAGGGGCCACTAATAAATTATAGGTTTGACTCCTGCAAGGAGATAAAGAAAACCTAATATTTAGTAGTGGCCCCGTAATCATTGACGACTGGGGCCCTCCCGACCATCCCCTTCCCATTCGCTGATGTATTAAGGATTTTGGTATACTTGATATGTCAGTGAAGGTGGATAGATGCGCTAGCCAGCGTCTGGTCCAAGAATCCACAAAAGTACATCCACGGAATATGGAAAGCTTCTATCTATCTATCTATTGCCTGACGCCGTGATCCCCGAAGGGGTGGCCACGAACGAACCACCCCCATGCATCTCTGTCCCCAGTCAGTCGACGCCCCTCCCCCCAACCAGCACCGCCTTCATTCATGTAGTTCCTCACTCCATCCTTCCACCTCATATTCGGTCTACCTCTCCCTCTCTGTCCCTCCACCTCGCTCTCGTACACCCTCTTAGTCATTCTCTCGCTTTCCATACGTTCCATATGGCCGAACCATCTCAAGTTGTTCCTTTTCACACTTTCCAGCATATCTACCTCCACACCACACCTCCTCCTTACTTCCTCATTAGTCTGTCTATCCCTCCATGTAACTCCGCACGCACTCCTTAAGTAATTCATTTCCATTGCTCTCACTCTTGGTCTGAGTCTCTCAACCAACGTCCATGCTTCGCTTCCGTAAGTCAGTGTCGGGATTACCACACTGTCATGCAAGGACTTCTTCACTTCCATACTGACCACCCTATTTCTTGTTACTGCTTTTAGCATTCCTACAACCTTCTTCCCCTGTTGTACCCTCTCCCGCACCTCTTCATCCATAGTGCCATCTTTACTCAACACACTGCCCAGATACTTAAAAGAGTTGACGATCTCCATAGCCTGACCGTTCAGCTTCACCTCACACTCTGTGACTTCACCCCTTTCGAAGACCATAACCTTGCTCTTCCCCGTATTTACCTTCAAATTCCATTTTTTGCACATTGTTCCAAACTCATTTACCAGACCCTGCAACTCTCATTCATTATCACTCATCAGAACTGTATCATCCGCAAACAGCAGTATACTGTAGGTAGCTTCCACTCAATTCCCTCCCTTTTCAGCGATACACCAACATCCACTGCTCTTGATAGGATTTCTTTCATGACTCCATCCATATATACAGTAAACAACCACGGGTACATCACACACCCCTGTTTCAAACCAACATTCAGGTCAAAGAACTCGCTCTGCTCACTCTCCACACGTACTGCCGCCTTTGCACCCTCATACATGCTCTTCACTGCTTTCAGCAACTTGCCCTCTACTCCGTATATTCTAAGTACTTTCCACAAACCTTCTCTATCCACTCTGTCATAGGCCTTCTCCAAGTCCATAAAGGCAACATACACCCTTTGTTTCTTCTCCAGATACTTCTCCACAACACAATTCAGGGTAAAAATCTGATCTACACATCCTCTTCCCTTCCTAAAACCTCCATGCTCGTCGCCTATCCATTTCTCCGTTCTCACTCTCACTCTCTCAATCACTACCCTACTGTATACCTTCCCTACTACGCTTAGAAGACATATTCCTCGGTGGTTACCACACACTCCGCTTTCCCCTTTGCCCTTATATAGGGGGACTATTATGCCAGTCTTCCAGTCATTGGGTGCACTCCCCTTCTCCCATGCTAGTTTGCACATTTTCCATACCCATTCTATCACTATCTCACCTTATGCTTATGAATAGTTATTCTTATTTTATTTTTATTTTGTATTTGTTACGAAGTTTTTTCGTAGTGAGAACCCAATCATAAAGACGAACCATGAGTGATTTAGCGTGTGCTTATGATGAAGGTTCCTCTGAGCTCTGCGGCGGTAGTTTCAAACCGCGCTTATGGGCGTTTGAAGAGGTAGCCTTATGTAATAGGCATATTCGTCAATGATTACGGGGCCACTACTAAATATTAGGTTTTCTTTATCTCCTTGCAGGAGTCAAACCTATAATATGGGAAGCAACAATCCCTGTTTTATATTTATATATATGGGAAGCAACAACCCCTGCTTTATATTTTTATGTATGAGAAGCAACAATCCCTGTTTTATATTTATATATATGGGAAGCAACAATCCCTGTTTTATATTTATATATATGGGAAGCAATAATCTCTGTTTTATATTTATATATATGGGAAGCAACAATCTCTATTTTATATTTATATACTGTATATATATGGGAAGCAACAATCCCTGTTTTATATTTATATATTTATTAGTGGCCCCTCCATCATTGACGAACATGCCTATTACATAAGGCATCCTCTTCAAACACTAATCCGCCGTAGTTTGAATCTACCGCGCAGAGCATTTAAAAA
The DNA here is from genome assembly GCA_032716605.1 of Paralithodes platypus. Taxonomy (NCBI): domain Eukaryota; kingdom Metazoa; phylum Arthropoda; class Malacostraca; order Decapoda; family Lithodidae; genus Paralithodes; species Paralithodes platypus. The sequence continues at coordinate 39,036,700 of CM064493.1, read as the reverse complement.
CTGAGGAGCCTTCATCATGAGCGCACGCGACCTCACTCATGGCTTCAGTCATTATGAATTGGGTTCTCACTACGAAAAAACTTCGTAAAAAATAAAAACAAAAAGAAAATAAGAATAACTATCCAATAAGCTTTCCATCATATCGTGGATGTACTTGTGTGGATCTTTGACCAGACGCTGATTCAGGCGTCATTCTTCCTTCTCTGCTCTGCGCTCAGCCTGCCCGGACGTGTCTCCCCACGCTCCGCTGGTTCCGCATTTGCTGCGTCCCTAGTGAGTTTTTTCTCATTTGTTTACTCCGGGATGTATCGAGTAAGGTTAGGATATGCGTAGCAGGAGTGTCCTGGGCTGGTTGCCCGCAGTGCAGTGTATTTTGGGTCGTGTGTTTGGGGCATCTATTTCGGATGTACCCTCGTGGTCCTGTTGTGGACTTGTGATCTTTTCACAGTTGAGTTAGCTTGTGATGCAGGCGGCTTTCATTACGCGTTAATTATGCTGCCTTTTATCTTTCTGATGAGGTAAGCGTTGCTTACTGACGTTCCCAGCGTATTTTTCTTCACTTAGTGAAGTTTTTTCTGGGTCCCGAGTCAGTCTTCCCTTTGCCGGAAGTATTTGCTACAGTGGTGTGTTGGCGGTGGTTCCTGTTGTTATATTTCCAGTGTTTTTTGTTTATATTTCAACATTTCTTATGCCGTCTACTTAGGCCTAGCCAGCCGCTCGTAGCTTTGCCACATGTACAAGTGTTATTGTTTATTTTATAAATATGTCCTACTGTGTCATGTGTATCCGGGTTTAGTTGTGTATTGGCTAATTCCACGGACTATGTTTGTTTCCTGGTTTAGTTGTGTATTGGCTAATTCCACGGATTATTGTGTGGACCTAGGCTAGTCGTGCTTGGCTTTCCTTTGAGTCCGATGTGCGTTCAGATGGTTTCTGAACGGGGTGGGTTACCTTCCGGCGGGTTTTTTCTCGGTTACACCATGAAAAAACCCGGCCGAGAGCCGTGTTGGGCCACACGTGGTTTCAACACAGGCTTGTGTCCCCGGCGATGAGGTGTCTGTGGCTCTCCAGGACTGCGTCTCTGTGTTGGTGCCTGTTTTCAGGCTCCCTTTGATTCCCGGCAGAGTGGCTGTACCCATCTAACATTGTTCATGCGGACATATGTTATGAAGTTTTCTACCCGGTTTTACAAACCACAGAAAAAACCTAGCTGTTGTTAAGGGCTTTCCTCCCCGGCGATCTTTTACAAAGAAGTGGGGACAGGAACTTATGGGGTTAACGTTTTGACATCTCACCCGGCGGGTGCACCTTGGTAGGGTGGGATGAACAACTAAGTCATTCAGTTAGTTAACCGATCCATTTTAGTGATACTATATGTATCGCCGCCTTTACACTTACGGCGATTGAAGGTTCAATTAGGGTTAACATCGTTTTTACACCCGGCGGGTGCTCCTGGGTGGAGGAAATAAGGAATTTACAATTCAATTTCGATTAACCACTTAATTGAGAGATACGGTTTTGTATCGCCGCCTTCAAACTTACGGCGATCTTTTGTGACAATTCGTTAGAAATCAGATCTCGTATCAGCCTGCCCTGTGTTATTCTACTAAAATAATTCAAGGGCCGGCGTCTTTGTGGGGGGTTGTTTTTCCAAAATTGAATCTTGAAACAGTCACCACCAGAAAGACTATAAACGCCATGCTGGTCCTTTATATTATGTCAGAGGGTATTCTTCACTTTCTTAAAAAGATATGTTTAGATATTCTGAACCCCGCCACGTAGCGAGCTGTGATCGTTGTGTCATTACATCTCGTTACCCGGTGGGTTATTAACACTTGTGTGCGAGCATGTTGGGTTAACCTTATGAGCATTAATTCCTGGAAATTTTCTTTTTTTCCAGAGCTGGGCTCCGGCGGACCAATACAGACCCGGCAGTAGTTTTCCCCACCAGTCTCTGTCATGGCTACCTTGGCCCCAGTCTTTGCTTTATGCACTACCCCTACCTGTGCCGGTATCCCTATTTTTGCGCACACTCTTTGCATCAAGTGTGTTAAATGTCTAGACTGTTCAAGGGGTCTGTGGGTGATGCGCAACTGTTCCTTTTGCTCCCAATTAAGTGTCAAGGTCCTCCGCGACAATGATAAGACCGCAGCGGTCGCATTACGAGAGGTTAGGCAACAGATGTCAGCATATACTACGATTGTAGCTCATAAGTCACTTCAATGTGACAACGTCCCTCTTTGGGATAGACTGCTTTTCGAACACCCTCCCCCTAAACGTTCCTCTCGAGTAACTAGTCATAAGCCGGCGGAGACTGGTCAGGGTTCTGTGTCTTCTGCTGCTACTCCGAAACGTCCAAGAGAGCCTACACCCCCGGCGACCGCCTCCTCGTCTCGGGAGAGATCTCGGTCTAGGTCACCTCTCAGACACCAGCCACCTAGTCTTGCCTCTTCACCATCGAGTAAGAAGAGTAAGACGGAAAGTTCCACCAGTGGTCACGGCGATAAATCCTCCAAATCAAAGAGTAGTTCACGGTCACACCGTAGCCATAAATTTTCCAAAAAGGATTCCCATAATAGAAAGGCCTCCCTACATTCGCCAGTTTCTAGTGCTTCTCATCGTACCTCTACCCCAGACAGAGTTTGTGTTAGGTCTCAAGGGTCCAGTACGGTGCCTGTACCTAAAGATGATTTACCCATTAACATTTTAACCCTGGAATTGGAGAGTTCAGGGGGATCAGTGATTGAGAGTGTTTCAGACTCCCAAGAGAGTGTAGGCCAAGGCCTCCGTGTTTGGCGATTTTCTCGGCCGGGGTCTGACCACCCACTTCCGACTCAAACTAGTCACACAGTAGCTGACGTCTACAGGGACGCGGCGATCCCATCCTCTATTCCTGACTTCTCTTGGCAACAAGGTACCCCAGCTTCGGCGGGATCTTCTCAGGAGGAACAGGATGAGAAAGACGAGGTTTCAATAATTTCGGATATGGAAGGGCAAGAGTCAGGTTCAGGCTTAGACGCCGCGCAGGATATTAATGATTCACCAGTGAGTACATCATCAAGTCAATTTGTCACTGCACAGGAAATTGATGGGCTACTTAGTCATGCTTTATCTAAAAAAAATTGCCAACAACAGGAAACTCCCACAGTGGACTTGGGAGCTCCCACGACAAGTTCTACGGTACGGCCTCTGATGATTTCTATTGCTTTAACTAAGATCCCTCACCCTCCCACTCTGTCACCATCAGTGGTTACTAGGCCTGCTACGGCGGCATTGACCACTTCGAATGTAAGGGTTATAACGGATGTCAATCCACCCCCTCTAGACAAGGCGCCTCTCAGAAAGGTAGCTATGCCCTTGCTTTACGGACCAGACGAGTCATGGGTCCTTTTGACCCCCACTAAACCAGAGCTCGCCCAACCTACCTTGTCAGGGGAACTCCCAGTACCGCGTGAGTGGGTCATCCAGGGCAATAAATCAAAGAAATTAAGGGCCTTGGATACTTTGGGAAATGTACTAGACGTTAATATAAAGGCTATACCTAGTTATTATCACCAAGACTATTTTGTGTATGCTACTAAGCCAGCTTTACCCCCTGCCTCAGCTTCAAAATTGTTTTCAGACTGGTCTAAGCTGGATGGGTTTAATGACATTAAGACTCTGTCAGCTCTCACTCCATAACTTGATTTACAAACCGTCACAGACGAAGCAGCTAATCCAGTCTTGAAGGTGGGGCAGTTGGGTCCAGGACCTTGGGTGGAATGGGAGACAGAGGCTCAAAACTTTGCGACCACATTTACTTCCAAAACTTCCCACCAGATCCCTCAAGATACTCATTCATGGTTCTCCATGCCAGTGTGTTCTGCCGGCGGAGTCCCTTCAGCTTTGTTTGCTTTCTTAGCTGCCCCTAAAATTAATCTTTGTGAGCTAAAAGACCCTTTCACTACCCCTACCCCAACTCACCTAGACCGAGAATTTAGGCTAAGGGGGAAAGCTTTTCGCCTGTTCTCTCAATACATAGTGTCTCAACAGGTAGCAAAGTCTTTGCTCCGGTCCACTCAGGCAATCGCAGACGCGGATGCCAGACGATCGGTTGAATTGTCCCGGCGACTGCTTCTTCAGTCGTCAATCCAATCTCTGGGTGACATCCGCACCGCCTTGCTTGAGGCGGTACGAGCGAGACAAAACCTCAGAATGTCTTTAGTCCGCAAACTGCCTGATCGCATTGCGAATCAGGTGGTCATGTCACCAGTGCTTACTCCCTCTTTAATGTCCCCTGACGTGTGGCGAACGGTGTTTAATATGGCGCAGGCCTTTAAACACAGTCCCACCCCTTCTAAGAAACCTGCCTTTAACTTCCCCAAACCCAGGCCAGCCGCTAAAGCTCAGCCGGGGGGATCTAAGCCCTTTCTTCCACCTAAGTCCTCCCCCTCCCCTCAAGGTCAGTACAGGCATAGACAGAGTAGGTTTTCAGGTCAGAGAGGACGCGGCCATAATAAGCCAGGTCAGGGCCCGTCTTCGGCCAACACCAGCCAGCCGGCGAAGCGTCCAGCACCACCAACCCCACCATAAAAAAACTAAAGTCTCTCTCACTCCCGGTGCCAACCTTAAGGCCGGCGGATCCGAGGATAGTACAGCCGGCGAACCCTTGTCTGCTAACTGGGTCGTTCCGAACGTGTCACCAAGCATGGCCGTTAAACACTTGGGCACGGATGGTGGCACGCAAAGGCATCACTTGGCAGTGGCTCCGGCGACCTCGCTTACGTCAGCCGACAACGGCGAATTTTGTTTCTTTAGAGGTGGAGTCACTGGTCCAGGAAATGATTGCCAAGAATGTCATCATCCCGGTCCCCCCAAATTACCCTGTATTCACGTCCAAGCTATTTTTGGTTCCCAAAAGGGACAGTGTTCAGATGAGACCGGTCGTAGACCTGTCTTATCTGAACCTTCACATTCACAACGAGTCTTTCCGAATGTTAACAGTACACCAAATCAGGCTAACACTTCCGCCGGGAGGTTGGATGTGTTCCCTAGACCTGACAGACGCCTATTGGCACGTATCGGTCAACAAAAGATTTCAAAGGTTTTTGGCCTTACGGATCAGGCACCAAAATTTTGTTTTTCAACGGATGCCATTCGGTTTGAACCTGGCACCTCGTTTATTCACGAAATTAGTCCGGCAAGCCCTGATGCCGTTGTTAAAACAAGGAATCAGAGTTTTGTGGTACCTAGACGACTGGCTGGTGGTGGCAGAGACACAACAATTATGCATCAAACATGTCAACATCATTTTAAATCATGTCAAAACTCTAGGGTTCAAGGTAAATCTGGTAAAGTCAAACCTTGTTCCCTCACGAGTAATTCAGTGGATAGGGCTGGTCTGGGACACGGCTGCTCTCACTCTGAGTCAGAGTGTGGACAATCTCAACAGGTTTCGCAGAAAACTGTTCATGTTTCTTCACAGTCTGACTACGACACGGAGGGTCTGGGAGTCTCTGGTCGGCTCTCTCAACTGGATTCAACTAACTGTTATGTTGGGCCGGTTGAAAGTAAAACTTTTAATATTGGAAGGCAACAAATATTTCCCACTCTTACCGGCAGGAAAATTATGGCCCATCCCGAAATTAATCCACACCTTACTAGCGGTCTGGGCGAAGAGGGAAACGTTGCACTCAATAATGTCATGGACCTCTCCTCCGCCAATGGTATGGGTAGACACGGATGCGTCAGGCACAATAGGTTGGGGATTTCAGTCAAATCAGGGGCACCAGGGTCAGGGGCTTTGGTCCCACTTAGAAATCTCCCACATCAATGTCAAAGAATTACTAGTCCCCTTGTATTTCCTTCAGGCTCACGGCCCTGCTTTACGGGGCACGTCGGTGGCCTTCAGAATGGACAATCTGAACGCAGTTCATTGTATTCAGAAACAGGGGTCAACGAGGTCAAGGAGGTTGCTAAACGTGTCGGAAGAGATTTTTACTCTAGCCAACAGACTAGACATTTATCTTCACGCATCTTATCTCCCAGGCGTAGCAAACGTCTGGGCAGACGCTCTGTCCCGGAGACAGAGCACGACAGTAGAATGGGAGCTCAAGCAACCCATTTTCAACCTAATGATTGCAGAGCTCTCCCATCCACAAGTGGATCTGTTTGCGTCCGAGGAGACTCACAAACTCCCTCTATACCTCACCCGCCGGACGAAAACGCCGGCAGGGGGGGCCAGACGCCCTAGTGACAAACTGGAACAGATGGAGCTCCATCTATCTGTTTCCGCCGCCAGATGCGTCACTAATGTGCCACGTAGTGAACAAACTACGAGATTATCGAGGCTTAGTCTCACTAATTGCGCCCCTGTGGCCGGCGCAGTTGTGGTACCAGCAATTAAAGACGTGGTGCCCGCACCCGGTGTCGCTCCCGGTCGGGTATTTCCACTTAGACACGATTAGCAACCTAGCGACCTCGCTGACTTTTGCATTATGGACATTCAGGAGGCCAAGTGGCTAGCACCATACGGTAGAGATGTGACCAATAAATTATTAAATCAATATACTCAGTCTACGAAACGACAGTATCACTCACATTGGCAAGCCTTTACTTCTTGGATCATTAGAACAGAACAGACTGTGCCATCAGTAGCTTTAGTTTTTAATTATTTAAATTATCTGTTTGAGCAGAAACATTTATCTGTGGTAACGTTAAAAAATCACTTAACTGCAATTAGAGTGCCCTTTTTAGACCTTACAGGTCTCTCCTTACCGGTGGCGGAGGAAACAGGTTTTATGAGAGCTTGTTTTAAACTCCGCCCACCTCCCCGTCAGCTCATGCCTACTTGGTCTCTGGACAAAGCTTTGTCTTTACTTCACTCTCGTCTGTACCAAAATACTGCAGATTTTGCATTACTCTTAAAAAAGGCTGTATTCCTTTTGGCTTTGGCCACCGGGAACAGAGTGTCTGAGCTGGCGGCGATGAGCAACACACCTAATTGCCTTAGGTTTGGTAGACTTAATGAATGTATTCACATTGCACCTTCCCCGGGATTTGTAGCCAAGAATGAGCACAGTGCACACGTGTTTTCTGAGTTCACGGTGCCGGCGTTAAAAAGGGGAAAGGTGCATCATAATCTATGTCCAGTGCAAGCTCTAACCAAATATTTGAGAGTAGCTCCTCTAAACCCCCAAGGTGCTTTATGGGTAGCGAGTACGGGTAAACGCTTACTGAAACGGAGATTAGCTTCTCTTCTGGTCGAAGTCATTAAAGAGAGTAATCCCGGCGTTGTGGGTCGGGCCCACGATTTACGCAAATGGGCAGCCTCTTTACGTTTCCTGAAGATTTTTTCAGTAGAAGATATTTCGTCCACACAGTTGTGGGCGTCTAATCATACGTTTTTGACTAGATACTTGTCAGTTGCTCTAGATAAACCTTCCTTACCATGTATAGCTTTAAGGCAGAGGGTCTAGGTGGCCCTTCAGTCACTTTTGTTTACTTTCAAGAAAAGGGGGGGGGGGGGGGGTGCAGTCAGTTAACATAGGACACCCTAGACCCCGCCGGAGTGTGAGAGCTGTGATACAATTTATGGTTAATGTGATATGAAAATTTCTCTGCGAGAAATTGTGCTAGTACAATGTTAGTACAAAACAACGGGGTTGTTATAGTAGTTTTAGCTGCGAAAGCAATTTAATATTAAACAGTGAAGATCTTTTGCAAATTATCTCCACGATTATTTTGGGGTTTATTATGTGCACATGTAAACTTATAACTTGTTATTTTTGTCACCACTCGTTGAGTGGGGTGCCTTTGTAACTACAGATCTGTTCACAGAATCTTCAGAGTTACCCTTTTTTGTCAAGCAGGCTTCTTTGAAGCACGCACCTGCCTGAACCCCTTTCTTGTATATATATGGGCTACGCCTTATTAAATATATTTTCAAAGTAAGAATACTATGTGGTTGTTTTTATTATCTGCTTTTCTAGAGTTATGATATGATTACGAATGTCCCCCTCCAGTCTTAGAAATCAGGCATGTTCGTCAATGATGGAGGGGCCACTAATAAATTATAGGTTTGACTCCTGTAAGGAGATAAAGAAAACCTAATATTTAGTAGTGGCCCCGTAATCATTGACGACTGGGGCCCTCCCGACCATCCCCTTCCCATTTGTTGATGTATTAAGGATTTTGGTTTACTTGATATGTCAGTGAAGGAAGAATGACGCCTGAATCAGCGTCTGGTCAAAGATCCACACAAGTACATCCACGATATGATGGAAAGCTTATTGGATAGTTATTCTTATTTTCTTTTTGTTTTTATTTTTTACGAAGTTTTTTCGTAGTGAGAACCCAATTCATAATGACTGAAGCCATGAGTGAGGTCGCGTGCGCTCATGATGAAGGCTCCTCAGTTTTTAAATGCTCTGCGCGGTAGATTCAAACTACGGCGGATTAGTGTTTGAAGAGGATGCCTTATGTAATAGGCATGTTCGTCAATGATTACGGGGCCACTACTAAATATTAGGTTTTCTTTATCTCCTTACAGGAGTCAAACC
>CM064493.1:38959530-39028060 GCA_032716605.1 Paralithodes platypus | reverse complement strand
CCTGGCTATAATTGTGGAGAAGGAAGTCTTACTGGTGACATACCCAGATAGCTTGAAAAACGCAATAATTGCCCCACTGCATAAAGGAGGTAGTAAAGCACTACCAAAAAACTACCGCCCTTAGCTCTAACCTCTCACATCATTAAAGTTTTCGAGCGATTCCTGCGAAGCAAAATTTCAACATTCATGGAGACAATTAAACTACACACCGCCGGGGGGGGGGGGTTTCAACATTGGGTTCAGAGCTGGAAGATCATTTCTCTCACAACTGTTGGAACACTATGACAACATTTTTAAAGCGCTAGAAGAAAAGAAAAACGTGGATGTCATTTACACCGGATCTAGCTAAGGCCTTTGATAAATGTGACCATGGCATAATAGCCCACAACTGAAAGCAAAAAAGGTATAACTGGGAAAATCGGACGGTGGATATACCATTTCCCCCGTCGTAAACCGAAAGCATCAGTAGCAGTAAAACCCAGTCCATCTGAGCCTTCGGATGTCAAAAGCTCAGTGGCCCAAGGAACAGTTGCTAGCGCCACCTTCTGTTCCTGCATAACTAATTTGGCGACATAGACATACCAACACCAGACACAGTACGGTGGTCGTCTTTTGCTGATGACACAAAATTAAGCAAGATAGTAAACACACAAAACGACCACGTGGCACGACTGCACCGAAGAACAAGAATGTAGTGGTTCCAGTGGACCGAGGGAAAATAAAACAACATGCAATTCAATGAAGAAAAATTCCACTTAATACGGTACGGGAGATAATAAGTGTGTTAAAGAAGTTACAAATTACTTAACGAATCCTAACCACATAATAGAACGGAAAGACAGTGTGAAAGACCTTGGGGTATTAATGTGCTGAAATATGGGTTTCAAAGTACATAACCAGGTCAAAGTGGCGGCTGCGAAACGTCTAACGATTGGAGTCTTGCGTACTTTTAAAACACCGCGTGCATTACCTATGATAACGCTCTTCAAATCTCTATTGCTTAACCAGCGGCTTTGAATACTGTAGCGTATTAACATCCCCATACAAAGCAGTGAAATAAATTACGTAGAGAATGTAACAAAGAAATTTCACTTCGCATATAAGTATGCCGATAAAACGCCTACACTATTGGGAGCGTTTAAGAGCACTGAATCGGTACTCACTGGAACGTAGAGGGAAAACGTTACCTAATAATATACACGTGGAAAATCGCAGAGGGTTTTAGTACCAAACCTACAATACTTCCCGATAGTACCATTAAATTCAGTGATAGGAGAGGCTGGGAACTGGGGCCCGGCTAAAAAAATCCCCCGGATGAATAACAGGGGTGCTATGGGCTCCTCTGCGAGATGGCTGGTTATCACACACACGAGGCCCACGTCTTCTTCCACAAACTCCCACGGCGAGTAAGAGACATGAGGGCCGTCTCGTTCGACAGCGTCAAGAGAGCCCTGGACTGTTCGAACTGCAAAAGGGTCCACCAGGCGATCGCCCCCATCCTTGCAAGGGAGCGAGCTGTCCGCTTCAAACAGTCCCATACTGCACCAAATCACCACCCAGAACGAGGGGCGTCGCTGCTCTTGGTGCCGCCTAGAAGAGTGGCGAACACATCATAAGGTAAAGGTAAGGTGATATGACACTAGCAGGGGTTCCGGCGTTGCCCCGGGTTTAAACATGCTACTACCAGTAATAACGCATACATCAATCACTAACTAACCACAATCATCACAAATACTACGAGACCATAATCACCGGGGGCCCTCGACTGCCCTCCCTGTGCTCTCATTAAAGCTGCTGACCTCGATTTTCGGCCGCTAAATGACCTCCGGATGTTGGATCTGACCTCATCCGTACCCCCTTCATTTTGGGTGGTCTTCTGCGAACACGTTCGTTCCATAACACCGCTTTTCGATCGTAGGCCTCCTTCTGCCCCAAACGGATTTTTTTTTTTAAACCCAAAGCAATTTTTCCGATTTCGCGCCCATTTTCTCCGTCCCTTTCACCCTGGGGAATTCTATTTTGTCACTAAAACCTGCCTAGGGACCCCCTTAATATGCATACCAAGTATGAACGCTCTAGCTTAAAAAATGTGGCCATGCATAAAGAACAGACACACAGACACACACACAGACAGACAGACAATCGAAAATATTATATATATATATAATTATATATATATATATATATATACAGTATATATATATATATATATATATATATGTATATATATATATATGTATATATACAGTATATACAGTATATATAGTATATATATATTCCATCCTCCTTTCTTTCTTCCTTCTTTTATATTACGTCAGCATGTATATTGGCTTTGGGGCAAATCCGCTTTGGAGCCCGCCACTCCTTTCATTCATTCCTTCATTCATTCACTCATACAATCATTCATTCCTTCTGCGTGTGTGGGTGTGTGTGTGTGTGTGTGTGTGTGTGTGTGTGTGTTATTAAAGAACTGTAACCGCCCTGACCTCACTATTCGCCATATCTCATCACCCTTTTCACAATTCCTTCTCGCACGACTCTACTATGGGTTTCAGAGGCCGTGTTGCATCGTTTTTCGGGAATAATGTATTAACAAACAGTTGGATTAGTATAATTTTTTGACACAGCTTTTTTTCACACCGTGCCCTAATTTTCGTCAATATAGTGCATTACCAAAAGTGTAGAATTAAGCTAGTTGTCCCTGTGTCATGAGGTTAAAGTCACACCTGAATGACTAAGAAACGGACAAGGTTACCGAGGCCTTCCTGTGAAACCACCAAACCATTATTGCTCCTTCATCAAACACTGTAGTTATCCCCCACCATGACAAATGCGTGTTTACAGCCACGCGGACAATGACGTAACATGGTCGCCATAATTTGCATCACTGGAGCCAACGTCAAGTAGGGCTGACAGTATACGACTGATGCCGTAAGCCCGTGGCACACGACGAAAACACACAACAGCCGGAAACCACCAAACCATTGCTCTTCCATCAAACACGGTCGTTATCACCCACCACCCTGCCCTATTTCTTGCCCTTACATTCAGGGTATGTCACTATCACATATAAATATACAATTAAAACATAATACATGCCTCACTTTTATATGCATAAAGAATGCGCCAGTGGCCGTAGTTTCCATGAGAGAGAGAGAGAGAGAGAGAGAGAGAGAGAGAGAGAGAGAGAGAGAGAGAGAGAGAGAGAGAGAGAGAGAGAGATGACGGGTGCCTAACCTTGTCTGTTTCCTCATCATTCAGGTGTGACTTTAAGCTCATGACACAGGGACAACTAGCTTAATTCTACACTTTTGGTAATGCACTATATTGACGACAATTAGGGCACGGTGTGAAAAAAGCTGTGTCGAAATATCCTACTGATCCAACTGTTTGTTAATAAGTTATTCCCGAAAAACGATGCCACACGGCCTCTGAAACCCATAGTAGATTCATATTCTATTTTTTTTTTAAAGTAAAAAAAAAAAAAAAAAAATAGAAGGTCCCACCCCTTTCCCATTCTTAAGTAAGCCATTTTAGATTTACAGAAGAGTGACCATTACTTGCATTACTGCATGTCCACAAACATTTCAGTAATGTAAGCATGTTTCCTTCTATTTATTTATTTTTTTTTTTTTTTTTTTTTTTTTTTTTTATTAAGGTGACAGTTACAAGATTCATATTCTAATAGCCACTTTCCTCCTTCCATAACTGAACCCTTTGAATAAGGTCGGGGTATTCGGCATTTTATGTCTGACTTGCGTTAGGAAGAATCTGTTGAAGTCTTTTAAGGGGAGATGGGCCGTTTTATTTAGTCTATTATTTCATCTATTCCTTTATTTTTTAGTTTCCTCGCTAGACCTCCATCAAGCTTATAAAACACCCCCTAGACCCCCCTTCAAGATAAATTTGTACATTTTTCGGTAGAAACATGTTCCGGCCGAAGGCCGGTCCCTCTTAAATTTTCAGGCTCGCTAACGCTCGCCAGGAAAAAATCGACACTAAAGGTCTTCTAATTTACAACGAAATGGGGTGAAAGGTCTTAAAATCGCCAAATTAATGGGCCGAACATCTTATAATCTCAAAACAAATGGGGCTTAACACGAGGGAGAAAGGGGACCAGAAATACGACCCATCTCCCCTACAATGTTGATGGGGAGAAACATTTAAATTTGGTTAAAGGTTAAGGTTAATGTATGTAACATTGAGAAGTGATAGTCATATTGATGCTCAAGCATTTTATAGCGAAAATCTGTAAGTGAACAGTAATCCAGGTTAAGGCCTTGGGTCAGCTAGGTTACGACTCTGCATGGAGATCTGTAGTCCAACCCAACCTCCCATCCCTATGCTCAAGGGTGACGGAAACCACAGAAGCACTTTATAAACACTACCCAAGCGATCTGTGTATGGGTATGAGCATCTTCAATAATTGTTCCGCTGTGATTACTTTATAGACTGAATTCTGGTCCTTCCCTGTAACATTGTAATCCAATTAATTCATTTATCTCGCAACACCAAACCCCTCCCAATGAAATTAATGAAAGCATGTGCTCCACCCGGGATTCGAACCTGGGTTACCACATACATATCTTAAAAACTCAAACCATAACACCATCAAGACAGTTAAAGATTTTAAGTACACTCGACCAAAAACCAATCTTTACACTGGTGAGCTGTAAATAATCTAGTGTGAACGGAATGAATCGGGTGAAACATACGTCTGTGAGGTATTATCATTAGATTTCGACCCACTTCCAGAATGTTTAGAGCGTTAGTGTAAAGATTGTTTTTTGGTCGAGTGTACAGTCGCGCTAATAAGTGATGTCTTGGCACCAAGTATGTTTTGGTCAATAATTGGTATCAGCAATATCTAAGCTTCATTTCTTCATATTGAGTGAAATATACAAATATGTTCCTACACTTACCCCACCCTATTCAACATCTGACAGACATTAATACAGCACAGAGCAAGCCAAACGTAATGACAGCTGGGCCATGACTTATTAGCGCGACTGTACATGACTACGATTTTATATACATTTATCGAATACTGGATATTAACTTAATCATGTACACCTTTTCTCAGATGTGCGATACCTGCGTCACCACCGTCGTGAGGTCAGCGATGGGGACCTAAACACCACCACCAGCGGAACAGAGCCCCCCGGGGATACAATGGTGGAGAACACAGGTGGTGGTTGTGGGATGCAGGGATACATTGGTGAGGCGGTGGTGATATTGATGGTGGAGATGATGATGGAGTTCAGGAGCTGGTGGTGGTTGCGGGTCAGGAGGTGGTACTGGAGTGTCAGGTGCCACAAGGCGTGACACCGGTGCCAGGGGAAGACAGTGTGGAAGGGGAAGTCATATGGTACCACGATGGAGTCCGGGTAAGTCACTCAATAATAAGGGGATGACTTTTTTTATTTGGTCATTTATTTATCTTATTATTATTTTGTCAGTGTCCTCCCTATACCTCCATTAAGCTTAAAAAAAAACACACATCAAGATAAATTTATAAATTTTTCGGTAGAAAAATGTCCCGTCCAAAGGCCGGATCTTTTTATAATTACAGGCTCGCTACCGCTCGCCAGGAAAAAAATCGACACCCAAATGGCACGAAAGGTCTTAAAATTGACAACGAAAATGGAGCGAAAGGTGTTCAAATCGCCAAAGTAAGGGGCCAAACGTCTTAAAATGTCAAAACTAATGGGACTAAACACGAAGGAGAGGGGAGTCCAGGAAAACCACGACACGCATTCATTATACGATTTTACGCAGCTTTTAAAATGTACAAACTTATCTACACGGGGGAATTTGGGGATGTTTTTTTTTGTAAACCCCTTCTATACCGACGACATATTTTTCCTTTGATTTCAGCTACATTGAGACAATTTCATAAAGCTTAGGAAGGATATGTGGTGGGCTAAAAGGATTAATTGGGATAGTTTGAGGCCTTTTAATTGGTACACGTCCTTCCTAAGCTGAATAATATGGTCTAACTGTAGCTGGGATCAAATACAAAGTACGTCACCGGTACAGAAGGGGTTAAGGGGAGATTTCCACCTGAAGGATTTTTTTTCTGGACCCCTTTCTCCCTCATGTTTAGTCCCTTTGCTATTGAGATTTTAAGACGTTCGCCCCATTAGTTTGGCGTTTTTAAGAACTTTCGCCCCATTTATGTCACTTTTAAGACCTTTCGTGCCATTTAGATGGTGATTTTTTCCTGGCGAGCGAAAGCGAGCCTGTAATTTAAGAGGAATCGGCTTTCGGCCGGGACATTTTTCTACCGAAAAATTTACACATTTATCTTGAAAGGGCGTCAAGGGGGTGTAATATCAAGCTTGATGGAGGTCTAGGAAACACACTAAAAACCTCCCCTTAAGCTCTTCGGTTCGCATGCAACATTATTATATGTCGCACCAATAATTGCATGTTTGATGCTTGGTCATTCTCATTATTATATTTAGTACAAATAATGATCACCATTTAAAGTGTTAAGGGGTGATGCGTCACTTTGTTGGTTCCCCCTTCTTCCTCATGTTTAGCCCCATTAGTTTTCAGATTTTATGACATTCGGCTGATTAGTTTGGCGATTTTAAGACCTTTCGCCCCACTTCTTTGTCAATATTTAGACTTTTCGTGTCATTTAGGTGTCGATTTTTTCCTGGCGAGCGATAGCGAGCCTGGCTCTCTACAAGAGAGTTGGTTATCACACAGAGGATCACGTTTCTTCAAAAAACTGCCACGGCGAGTAAGAGACATGAGGGGCATCTCGTTAGACAACTTTAAGAGAGCCCTCGATGTTGAACTGCAAAAGTCCAGAACCATCTTTTGCAGGGGCTTGCCCCTTCGAACATCTGCTGCAACAAATCACCACCAAACTAGGGGCACGTGCTCCTCGGTGCCCCTAGGAAGTGCGAACTACCATCGTTGACCATTGGTGATGGCTGGTCTATCATATGAGAACTGAGCGATCTCTGCCATACAATCTTACTCTGACTGTTCCTTTTACTTATATATTTGCTAGATCTCGAGTGCGGCGTCTCTCTTCCGTGGTTGACCCTCTACAAGATTGGAAGCCAAAGCGTCACATTTTTCCCTTGCCCCTCACTTTCTCTTCATAATTGCTGAGGGCACAGGGCCCTGGTGGGGCTTTGGTTTCCCGGGCGGTTCCACCCCTCCTCAGCTCCCCGCCATGGATGTCTTCGTCACCCCGCTTTATTGCGGTCGCAGGGAGGGTTCTGCGGAGGCGCTCGGTTATGGCCTTGCCTTGCTCGGGGCCTTGGGGCTGTTTCGTAGCAGGCTTGGGGAACAACAACAACAACAACAACAACAACATAGGTCTATTATCCCTTATTTTGGTTGGCTGGAATATCTTGCCTCTAAACTCCCTTTCGTCTCGTTCCTCTCGTATATCATCGATTTTCCATTAGTCTTAAAGGGGAGATGGGGCGTTTTTCTGGACCACAATCTCCGTCATGTTTAACCCCGTTAGATGAGACGTTCGGCCCACTGGTTTTGCGATTTTAAGACTGCATCCCATTTCTTTGTCAATATTTAGACCTTTTGTGCCATTTAGGTGTCGATTTTTTTCCTGGCGAGCGATAGCGAACCTGTAATTTTAAGAGTAACCGCCCTTTGGCCGGGACACTTTTCTACCGAAAAATGTACACATTTATCTTATAGGAGGGTCTAGTTTGTTTACAAGGTTTGATGAAGGTCTAGCGAGGAAACTAAGAAATAACGAAATAAATTAAATAATATACCAAACAACCGCCCATCCCCCCTTTCCTTCACACACGTTCGCACACTTTTGCGACACTTTGCCTTTAAGCGAAATTGCTGGTTTTCAAAAAGGCTAGCCCCTTTTCACTTGCTAGCCCCTTTCAATTGTATTTTTCAATTGCTAGCCTTTTCAATTGCTAGCCCCTTTTCAATTGCTAGCCCCTTTTTCAATTGCTAGCCCCTTTTCAATTGCTAGCCCCTTTTCAATTGCTAGCCCCTTTTCAATTGCTAGCCCCTTTTTCAATTGCTAGCCCCTTTTTCAATTGCTACTCCCTTTTCAATGCTAGCCCCTTTTCAATTACGAGCCCCTTTTCATTGCTAGCCCCTTTCAATTTCCCCTTTTTCAATTGCTAGCCCTTTTCAATTGCTAGCCCTTTTTCAATTGCTATCCCTTTTCAATGCTACTTTTCAATGCTACCCCCTTTTCAATTGCTAGCCCCTTTTCAATTGCTAGCCCCGTTCAATTGCTAGCCCCTTTTCAATTGCTAATTTTTCATTGATACCCCTTTTCAATTGCTAGCCCCTTTTCAATTTATACTCGAAAAGCTGTTCCCGCTCTTTTTGTTAAAATTTTTGCTAGTCGCTAATTTTCTTTTTCTTTAATCATCTTGCCTAAATGTTTCGTTCACCTCGGCTAACATCTGCCTATATACCAAAATAGAGTGGACTAGCACGTTATGGTATGGTCATGTATTAATATTGAAGCATCAGCTGGCCTTTAAGGGGAGATTTCCACTTGAGGGATTTTTTTCTGGATCCCTTTCTCCCTCGTGTTTAGCCCCGTTGCTTTTGAGATTTTAAGATGTTAGCCCCATTAGTTTCTCGATTTTAA
The DNA here is from genome assembly GCA_032716605.1 of Paralithodes platypus. Classification (NCBI taxonomy): domain Eukaryota; kingdom Metazoa; phylum Arthropoda; class Malacostraca; order Decapoda; family Lithodidae; genus Paralithodes; species Paralithodes platypus. Next base: position 39,019,443 of record CM064493.1, on the reverse strand, counting down.
GAACTTTTGCCCCATTTCCGTCAATTTTAAGAACTTTCGTGCCATTTAGGTATCGATTTTTTTCCTGGCGAGCGATAGCGAGCCTGTAATTTAAGAAGAACCGGCCTTCGCCCGGGACATTTTTCTACCGAAAAATGTACAAATTTATCTTGAAAGGGGGTCTAGGGGGTGTAATTTTAAACTTGATGTCGTTCTAGGGAAGAAACTAAATACCTCCCCTTAACACACAGGCTGTCAACCTCCAGATATTTCCCTTGGTGTTTGGGTAACGTGAAGATAAGATTGTAATTTAGGGGGAGGTACGCTTTTTCGGGACCCCCTTCTCCCTCATTTTTAGCCCCACTAGTTTTGACATTTTAAGACGTTGGTTCCATTAGTTTGGGGATTTTATAACCTTTCACTCCATTTCTTTGTCAATATTAGGACCCTTTGTGCCATTTAGGTGTCTGGCGAGCGATAGCGAGCCTGTAATTTTAGAAGAATTCGGCCTCTGGCCGGGAAATTTTTCTACCGAAAAATGTACAAATCTAGCTTGAAAGGGGGTCTAGGGGGTGTTTTTCTAAGCTTGATAGAGGTCTAGGGAGGAAACTAAAAAGATATATGAATAAATGAATTCATAGACCAAACAAACAGCCACTGTCCCCTTAATATTGAAGCATCAGCTGGCTTGTAACACACAGGCTGTCTGTCAAACGCCAGATATTTCCCTTGGTGCTTGGTTAACGTTAAGAGAATATTTTAATTAAGGGGGTGACCTGCTTTTTTCTCTATTAAAGGGGGTAACCTGCTTTCTTTCTCTCCTGTTCTCTCTTTCTCTGGTTTGTATCCATTCGGCCCCATTCAGCCCACTGTTTTAAGACGTTTATCCCCATCCAGGTGTCGATGTATGCCTGGCGAGCGATAGCGAGCCAGCATTGTATGGAGAAATCCGGCTTCACCGGAGAAATCTTTCTATCGAAAAATGTACAAATTTAGCCTGCAGTCATAAACATTTACAAAAATAATGCTCGTAAGATCAACACCTGGATGGGGATAAACATCTTAAAACAGTGGGCTGAATGGATACAAGCTAGAGAAAAGGAGAAACAAACGCAGGTGACCCCCCTTAAGAGAGAGCATCATGTGGACTTTTGACCTTACTATTGACCTTAGATTGACCTGAATTAAGGGTGAGCATCATGTGGACTTTTGACCTTACTATTGACCTTAGATTGACCTGAATTAAGAGTGAGCATCATGTGGACTTTTGACCTTACTATTGACCTTAGATTGACCTGACTTACGAGTGAGCATCATGTGACTTTTGACCTTACTATTGACCTTAGATTGACCTGATTTACGAGTGAGCATCATGTGGACTTTTGACCTTAATATTGACCTTAGATTGACCTGATATAAGAGTGAGCATCATGTGGACTTTTGACCTTACTATTGACCTTAGATTGACCTGAATTAAGAGTGAGCATCATGTGGACATTTGACCTTACTATTGACCTTAGATTGACCTCCCTTTCTCAGCGGTGTTGATGATTTAAGAGTGAGCATTATGTGGACTTTTGACATTACTATTGGCCTTAGATTAACCTCCCTCTTTCGCTCTCTGCCATCGAAGACAGATGCGTAATAAGAGTGAGCGTCATGTGGACTTTAGACCTTACTATTGGCCTTAGATTGACCTCCCTCTCCCAGCGTGTGGATGACTTACGAGTGAGCATAATGTGGACTTCTGACCTTACTATTGACCTCAGATTGACCTCCCTTTCCCAGCGTGTGGATGATCATGTGGACTTTTGACCTTACTATTGACCTCCCTCTCCCTCTCTTTCCCAGCGTGTGGATGACCTAAGAGTGAGCATCACGTGGACGGGTCGGCTGTTGGTGTCACACGCGGTAGTGGCCGACTCCGGAGTATGGCACTGTACCCGCTCAGGCATACCGGGAACCCAAACCAGGATACTGGTTACCAGTGAGTATTGTCAGGCTAACCCTTTCAAAATCTCTGCTTTCTGGCTATTATTAGAGTAATTATATTCACATTAGGAAGGGTATAATTATGGAAGTTAGAATGTTAATTAGGATAATCTTTACCCTTACAATTCCCACAGATTATTCCTAAAAACGTTTATTGGTAGCCTTAAGGGGGGATTTCCACTTGAGGGATTTTTTTCTTGACCCCTTTCTCCCTCATGTTTAGCTCCATTGCTTTTGAGATTTTAAGACGTTCGCCCCATTAGTTTGGCAATTTTAAGAAGCTTCGCCCCAATTTTGTCAATTTAAAGACATTTCGTGCCATTAGGTGTCGATTATTTCCTGGCGAGCGATAGCGAGCCTCTATTTAAGAGGAACCGGCCTTCGCCGGGAAATTTTTCTGGCCGAAAAATTTACAAATTTATCTTGAAAGGGGTCTAGGGGTGTATTTTAAGCTTGATGGAGGTCTAGGGACAACGAAATACCTCCCCTTAAGAAAATCCAAAATGCGTCATAATCTTGAAAGGGTCTATGTAATGTACAGTTGTAGTGGATGAGTAGAGACATAGTTTTGTGGTAATTATGGCGGGTAGTTTGTTCTCGCGATACGTTAACCCTCCCGACATATGACGCGATTTTGAGCCTATTAGGGATACTCTAAAACCTTTGCCATCGGGGGTATTTAGAAACCTTATTTAGTTATTTAACCTCCACTTGTCTTTGATTAGCTGTGGGAGAAAACTAATTTGGAGAGGTAATTATAAGAGTGCGAGAAACTCTATTTCTTATTGCATCGGCAACTCTCCGTCATAATAAAATACTTAAATATCTTTGTGTTAAATTATCTGGGTGTACAGACCTCAATAAATATATGGAAAAATATGAAGGTCTACAGAACATGAGCGGCTTTTGGATGGCAATACATAGTGTAATCTTAGGTGTCGTCGCCTAATGTCTGGCTCGGCACCAAAGAATTTTCGATCAATAATTGGTATCAGCAATGTAAAACTTGATTTATTCGTTTCGAGTGATATATACAAGCACGCTCCTACACTTACCCACCCTATTCAACATCTGACGGACATTAATACAGCACAGAGCGAGCCAAACGTATTGACATCTGGGCCATGACTTATTAGCGCGACTGTACACGGCTGATGTTCATATACACAGACAAAAGATTTTCCGTAACAACTTGAACTACTGTATATAGGAGGAGTGTATCAGTTGTGTTGCAGTCCATGTGTTCTATTCTATCTATCTATATGCTCAGGCCCCATCCCCATTTTGGGGGTAGCCGACTCAAGACAGAGCAAGAACAGGGAAAACACAAAAACAACATAAAACAAAAAATAAACACAGATAAAAAACACAAACTCTCACACATCCAGGTCACCCAGGAGAAGACCCAGAGACCAGGGTTACCAAGGTCGCTCCAGCACTCCCCCGGCCCCTGACCACCAGGAGAGGTTCCGATCTCGGCATACAGACATGCAGCGGAGCCAAAGCGACAAGCCCTCCCACCACACTTCCAGGCACAACCCTTCATATTAATCGTCTCCCCGGGCCAGGCGCCTGATGAACTATATCTAGTCCAACTTGCGCCCGACCCCTTACTCCAAATGACCACTTGTTCACTCAACTATTCACAAGCATTCTCCATTCACTCCTGTCCACCACCACTTCCCCTGCCTGATCTATAGTCATTCCTCTATCATCCAAAGCCTTTCTTACACAGTCTCTCCATCTCAATGGGGGTCTTCCTGCCCTTCTATCTCCCCTTGTACCTGACTCACATATTCTCTTTGTAAGCCTTTCATCTCCCATTCGTTCAACATGACCATACCAGCTCAGCACCCTTCTGTCCACTCTGGCTGACAATGTTCCTGCTGCCCCACTCTCCTACGTATCTCTTCATTTCTCAATCTGTCTCTACGAGTAACTCCACACATACTCCTCAAGCAGCTCATCTCCATCACATCCAGCCCTCTTTTCTCCTTTTTCTTCAGAGCCCATGTCTCAGCCCCATACATCACTGTTGGCACAACAATTCCTTGATACAGTGCACTTTTTACTTTCACTCCGAGATTTCTCGTCTTCCACATACTTCCCATTGCTCCGAAAACCTTCCTTCCTTCACACACTCTCTGTTTTACCTCCACTTCCATACCTCCACTCCTGCTTATTGTTCCTCCTAGATATTTAAAACACTCTACTTGTTCCAATATTTCCCCATCCAGCCTCACATCTAGATTCACCCTATGCTCTCCCCTATTACACACCATTACTTTACTTGTATTAACGTACACCTTCAGTTTCCTCCTTCCACAAACCACACCAAACTCTTTGACTACCCGCTGCAGTTTCTCATCAGAATCCGCCACCAATGCTGGTCATCAGCGAACAGCAACTGATTCAACTCCCAATCTTCTACCATTCTTTCCTACTAAACCCAATCCTCTTCCCATAGTTCTCCTTTTCACCTCCCTCACCACACCATCCATAAACATATTAAAAGCCATGGTGACATTACACAACCCTGTCGCAAACCTACCTTTACCTCAAACCATTCACTCAACTCACCATTTCCTACTCTCACACATGCTCTGCTCCCTTCATAAAAACTCTTAACTGCGTCTAACAAATTTCCTCCAATTTCATAAATCCTTAACACCTACTACATTGCTTCACGGCCCTCACGATCATATGCTTTTTCCAAGTCCATAAAAGCCCAAAATATCTCCTTTTGCTTCTCTAAATACTTCTCGCATAACTGTCTTACTGCAAACATCTGATCCACGCACCCTCTTCCCCTCCTAAAACCGCACTGTTCTTCTCCTATTGCAACTTCCGTACACTTTATTATCCTCTCTATCAACACCCTGCCATACAGCTTTCCAACCACTGACAATAAACTAATACCTCTATAACTTGAACACTCCTGCCGATCTCCCTTCCCCTTGTACAACGGCACAATACATGCACTCTTCCAGTCTATTGGTACCATTGACACAGCAAAGCACACATTGAAAAGTCTCACCAACCAATCTATTATCACATCTCCACCCTTCTTTATACACTCACACAGCAATACCATCCAAACCTTCTGCTTTTCCCGCTCTCATTTGTTTCACTGCTTCTTTCACCTCATTTTCCTCAATCCTTTCATTCATTCCCTGCCACCTGGGTGGCCTGGGTAACCTATCTCCATCCACCTCTGCTTCAATCACTGCTTCTCTTCCATCTCTTGTATTTAACAAAGATTCAAAATACTCGGCATATCTTTTCCTCACTTCAACTGGTTCCACTAGTAATTCTCCATTTTCATCTTTCACTGACTCTTCCCTCTTTTGTCCTCCTTTCCTTACTTTATTTACCTCCTTCCAAAACATCTTCTTTCGTTCTTCAAAATTCCAATAAGTACAAATAGAGTGTTAAGGGGAGATTTCCACCTGGAGGGTTTTTTTCTGGACCCCTTTCTCCTTCATGTTTAGCCCCATTGCTTTTGAGATTTTAAGACGTTCGCCCCATTAGTTTGGCGATTTTAGAACCCTCGCCCCATTCTGTCATTTTAAGACCATTCGTGCCATTTAGGTGTCGATTTTGTCCGGCGAGCGGATAGCGAGCCTGTAATTAAGGGGAATCGGCCTTCGGCCTTTCTACCGAAAATGTACAAATTTTATCTTGAGGTCTAGGGGGAGTAATTTTAAGTTTGATGGAAGTCTAGGGAGTCAACTAAAAAACTCCATGAAACGAAAGCCGAATCCAATATTATTAGTCTTTATTGTTTGTTAAGGGGGACCCACCTCGCTTTTTTTTTCTTTCCTCCCTCTCTCTTTGGCTTGTATCCATTCGGCCCCATTCAGCCTACTGTGTTAAGAACGTTTACCCCCATCCGGGTCAATATTTTCGTGGCCATCTATGCGATCCAGCATATATATTTTTTTGTTTTGACAGCAAGCTAAATTTGTAAATTTTTCGATAGAAAATTCTCCGGCGAAGCCGGATTCTCCATACAAGGGTGGCTCGCTATCGCTCGCCACGAAGAAATCGACATCTGGATGGGGATAAACGTCTTAAAACAGTTGGCTGAATGAGGCCGAATGGATACAAGCCAGGGAAAGAGAGAAAAGGAGAGAAAAATAAAAAAAAAATGGTGCCCCCCCCCCCCCCCCCCGTAAGCAAAGATATAATTGTGGTTTGTAGTTCAAATTATGTCTTTGGAAGTGATAAGACAAAACAATGCTAGTTCATGGTAATTTTCTTGTATGCCTCGTACTGATTCGAGTCTTCAAAAAATATTGCTCCGGCCTGGACCCTCTATGTTTTTATTGATGCAATTATGATTAACTAGATAGTTTTGTGGACATAATTGGCATGTCAATAAATAGTATATAATCTATATATAGTTTTGCCGTATAGAAAATGATATTAATAAATCCGTTTCCAGAGGTATACTTTCATAGTTGGAAATGTGTACAGTCCACGAATATTTATGGGTGGGCTACAGAAACGAGGGACTGGGGTTCTCGAAAAGGAGCTCCAGTCCTGACGTTCTTCTTGACTTACACTGTGCTGGCTTAATAATCCAGTAGGCTTAATAGCCTCTGAAGTCCTATTTTAACTAACTATGATGTCCAAGTGTACAGTCGCGCTAATAAGTGATCTCGGCACCAAGTATGTTTTGATCAATAATTGGTATCGGCAATATCTAAGCTTTATTTCTTCATATCGAGTGAAATATACAAACAAGTTCCTACACTTACCCACCCTTTTCAACATCTGACAGACATTAATACAGCACAGACTTATTAGTGCGATCGATCGTACGGTCGCGCTAATAAGTCATGTCCCAGCTGTCAGTACGTTTGGCTTGTTCTGTGCTGCATTAATGTCTGTCAAATGTTGAATAGGGTGGGTAAGTGTAGGAATTTGTTTGTATATTTTACTCAATATGAAGAAATAAGGCTTAGATATTGGTGATACCAAATATTGATCAAAATATACTTGGTGCCGAGACATCACTTATTAGGCCGACTGTTCATACAAATTTTATAATATACGTATTTTCTTTGAATCAGTTCCCCCCGAGAAGCCCTACCTGGTGTCGTGGAGCCCAGCTAGCTCCCGGCTGACCACCCGGGAAGGTAACACTCTCACCTTACACTGTGTGGTGGAAGGTGGCAACCCCGCACCGCAACTCACCTGGCTCATAGCAGCACAGGACGTCACACCTTCCAGCCAGGTAACTCGTTTAACCATTACGGGAAGATTTTTAGTTGATTCCCTAATTCCATCAAGCTTAAAATTACCTCCCCTTGACCCTCTTTCAAGATAAATTTGTACATTTTTCGGTAGAAAAATTTCCCGGCCGAAGGCCGGTTCCCCTTAAATTACAGGCTCGCTATCGCTCGCCAGGAAAAAATCGACACCTAAATGGCACGAATGGTCTTAAAATTGACAGAAATGGGGCGAGGGTTCTTAAAATCGCCAAACTAATGGGGCAAGCGTCTTTAAATCTCACAAGCAATGGGGCTAAACATGAGGGAGAAAGAGGTTCAGAAAAAAATCCTCCAGGTGGAAATCTCCCCTTATGTCCCTTGAGGATTATGATGGGCTTTGACAGTTTATTCTGGCTATCATTAGGTGATTTGATTCAGTTTTCTTCTCTTTGTCTTCTCATGTTACCCTCATTCCACCTTCTGCAGGTACCCGTGAAGGTAACAGTCTCACCCTAGACTTATTTTAGAAGTATATTCTTTTCATTCTAATATACAATTTGGCTCTCCCTCGCCAGAAAAATATAGACAACTAAATGGCACATCATGTCTTAAAATATAGACAACTAAATGGCACATCATGTCTTAAAATATAGACAACTAAATGGCACATCATGTCTTAAAATATAGACAACTAAATGGCACATCATGTCTTAAAATATAGACAACTAAATGGCACATCATGTCTTAAAATATAGACAACTAAATGGCACAACATGTCTTAAAATATAGACAACTAAATGGCACAACATGTCTTAAAATATAGACAACTAATGGCAATCATGTCTTAAAATATAGACAACTAAATGGCACAACATGTCTTAAAATATAGACAAATGGCAAACATGTCTTAAAAAATAGACTAAATGGTCAAATGTCTTAAAGATAGACAACTAAATGGCACAACATGTCTTAAAATCGCCCAACTAATGGAGCAAACGTCTTAAAATATCAAAACTAATTGGGCTAATCCGCAGACTGAACGGTATCCAGAAAAATCAAACATCCCCTTAACCCGTTCAGTACCAGGGACGTCCTTTTCATCATATTCTGGCAACTATTAGACGATTTAATTCAACTTAGGAAGGACCTCTAGCCATAATAAGACTTCAAACTATCACACACAATCCTTTAACTACCACATATCCTTCCTAAGCTGTATATTATCGTCTAAATATAGCTAGCCTAAAATATAACACACGTCGCTGGTACTCAAAGGGTTAAGCATGCATGTTCCACCTCTGTATTTGGCGTTTCTGTCTCTCGACCCGTGACTTGACCCCAGCCAAATTGTAGCGTGTTGGAAATACAGGTGATAAAAATGAAAAGAATATACCTGTAAATTAATTGTTAATTATAGAAATCAGTGTATAATAGTTTGGGAAGTGTGATAAGAATAGTCACACTGAAGAGCGTAACTTTATTGTGCATATGAATAAAATACAGGTACAATTGTGTCAATGCAATGGAATTTCACTTCAATACAAACATTTTGCTTTTACGTTCTGTTGCGGCCTTGGTGTGAACACAGATTTAGAAGCCATGGAGTGACTTCGGTCACCCAGGCTTTATTGTGGTCGGCGGGGAGGGTTCTGTGGGGGCACTCGGTATGGCCTTGGAATTGCTCGGGGCCTTGGGGCTGTTCGGCCAGGCAATTGAACAACAACAACAACAATCTGAATAAGTGTTTACCCCTTTGATTGCAAGAGGTAGTTCCTAAGCTGTAAATACACACAATACACTCCTCTGAAGCTCTTGCATGTTGCTATGGAAGAAGGCTCTTCGAAAACTAATAAAATGGTAAAGTGATTTTCAAAATGGTTTAAAATGGGTCGTGGTTGTACATGGATTATATGATCAAACTATCGACCACCTTATCCTCACCACCACCACTACTACTACGACCACCACCACCACACCACCACCACCACCACCATCCCCACAACCACCAAAACTTACACCACCCCCACCACACAACGTTACCAACCACCTCCAAAAACCACCAATCAACCACCACCAACAACACCACCACCACCAACAGCAACAACAACAACACCACCACCACCACCACCACCACCACCACCACAACCACCACCAACACCACCACCACCACCAACAACAACACCACCACCACCACCACCAACACCAACAACAACACCACCACCACCATCAACACCATTACCACCACCATCAACACCATTACCACCACCATCAACCACCACCAACAACACCACTGCGTTTCCGCACCCTCCTCAGCTCCCCGCCATGGAGTGGCTTCGGTCACCCAGGCATTATTGTGGTCGGCAGAGAGGGTTCTGTGGGGGCGCTCGGTTATGGCCTTGGCCTTGCTTGGGGCCTTATGTTCGGCCTCAGCTTCAACAACAACAACAACAACACCACTACCACCACCATCAATCACCACCATAATTACCACCACCACAATCACCACCACTCCATCAGGGTCATAACGTGGTAGGAGACACATAATAGCGTATTAAAGCTCATTTCAGAGGAATTATGGCATTTTGTGGCTCTTTCAAATTATGCATCCTTACTGAAATTCGCTTCATTTCAGTCATTAATTGCTGTGAATATTATCATTGTGTATTAATTATTTATATCTCTCTCTCTCTCTCTCTCTCTCTCTCTCTCTCTCTCTCTCTATCTATCTTTGTCATATATATATATATATATATATATATATATATATATATATATATATATATATATATATATATATAATATTATTAGTAGTAGTAGTAGTATTATTTATTTTTTTTTTTAACCCCTTTTTTCTCCCCCCAGGTACGGTCGGTGTGGGTGGAGGACTTAGAGCAGTACCGGACCGTAAGTAACGTGACCGTAGCCGCCGCTGGGAGGGATCGTCATAACGCTACGGTCGCCTGTATCGTCCGTCACCCGTCACTGTCTGTTCCGGCAACCGTCACACTATCCCTTAATATACAGTGTGGGTAGTGATGGTGTTGGTATTGTTGTTGTTGGTGTATTTATTGTTGTTGTTGTGAGTTTTGTCGTTATTGTTGTATTTATGATTTTTTTTTTTTTTTTTTTTTTTTTTTTTTTTTTTTTTCAATCACTGTTACACCCAACCACCTTTGCTCCCTAAACTTTCATCAAGCTTGAAAAATACCCACTAGACCCCCTTCGAGATAAAGGTGTACATTTTTCGGTATAAAAAATTTCCGGCCAAAGGCCGGTTCCTTCTGAGAGAGAGAGAGAGAGAGAGAAAACAGAAAACAAAAAAGACAGAGAGAGAGAGAGAGAGAGAAAACAGAAAACAAAAAAGACAAAACAAAAAAGAGAGAGAGAGAGAGAAAAAAAAACAGAAAACAAAAAAGACAGAGAGAGAGAGAGAGAGAAAAAACAAAACAAAACAGACAGAAAAAAAGAGAGAGAGAGAGAGAGAGAGAGAGAGAGCGAGAAGGAGAGCGAGAAGGAGAAGTATGGAGGGAGTGGGCTGGCTGTAGAGGAAGGTTATAAGTTGAAACCAAGTTACTACTATACAGAGGTGACAATGAGAGAAGTTCCCCAGCTGAGAGCCACTGTTGGGAGTTGTGGGCTGTTGAACAAGCAACTCGGATACTACCCATCTTTTTCAGAGAGATACTTCCTAATATAATCGTCTAAAGTATATATATATGTGTGTGCTCTTTTATTTCATAAATGTTATTTTAGTAAGCGTTGTTTCCACAGTGATTTTGATAAGTTATTTTGCCTTTATATATATATATATATATATATATATTCTATCTATTTAGTGATCTATATTTTTATATACAGAGAGAAAGATTGGGTTTTACATATATTAAAAGGATAATACGTTTGGGTTTGTGTGTGTATGTATGTAGCCATGTGTGTATGTACAGTATGTATGTATGTTTCGTGCGTGTGTATGACCCTATAGCTAACCTCCGATTCCGCGTATTGCCCCCCAGACGCCCCGGACTTCCGGTTACGTCGGTGGCCCGTGTGGGGGAACCCGGTGAGGGAGGGTAGTGCCGTGTCCCTGCTCTGCCACGTCGACGCCAACCCTCCATCAACACCTACATGGCAAAAAGGTCAGTCTGCCATAGGGGGGTGAAAAGGGGCATATACCCCCATATCAGTATGCCATGGGGGTGATAAGGTGGATATACGCCCATGTTAGTCTACCATGGGGGGGGGGGGTGAAAAGGTGGATATACCCCCAAAATCGCTACCACTAACCTCGATAACAAAAATAACTAGAGTATTCGAGCTAATATGTCTAACAATTGGGAAGGGTCAGCCAGGGAATAGGTGTGGAAATTGAAAGCTCATTTACTCTAGCCCCTTTTGAGGCATAGAGGTTAAGAGTCACGCGATCTGGCCTACCTATAATAAATGGTCTATAATATGTAATGCAGACAAATCAATTATTACTTTTCCTCGTCTTTCAATAATCACTGTTCATCGTCTTTCAATAATCACGTCTGTTCATCGTCTTTCAATAATCACTGTTCATCGTCTTTCAATAATCACTTCATCGTCTTTCAATAATCACGTCTGTTCATCGTCTTTCAATAATCACTGTTCATCGTCTTTCAATAATCACTGTTCATCGTCTTTCAATAATCACTGTTCATCGTCTTTCAATAATCACTGTTCATCGTCTTTCAATAATCACTGTTCATCGTCTTTCAATAATCACTGTTCATCGTCTTTCAATAATCACTGTTCATCGTCTTTCAATAATCACTGTTCATCGTCTTTCAATAATCACTGTTCATCGTCTTTCAATAATCACTGTTCATCGTCTTTCAATAATCACTGTTCATCGTCTTTCAATAATCACTGTTCATCGTCTTTCAATCATCACTGTTCATCGTCTTTCAATAATCACTGTTCATCGTCTTTCAATCATCACTGTTCATCGTCTTTCAATAATCACTGTTCATCGTCTTTCAATAATCACTGTTCATCGTCTTTCAATAATCACTGTTCATCGTCTTTCAATAATCAATGTTCATCGTCTTTCAATCATCACTGTTCATCGTCTTTCAATAATCACTGTTCATCGTCTTTCAATAATCACTGTTCATCGTCTTTCAATAATCAATGTTCATCGTCTTTCAATAATCACTGTTCATCGTCTTTCAATAATCAATGTTCATCGTCTTTCAATAATCACTGTTCATCGTCTTTCAATAATCACTTTTCCTTGATTTCCAGGACTCTCTCTTGGATTCATACTTACATATTTTCCCTGTCCTAGCCCTTTCTATCCCAGCAACGTCTGTTATAGTATATTCTAGCTCTATTTAGACGTTTTTATGCAGCTTAGGAAGGGTCTGTGGCATGTAAAGGGGTTGATTGAGACCGTTCGAAGCCTTATAATGGCTGGAGGTCCTTCCGAAGCTGAGTGAAATCGATTAATAGTAGCCAGAATAGAATAATAGAGATGTCGACGGTACAGAAAGGTTTATAAATATGTGTTTTTGTTTTCGTCCTCCCCGTCTTGACACTGTTTTCTTGGTCAGCCTTTATTTCCGGTCCTGTCACCTTGATTCATACACCTGTTATTCTCCAGGACATTTGCACCTGTCTCTCTTTACTCACTACTCACTCTTACTCTCACTTTCACTTTCACTCACACTCACACACACACACAGACAGACACACACTCTCTCACTCTCTGTCTCTCTATATATATATATATTATATATACATATATACATAATATATACCGGTATATATATATATATATATTTATATATATACTGTATATGGTGGTTTGTGGAAGGTGTCATCGCCAGGAGGGTGATTAACATAAGAACATAAGAAAACGGGAGTCTGCAGAAAGCCGATTGGCCTAAGCAAGGCAGATCCCTGTCCCACACAACCCCAATTACAAAGCCCAATTACAAAGCCCAATTATAGGCTCAACACTCTAATACCCTGAGGATCATCTTACCAAAACGGTTAGAGATTAACGCAGGATTACGGGGGTCTGCAGAGCGCTGATTGGCCCAACCCGGCTGATCCCTCTTCACAGCCAACCCTTCTCGTCCATATGCTTATCCAATTTTATCTTAAAGCTCCCTACCGTTTTTAATCCCACTATAGCACTTGGTAGTCCATTCCACCCATCTACAACTCTGTTACCAAACCAATATTTGCCTATATCTTTTCTGAAACGAAATTTATCTATTTTGAAACCATTGGTACGAGTTCTTTCGCTATCACTGAGCTTTAGTACATTTGTCATGTCCCCTTTGTTAATCCCACTAACCCACTTGAACACCTCTATCATATCCCCTCTAACTCTGTGTCTCTCTAACGAATGTAAACCTAATTTCTTCAACCTTTCTTCATACGGAAGATTTCTAATATTATGGATAATTTTTGTCATTCTACGCTGTACTCTCTCCAATGAATCTATGTCCATTCTGTAATAAGGACACCAAAATTGGACAGCATAATCCATATGGGGTCTCACTAATGACAAGTAAAGTTTTAAGATAACATCAGCAGTTCTGTTACTCACACTCCTAGAGATGAACCCGAGAATCCTGTTTGCCTTGTTACAAACGCTTATACACTGTTTTCTAGGCTTCAAATCATTGCTAACAAACACACCTAGATCTTTCTCGCAGTCTGAATTTTCTAATTCTAAATTAGCTAGTTTATATTTAACATTTGTTTGCATCTTCCCTATCTTTAATACCTTACATTTGTCAATGTTAAACTTCATCTGCCAATTTACTGACCATTCATGTAAGGTATCTAGATCCCTTTGGAGGCACTCTATATCGCTATCTGAATCAATTGATCTCCCCATTTTAGTATCGTCTGCGAATTTACTTATCCTACTAGTTATACCTAAATCAAGGTCATTTATGTATATAAGAAACAACAGGGGACTTAATACCGATCCCTGGGGGACACCACTTTTGACTGCTCCCCACTCTGACTTGCTACCATTTATGCTGACTCTCTGTTTCCTACCAATTAGCCATGACCTAATCCATCCCAACAACGACCCTCCTATTCCATGTGCCTCAACCTTTCTCATCAATCTCTCATGAGGGACTCTGTCGAAAGCTTTACTGAAATCTAAATATAGTCAAGTCATATGACTTGTCACCATCTACTGCTTCATATACCTCTGAGAAAAAGCTAAGCAAATTAGTAAGGCAAGAACGTCCCTGAGTGAATCCATGCTGAGAAGAATTTATTAAGTTAAATTTTACTAAGTGGCTTCTAATTTTCCTAGCAATAATAGACTCTAGCAACTTTCCTATGATTGATGTGAGACTAATGGGATGGTAATTGGATGCTATCGATTTATCACCTTTTTTGAAGATCGGAACTACATTTGCAAGCTTCCAATTTTCTGGAACTAAACCTGTTTCTAATGACTTGTTAAATAAAAATGCTAATGGACTACTTAACTTATCTCTGCATTCTTTTAATACTCTAGCATATACCTCATCAGGACCAGGCGATTTTTGAGGTTTCAGTCTGTCAATTTCCTTAAGCACATCATTTCTACTTATACTAACTGTACTTAACATATTTTCTATACTATCACTATATACCATATTGACTTCTGGAATCTGTGCCAAATTTTCATTAGTGAAAACGGAAAGAAACTGACTATTTAATGTACTGCACATTTCTAAATCATTTACTGTTATTTCTCCTATTGAAGTTTTTAGGGAGCCTATTACATCTCTAACTTTAGATTTATATAGTTGGTAAAAAGCTTTAGGGTTATTTTTTGAGTCGCTGGCTATCCTTATTTCATAATTTCTTTTTGCTTTCCTGATTTCCTTTTTGACCTGTCTTGATAGAGTCTGATAGTATATATGTAAATGATTTTCGCCTTTCTTTATTTTTCTATATATTCCTTTCTTTTTTCCTATAATATCTATTAGCTTATTAGTCATCCATTTTGGTCGATCTAAATCTTCTTTTAGGGATATATTTATTTTGAGCATTGTGGAGTGAAGCAATAAACTGGTTATATGTAGGTGGCAAGTTTAACTCTGGCATATCCTGACTTAATTGCTTAACAATAGGGTCCACCCTTAAGTCTCTTCTTAGCCCACCATAATCGGCTTTCTGAAATCTGGGATAAGTGTCGTATTCTCTTTAGCATTCCCTGTCCATTGTATATTAACTCCCAGGCTAAGTTAGTCCCTCCTCTCCCCCCAACCCCCCCCCCCAACAGCAGAGACTGATGGTGGGTCCTGGGAGGTGTCGTCGTCAGGAGGGTGGTACAACCTGTCCCGGGCCGTACCAGAGGACCGGGGCTGGTACAAGTGTGCTACCTCCCACCCCTTCGGTCACTTCGCCTCACACGCGGTCTTCATCAACGTCCTAGGTCAGTATTTATGTCTATTAATTAATATATTCATTTATTGTCTATTAATGTATAATTATATTAATTTTTTTTTTTTAGTTTCCTCGCTAGACCTCCATCAAGCTTTACAAAAATACACCCAGACCACCCTTCAAGATAAATTTGTAAATTTTTCGGTAGAAAAATTTCCCGGCCGAAGGCCGGTTCCTCTTTATATTACAGGCTCGCTATCGCTCGCCAGGAAAAAATTTACACCTACTGTAAATGCCACGAAAGGTCTTAAAATTGACAATGAAATGGGGTGATAGGTCTTAAAATTGACAACGAAATGAGGTGAAGGTGTTAAAACCATCAAACTAATGGTTCGGACGTCTTAATATCTAAAAAAGCTAATGGGGCTAAACACGAGGGGCTGGTACAAGTGTGCTACTTCCCATCGCTTCGGTCACTTCGCCTCACACGCGGTCTTCATCAACGTCCTAGGTTGATAATGTATACCCCCTCTTTGAGAAGGTTAATGTGTTTATTATATTGTCACAATTACCATCATATTATTTTAAACAGCTAAGCATATTATCTATCTATCTATCTATTGCCTGACGCCGTGATCCCCGAAGGGGTGGCCACGAACGAACCGCCCCAATGCACCTCTGTCCCCAGTCAGTCGACGCCCCTCCCCCCAACCAGCACCGCCTTCGTTCATGTAGTTCCTCACTCCATCCTTCCACCTCATATTCGGTCTATCTCTCCCCCTCTGTCCCTCCACCTCGCTCTCGTACACCCTCTTAGTCATTCTCTCGCTTTCCATACGTTCCATATGGCCGAACCATCTCAAGTTGTTCCTTTTCACACTTTCCAGCACATCTACCTCCACACCACAACCTCCTTCTTACTTCCTCATTAGTCTGTCTATCCCTCCATGTAACTCCGCACGCACTCCTTAAGTAATTCATTTCCACTGCTCTCACTCTTGGTCTGAGTCTCTCAACCAACGTCCATGCTTCGTTCCGTAAGTCAGTGTCGGGATTACCACACTGTCATGCAAGGACTTCTTCACTTCCATACTGACCACCCTATTTCTTGTTACTGCTTTAGCGTTCCTACACCCTCTTCCCCTGTTGTACCCTCTCCCGCACCTCTTCATCCATAGTCCCATCTTTACTCACACTGCCCAGATACTTAAGAGTTGACGATCCATAGCCTGACCGTTCAGCTTCACCTCACACTCTGTGACTTCACCCCTTTCGAAGACCATAACCTTGCTCTTCCCCGTATTTACCTTCAAATTCCGTTTTTCGCACACTGTTCCAAACTCATTTACCAGACCCTGCAACTCCCATTCATTATCACTCATCAGAACTGTATCATCCGCAAACAGCAGTATAGGTAGCTTCCACTCAATTCCCTCCCTTTTCAGCGATACACCAACATCCACTGCTCTTGATAGTATTTCTTTCATAACTCCATCCATATATACAGTAAACAACCACGGGGACATCACACACACCCCTGTTTCAAACCAACATTCAGGTCAAAGAACTCGCTCTGCTCACTCTCCACACGTACTGCCGCCTTTGCACCCTCATACATGCTCTTCACTGCTTTCAGCAACTTATATTATACATTATGTTAAAGGGTTAGACATATCTTGATTACTCAGCCTTGAATTCTACTTGGAGGATGGAGTCTCCTATCAACTGAGAGGAATGCTGAATCACTGACGAAAAAGAATACATCCATTGTAACACCTGCATGAGATAAGCGGCAACTAAAATGGGCTAGTGGGTAACTTTGGATGGGAGAACAAAATTATCAACCGTAGCTGTGTCCTTTGAAGCAGATCGTTGCATGCAGATTGATACAGGAGAGATGTACAACCATTTTAGCTGTTATACTTCTGCCTAATGGTAACTCTATGCCCTACCTGAGTTGACTTATTCATTAACCCCTGCACACTGGGGAATGTGCTGAAACGTTTTCGTGGGGTGCGCGGGAGGGGTGGGGTGGAGGGAACGTCCTCAGACATTTTGCTTTTCGTGCCGAAAGCACAGATCTGGTGAGACATGTGGTACAGAGCAGATGCACAGGATACTATAGTCTATTCGCTGTAAGTAGGCGAGAAATCATGACCTCTATCCTCTGTAACTAAAAAACTACTAGAGTATTCGAGCTAATATTTGTACCATTTGGGAAGAGTCCGTCAAGGAATAGATTTGGAAATTTACAGCCAATTTGCTCTAGCCCATTTTGAGTTACAGAGGATGGAGGTCATCATTTCTCACCTACTTACAGCGAATAGACTATAGCACTCTTCCCGCTCACAATCAGTCTCACTTGAATAGACTATAGCACTCTTCCCGCTCACAATCAGTCTCACTTGAATCACCGGTATGGATGCGCAACTGTCACACACACTTTGACTTCGAACGATCACTCGCCTCGCGCAGTGGAGCGGCCAATAGCTTCATCGACACTAACGAATCCCCCGTTACAACTCCCTAGTGTTACTGCCTTGATACAAATAAACATATAGTATATAATAATAAAATTATCTAGGGAGCAAACAGCTCTCCCTCCCCCACCCAAGGGAGTAAGGTGGCCTTCATCTTATGGTGGAGGTAATAAAGAGAATATTCCCCATGCATCCTACTGCGTGTCGTACAAGGCGACTAATAGGGGGGGTGGCGGTAGACTTGTGGATCAACAGCCATTACTATAAAATAAAACCTTGTTATTGGCCCTTTCTTGGTATGGCACTGCCGAGGATGGTGGGAAGCGGATAGGTGCCACAGAGTCTTACCTGGGCGCTGTTAGGCACCACACCTGTGTTGGCCATATTGTTTACATGGTTGTTGTTGTTCCCCAAGCTGGGTGGCCGAACAGCCCCAAGGCCCCGAGCAAGGCCAAGGCCATAACCAAGTGCCCCCACAGAACCCTCCCTGCCAACCACAATAAAGCCTGGGTGACCGAAGCCACTCCATGGCGGGGAGCTGAGGAGGGTGCGGAAACGCCCAGGAAACCAAAGCCCCACCCAGGGCCCTGTGCCCCTCAGCAATTATGAAGAGAAAGTTGAGGGGCAAAGGAAAAATGTGACGCTTTGGCTTCCAATCTTGGTAGATTGGGAGGTCAATCCACGGAAGAGACGCCGTCACTTGAGATCTAGAAAATATATGAGCAAAAGGAACAGTCAGAGTAAGCTATGGGTATGGCGGAGATCGCTCAGTTCTCACTCTGATAGACCAGCCCATCACCATGTTTACATGGTGGGGCAGTGTTGTGGCAGGATTTTGTTGTTCTAAAGTCCAAGTTGCCTATGTACAGTAAAGTTTTGATATGGTACTGTGTTGTTATAGCACCATTGAGGCTGGTGTGGTTTGCAGATACTGCAGGTGCAGGTGCTGTAGTGGGACTTTGTTGAGTCTTGCTAAGGCATGGTTAGCACTATGCCAACATCAGCCGCGGTGATGACATCATGGAGCAGTATTGTAACAGGACTTTATTGTTGCACTCCGACTGTGGAGAGGCAACCTCGTCTGAGCCGTTACAATGTATGAAATGGAAAACGACGGTAAACCATTGTATGTATTTATGTAAACTAAAAATCTCCCATTAACCCATTCAGTACCGGTGACGTTCTGTTAACCTAATTCTGGATACTATTAGACGATTTTATTCAGTTACAAAAGGCCTCCAGCAATGAACAGCTTTCGAACTATCCCACTTGACCCTTTATACTACCACAGATCCTTCTTAAACTGCACAACATCATCCAAGTATGGCTAGAATGAATACAAAAAACCTCGCTGGTACAGGAGGGGTTAAGGGGAGACAGACCGTTTTTCTGGACCCCCTTCTCCCTGATGTTTAGCCCAACTAGTTTTGAGATTTTAAGACGTTGGTTCCATTAGTTTGGGGATTTTATGACCTTTCACCCCATTTCTTTGTCAATATTAGGACCCTTCGTGCCATTTAGGTGTCGATTCTTTCCTGGCGAGCGATAGTGAGCCTGTAATTTTAGAAGGAACCGGCCTTTGGCTGGGACATTTTTCTACCGAAAAATGTACAAATCTATCTTGAAGGGGGGGTCTAGGGGGTGTTTTTCTAAGCTTGATAGAGGTTTAGAGAAAAAACTAAACCCCTTCCTTAAACCATTGAGCCGAACCAGTAAATTATGCTGCACAATACCGTCTGAGCTCCCTTAACCTTGCTTGTTCTTGACCTCCTCCACCCAGGTGAAGGTAGTGGAGGGGTGGGTGTCCATACTCCACAACTGCTGAGGAAGACTGCCTCCTCCTCTTCCACCTCTTCCACCTCCACCCATCACTCCATCTGCCCCTTCCACTCCTCCTCCTCCTCCACAGGCGCCTCACACTCACCACCAACCCGGCCAGGTTTGTTACGTATCTGTGGTTAAGGAAAACAAACAACAACAGGTCATGCGTATTTATTTGCTCCTTTATGTATCTTTTTCATTATCTTTTTTAGTTTCCTTCGTAGACATCCATCAAACTTTTAAAAACATCCATTAGATCCGCCTTCTAGATTAATTTGTACATGATGATGATATTGATGGTGATTATGATATTAATGATGATGATGTTGATGGTGATGATGATGCTGACAATTATAATGATGATGGTGATGATAACGATGATGTTGATGGTGATGATGTTGATGGTGATGATGTTGATGGTGATGATGTTGATGATGTTGATGGTGATGATGATGATTTGATGGTGATGATGATGATGATGATGGTGATAATAATAATAATGATAATAATAGGTCCTCTCCCTCGATCCTGCAGGTTGGGTGGGTGTGGGCGCCCTAAACAGCAGCGTGGTGGTGAGGGCGGTGGGGGACAGTGTGGTGTTGGCCGCCCGTGTGTGTGGTGACCCCGCCCCCCCGCCCCCCTCCGCCCTCACCTGGCTGCCCCCGCCCCCCCTCACCCCCATCACACCCGGACACCGCACACACAGGATCACGGCACATAATCTCACGGTGAGGAAGGGTGGGGTTTTATTGGTAACACCTTCTATACCAGCGATGTCTTCCTATTTGATTTCAGCTATATTTAGACGATTCATGAAGCTTAGGGGAAAAAAAAAATATATATATATATATATATATATATATACAGTATATACATACGAGGTTGAAAGAAATGGCAATTTCTGCGTTGGAAATTTTATTATTCAAAGTTTCCAGGTCTCTGATGAGTTTTCGCTGGGTGGCAGGAAGTAGATGAAGGAGATGAGCAAAATTCATGGTGGTACAGGGTTACATAAATGTACATGAAGATACAGGATATACGACGCGTTTCACTGGACAACCAGCATTATCAAGTAAGGAAGGAATGATATAAAAGGTAAACAGGAAGGGTATATATAGAGGGTGGAGGATCAGAGGAGGCGGAAAACAGGGGGCAAAAGTCTGCTATTGGTGGAAGGGTTAACTAGGAGAGAGAAAGGGGGTAACCGCTTCACGCATGCGCACTGGATGCGGGATGGTGGTCAGTAGGTGGGGTCGAAGCTGATTGGCTGCGTGTCGAGGGGCGTGGCCTAAGTTGTGTGGCGCCTGCAGAAGACGAAGCTGAAGGAGGTAGCGCGGGGGGCTGCGTCAAGGGCACCGGGGGGCGAGGAGGGGTGTTAGGTCCTGTAGGGTAGTGCCTTTTGGCAGAAGGAAGGATCTGAAGGTCCAGAGTTTGGTTGTTGATGTTGGGATGTAAGGCTTGGATATATAAAGCTTCGAGTATAGGTAATCTCCTTGGGTCACTTTCTTTATCGAGTATGGTGGTGTGTTTCTCTAACTCGTTGCGTGTGAGGTGAGGGTGGTTAGGGGTGAGATAGTGGTCTTTGATGGCTCCAGCCTGAAGGTGAAGAGTTAACCGACCCCACCTACTGACCACCATCCCTCAAGACTCAAGGGGGTGTCATTTTAAGCTTGATGGAGGTCTAGGGAACAAACTAAAAACCTCCCCTTAAGTGAGATAGTTCGAAACCTATTAAATACTGGAGGCCCTTATGAAACTGAATACAATCGTCTAATAGTAGCCAGAATAAAGTAAACAAGACGTCGCCGGTACAGAAGGGGTTAAGCTGCGTGATATCGTCGAAATATAGCTAGAATAAAAAATATAACACGTCGCTGGTACTCAAAGGGTTAACAGTTATGAAGAGAAAGTAATATACCTTTCTTAGTATTATAATTAACCTTTGTATTGTTCTCCCCCCTCCCCCCTCCCCCCTCCTCTCAGGCTGGTGGTCGTGGTTGTCAGGTCGTGGCCCTCAGTATAGGCCGGTTGGTGGACACTGACGGTGGGCCCTGGGTCCTGGTGGCCGCCGGACAGAGGACCGCCGATGCCGCCCTCATCCGCCTCAACGTTACCGCCGCCGCCGCCCATACCATCACCGCCCACCACACCCTCATGGTCCTCCCCGCCCTCCTGCCACTCTACATCCTCGCAACACCACACCTATAAGAAGTTAAGGGAGCCCACCTCGCTTTTTTTCTCTTTCTCTCCCTCTCTCTCTGGCTTGTATCCATTTGGACCCATTCAGCCTACTGTTTTAAGACTTTTACCCCCATCCAGGTGTCAATATTTTCCTGGCGAGCGGTAGCGAGCCACCATATATATATTTCTGTTTTGACAGCGAGGTAAATTTGTACATTTTTCGATAGAAAAAAGTCTCCGGCGAAGCCGGATTTCTCCATACAATGCTGGCTCGCTATCGCTCGCCAGGAAGATATCGACACCTGGATGGGGATAAACGTCTTAAAACAGTTGGCTGAATGGGGCCAAATGGATACAAGCCAGGGAAAGAGAGAAAAGGGGAGAAAGATTAAAACAAACGGTGACCCCCCTTAAGGGAAGGTATTAGGTTTTTTTGGACCCCCTTCTCCCTCATGAAATGCTGGGCGCGAAGGGAATTTAACCCTCCCGAAAATCCCCAGGTCTGGCACGGTCTCGAACCCCGATCAGTAGGCATGCCAGACTCGCGCACTACCACTGTCACGACCACGGACGTACAATAGGATAACAACCAGGTGATAGTCTTGTGGTGATGCACGTGGTGGGTTTATTACACTTCGCCACCAACGACTATTTGACGCCATCCCAGACGTCAACTCCGGTAGTGTTGTGGTTGCGGGTTAAGGGGAGATATCCACCTGGAGGATTTTTTTCTGGACCCCCCCCCCCCCTCATGTTTAGCCCCATTGCTTTTGAGATTTTAAGACGTTCGCCCCATTAGTTTGGCGATTTTAAGACCCCTTGCCCCATTTCTGTCAATTTTAAGACCATTCGTGCCATTTAGGTGTCGATATTTTCCTGGCGAACGATAGCGAGCCTGTAATTTAATGGGAACCGGCCTTTGGCCGGGACATTTTTCTGCCGAAAAATGTACAAATTTATCTTGAAAGGGGATCTAGGGGGAGTATTTTTAAGCTTGACGGAAGTCTAGGGAATCAACCAAAAACCTCCCCTTAATTGCGGGTTAACAGGGCATTACAATGAGCCCTATTAGTTATGAGGAGACATTAAGACATTCACTTCATGAGTTTGACGATTTTATCACCTTTCGCTCCACTTTTGTGTCAATATTAAGATCTTTCGTGCCATTAAGACGTACACCTCATTAGTTTGACGATTTTATCACCTTTCGCTCCACTTTTGTGTCAATATTAAGATCTTTCGTGCCATTAAGACGTACACCTCATTAGTTTGACGATTTTATCACCTTTCGCTCCACTTTTGTGTCAATATTAAGATCGTTCGTGCCATTTAGGTGTCGATTTTTTCCTGGCGAGCGGTAGTGAGCCTGTAATTTTAGAAGGCGGGATATTTTTCTACCGAGCAATGCACAAATTTATTTCGATGGGGGTGTCTAGGGGGTATTTCTCTAAGCTTGATGAAGGTCTGGCCAGGAACTATAAAATTAATAACTAAATCACTAAATAGACCAAGATATATAACCCCTACCCGCTTAAGGGGGTCACCTGCTTTTTTTTCTATTTCTCTCCCTCTCTCTTTGGCTTGTATCCATTCGGCCCCATTCAGCCTACTGTTTTAAGACGTTTACCCCCATCCAGGTGTCAATATTTTCCTGGCGAGCGGTAGCGAGCCAGCATATATAATTTTGTTTACAGCAACCTAAATTTGTAAATTTTTCGATAGAAACATTTCTCCGGCAAAGCCGGATTTCTCCGTTACAATGTTTGGCTCGCTATCGCTCGCCAGGAGGAAATCGACACCTGGATGGGGATAAACGTCTTAAAACAGTTGGCTGAATGGGACCGAATGGATACAAGCCAGGGAAAGAGAGAAAAGGAGAGAAAGATAAAAACAAAAAACGGTGACCCCCCTTAAACAAACACATCACAGTGAGGACAGCAATGAGGCCAGGAGAGTTACAGTTATTCAGTGGTAAGCTTGAAACTCGTGTATAAATATTGCGTATTGCTATTTGCTTGTTGCGTAGAGATCAAAATACCCCCTTAACCCCTTCTATACCGGCGACGACTTTTTAATTTTCTTTTAGCTATATTTAGACGATTTTATGCAGTTTAAAATGGATCTGTGGTAGTAAAAAGAGTTAGGTGAGATAGTTCGAAGCCTGTTAATGGTGGAGGCCCTTTTTAACCTGAACAAAATCGTCTAAGAGTAGCCAGAATAAAGCTAAAAGGACGAGTCGGTACAGAAGAGGTTAACCCGAGGAGCAAGAGAATGAGGTAGTCAAAAGTGTCCAGGAAGCCTAATTTCTACCCTTCGATTCTATTTTTACCATATATAGCAATATTTCTTCTCCATGTGCGTTTATTTTACTTATATGATGAACATGTGAATATTGAAGAGCGACAAAAGGAGTGGAAACAGCAATTGGGGGTGAAAAACGTATATTTTTGCCGCCCGGTCGTATTCTGGGTCGGCCGGTCGAGAGACATACATCCTCCCTCTTCAACGTCTCGCATGCAACTGAGATCCCAGGAGAGATCTCACACTGCTATAGGGTCTCTAAATGACTCACTACTGCTTGCGAGCCCGTCTGAGAATAAATGGCGCGGAAAATAACCGATAAATGAGAGAAATAAGAGGAAAAATAGCCGATAATTGAGGAGAGGGGGGGGGGGAAGGGGGGGGGTATGTGGATGAGTGTTAGGAGGTACTAGAGGGGAATTATCTCACCTACTCACATATTCCTTAGTTTTGAGAGCTGCTGGGGCATTTTGGAAGGGTTTTCTCATGGTCTTGCTTCCGTGAGGCCTATCGCCTACGCTATACAGATACTTCCGTGGGTCTTATCGCGTATGCTGGGTTAAGTGAAAATCTCCCCTTAAATGTAAAATTATCAATAGTCTTGGTTTTATTTCACTAGGAGAAATGGTGGAGGAACTTTGGCCTCTCACCGTATGTGTTTAACCCTTTCTGTACTGGCGATGTTTCTTTATTAATTTCTAGCTAAATTTAGTCGTTTTTGTGCAGTTTAAGAAGGATCTGTGGTGTTAATAAGGGTTAAGTGAGATATTTGGATGCCTGTTTGAGGCCCTTTTAAAACGGACTAAAATCATCTAATAGTAGCTAGAAAAACTTAAATGGACGACACTGGTAATGAAGGGGTTAAGGGGGGATGGTTCACTTTATGGTTGATTTTTTAATTTATATATTATTTTTCTAGTTTCCTCCCTAGACCTCCATCAACCTGTAAAAAACACCCTCTAGACCCCCTTCAAGATAAATCTGTACATTTTTCGGTAGAAAAATGGTCCGGCAAAAGGCCGGTTACTCTTAAAATTACTAAATGGCACAAAAAGTCTTGATGTTGACAAAGAAATGGGGCGTAACGTTTTAAAATCGCCAAACAAATGGGCTGAACGTCTTAAAATGGGGCTAAACACGAGGACGAAGTGGGCTAGAAAAATCAACCCTCCCCCATCCGAGTCGTTTCACCCCGGCAATATTTAGTAGTGTGACGGTGATGCAGTTCAATGTACGGTTGGCCACATAAGCTCTGTGCCTCGTGGTGATCTTGTGTATGAAAGTAAAATAGTTGTTGTTGTTGTTGTTGTTGTTCCCCAGGCTGTCTGGCCGAACAGCTCCAAGGCCCCGAGCAAGGCCAAGGCCATAACCGAGCGCCCCTACAGAACCCTCCCTGCCGACCACAATAAAGCCTGGGTGACCGAAGCCACTCCATGGCGGGGAGCTGAGGAGGGTGCAGAAACGCCCGGGAAACCAAGCCCCACCCAGGGCCCTGTGCCCCTCAGCAATTATGAAGAGAAAGTTGAGGGGCAAAGGAAAAATGCGACGCTTTGGCTTCCAATCTTGGTAGATTGGGAGGTCAATCCACGGAAGAGACGCCGTCACTTGAGATCTAGAAAATATACAAGTAAAAGGAACAGTCAGAGTAAGCTATGGGTATGGCAGAGATCGCTCAGTTCTCACTCTGATAGACCAGCCCATCACCAGTGGAGTGTGTTTTGGTGATTGTCTCCATTATATACTGATGTTGATCCGACATTTAATTGAAGAATATATAAATATAGACAATAAAAAAATCTTCAAATCAGAAGTACATTTTTATTATTGATGATATAATCAATAATTAATTTTATGTCATAGCTGTGTAATCAAAATAGGAACATAGCAAGTTAATGCCCAATTAAGGTTATAGGGAGATTTACACTTGAAGGATTTTTCTTTTACTCCTTTCTCCCTCATGTTTAGCCCCATTGCTTTTCTAACTTTAAGACGTTCGCCCCATTAGTTTGGCTATTTTAAGAACTTTCGCCCCATTTTTGTCACTTAGACCTTTCGTGCCATTTACGTGTCGATTCCTTCCTGGCGAGCGATAGCGAACCTGTAATTTAAGAGGAACCGGCTTTCAGCCGGGACATTTTTCTACCGAAAAATGTACAAATTTATCTTGAAAGTGGCTCAAGGGTGTGTAATCTCAAGCTTGATGGATATCTAGAAACCAAACTAAAAACCTCCCATTAAGGTTAACAGAAAATAGTTGAGTTGCATAAGTGGTGGTGGACTTTAATCCTTTCAGTACCTGGACATTTTTCATCTTCTGGACACTACTAGATGATGTTATTCAGCTTAGGAAAAGTCTTGGGTAGCTCATAGGATTAAATGAGATAGTCTGCAGCCTTTTGATGGTTAAAAGTCCTTCCTAAGCTGAATAAAATCCTCTAATAATTGGCAGACTCTAATGAACAGGCGGTCACCGGTACTGCACGGGGTTAAGGGGACAGTGGTTAGTTTGGATAGGTCTATTTAATTATATATTCATTTATTTAATTATATATTCATTTATTTAATTATATATTCATTTATTTAATTATATATTCATTTATTTATATATTAATTATATATTTATTTATTTAATTATATATTAATTTATTTATATATTTATTATATATTCATTTATTTTTCAGTTTCCTGGACAGACCTTCATCAAGCTTAGAAAAACACTCGCTAGCCCTCCTTCAAGATAAATGTGTACATTTTTCGATAGAAAATTTTCCCGGCCAAAGGCCGGTTTCTCTTAAAGTTATAGGCTCGCTATCGTTCGCCAGGAAAAAATCGACACCTAAATGGCACGAAAGGTCTTGATACTGATATAGAAGTGGGGCAAGCGTCTTAAAATCTGAAAACTAAGGGGGCTAACCATGAGGAAGAAGGGGGACCAGAAAAAGAAAAAAACGCCCAATCATTCCTTAAGGGGGAACTGCCACCAAGTCCACCGCGTGTACAGTTGCCCACATAAGTTCTGTTCCTCGTTGGGAGAAAGAAATGGGGCAGAACGTCTGAAAATCGACAAACTAATGGGGCAAACATCTTCAAATCTGAAAACTAATGGGGCTAAACATGAGGGAGAAGTGGATCTAGAAAAACGCCCCACTCCCCTTAATTATCAGTTAACTAGTCGTATGAGTTTAAGGGGGGGGTCACCGTCTTTTTTTGTCTTTTTCTCCTTTTCTCTCTTTCCCTGGCTTGTATCCATTCGGCCTCATTCAGCCAACTGTTTTAAGACGTTTATCCCCATCCAGGTGTCGATTTTTTTCTGGCGAGCGATAGCGAGCCTGCATTGTATGGAGAAATCTGGCTTCGCCGGAGACATTTTTCTATCGAAAAATGTACAAATTTAGCTTGCTGTCAAATATAGCTAGAATATAATATAACACACGTCGCTGGTACTCAAAGGGTTAAGGGGAGGTTTTTAGCCTGTTCCCTAGACCTCCATCAAGCTTAAAATTACACCCCCTAGACCCCCTTTCAAGATAAATTTGTACATTTTTCGGTAGAAAAATGTCCTGGCCGAAGGCCGGTTCCTCTTAAATTACAGGCTCGCTATCGCTCGCCAGGAAAAAATCGACACCTAAATGGCACGAAAAGTCTTAAAATTGACAGAAATGGGGTGAAAGTTCTTAAAATCGCCAAACTATTAAGGCGAACGTATTAAAATCTCAAGAACTATAGATCTAAACATGAGGGAGAAAGGGGTCCATAAAAAGATCCCTCAAGTGGAAATCTCCCCTTAACTAGTCCGATGAGTTGACCACTGCATAAGAAATTACACTCGTTAATTCAAGCATTTTATTTCCATGTATAATTTCAGGGAGAGGAACGGAACTTATGTGGCCAGATCATACACACACACACACACATAGTACATACATAAAAGCTCGTTACACACACATAAAAGCTCGTTACACACATAAAAGCTCGTTACACACACACACACACACACTTAAAAGCTCGTTACACACATAAAAGCTCGTTACACACACACACACACATAATAACTCGTTACACACACACACACTTAAAAGCTCGTTACACACACACACACTTAAAAGCTCGTTACACACACACACACTTAAAAGCTCGTTACACACATAAAAGCTCGTGACACACACACACACACATAATAGCTCGTTACACAAACATAAACGCACATACAAGCTCGTTACACACACACACACATAATAGCTCGTTACACACACATAAACGCACATACAAGCTCATTACACACACACACACACACACTTATGATATTATGTTCGCCCACGTGTGAGGCTTTTCAACTACATAATAATGCTAATATTTACAAGGTGTTAATTCTGTGATAGTGTGAGTGTTTGCGGGGAGGGAGGGAGGGAGGGAATATTGCTAACGTCTCCTTCTTATTTAAGGTGCAGGAGGTGGACGAAGGGGGCGAAGAAATTGAAAACAAAATATATATACTGTATATATGACTATAGTAAAATGAAAATTATAAATGTGAGATCAAATATATCAAACACTAATAGTGTGATATTCATGTTGTTGTTCTCGTTCCCTAGGCCAAGATAGAAGGCCATGGCCGCGATCGGGCTTTCCCACAGGGCTCTCAAGGAGTGTAGATTATGTTGTTGGCGTAAGTGAATCTGTTGGAATGCAGTCTTCTATGATGTGTTTAATAGTATGGGCTGCTGTGTTGCATCCCGGGCAGGTGTCGACGACGGAGGCTGCCACTATAGTTATGAAATGCGACATGTGCAAAATTAGATACTGATTGCCAAAACGACTGCACATAAATTAAGGACAATGAATTATATGTGTGAACCAATTTGTCAGCTATTAAGGGGAGATTTCCACTTGAGAGATTTTTTTCTTGACCCCTTTCTCCCTCATGTCTAGCCCCATTGCTTTTGAGATTTTAAGACGTTTGCCCCATTATGTTGACGATTTTAAGAACTTTCAACTCATTTCTGTCAATTTTAAAACCTTCCTTGCCATTTAGGTGTCGATTTTATCCTGGCGAGCGATAGCGAGCCTGTAAGGGGAATCGGCCTTCGGCCGGGACATTTTTCTACCGAAAAATGTATAAATTTATCTTGAAAGGGGGTCTAGGGGGAGTAATTTTAAGTTTGATGGAAGTCTAGGGAATCAACTAAAAACCTCCCCTTAAGTTTCCCATTCCAATGTTAAAGGCCTATATACACGCACACATGACAAGACATGCATGCGCGTATTGAGCCCTGGTCATCCAAAGCTGGCTCTGGAGAAGAAAACAAATTTGATATGACAACACCGTAGTTATGTGAGAGTCCCTGGATCCAGCACCACATTACTACCTTCAAATAAATGATTGATTTTACCTAATGTGTTTCTCACCTCGTTTTTTTTTTTTTTTTTTTTTTCTCTCTCTCTCTCTCTCTCTCTCTGGCTTGTATCCATTCGGCCCC
Source organism: Paralithodes platypus (assembly GCA_032716605.1). Taxonomy (NCBI): domain Eukaryota; kingdom Metazoa; phylum Arthropoda; class Malacostraca; order Decapoda; family Lithodidae; genus Paralithodes; species Paralithodes platypus. The sequence continues at coordinate 38,989,617 of CM064493.1, read as the reverse complement.
ATTCAGCCTACTGTTTTAAGACGTTTAATCCCATCCAGGTGTCGATTTTTTCCTCAGCCACAAGAGACCATCCTTTAAAGGGGGTCACCTGCCTTTTTTTCTCTCCTTTGGTCTCTTTCTCTGTGCGAAAAATTGGCTTATTCCCATGTTAAGGGGGGTGACCTGCTTTTTTTTCTCCTCTTTTTTTTTTTTCTTTCTCTGGCTTGTATCCATTCGGCCCCATTCAGCCAACTATTTTAAGACATGTATCCCCATTTAGGTGTCTTCCTGGCGAGCGATAGCGAGCCAGCATTTTATGAAGAAATCCGGCTTCGCCGGAGACATTTTTCTATTGAAAAATTTACAAATTTAGCCTGCTGTCAAAACCATTTTAAAAATATGTTGGCTCGCTAACGCTCACCAGTAAGAAATTGACACCTGGATGGGTATAAACGTCTTAAACACAGTAGGCTGAATGGGGCCACAGAGTAAGAAAGAAAAGGAGATAAACAAATCAGGTGACCCCCCTTAATTACTCGGCCATTACAACGTGTTATTGCCAGATACAGTATGTTGTTATTAACGAAACCTGGGCAATAATATCATGCAATTTTTTGTATTTTTTTTGTATTTATTTTTTATTTATTTTTTATTAGTTATCGAGAATTCAGATGCTAAGGGGCTGAAATTTCCGCCAAGTTCCTTTGAAGATTATACGACGCATTTTGACAATATATTCTGGGTATTATTAAACGATTGTATGCAATTAAGGAAGGATCTGTGGGAATTATAAGGGTTAACCGCTTCTGTACCGCGACGTCTTTTTAACTTTATTCTGACAACTATTAGACGATGATATTCAGTTTAAAAAGGGCCCCCAACAATCAACAGGCTTCGAACTATCTCGCTTAACACTTTTTACTACCACAGATCCTTCTTAAACTGCATTTAAATTAAAAAGACATCGCCGGTACAGAAGGGGTTAAGTCTACCTCAATTAACCCTCTGAATTCCATATACCCTTTCTAATACGAATCAATTCCTCTAATAATAAACTCTTCTAATAATAAACTCTTCTAATAATAAACTCTTCTAATAATAAACTCTTCTAATAATAAACTCTTCTAATAATAAACTCCTCTAATAATAAACTCTTCTAATAATAAACTCCTCTAATAATAAACTCTTCTAATAATAAACTCTTCTAATAATAAACTCTTCTAATAATAAACTCCTCTAATAATAAACTCCTCTAATAATAAACTCTTCTAATAATAAACTCTTCTAATAATAAACTCTTCTAATAATAAACTCCTCTAATAATAAACTCTTCTAATAATAAACTCCTCTAATAATAAACTCTTCTAATAATAAACTCTTCTAATAATAAACTCTTCTAATAATAAACTCCTAATAATAAACTCTTCTAATAATAAACTCCTCTAATAATAAACTCCTCTAATAATAAACTCCTAATAATAAACTCTTCTAATAATAAACTCCTCTAATAATAAACTCCTCTAATAATAAACTCTTCTAATAATAAACTCTTCTAATAATAAACTCCTCTAATAATAAACTCTTCTAATAATAAACTCTTCTAATAATAAACTCCTCTAATAATAAACTCCTCTAATAATAAACTCCTCTAATAATAAACTCCTAATAATAAACTCTTCTAATAATAAACTCCTCTAATAATAAACTCCTCTAATAATAAACTCCTAATAATAAACTCTTCTAATAATAAACTCCTCTAATAATAAACTCCTCTAATAATAAACTCCTCTAATAATAAACTCCTCTAATAATAAACTCTTCTAATAATAAACTCCTAATAATAAACTCTTCTAATAATAAACTCTTCTAATAATAAACTCCTCTAATAATAAACTCTTCTAATAAAGATAATTAATAATAATTAATAATAAAAATAATTTCCTTTCCAGAAAGGAAATGCGTCGTTGTCTCTTCTAACGGTTAAGGGGAGGTTTATAGTTTGTTTCCTACTCCTCCAGCAATCTTAAAATTTCACCCCCGTGACCCCCTTTCAAGATAAATTTGTACATTTTTTGGTAGAACAATTTCCCGGCCGAAGGCCGATTACTCTTAAATTACAGGCTCGCTATCGCTCGCCAGGATAAAATCGACACCTAAATGGCACGAAAGGTCTTAAAATTGACAGAATGGTGCGGAAATTCTTAAAAATCACCAAACTAATGGGGCAAACGTCTTAAAATCTCAAAAGCAATGGGGCTAGACATGAGGGAGAAAGGGGTCAAGAAAAAAGTCCCTCAAGTGGAAATCTCCCCTTAACAAAATCGAGTATAGTGTTGTTGAATGGAATCCTCTGTATTCCAATATACAGTACCTTACCTTTCTGAAGGGAGCCCACCTCGCTTTTTTTTTTCTCTTTCTCTCCTTCTCTCTTTGGCTGGCTTTTATCCATTCGGCCCCATTCAGCTTACTGTTTTAAGACGTTTACCCCCATCCAGGTGTCAATATTTTCCTGGCGAGCGGTAGCGAGCCAGCATATATATATTTTTGTTTTGACAGCAAGCTAGATTTGTACATTTTTCGATAGAAAAATGGCTCCGACGAAGCCGTATTTCTCCATACAATGCTGAAATGGAAGAAATCGACACCTGGATGGGGCTAAACGTCTTAAAACAGTTGGCTGAATGGGGTCAAATGGATGCAAGCCAGGGAAAGCGAAAAAAGAAGAAAAAGATAAAAAACAAAATCGGTGACCCCCCCTTGACCTGAACACAATCGTCTAATAATAGCCAGAAAACAGGAAAGAAATGCGTCATTGTATTTTATAAGGGTAAAGAAAAATATTATAATTATATATATAAAATTGACTATGCTTCAGAATAAATACAGAAGGTGGTTATTGTGCTTGACTGTACGGTAGCGCAAATATGGCGTGTATCAGCTGTCATTACGTTTGGCTCTCTCTGGGCTGTATTAACCCTCTCCGACATATGACGCGATTTTGAGCCGATTGGGGATACTTTAAAGCCTTTGTTACCATCAGGGGTATTTAGAAACTTTTAGTTTAGTTACTTCAACCTCTGCAGTTGTCTTTGAGTTAGCTGTGGGCAGAAAACTAATTTTGGAGAGGTAATTATAAGACAGAGAGAACTATTTCTTATTGCTAATTTGGCAACCTCTGCGTCATATGAGTCTGAAGGGGTTAATGTCTGTCGGATGTTGAATAGGGTGGGTAAGTGTAGGAACATGTTTGAATAGCTCACTCGACATGAAGAAATCCTGTTCAAAACTTGCTGATTCAAATAATTATAGATCAGAATATACTTGGTGCCCAGACATGACTTATTAGGCCGACTGTACTCTGGAACCACACCCAAGGACCACATCCCTGCGCTACCATTCTCTCTTCTCGGCTTTGTATCGTGTCACTGCTATGGAACCTTTTAAGGGGGGTCACCGGCTTTGTTTGTCTTTCTCTCCTTTTCTCTCTTTCCCTGGCTTGTATCCATTCGGCCCCATGCAGCCAACTGTTTTGAGACGTTTATCCCCATCCAGATGTCGATTTCTTCTTGGCGAGCGATAGCGAGCCAGCATTGTAAGGAGAAACCCGGCTTCGCCGGAGACATTTTTCTATCGAAAAATGTACAAATTTAGCTTGCTGTCAAAACAAAAAAATATATATGTTGGCTCGCTACCGCTCGCCAGGAAAATATTGACACCTGGATGGGGGTAAACGTCTTAAAACAGTAGGCTGAATGGGGCCGAATGGAAACAAGCCAAAGAGAGAGGGAGAGAAAGAGAAAAAAAAGCGAGGTGGGCTCCCTTAATAATGTTTTTGGAATAAATTGTAATAAATGTCTCTCTCTCTTAACAATGCATTGTTTACCCTTTCGTCTGTGTAATTAGGCTATTCAGAGGGTAGTTGGGTCTGAGTACATGATTAGATTGATGTCCAGTATTCGATAAATGGATGTTTGTTGTAGTCACGTACTTGGTCGTTAAGGGGGGGGGGGGTGACCTGCTTTTTTTTTTCTCCTTTTCTCTCATTCTCTGGCTTGTATCCATTCGGTCCTATGCAGGCAACTGTTTTAAGGCGTTTATCCCCATCCAGGTGTCGATTTCTTCCTGGCGAGCGATAGCGAGCCAGCATTGTATGGAGAAATCAAGCTTCGCCGGAGTAATTTTTCTATCGAAAAATTTACAAATTTAGCTTGCTGTCAACAATATTTACAAATTTAGCTTGCTGTCAACAATAATTTAGCTTGCTGTCAACAATATTTAGCTTGCTGTCAACAATATTTAGCTTGCTGTCAACAATAATTTAGCTTGCTGTCAACAATATTTAGCTTGCTGTCAACAATAATTTAGCTTGCTGTCAACAATAATTTAGCTTGCTGTCAACAATAATTTAGCTTGCTGTCAACAATATTTAGCTTGCTGTCAACAATATTTAGCTTGCTGTCAACAATAGTTAGCTTGCTGTCAACAATAATTTAGCTTGCTGTCAACAATAATTTAGCTTGCTGTCAACAATAATTTAGCTTGCTGTCAACAATAATTTAGCTTGCTGTCAACAATAATTTAGCTTGCTGTCAACAATAATTTAGCTTGCTGTCAACAATATTTAGCTTGCTGTCAACAATTTTGTTTTTTTAAATATGCTGGCTTGCTACCGCTCGCCAGGAAAAAAATCGACACCTGGATGGGGATAAACGTCTTAAAACAGTAGGCTGAATGGGGCCGAATGGATACAAGCCAGAGTGAGGGGGAGGGAGAGAAACAAAAACGAGGTGGGTCCCCTTAATTGTGTTGGTGGTGTAATGGTTAGTGTGTTTAAGATCTGTGTGTGGTTTCCCAGGTTCGAATCCCAGGAGTGTCAAATGCTTGCGTTAAGGGGAGATTTCCACCTGGAGGATTTTTTTCTGAACCTCTTTCTCCCTCATGTTTAGCCCCATTGCTTGTAAGATTTAAAGACGCTTGCCCCATTAGTTTGGCGATTTTAAGAACCCTCGCTCCATTTCTGTCAATTTTAAGACCATTCGTGCCATTTAGGTGTCGATTTTTTCCTGGCGAGCGATAGCGAGCCTATAATTTAAGGGGAACCGGCCTTCGGCCGGGATATTTTTCTACCGAAAAATGTACAAATTTATCTTGAAAGGGAGTCAAGGGGGTGTAATTTTAAGCTTGATGGAAGTCTAGGGAATCAACTAAAAACCTCCCCTTAATTCCATGGGGAGGTGTTTTGGGTGTTGGGATTGACATTAATTAATTAGATCATAAATGAATGCAGAGCTTGGAACATGTGGACGGACGCTGGGGTCAATATAATGTGATAAGAATTAAGCTTATCTTGCAGGACCTTCGACCTTATGCATATATGGTACAATGGTCAATATAAACACCATATTGAGGAGTAGCACTTGATTGACAACGTTTCGCAGATATTTAAGGGCGAGATCTCCACTTGAGGGATTTTTTTCTGGACCCCTTTCTCCCTCATGTTTAGCCCCAATTGCTCTAGAGATTTTAATACGTTCGCCCCAATAGTTTGGCGATTTTAAGAACTTTTGCCCCATTTATGTCAATGTTAAGACCATTCGTGCCATTCAGGTGTCGATTATTTCCTGGCGAGGGATGGCGAGCCTGAACTTTATGAAGAACCGGCCTTCGGCCGGGAAATTTTGCTACCGAAAAATGTACAAATTTATCTTGAAAGGGGGTCTATGGGGTGAAATTTTAAGCTTGATTAATGACTAGGGAACAGACTAAAAACCTCCCCTTAAGGGGGGGTTTTAGTTAGTTCGCTAGACCTCCATCAAGCTTAACATTACAGCCCCTTTCAAGATACATTTTTGTACATTTTTCGGTAGAAAAATGTCCCGGCCGAAGTCCGGTTCTTCTTAAATTACAGGCTCGCTATCGCTCGCCAGGAAAAAATAGACGCCTAAATGGCACGAAAAGTCTTAAAATTGACAGAAATGGAGCGAAGGTTCTTAAAATCGCCAAACTAATGGGGCGAACGTCTTAAAATATCAAAATCAATGGGGCTAACCATGAGGGAGAAAGGGGTCAAGAAAAAAATCCCCCCAGTGGAAATCTCCCCTTAATGACCTGATGAAGTTATCTGCGAAACTTGTCAATAAAGTGTTCCTCCTCATAAATGGTGTTTTTCTTCAATATACTGGGTGATGATCAATATATCAGATATATACCGGTATATATCAGATACCGGTATATATCTGATATATACCGGTATATATCAGATACCGGTATATATCAGATATATACCGGTATATATCAGATATATACCGGTATATATCAGATACCGGTATATATCAGATACCGGTATATATCAGATATATACCGGTATATATCAGATATATACCGGTATATATCAGATATATACCGGTATATATCAGATATATACCGGTATATATCAGATACCGGTATATATCAGATATATACCGGTATATATCAGATATATACCGGTATATATCAGATATATACCGGTATATATCAGATACCGGTATATATCAGATATATACCGGTATATATCAGATATATACCGGTATATATCAGATATATACCGGTATATATTAGATACCGGTATATATCAGATACCGGTATATATCAGATATATACCGGTATATATCAGATATATACCGGTATATATCAGATATATACCGGTATATATCAGATACCGGTATATATCTGATATATACCGGTATATATCAGATATATACCGGTATATTTCTTGGTATCTTTCTGTCTTCGTAGCGCAATGGATAAATGCACTGAATTTCGGTGTGAGCATCCTAGGTTCGAATCCCTGGACTGCCACCTGTATTTGTTGAATTCATTAAGGGGAGATTTCCACTTGAGGGATATTTTTCTTGACCCCTTTCTCCCTCATGTTTAGCCCCATTGCTTTTGATATTATAAAACGTTTGCCCCATTAGTTTAGCCATTTTAAGAACTTTCACCCCATATTAAGACCTTTCGTGCAATTCAGGTGTCGATTTTATCCTGGCGAGCGATAGCGAGCCTGTAATTTAAGAGGAACCGGCCTTCGGCCGGGAAATTTTTCTACCGAAAAATTTACAAATTTATCTTGAAAGGGACTCAAGGGGGTGTAATTTAAAGCTTGATGGAGGTCTAGGGAACAAACTAAATACCTCCCCTTAAAATGTGCACTTAACATAGCCTTACATATTATAGCCATTAAGGGAGTCCACCTCGTTTTTTTGTTCTCTCTTTCTCTCCCTCTCTCTTTGGCTTGTATCCATTTGGCTCCATTCAGCCTACTGTTTTAAGACGTGTATCCCCTTCCAGGTGTCAATATTTTCCTGGCGAGCGGGAGCGAGCATATATATATATATATATATATATATATATATATATATATATATATATATATATATATATATATATATATATATATATATATATAGTTTTGTTTTGACAGCAAGCTAAATTTGTACATTCTTCGATAGAAAAATTTCTCCGGCGAAGCCGGATTCCTTTATACAATGCTGCCTCGCTTTCGCTCGCCAGGAAGACATAGACACTTGGATGGGGATAGACGTCTTAAAACAGTTGGCTGAATGGGGCCGAATGGATACAAGCCAGGGAAAGAGAGAAAAGGAGATAAATATAAAAAAGCCGGTGACCCCCGTTAATGAGAGGCACTATTTAACAGCACCCCTCCAGAAAAGTCCTATGTACATTACGAGGCCTGGTAAGTGGGCCGTAATAAAGGTTGGAGTTACCTCGCCCGCCATGTAAACTCTCCTCACACAATTTCCTGGCTACGACGATGGCGGCGGGCTGTGAGGAAAGACAAGAGGTGTAGGAAAGATGTCAATCGGAGGTCAATAGGTGAACGGAATTAACTAGGCTGTTCATGTACTAAATAGGAATCTAGTTACTGTGGGTTATATAAAGTTAAGTTAAGGGGGGTGACCTGCCTTGTTTCTCTCCTTTTCTCTCTTTCTCTGGCTTGTATCCATTCGGCCCCATTCAGTCTACTGTTTTAAGACGTGTTTATCCCCTTATAGGTGTTGATTTCCTCCTGGCGAGCGATAGCATAGCGAGCCTGCATTGTATGGAGAAATCAGGCTTCGCCGAAGACATTTTTCTATCGAAAAATGTACACATTTAACCTGCTGTCAAACACATTTTTAAAAATCCAACACTTGGATGGGGATAAACGTCTTATAACAGCAGGCTGAATGGATACAACCCAGAGAGAGAGAGGGAGAGAGAGAAAAAAAACGAGGTGGGACCCCTTAAGCTTGTATGCTAGGCAGATTAAGTTCCTAATCTAAAGTTAAGTATGTACACTAGGCTAATCGTTAGGCTAAAGTTGAGTTCGTAAGCTAGGCTAAACGTTGAACTAAAGAGATTAATTAACCAGCATTCACACTAAGGGGAGGTGTGGTGGAGTGGTCATGCCACTAGACTAGTAATCCAATGGACCCGGGTTCAAATCCCGATGTATCAATGGGAAGATATTATTGGGATGGAATTTGTGCTGTACCTAGTATCAGTGCATTACCACAAAGCCCACCGAAACGCCAAAAAAATACCTTCATTGTTCCCCGATTAAATAGCATTGTATGAATATTCCCATATCAAAATATGCTACAGGGGGGCAATGCCTAGTGAGTTCATTGCTCAATAGGTGGCGTTCTGAGAGTGAGGGTCCGAGTCTAGGGGATGAGACAGTGAAGCACTGGAGCGAAGCAGCTTCAGAGATGTGGCTGCTTCGAGCCGTGGGTGGGCAACCGTGCATCTTGCGAAGGCAAAATATTCGGGGGCATGTATCCCAAAGTGCTTCACATGTCTCACTCCCTAGACTGGAACGAGATCTCACGGGCTTCGCCGTTTAAATGTACGGTTGAATGTACAGGCGCTTAGCCTATGCCCGAGAGGGAGTAGTTGGAATATAGAAATAAAAAAAATATATATATACCGGTATATATATATATATATATATATATATTATTATTTTTTTTTCTTTAAAACATACGAGGTTGAAAGAAATGGCAATTTCTGCGTTGGAAATGTTATTATTCAAAGTTTCCAGGTCTCTGATGAGTTTTCGCTGGGTGGCAGGAAGTAGATGAATGAGATGAGCAAAATTCATGGTGGTACAGGGTTACATAAATGTACATGATGATACAGGATATACGACGTGTGAAACGCGTCGTATATCCTGTATCATCATTTACATTTATGTAACCCTGTACCACCATGAATTTTGCTCATCTCATTCATCTACTTCCTGCCACCCAGCGAAAACTCATCAGAGACCTGGAAACTTTGAATAATAAAATTTCCAACGCAGAAATTGCCATTTCTTTCAACCTTGTATGTATTAAAGAAAATTTATTACCTGGCTTTACTAACATATATATATATATATATATATATATATATATATATATATATATAATTCACCCTCCACCTACACACCTATCACTCATTCATCCATTATGCACCACTCACTCACCCAACACCCACACACCCACCACTCGCTCATCCATCATCCATCACTCCCAACCAACTCGCCGGCAGCCACTAATTTCCCCTTGCAAATTAATCCCCAATGTTTTCCGATAATAGCTTTTAAGGGACAGTGGTTATTTATTTGGCTCTATTTATTTATATATTAATTTATTTATATATTAATTTATTTATATATTAATTTATTTATAATTAATTTATTTATAATTTATTTATTTATAATTTATTTATTTATATATTTATTTATTTATATATTAATTTATTTATATATTCATTTATTTGGCTCTATTTATTTATATATTCATTTATTTATATATTAATTTATTTATATATTAATTTATTTATATATTAATTTATTTATATATTAATTTACTTCTTAGTTTCCTCGCTAGATCTTCATCAAGCTTTAAAAAAAAAAAAAACACTCGACCCCTCTTCAACATAAATTTGTAAATTTTTCGATAGAAAGATGTCCTGGCCGAATGCCGATTTCTCTTCAAATTACAGGCTCGCTATCGCTCGCCAGGAAAAGATCGATACCTAAATGGCACGAAAGGTGTTGATATTTATATAGAAATGGGACGAAAGGTTTTAAAATCGACAAACTAATGGGGCGAACCTCTATAAATCTGGAAACTAATGGTGCTAAACATGAGAGAGAAGGGGGACCATAAACATGAGAGAGAAGGGGGACCATAAACATGAGGGAGAAGGGGGACCATAAACATGAGGGAGAAGGGGGACCATAAACATGAGGGAGAAGGGGGACCATAAACATGAGAGAGAAGGAGGACCATAAACATGAGGGAGAAGGGGGACCATAAACATGAGAGAGAAGGGGGACCATAAACATGAGAGAGAAGGGGGACCATAAACATGAGGGAGAAGGGGGACCATAAACATGAGAGAGAAGGGGGACCATAAACATGAGGGAGAAGGGGGACCATAAACATGAGGGAGAAGGGGGACCATAAACATGAGGGAGAAGGGGGACCATAAACATGAGAGAGAAGGTGGGAACATAAACATGAGGGAGAAGGGGGACCATAAACATGAGAGAGAAGGGGGACCATAAACATGAGAGAGAAGGGGGACCATAAACATGAGGGAGAAGGGGGACCATAAACATGAGAGAGAAGGGGGACCATAAACATGAGAGAGAAGGGGGGACCATAAACACGAGGAAGAAGAGGGACCATAAACATGAGGAAGAAGGGGGACCATAAACATGAGAGAGAGAAGGGGGACCATAAACATGAGGGAGAAGGGGGACCATAAACATGAGGGAGAAGGGGGACCATAAACATGAGAGAGAAGGGGGACCATAAACATGAGAGAGAAGGGGGACCATAAACATGAGGGAGAAGGGGGACCATAAACATGAGGGAGAAGGGGGACCATAAACATGAGAGAGAAGGGGGACCATAAACATGAGAGAGAAGGGGGACCATAAACATGAGAGAGAAGGGGGACCATAAACATGAGAGAGAAGGGGGACCATAAACATGAGGGAGAAGGGGGACCATAAACATGAGGGAGAAGGGGGACCATAAACATGAGAGAGAGAAGGGGGACCATAAACATGAGGGAGAAGGGGGACCATAAACATGAGAGAGAAGGGGGACCATAAACATGAGAGAGAAGGGGGACCATAAACATGAGAGAGAAGGGGGACCATAAACATGAGAGAGAAGGGGGACCATAAACATGAGAGAGAAGGGGGACCATAAACATGAGAGAGAAGGGGGACCATAAACATGAGAGAGAAGGGGGGACCATAAACATGAGAGAGAAGGGGGACCATAAACATGAGAGAGAAGGGGGACCATAAACATGAGGGAGAAGGGGGACCATAAACATGAGGGAGAAGGGGGACCATAAACATGAGAGAGAAGGGGGACCATAAACATGAGGGAGAGGGGGGACCATAAACATGAGAGAGAAGGGGGACCATAAACATGAGAGAGAAGGGGGACCATAAACATGAGAGAGAAGGGGGACCATAAACATGAGAGAGAAGGGGGACCATAAACATGAGAGAGAAGGGGGACCATAAACATGAGGGAGAAGGGGGACCATAAACATGAGAGAGAAGGGGGACCATAAACATGAGAGAGAAGGGGGACCATAAACATGAGGGAGAAGAGAGACCATAAACTTGAGGGAGAAGAGAGACCATAAACTTGAGGGAGAAGAGAGACCATAAACTTGAGGGAGAAGAGAGACCATAAACATGAGGGAGAAGAGAGACCATAAACATGAGAGAGAAACGGGACCATAAACATGAGAGAGAGGGGGGACCATAAACATGAGAGAGAAGGGGGACCATAAACATGAGAGAGAAGGGGGACCATAAACATGAGGGAGAAGGGGGACCATAAACATGAGGGAGAAGGGGGACCATAAATATGAGAGAGAAGGGGGACCATAAACATGAGAGAGAAGGGGGACCATAAACATGAGAGAGAAGGGGGACCATAAACATGAGGGAGAAGGGGGACCATCAACATGAGGGAGAAGGGGGACCATAAACATGAGAGAGAAGGGGGACCATAAACATGAGAGAGAAGGGGGACCACAAACATGAGAGAGAAGGGGGACCATAAACATGAGAGAGAAGGGGGACCATAAACATGAGAGAGAAGGGGGACCATAAACATGAGAGAGAAGGGGGACCATAAACATGAGAGAGAAAGGGGACCATAAACATGAGAGAGAAGGGGGACCATAAACATGAGAGAGAAGGGGGACCATAAACATGAGAGAGAAGGGGGACCATAAACATGAGAGAGAAGGGGGACCATAAACATGAGGGAGAAGGGGGACCATAAACATGAGGGAGAAGGGGGACCATAAACATGAGGGAGAAGGGGGACCATAAACATGAGGGAGAAGGGGGACCATAAACATGACAGAGAAGGGACCATAAACATGAGGGAGAAGGGGGACCATAAACATGAGGGAGAAGGGGGACCATAAACATGAGGGAGAAGGGGGACCATAAACATGAGGGAGAAGGGGGACCATAAACATGAAAGAGAAGGGACCATAAACATGAGGGAGAAGGGGGACCATAAACATGAGGGAGAAGGGGGACCATAAACATGAGAGAGAAGGGGGACCATAAACATGAGGGAGAAGGGGGACCATAAACATGAGGGAGAAGGGGGACAATAAACATGAGAGAGAAGGGGGACCATAAACATGAGAGAGAAGGGGGACCATAAACATGAGAGAGAAGGGGGACCATAAACATGAGGGAGAAGGGGGACCATAAACATGAGAGAGAAGGGGAACCATAAACTTGAGGGAGAAGAGAGACCATAAACTTGAGGGAGAAGAGAGACCATAAACATGAGGGAGAAGAGAGACCATAAACTTGAGGGAGAAGAGAGACCATAAACTTGAGGGAGAAGAGAGACCATAAACATGAGGGAGAAGAGAGACCATAAGCATGAGGGAGAAGGGGGACCATAAACATGAGGGAGAAGGGGGACCATAAACATGACAGAGAAGAGACCATAAACATGAGGAAGAAGGGGGACCATAAACATGAGGAAGAAGGGGGACCATAAACATGAGGAAGAAGGGGGACCATAAACATGAGGAAGAAGGGGGACCATAAACATGAGAGAGAAGGGGGACCATAAACATGAGAGAGAAGGGGGACCATAAACATGAGGGAGAAGGGGGACCATAACATGAGGGAGAAGGGGGACCATAAACATGAGGGAGAAGGGGGACCATAAACATGAGGGAGAAGGGGGACCATAAACATGAGAGAGAAGGGGGACCATAAACATGAGAGAGAAGGGGGACCATAAACATGAGGGAGAAGGGGGACCATAAAAATGAGGGAGAAGGGGGACCATAAACATGAGGGAGAAGGGGGACCATAAACATGAGAGAGAAGGGGGACCATAAACATGAGAGAGAAGGGGGACCATAAACATGAGGGAGAAGGGGGACCATAAACATGAGGGAGAAGGGGGACTATAAACATGAGGGAGAAGGGGGACCATAAACATGAGGGAGAAGGGGGACCATAAACATGAGAGAGAAGGGGGACCATAAAAATGAGAGAGAAGGGGGACCATAAACATGAGGGAGAAGGGGGACCATAAACATGAGGGAGAAGGGGGACCATATACATGAGGGAGAAGGGGGACCATAAACATGAGAGAAGGGGGACCATAAACATGAGAGAGAAGGGGGACCATAAACATGAGAGAGAAGGGGGACCATAAACATGAGGGAGAAGGGGGACCATAAACATGAGAGAGAAGGGGAACCATAAACATGAGAGAGAAGGGGGACCATAAACATGAGAGAGAAGGGAGACCATAAACATGAGGGAAAAGAGAGACCATAAACATGAGGGAGAAGGAGGACCAAAAACATGGGAAAGAAGGGGGACCATAAACATGAGGAAGAAGGGGGACCATAAACATGAGGAAGAAGGGGGACCATAAACATGAGGAAGAAGGGGGACCATAAACATGAGGGAGAAGGGGGACCATAAACATGACAGAGAAGGGACCATAAACATGAGGAAGAAGGGGGACCATAAACATGAGGAAGAAGGGGGACCATAAACATGAGGAAGAAGGGGGACCATAAACATGAGGAAGAAGGGGGACCATAAACATGAAAGAGAAGGGACCATAAACATGAGGGAGAAGGGGGACCATAAACATGAGGGAGAAGGGGGACCATAAACATGAGAGAGAAGGGGGACCATAAACATGAGGGAGAAGGGGGACCATAAACATGAAGGAGAAGGGGGACCATAAACATGAGAGAGAAGGGGACCATAAACATGAGAGAGAAGGGGGACCATAAACATGAGAGAGAAGGGGGACCATAAACATGAGGGAGAAGGGGGACCATAAACATGAGAGAGAAGGGGGACCATAAACATGAGAGAGAAGGGGGACCATAAACATGAGAGAGAAGGGGGACCATAAACATGAGGGAGAAGGGGGACCATAAACATGAGAGAGAAGGGGGACCATAAACATGAGGGAGAAGGGGGACCATAAACATGAGAGAGAAGGGGGACCATAAACATGAGGGAGAAGGGGGACCATAAACATGAGAGAGAAGGGGGACCATAAACATGAGGGAGAAGGGGGACCATAAACATGAGAGAGAAGGGGGACCATAAACATGAGGGAGAAGGGGGACCATAAACATGAAGGAGAAGGGGGACCATAAACATGAGAGAGAAGGGGGACCATAAACATGAGGGAGAAGGGGGACCATAAACATGAGAGAGAAGGGGGACCATAAACATGAGGGAGAAGGGGGACCATAAACATGAGGGAGAAGGGGGACCATAAACATGAGGGAGAAGGGGAGATCATAAACATGAGGGAGAAGGGGGATCATAAACATGAGAGAGAAGGGGGACCATAAACATGAGAGAGAAGGGGGACCATAAACATTACCCGTTCCCCCCCCCCCCCCTTTAAGGGGGGTGACCTGCTTTTTTATATCCTTTTCTGTCTTTCTCTGGCTTGTATCCATTTGGCCCCATTGAGCCTACTGTTTTAAGACGTTTATCCCCATCCAGGTGTCAATTTTGTACTGGTGAGCGGTAGCGAGCCAGCATATTTTTTAAATATTTTGACAGCAGGCTAAATTTGTACATTTTTCGATAGCAAACTGTCTCCGGCGAAGCCGGATTTCTTCATATAATGCTGGCTCGCTATCGCTCGCCAGGAAGAAATCGACACCTAGATGGGGATAAATAGTTGGCTGAATGGGGCAAAATGGATACAAGCCAGAGAAAGAGAGTACAGGAGAGAAATACAAGAAAAACAGGTCACCCCCCTCAATGAACACAGGTCACCCCCCTTAATGAACACAGGCCACCCCCCTTAATGAACACAGGTCACCCCCCTTAATGAACACAGGTCACCCCCCTTAATGAACACAGGTCACCCCCCTTAATGAACACAGGTCACCCCCCTTAATGAACACAGGTCACCCCCCTTAATGAACACAGGTCACCCCCCTTAATGAACACAGGTCACCTCCCTTAATGAACACAGGTCACCCCCCCTTAATGAACACAGGTCACCCCCCTTAATGAACACAGGTCACCTCCCTTAATGAACACAGGTCACCCCCCTTAATGAACACAGGTCACCCCCCTTAATGAACACAGGTCACCCCCCTTAATGAACACAGGTCACCTCCCTTAATGAACACAGGTCACCCCCCTTAATGAACACAAGTCACCCCCCTTAATGAACACAGGTCACCCCCCTTAATGAACACAGGTCACCTCCCTTAATGAACACAGGATTCTTGCTACCGATCTGGACCGAAAAGCCACCTTGCATGAAGTGTTCATGGACCTCTGGGTGTTCAATGGGCAGTCGAGACATCAAGGCATAGTAGTAGGTTAGGAACCGGGCATAGTTCACTTTGTCATAGGCAAAACACCACGGTATCATCTGTCGGATTGCTCCTAGGTGGAGCATCCAGTTGCCTTCTCTGGAGGCTCGAATTAAGTCCAGCATGATCTCAACCATGTCCAGGTATGACATCCAGAATGCTGAGAGGTTGTGTTCATCTCTGAGGGTCTCAAGAAAAACTTGGAAAAGCTTCATGATATGTGTGCATGATTCACTCTCCATCAGCTCTTGAAAGAGTCCCTGAGACACATTGCTGTGAAAGCTGTTGATGTCCTTCAGTGTTTTATCTAGATGGTGTATGTCCCTTGAATGGTTTTCTTCTAGCCATGAAAGGAAGCCTTTCCATGCAAGCCTCATCAGTGCTTCATACACGAGCTTGTGTAGTCTCACTGCTCTGTTGTACCTCTTGCCGTTCATCACTCCTGACACTGATCCTTCTGCGATGATACCTGATTCCACACACAGATCTCTAAGACCTGCATCTTGAAACCTCTTTCCTATGGTGGAGATGAGATTACAGATTGTGTGGAAGACGCCCATCCTGATGATAATGTTCTTGAACTTCTCTTGTTTCCAGATAACTTCGGCAGCTTTGGCATAGAGTGCTTGATCAAACACGCACACAATCTTGTTAAGCTGTAAGGACTGCATGATAGCATGCGTTTGTTCCAAGTTTTCATTAACGGTGGACATTTCTGTTGCGGGAGCATTGATAGTGGGCAGGTAGCTTACAGTGTCCTGAACCACTGCAATGTCTCTGCGCATTTTGATGTTGAACCCAGTCCAACTGCTGATGGACTGGTCCTCATGGTCTGACATTCGAGTAAGAAGCCAGATATGGTTCTTTGTCTTTGAATCCTGGACTTCCTTGGTAGTGTCGACATACGCAGTCTCAATCCTAGGTGTCCCTGCCCGCCGCCCAACATTGTATATTGGCAGCATTGATGATGTCTGAGTGATGCTTCTTATCTTGGACTTGGTAATCTCTGGCAGGACTTTCTCTGGCACAGAGCCTGCAACCTTGGACTGGACAGCAATGCCATTGACTCTATGAGAAGTACCTGCTCCACTTAGGGTCTCTTCAAGTCGGTCAATGTTATCCCAGGCCAGGGTTGTGAACACACCAGGGTAGATGTTTGCTGGCAGTGGAATGTCATCCTTTGAGCATTCCAGCTTCTGGATACAAAGGGCTGTATCGATCTCCTCAAACATTGAGTAAGACACACAGTGACCAAGACGATTCAGAGTTCGGATTAGTTCTGTGTTTCCTGTCAAAGACTTTACAGCATTGGTCAGCAGTACGTGCTTGGGTGGTTTTGTCTTGCCACTGGTAACAGCAAAGACCAAGTCACTGCCAAAGGAAGTGGCAAGACGTTGAGCTCTTTCAGAGGGAGTTTCACACTCACACTCTCCTGTCAGCAGGGTGTGCAGGAATTGAGTGACTGCTGCAGGAATGACATTCTGATCTGTATCGGGAGGCCATGGCTGACTCACATCTTGTTTATTGATCTCATTCCTCAGCTGCATTCCTGCTTTGGTTAAGACATCTTCAGAGTTAGCTGCTCTTGCTTCTTGCAGGTCTTTTGCCATTTTGTGTGCTTGCCGGGCAAGGTCGTCCATTGAGAGGCTGCGTGGATAGATTAGAAGCTTTCCTTTCTCATCTGGGACAAAGCGTAGTGATTCTCCAAACTCGGTTTCAATCTTTCGGCGAACATGTTTCTTTGTCGCTGGTTTCAGTTGGATAATACCACGGGACATCATGGATCTCTCAAGCCTAGATGTGAGGTTTGTCATAGGCAGTACCTCTGGGTTGGGGAATAATTTGGTCCTTATATACAAGCAGAGTTCCTCGAGGGCTTCTGTCTCAACCTCTTCGTAGCGTGCTTCCTCGCTTTCTTTCTGATTTTCACCTGCACCCGACCTGGCGGCCGCTGGGAAATCATCTTTTGTGAAGAGTTTGTAGCACGACTTGTGGTAGTGACCCTCTGCAGCAACAAGGTCTCTGCTAACTAAACCAAGGATTCTCTGGTTGAGTTTCCTTATTGCTGCTCTGCGAATCTTCTCATCTGCTCGTAGCTCAACACACTGTATGAGTGGCTCCCTTGTCTTTGTTGTTTTTATGTACTTGCTTGACTTCTCGCAGAAGATACATACTTTGGCATACACCCTGCTAGTACTAGGGGCATCCCTTGATGCCCTCCTCCTGGGGTCGACGCTTGCTGATTCTATCTTGACACCCTTGGCAAGGATAGAATCCAGTGACTTCTTCATTGTAAAGAGACTACGACATTTACGGTGATAATGTATGTGTGGTATTCCTCCTTCTTCAAGGCCCTTGGCTGCTTCCAGGACTGGATCATGCTGCCTGATTTCTGCAGCCCTGAGCAATGTGTTCCAGGAGTCCAAATCCTGTGGTGACACCAGAGCATCGCTGTCATCATCAGAGCAGTGGATGATACAGTCGATCCGTGCTCTCTTCCTCGCAGATGGTTCCATCCTGCCGTCAAACAGTCGACACACACCTGCAAAAAATATCACCATTAAACCATGAACAAACAAACACATTACATGGAAACCACTCTACATATGTTTGCTCCTTCCAATAATAAATTATCCCCAAAATATAACAAAAAATCCCCAAATATGAAATAAACCCCTAAATATGGAGAAACTTGAAATACACATCGGAATAATTCTTGTAGAGAATCAAATAAGCTACAAGAGCTGTTAGAATATATTTTTCAATGTTCCCCATATTTAAGGATTTATTCTAGATTTAGAGGAAAATACCCAAAATATAGAGTATATTCCGAAATATGAGGAAATTTGAAAAATACCTAGGAACAACTCTGGTAGAGAATATAATTCTACATAGGTGTTCAAAGTTTCGCGATGATTGTGTGATGGATTTTAAAGAAAATGAGGAAAACGCCGAGCGTCACGCTAAAAATCTTTATTTTTGGGTAGCGCCCCTATTGCATCAAAAAAATTAGACTAAGCTACCAGTGCGAGAAGGCTATCATATCTTAATGTACTTACAGTCACTCTATAAACATTTTAGTACCATTCGTGTTTAGTCACCCCAGGTGGTACCGATATCTGGCCTGGCTCATGGACTATTAGTATTGACAAGGAAATGGGGTGAAACGTCTTAAAAATCGACATACTAATGGGGAAAATATCTTAAAATCTGAAAACTAATGGGAGAAGGGGGACCATAAAAACGACCCGTCTCCACCCTTTGATGAACCGCTGCGGTGATTAATATGGTTCTCTGGTAACAAGAGCGGCGAGCGAGAGCGAGATCATTACAAGGGTCATTAGAGTGGTGGGAGGCGGGGATACGCTAGTTAGATTGTTTTTTTGTTTTTTTGTTTTTTTAATGGGAGATGGGTCGTTTTTCTAGATCCCCTTCTCCCTCATGTTTAGCCCCATTGATGTCCAGATTATCAGATATTAGCCCCATTAGTGTGTCGATCTTAAGACGTTTCACCCCCATTTATTTGTCAATATTAAGACCTTTCGTGCTATTTAGGTGTAATTTTTTGTTCTTGGCGAGCCTGTAATTTTGGAAGTACCGGCCCGAAAAATGTACTAATTAATCTAAAAGGGGGATCGAATGGATGTTTTTTTTTAAAGTTTGATGGAGGTCTAGGGAGGAAACTAGAAAAATAAATCAAATAAATCGACCTAAAAGTGACCCAAACCCCCCCCCCCCCTCCCCCCCCCTTGAGACTACTACAAGTTTAATTCTAAGGTTACCAGACGGGAATTGCTCCAACATATTGTCGGAAATTATGGGCTCGTGTGACACCGGCCTTAAAGAGCAGTGTCTCTAAGGGGGGGAGGTCGTCGCTATTTCTGGACCCCCTTCTCCCTCATGTTTAGCATATTAGTTTTGAGATTTTAAGACGTTCGTTCCATTAGTTTGTTGATTTTAGGACCTTTCGCATCATTTTGTTGTCAATATTTAGACCTTTCGTGCCATTTAGGTGTCGAATTTTTCCTGGCGAGCGATAGCGAGCCTGCAATTTTAGAAGGAACCGGCCTTCGGCCGGGACATTTTTCTACCGAAAAATGTACAAATTTATCTTCAAAGAGGGTCTAGGACTCTAGGGGGTGGTATTTCAAGCTTGGTGAAGGTCTAGCGAGGAAACTAAAAAGTGTATTATTAAATAAATATATAGACTAAAAACCAAGCACTACCCCCTTAAGGTAGCCCAAAGTTAAGAAAATATATTTTTTAAATGATTTGGTATTACATAACGTTACCTTAAAGGGGGCCGGGCCATTCTAAGAGAGAGAGAGAGAGAGAGAGAGAGAGAGACAGACAGAGAGGGAGAGAGAGAGAGAGAGAGAGACAGACAGAGAGAGAGAGACAAAGGAGTACAAAGGAAATCAAGCAACAACAGGTCTAGTGACCCTTCTAGGTTGCTTGTCCTCCAAAACACTGAGGATCAAGTGTCCAAACAGTGGTTTAGAGTGGGTAAGGGAACATTGGAAATGGAACTACTGCCCTGCCACTAACGGGGCAGGACTAGGAAGTTAGTAGGGGACATATGGGTTAGTAACTGAGGGGAGGATAAAGTTATTCATTTACAAACGCAGTCAGTCGCGGGTTTGATGCGAGATATTTGTCTAGGCGGAATTTAAATGAATCAACGGTGCTGCAGTCTATAACGTCTCGGGGAAGCCCATTCCACAAGTTGACAACTCGATTGTAGAAGAAATTCTTAGATTCGTGCGAGTTAAAAGATTTACCAATAATTTTGCAACCGTTTCCCGCGTGTAATTAGATTGGTCGATAGTGAAGTACTTACTACAGTTCATATTGTCGATGCCTTTGATGATTTTGAACACTTGAATTAAGTCGCCTCTTAATCTGCGCTGGGTTAAAGGAAATAGATTTAATTCTCTAAGACGCTCTTCGTATGGTTTGTTCTTTAGGCTAGGTATCATTTTGGTAACTCTACGTTGAACTCGTTCTAGCTTGTTTATATCTTTTTGGTAATATGGGCACCAGGATTGAACGCAGTATTCCAGAAGAGGGCGGACTAAGGAATTGTAAAGGGTTAGGATAACTTCTTTGGATTTATGCTCAAATGACCTGCCTATAAAGCCAATTATTTTGTTTGCCTTCTTAACAACTTCTGAACATTGTTGACTCGGTTTTAGGTTACTCGATATTGTTACTCCCAGATCAGTTTCTCTGTTTACATTCTTAAGCTGAGTGCCATTCATCGAATAGTTTGCTTTCTCATTTAGGTATCCGACATGTAGCACTTTACATTTATCCGCATTGAAACTCATTTGCCAAATTTGGGCCCAAACATGACAATTTATCTAGATTGTGTTGCATATCGTCAACTTGTTCTTTTGAGAGTACGCTATTTGCAATTTTTGTATCGTCAGCAAATTTTGAGATTGTGCAGGTGAGACCCTCATCTATGTCGTTGATGTAAATTAGAAAGAGAATTGGTCCTAGTACCGGTCCCTGGGGTACCCCGCTACTTACATTGGTCCATTTAGATGCCTTACCGTTTATGACTACCCTTTGCTTTCTGTTGCTGAGCCAATTTTCTATCCATTTCAACACACCGTCTTGTATTCCATGCGCTTTTAGTTTTAGCAGTAAACGTTTGTGGGGAACTTTGTCAAAGGCCTTTGAAAATCAAGGTATATAATATCTACAGCTTTACTCTCATCGTAGAGGTTGAGGATATCGTGGAAGAAGTCTAAGAGGTTTGTTAAACAGGAACGTTTTTTACGAAAGCCGTGTTGAGTATCTTTAAGTATGTTATTTTCCTCTAAGTGATTTACGAGTCTGTCTCGTATGACCGTTTCTAGCATTTTACATACAACTGAGGTTAAGCTAATTGGACGATAGTTACTGGGTAGGGATTTGCTGCCTTTTTTGAATATCGGTGTTACGTTGGCTAGCTTCCACTGATCAGGCATAGTTCCAGAGTGCAAGGATTTATTGAATAGTAATGTCAGTGGTTTGGAGAGCTCATTCTTAGCTTCCTTTAGAACTCTAGGCGAGATGTATCAGGTCCTGGCGTTTTATTTACCTTGAGTTTATCTAAACAATTCAATACTTCTCTCTCTGTAACGGTGATATTGCTTAGAACATCTGAATTATCAATCTGAATCGGCGATGGTGTAGGGATATCACGGTCTTCTGTTGTAAAAACTGATGCAAAGAAGGTATTGAGGGCATTACTCATTTGTACTTCGTCTTTGGTGTATTCTCCATTTTCATCGACTAACGGTCCAACAGTTGAAGTAACTACTTTTTCTTTCTGATATAACTATAGAATTCTTTCGGGTTTGTTTTACTTTGATTCGCAATATGTAACTCTAAGGTCTTTTTACTTTGCTTAATTAACTTTTTGGCTTTGCGTCGTAGCTCTACAAATTTCACCCGTTCTTCGTCATTTTGTGAGGATTTTAATCTATCATTAGCAGATAGACAGAGAGAGAGAGAGACAGAGAGGGAGAGAGAGAGAGACAGACAGAGAGAGAGAGAGAGAGACAGACAGAGAGAGAGAGAGAGAGAGAGAGAGAGAACACAATGAACAACAACACAAACAATAACAACAACGGCAGCATAAACATAATACATTTTATATATAAATATATTGTTATTGTGATCGTGGTCGTGTGATGGTTATAGGTGTTTATCCGTATGTTTTGTCCCAGGTTCGAATCCCGGGAGGATCACATGCTTTCATTCATTACGTTGGGAGTTAAATGAATTAATTAAGCTTATTACAACAACAATAACAATACAAGTAACCACAACAACAACACCTCGAAGCTGGACAAATATAGCCAACATTTCCCTGCCCCTCTCCAGGGGCTTGACACCGTGGCAGAAACAAAACACTGCTCATACAGTGTTTTTGACCAGGGCACTGAGAGAGAGAGAGAGAGAGAGAGAGAGAGAGAGAGAGAGAGAGAGAGAGAGTTTTCCTATATAGAACTCTCTTCACCGGAAGGGTAATACAATATCTAAGACATTTACTGTCAAAGAGCTTACGTCTATCACATTTTCTCGTTCTCTCTCCATCTATGGGGAGCAATCTTGCATACAGTGGCGGGGCTTGAAGCATGGCCGGTAGTCCCACCAATTTATACTCGCAGCCAGACTCGAACCACCGACAGTCAGGACGAGTATCCATGCTTTAATGCACTATGCCATGGTGTAGTGGATTAGAGCATGGACACTCATATATATATATATATATATAATATATATATAATATATAATATATCTTAAAATATATAGAATATACCGGTATTTTATATTTTTTTTTTTTTTTTTTTTTTTTTCTATGTGATTGAGGGAGCAAAAGGCATAACTGCCTATAGCGAGTGCCTCCCCCATAGTTGAAAGAGGGACAGGGCCAAAATCAAGGGACGTTCGAGCCAAAATGCCTGGACACACGGAGTTTGAAGCAATTTAAGTCATAGGAAGAGGGAAAGACTGATTCTGGGAGAGAGTTCCAGAGCTCAGATGTGAGTAGAAGAAAGTTTGAGAGTAACGTTTCACTCTTGGGTTGGAGAGTTTGCACAGAGTAGGGGTTGGATTGAGTTGCAAAGACGGGTACCACGTGCCCTACGTAAAGGAGGTGGTATGCACTGGGATAGCTCTGAGGAACACTGATTATTATAGTAGCGATAGAATAGCGAGAGAGATGCAACATTGCGGCGGAGAGAGAGAGATTGCAGAGAGTTGGTGAGTGGACGGGAGTTAATGATACGAAAGGCCTTCCTTTCAACTTTGTCTAGGAGAGCGGTGTGAGAGGAACCTCCCCATACATGTGAACAATACTCAATACAAGGCCGCACTATGCCCCTGTACAGAGCAAGAAGCTGTGCAGGGGAAAAGAACCCCCTAAGGCGGTTGAGCACACCCAGCTTCTGGGAGGCTGCCTTAGCAAGACTGGTAATATGGTCCTTCCAAATGAGAGCAGAAGAAAAAGAGACACCAAGAATATTGAGAGAAGATGAAGGGTTGATTTTTGTATTGTTGAAGAATAAGGGATAGTCCGCTGGGAGATCCTGACGGGTAGATAGATGGAGAAATTGGGTTTTGGAAGCATTAAAGTTAACAAGGTTTTCTCTGCCCCAATTGGAAATAGTATTTAGATCAGAATTTAAGAGTTCTATGGCTTCATTACGTTTGTCGTTGAGGGATTGCTGGCTGGGGCGTTCTGAAAAAGAACGGTTGAGTCGTCTGCGTATGAATGGATGGGAATTAAGGTACAGTTAAGGAGATCATTTATAAAAATTAGAAAGAGAATAGGAGATAGGACAGAGCCCTGAGGAACACCGGAGTTTATAGGGTGAGGAAGTGAACAATGGCCGTCCACAACCGCAGCTATGGAACGGCCGGAAAGGAAATTAGAGACAAAGGCACAGATGGAGGGATAGAAACCGAAGGAGGGTAGTTTAGAAATTAAAGATTTATGCCAGACTCTCGATATGTCTAGTGCAATAGAAAAAGTCTCACCGAAGTCCCGAAAGGAGGATGACCAAGAGTTAGTAAGATATGAAAGAAGATCACCAGTAGAGCGACCCTTAAGGAAGCCATACTGGCGATCTGAGAGTAGATTATGAGAAGAGAAATGCGTAAGACATTTTGAAGTAAGAATAGTTTCAAAAACTTTAGAAAGACAAGAGATAAGAGCAATTGGACGATAGTTGGAGGGTTGAGAGCGGTCACCCTTCTTTGGGACAGGTTGAATGTGAGCAAACTTCCAGCATGAAGGGAAGACGTTAGAGGATAGACAGAGACGAAAGAGTTTGCCTAGGCAGGGAGTCAGCACGGAAGCACAGTTTTTGAGAACAACAGGAGGAACACCGTCCGGACCGTACGCCTTATTAGTGTTTAAGCCCAGAGAGGGTAGAAAGTACGTCTTTAGAAGAGATTAGGATATTAGGCATAAGTAAGAGAGAGGAGGGCGGAGAGGGAGGAATAGCACCGGAATCATCCAACGTGGAGTTCTAGCAAAAGTTTGAGCGAAGAGTTTAGCTTTGTCCGAGGAAGTGATGGTTGTGCATCAGAGTGGGAAAGGGGAGGGAAAGACGAGGAAGAGAAATTGTTGGAGAGGTTTTTGGCTAGATGCCAGAAAGCTTGGGAAGAGCTAGAGTTGGATAGTTTCAATGCATTTATTATTGATGAAAGAGTGTTTGGCAAGTCGAAGAACAGATTTGGCTTTGATTCCGGGCAGAAACATATGAAGAATGAGAGTCTTGAGTTTTAAGGCGTCGGTACCGTTTGAATGCTTCCTCCTTATTGCGGACAGCAGTAGAACAGGCGTGAGTAAACCAAGATTTTTTAGCATTAGTCTGAGAGAAAGAGAATGGAATGTATGCTTCCATGCCCGATAGGATTACCTCGGTAATGCGTTCAGGACTCTCCGAGGGTCCTCGGCCATGGAAGCAGAAATCATTCCATGGGAAATCAAAGAAGTACTGCCGAAGAGCCTCCCAGTCGGCAGCGCCAAAGTGCCACAAGCGCCGCCGGCTAGGAGGATCGGGTGGCTGTACTGGGGAGATAAGACAGGTAACAGAGATAAGGTTATGGTCGGAGGAGCCCAAAGCAGAGAAAAGATCGACAGCATAAGAAGAAGGATTGGAAGTAGAAACAAATCAAGAATGTTGGGCCGATCTCCGAAGCGATCCGGGATACGGGTGGGTTGCTGAACCAACTGCTCTAGGTCATTTAGGATAGAAAAGACGTAGGCTTGTTCACCAGGTGGATCAGTAGTGTGAGAGGAGAGCCATTGGCGGTGGTGAAAGTTGAAATCTCCTAAGATGGAGATTTCTGAGAAAGGAGAAATGGATAGAATGTGTTCCACTTTAGAGTTTAGATAGTCAAAGAATTAGGAAAGATGTTAGAGTTAGGGGAAAGATAGACAGCACAGGAATATTTAGTAAGAGAATGACAGGAAAGTTTGAGCCATACAGTTGAGAATTCAGAGGAGTCGAAATCGGGAACACGAGAGCAAGTGAGTTTGTTGTGCACATATGCACAACAACCGCCTTTGGCTTTGAAACTAGGATAGAGAACGTAGGAGGATACAGAGAAGGGGTTGCTGGATGTTGCTACAGACAACCTGGGTTTCGGTGAGGAAGAGAAGATCAGGTTAGTAGGAGGAGAGATGGTGCTCAACAGAGTGACAGTTAGAGGAAAGTCCGCGAATGTTGCAGAAATTAATAGAAAGAGTAACAGGCCGAGGTCCAGGTAATTGTGTGGGGTCGTCAGGGATGGTCGGTCGGGAGAGGAGCCATTTATGGCCCCCCCCCCTGGGGGCTCCGGGGCGGGGCTAAAATCATCATTTTGTGTTTTTTTAATTTTGGTGTGGAGGAATGAAGTGTGGTGTGCATGTTTAGTGTAGTGAAGTGGATAGGAGGAGGAGGTGTTTGTGAGAGCTAGCTGGATTGCTCTCAGTGTAAATGAGGCACAAAGAAAATCAGTAAGAGAGGCCAAGCAAATGAAACAGGAGTTCCAGCGACTCTTTATCACATGCCTATAACCTCACCTGGGTCTAGCCCTGATCGATTGGTGCCTACAATCTCCCCACCAAAATATATATATATATATTTTTTTTTTTTTTAATATTCACCCACTAGACGAGGCAGAGTAAGGGGCGAGGGAACGTGAAAGTGTTCCCGGACCCTAAGAACTGGAACTTTAAATGTTTCGGTTCGGGCTCTGTCGATTCGGCCACCCTCAACTATGGGGTATGTGCCTGAGTACATACATACATACATACATACATACATACATACATACATACATGTATATCTACTGTATATGTATCTATCTATCAGGCAGTATAGAACGAAAATGACGCCATGGCACTGAAAGGGGTTAAGGAAGCCCACCTCACCTTTTTTATCTTTCTCTCCCTCTCTTTGGCTTTTATCCATTCGGCTCCATTCAGCCTACTGTTTTAAGACGTTTACCCCCATCCAGGTGTCAATATTTTCCTGGCGAGCGATGGCGAGCCAGCATATATATATTTTTGTTTTGACAGCAAGCTAAAGTTGTACATTTTTCGATAGAAAAATTTCTCCGGCGAAGCCGGATTTCTCCATACAATGCCGTCTCGCTATCGCTCGCCAGGAAGAAATCGACACCTGGATGGGGATAAACGTCTTAAAACATTTGGCTGAATGGGGCCGAATGGATACAAGCCAGGGAAAGAGAGAAAAGGAGAGTAAAAGATCCGGTGACCCCCCTTAAGGAAAGAAGTGGCTAGGCTGAGGGAACGTGGATCTGAAGGGTGTGTGATAGATGGTGGGCGGAGAGAGAGAGAGTGAGATTTTGTGTGTGTGAGAGAGTGAGTGAGAGAGAGAGAGAGTGAGTAAGTGAGAGCGAGTGAGAGAGAGAGAGTGAGTAAATGAGAGAGAGGGAGTGAGTGTGTGTGTGAGAGAGGGAGTAAGTGTGTCTGCGTGTGTGTAAGAGATAAAGTGAGTGAGAGTGCGTGCGCGTGCGTGTAAGAGAGAGAGAGAGAGATATATATATATATTTTCTGTGTGGATTTTACATTACGCTTCGCTGATAATAGTGAAAGCAGACTCTCTCCTTCCTTTCCGCCCGATATAGTATTATTTACTGAATTTCCTTTCCTTTCATGATGACGATGTTTCTTGTATTAATCTTTATTAGACTCTTTATATTTGATTTCGGATCTATTTAGACGATTTTATGAAGCTGAGGAAGGATGTATGGTAGCTAAAGAGGATTAATCGAGGTAGTCCGTAGCCTTTTAAAGGGTAGACGTCCTTCCTAAGCTGAAAATATATCAATACAGAAAGGGTTAATTATCGTTACTTTCAGTCTTATATTTAAGGGGGGACGGGCGTATTTATTTGCTCATTCATGTATTTTTATATTATTTTTCTTTATAGTTTCCTCCCTAGACCTCCATCAAACTTTAAAAAAACTTGCCCAAGACCCTCCTTCAAGATAAATGTGTCGATAGAAAAATTTCCCGGCCTAAGACCGGTTCCTCTTAAATTACAGGCTCGCCAGGACAAAATCGACACCTAAATGACACGAAAAGCCTTAATATTGACAAAGAAATGGGGCGAAATATCTTAAAATTGCCAAACTAATGGGCCGAACGTCTTAACATTTGAAAACTAATGGGGCTAAACATGAGGAAGAAGGGGGCTGATAAACACGACTCATCTCCCCTTAAGGTATGTGTCCTACTCTATATATTTAATGGTGTCCTTCGTTTAAGGGGAGATTTCCACTTGAGGGATTTTTTTCTTGACTCCTTTCTCCCTCATGTTTAGCCCCATTGCTTTTCTAACTTTAAGACGTTCGACCCATTATTTTGACGATTTTAAGAACTTTCGACCCATTTCTGTCAATTTTAAGACCTTTCGTGTCATTTAGGTGTCGATTTTATCCTGGCGAGCGATAGCGAGCCTGTAATTTAAGAGGAACCGGCTTTCAGCCGGGAAATTTTTCTACCGAAATATGTACAAATTTATCTTGAAAGTGGCTCACGGGGGTGTAATCTTAAGCTTGATGGATATCTAGGGACCAAACTAAAAACCTCCCCTTAACCCTTTGAGTACCAGCGACGTGTGTTGTATTTTAGTCTAGCTATATTAACACGATATTGGCATGACATTTAGTTGGGGAAACAAGTCCCCCAGCAGAATGAGAAAAACTTCTACTGGGAAATTTATAGTAAAGAACCAAGTTGAGAACTATTATATACTACTGATGCTTGAGAGAGAGAGAGAGAGAGAGAGAGAGAGAGAGAGAGAGAGAGAGGGGGGGGGGCCAGATAAACTGTGGGAATACCAATGAAAGGAGACTAGGGGAAACGATAAGAGAGAGAGGAGAGAATGGAGTACAAAGGAGTACAACGGAAATCAAGCAACAACAGGTCTAGTGACCCTTCTAGGCTGCTTGTCCTCCAAAACACTGAGGATCAAGTGTCCAAACAGTGGTTTAGAGAGGGTAAGGGAACATTGGAAAGGGAACTACTGCCCTGGAACTAATGTCCGTGGCAGTACTAGGAAGTTAGTAGGGGACAGATGGGTTAGTAACTGAGGGGAGGATAAAATAAAGTTATTCATTTACAAACGCAGTCAGTCGCGGGTTTGATGCGAGATATTTGTCTAGGCGGAGTTTAAAGGAATCAACGGTGCTGCAGTCAGACATCTCGGGGAAGCCCATTCCATAAGTTGACAACTCGATTGAAGAAGAAATTCTTAGCTTCGTGTGAGTTAAAAAATTTACCAATAATTTTGCAACCGTTTCCCCGCGTGTAATTAGATTGGTCGATAGTGAAGTACTTACTACAGTTCATATTGTCGATGCCTTTGATGATTTTGAACACTTGAATTAAGTCACCTCTTAATCTGCGCTGGGTTAAAGGAAATATATTTAATTTTCTAAGACGCTCCTCGTATGGTTTGTTCTTTAGGCTAGGTATCATTTTGGTAACTCTACGTTGAACTCGTTCTAGCTTGTTTATGTCTTTTTGGTAATAAGGGCACCAGCATTGAACGCAGTATTCCAGAAGAGGGCGGACTAAGGAATTGTAAAGGGTTAGGATAAGTCTTTGGATTTATGCTCAAATGACCTGCCTATAAAGCCAATTATTTTGTTTGCCTTCTTAACAACTTCTGAACATTGTTGACTCGGTTTTAGGTTACTCGATATTGTTACTTTCTCCCAGTTCGGTTTCTCTGTTTACATTCTTAAGCTGAGTGCCATTCATCGAATAGTTTGCTTTCTCATTTAGGTATCCGAGATGTAGTACTTTACATTTATCCGCATGAAACTCATTTGCCAAATTTGGGCTCAAATGTGACAATTGATCTAGATTGTGCTGCATATCGTCAACTTGTTCTTTTGAGAGTACGCTATTTGCAATTTTTGTATCGTCAGCAAATTTTGAGATTGTACAGGTGAGACGCTCATCTATGTCGTTGATGTAAATTAGAAAGATAATTGGTGCTAGTACCGATCCCTGGGGTACCCCGCTACTTACAATTGTACATTTAGATGCCTTATACCGTTTATGACTACTCTTTGCTTTCTGTCGCTGAGCCAATTTTCTATCCATTTTCAACACACCGTCTTGTATTCCATGAGCTTTTGTTTTAGCAG
>CM064493.1:38852102-38959430 GCA_032716605.1 Paralithodes platypus | reverse complement strand
CTGGTTGAGCTGTGATGATGATTTCATTGGAGATAACTTTATGGCCAAAACAGCCACTTTACACCACTTTTCGATACTTAACAACAACATACAGGCACACACGAACAAGCGACGCTCTCCTTCTTGTGGCCGGAGATGCGGGGCGACGGTCCAGCCGGCTGTTGTTTACATGCGTCGGACCGACGCCTCGCACACGAAGCTCACAGGCTTTCAACCACTGGGCGTTCAAGAGACCATCCGGGTACCTGTTATATGCTTTTTTATGGGCGTTCAAGAGCCCTTCCGTGGTGAGAGGGTTAAGATACGGCCCCCGATAGTGGGGATGGCTATGATTTTTTTGTTTTTTTGTTTTTTTTTTTTTTTAACCCCTCCAACCCGGATGGGCTCTTGAACGCCCATAACAACCTCGGCCCGCGCAACCCGGAAGGGCTCTTGAACGCCCATTGCTTGCATGCGTGCTTTCGAATGCCGCGCGTACATTTTCGGTATCGTGGGACGGTAGGTGGCGCCACCAGGCGTAAACTCCGCCACAGCAACAGTATCTACCCCGACGCCATCATGGACAGTACGCCAAATAGTGAGCCGCTGTGTCCGATAACCGGGCTTCCTACGACGCCCTTGCTTGTTCGTCGCGCCTTACCCCGACGCCATCGCCTAAATGTGTTATCTCCCGGAGGTATTGAGACGACATTGAGACTTTATGAGCGAGCTGATGCCAAGCATAATGTTGATGATGAAGTCAGTGACGACTCAGTAATTATAAGTCGAGTGATTATGGCCATGAGAGTGATAAAGAAGAGCAATTCCTGGGATTTGCGAGAGAACATGACAGTGATGAGAGTGATGAAGGTGATGTACCAGTTGTTGAGGAAGCTGGTTTTACCTAAAGACAGTGAACTTGAGAGAGTGAGTGAGTGGGAGAGTTCAAGGTCACTCACCAAATTTCGCATAAGTGACACGACTCCAAGCCCTTCCCCAGGTAAATCGCCTTTCAAGCTACACTTGTATAAGCAGAAAATACTTGAGAAGGCAGCCGCGGCAGCTAGGGAACAAGCAAAAATACTTGGTGAGGATGAGGCTGTGAGTGAGGGTCAGCGTGGTGACCCTTCTCGTCCGCCATTGTCTCCCTTATCTACCCACGCCACCCAAGATGACCCGGATGCCCCACATTCTTCCCCACCACCCCCACCATTGCCAAGGGTTGAGGACCCCACACTTTCGGCCTATTTGCCTCCTAGGTCCCCCGACAGGAGACATACTGCTGCCGAAAAAAGGGGAAAGGTAGGAAATATACCAAGAAAATTAAGAAAAGTAAGAGAGTTTTGTTCGAGGCTCTCGCGCGTCCACCCTGCCGGCCCCAGCCATACGTCCCCGCAACTTTCCCCACGGTCCTCCCCACCTCTCCCGCCTTCAACATGTCTTCCTGAAGAAGTCTTTGGGCTCGCATCACCAATACCTGGCCCTAGTGACAGTGAAACATTGCTTTCTGTCACTCGTCGCAGGCCAAGGAGCCCGGGACCTCGGGGGGACACAGCCTCACCTGCCACTCCTTCCCCACCTCGCCCACCCGCACGCCGCCCACGCATCACTGGTTCCCCGCCAGATTATGTGGGGGCCACTGATGATGAAGGGCACCTCTCTGAAGACTCTGGCCATGATTACATAGGTCCACCGTCAGGGCAAGATGACCACTCTGACGATGACTATATGGACATCGACGACCCTCGACCCATCCGCTTGGCCCGGCGTCGTGCTGCCCGTCGTGCTGCCCGTCGTGCTGCCCACCGCCCTGGCCGCCGCCCTCGCCGCCCTAGGGCGCGCGCCTCCCGAGTTGGCCGTGGGCGTGCTGGGCCACCAGCTGGAGCTCCTCGTCAGCGTAGACAAGACCCATTCTACGTTTTTCAGTGGCAAGACGTAGTTGATGAGGATGGATACAACCCTGATGTGCCAGCTTTTGATGAGGTACTGGAGGGTTCAGGCGTTACCCCCAATTTTCCTGCAGGCCCCAATGCTCCACCACACGAACTGTTTGAGGCCTTCTTTGATGAGGAGGTGGTAGGCTATGTTGTCAAAGAGACAAATAAGCAGCACCAATTCCAGGTCCACTTTTTGGGAAAGGTGACCAAGGGCCACATGAGGCAGTGGACCCCAGTGACTCATAAAGAGTTCATGGTGTTCCTGGCACTCACCATGCTAATGCCTCATGTCAAGAAGCATAGGTTGCCTGACTATTGGATCACCAATGATCTGATATCCACCCCTGCCTTCGGGAAATATATGTCTCGCGACCGGTACCTTGATATCCTCGCAGCGCTCAATCTTGTCACCAACCTTGACGTCCACCTCCCAGACAAGCTGTGGAAGATTAGGACGTTGTATGAGATGATGCGAGAACGCTTCACCTCCTACTTCAAGCCCTTCCGCAAGGTCGTCATTGACGAGTCTCTTGTGCTGTTCCGGGGAAAACTCAGCTTCCGGCAGTACAATCCCCTCAAAAAGACATCGCTTTGGCATAAAATTCTTTGTGCTGTGCGACTGCCAAACTGGCTATGTCCTGGACTTCCTGGCTAAGAGCGGGAAGGAAGGGGACTTGCTTGTGGACCCCCTCATTGGCTTTGGCGGAGCAGTGGTGCAAGCCATGATGGACCGCTACTTTCATAAGAATCACGTCCTCTACACGGACAATTATTACACGTCCCCCACTCTCTCACAGTACCTGCATGAGCGCAAGACGGGGACTGTAGGCACAGTACGAGGGAAAAGGAAGGGCATGCCACCTTTCCCTCCAAAGACCAAAAAAGGTGATGTGTTCAAGAAGAAGTCGGGGCCCATTCTGGCTATCCACTGGCACGACCAGCGGAAGGTCAACCTCCTGACCACCATCCACAAGGGGGAAATGGTGGAGACTGGCAAGGTGGATCGCCGCACCCAGGCCAGGGTGACCAAGCCCGATGCTGTCCTGGACTACAACATCAACATGAGGCTGGTGGACAAGTCCGACATGCAGATAGGTTTCATTGACTGCCTGCGTACCTCGTGCAGATGGTACAAAAAGTTCTTTCTGCATATGGTGGACATGTCAGTTCTGAATGCCTACAACATATACAAGCTTCGGAATGTGAACACACCCATGAAGTTCAATAGCCTGCGGAGGTTCCAAAAGCAGGTGTTGACGGAGCTCCTGGAGAAGTATGCTATGCCACAGAGGGCAGTGGCACATCCTGGGCCCGCCGTTATTGACCGCTTGCAGTCTGCTCAATACTTGACTAGGCACAGGCTTGGTTCCCTGCCTCAGAATGAATCCGGAAGAACACAGCAGAAGCGGTGCCATGTCTGCTACAACAGCAGGGTGAAGCCGAGGTCAGGTAAAAAGTCAACCCTGGAGTGTGTGGAGTGCAAGGTGGCACTCTGTGCTGTAGATTGCTTCTTTGATTACCACTCCAAGCTGGAGTTCTAATAATCATACTGAAAATGCCAAATAAAATGACAATATGTACACTATAATTATATATAGGCAAAAAGTGGAAGAAAACCAATGTATTGTAATACAAAAGTCATGTATTATGAGAACATTGATACAAATACAATTACACCATAATAATATGTGAAAGTGACACATATGTATATACCAAGTGACATTCATATGATTAGAACCTATAGAAATATAGAAATCAGTGAAAAAAGACACAATAAATTGTATATAAATCGTTTACAAATCATATAACTAAGTGAAAGTGACACAAGACCTAATATTTGATGGCCAAAGTATAATAAACACCTGTGATAACGAATAATCAGTGCCTAATACAACAATAACCTACCTCAATTACTAATAAAATGTACGGTATCGAGTGAAAATGAGCATTATCAGTGACAGTGACACTCTCTAAAGCATATTTGTCAAAGTGAAAGTGACACAAGACCTAATATTTGATGGCCAAAGTATAATAAACACCTGTGATAACGAATAATCAGTGCCTAATACAACAATAACCTACCTCAATTACTAATAAAATGTACGGTATCGAGTGAAAATGAGCATTATCAGTGACAGTGACACTCTCTAAAGCATATTTGTCAAAGTGAAAGTGACACAAGACCTAATATTTGATGGCCAAAGTATAATAAACACCTGTGATAACGAATAATCAGTGCCTAATACAACAATAACCTACCTCAATTACTAATAAAATGTACGGTATCGAGTGAAAATGAGCATTATCAGTGACAGTGACACTCTAAAGCATATTTGTCAAAGTGAAAGTGACACAAGACCTAATATTTGATGGCCAAAGTATAATAAACACCTGTGATAACGAATAATCAGTGCCTAATACAACAATAAGCTACCTCAATTACTAATAAAATGTACGGTATCGAGTGAAAATTAGCAATATCAGTGACAGTGATACCCTAATAAACATATTTTATATAATTGGCCTCAAAATAACTAGAAAATATCAAATAAACATCACATTCTCAATATCAAACACTAAAATCGTCTAAGGGAGATAAATACTTTGGCGCGGCGAGCGGCTAGGTGCGTCGTAGCCATGGCCGAGGCGACGCGTCCGAACGCGGGAAGAATTTGCCGCCGAAAAGCACTCGTCTTCCCGCGCTCACCATTATGCAACCAGAGGGGCTAGAGACCTCTACTCAACGCCATTCGACAAAGGAAGGTTTGTGGAACATTATTCTTTTTTATTCACAACATTACATGACATATTCATTGACTTACAGAGTAGTTAACATAGGCCAAAGATCGTCAAAACACCCGGTACCGGAGCACAGTCGCAAGCTATAGCCCCCGGGGCTGGAGGGTTAAAGAGACAATGAACGGAGGAAGGAAAAACACAGATAAAACAAAAAGGTCCATGTGCCTAAAGGCATCCTCCATTCATAAAATGTTTGTAACAACTGGATTTAAACATTTGTTGATTGTAAGTTTGTGGAAAGCAATTCGAGGGAAGTGAATTCCAAAGAGTAGTAGCTCTGGGGATAAATGAATTCTGATAAGCAGAAGTTCTGCATTGTGGAGGAGAAAGTGTAAATTCATGGTCGCTCTCAGCTGCCCTAGTTCTACGGGGAAAGATGTGGAGAGGCGGCACAATTGAAGCAAGTTCCTCGGAACAATTGCTGTGAAAATATCTGTAGAATAATGCAAGGGATGCAACGTTTCTTCGTATGGCTAATGTAGGAAGGTCCTGTGTGATTGCAGGGTTATTGATTAATCTAATAGCTTTATTTTGAATTTTGTCCAACTGCCTCAATGCAACCACTCCACTTCCACCCCACAGAGGTGAACAGTAATCCATCTGAGAGCGCACATGACTTTTATATATTACGGCCAACTGCTCGTCAGTGAAGAATTCTCGAACTCTGTACAGGAGTCCCAGTTTTTTAGAGGCATTCTTAGCAATGCTTCTAACATAATGTGTCCAGCTCAAGTTAGTAGTTAATGTTACACCGAGAATGTCAATACTAGGGGAAGTGGGAATATTTACATCATTAAAAAATATATGGGAGTCAGTGAGATTCTGTCGGTTAGAAAATTGAATGTACTTGGTTTTCTGTGCATTAAAGGAAACTAGATTCTCTTGTCCCCATTCATTAATTCTAGAAAGGTCCCGGTTCAGAGAAATTGCAGTGTTTATTTTTGAATTTATAAGATCGGGTTGGGTGAAAGAATTGGTAAATGTGAAGGAACTGTGGAGTGTTGAGTCATCTGCGTAGGAATGTATTGGATTATGAGTGGTAGATATGAGATCATTGATATGAATGAGGAACAGAGTTGGGGCCAAAACTGATCCCTGGGGAACACCAGCATTTATTGAGTGAAATTGAGAATAAAGGCCATCTACCATTACACATATTTTTCTGTTATGAAGATAAGAAGAAATTAGTGGAACTAATGATGCAAGGCCGTAGTGTGACATCTTCGACAATAAGGATTGATGCCAGACTCTATCAAATGCCTTTGATATATCCAGTGCTATTGTATGTGTTTCACCATGTTGGTCTGTAGCTTGGTTGATTTGATGCGTAAGAAGGCAAAGAATGTCTGCAGTTGATCGACATCGTCTAAAACCATATTGCCTATCACTGATTAATTATTATTCTCCAGATGCTTAATTATGTGATTATTTAATATAATTTCAAAAACTTTGCCAAGAGTGGAAGTTATAGCTATTGGTCTGTAGTTTGATGGATCTGAAGAGGCACCTTTTTTAGGAACTGGATGGATGTTTGCTTCTTTCCAGGGTACTGGGAAGCATGAGGTATGAGTACACAGACGGAAAAATTTGCCAATACAGGAGCGAGCATCAAGGAGCAATTCTTAAGTACTATTGGAGGAATTTCATCTGGACCAGGAGCCTTATCTACTGAGAGATTCTGCAAAATAGTTTTGACATGTCTGGTGTGGATCTTAAGTGAGGGAATTTCAGGTGAATTAAAATTAAGTACAGGGACATCTTGATTTATTTCATCTAAGGTTGAGTTGGTGGAGAAAATATCTGCAAGAAGTTTAGCTTTACCTCGTGGGTCACTTACAAGATTGCCAGTCGGAGATTTTAATGGTGGAATGGATGAAGCAGTAGTGAAGTTGGATTTGAATGAGTTAAGAGTAGACCAAAATATTTTGTTATCATTTGGATTATTTAGAAGTTTATTTGCCTGCTTATGGAGAAAGTTTGATTTAGTTAGGTTTAATACAGTTTTGGCATGATTTCTGATGTTTCTAAAGTAATTAAAGGCTTCATGTGTTTTTGATCTTGTGTATGCATTGTAGGCTATTGCTTTTGTTCAGTTACTCTAGCACAATTATGGTCAAACCATTTAGGTGAATTAGATCTTTTACTGTACTTTTGATGAGGAATAAAAGTTTCCATTTCAATTTTTACAAAATCTTGTATGTGGCTCAAGGTGGAGTGTGCATCATTAGAAAAGAAAGAGGTCCAGGGAATATCAATAAAGAAACCTTGAAGACCCTCCCAGTCTGCCCTATCGTAATGCCATTTAGTCACCAAAACAGGTTCAGAGTGGGAAGGTGTGGTAGGTGATAGACAGGTGGCCTGTATCAGACAGTGATCAGAAGATCCAAGTGGGGACCTCACTGTAACATCATAATTTTCTGAATTGGTTGTTAAAAATAGCTCCAGTAGGTGGGAATTATGATTAGGATTATCTGGTACACGGGTGGGTTGGTTGACTAGTTGAATGAGATTAAATGAGTCTGCAAATAGCTCACATTCAAGACCAGCATCATCAGTCCTGGCTGAATGAGTGAGCCATTCAACATTATGGACATTAAAATCACCCAACACAGTGATTTCAGAAGAAGCATTTAAGTTGAGGACACTGAGTTGTGAGGACAGAGAATCAAAAAGACTTTGCTCTGGAGGAGTATTTGGGGAACGGTAGATGCAACATATGTATTTAAATTTACCAGCAAATAATTTGTATATAGAATAATCAAAATAGGGACAATTGAAACTAGTAACCTCCTCCAGGGCAATTTCAGATTTTGCGAAGCAACATACACCACCTTTAACCCTCCAGCCCCGGCTATGTATTATATATATATTCCTCAAAACCCGGGTGTTTTGGCCGAAAAACGTCTAGGCTAGGCTACCGTATATTTGTTAATCAGACTGCTTCCCGCATTCCCGCGCATCCCCAAGCGTAGCTGTGTTATTTACCTGTAGAATGGCATTAAGTAGAGCTCTCTAAGTCAACTGGTTGAGCTGTGATGATGATTTCATTGGAGATAACTTTATGGCCAAAACAGCCACTTTACACTACTATTCGATACTTAACAACAACATACAGGCACACACGAACAAGCGACGCTCTCCTTCTTGTGGCCGGAGATGCGGGGCGTCGGTCCAGCCGGCTGTTGTTTACATGCGTCGGACCGACGCCTCGCACACGAAGCTCACAGGCTTTCAACCACTGGGCGTTCAAGAGGCCTTCCGGGTACCTGTTATATGCTTTTTTATGGGCGTTCAAGAGCCCTTCCGTGGTGAGAGGGTTAAGTCTGAAATTTTGGAGCAGTTGATAACCTGGAAAATTAAATCTAGATGTGTCAGATGTGGATGTTACTTGAGTCTCTGTCAAAAAAAGGAGAGTAGGGGATTCTGCTTGAAGAAATTGGTGTACAGAATTGATGTTAGAGTGAAGTCCCCTTATATTACTAAAGAAATAGCTGTACTGACAAGCAGCTTTGGGACGTTGCAATGCTCTTGACACAGTCGCATGATGACGACCGGGAGGGCCCTGTGTCAATAACCCAACCCTGCCGGGGGTGGATATCCAAGGGACCACCAGGTTTGCTCTTAACAATTGTACTGCCATATTTATAAGGTAAGTGTATGGTGTTACATGTATGATATGTAGTGGGAAGAGTAGTATTTTATGGATAGAGGATAGCGATGTAGGGCAATGTCGTGAAGTTGGATGTGTATGTTATATAAAGAGGGTTTTCCTGATACCCCTGATGTGTGAGGCAGAAAGATATGTATCCAGCTACCAAGGCCTGGGAGAGAAAATGGAATTCAGGCTATTCCCTGAGTCTCCCGAAACCTTGGCGGTAGTACTTCCCTGGGCGGGGCTGCCTACCCCTACTACCTACCAAGTACAGGGAAATTGAGGGGTAAAAGACGAAAATAAGGGGTAATATTAGCGTAACCTAACAACCTTACCTAACCTAACCTAGTATATTAGGTGGGGGCTGCCGCCCCCACACCCCCGCTGGTTTGGTATTTAGCCTAATTCATAAAAGATTGACGGTCGGCAAAAGAGTTAATTATAAGAGTGAGAGAACTGTATTTCTTATTGCTAATCTGCCAACCTCTGCGTCATATGAGTCTGAAGGGGTTAAGTGGGCTAAGAGTTAATCAACATGGCTAAATTGCAGATAATTTTTCAACATCACGGTAATTGTTTAGTGTATGGCCTCCTCCTAAAGAAAATAGATTTTTGAGCACAGACTGAACCAAATGTTCACTACTGTATTTACATAGCTGGTCATTAACCTAACCTAACCTAACCTAACCTAACCTAAGGTAACCTGGGCATCCTGGGGGCTGCTGCCCCCAGACCCCCGCTGGTCTTGGGTTGAAAAGTGATAAAAAACACATAGCCTATCTCTTACCTCATTATTCAAAGTTTTGTATTTTGTTTAATATACACTTCCCAGGTAATTTGAACAGTTCTATTGCTTCTATATATCATATAATACACCATAGAATACGTTTTTAATAACTAAAAAAAGAGGACTTCGATTAAACAATTACGATCTTAAGATACGGCCCCCGATAGTGGGGAGGGCTATGAAGTACAGGGAAATTGAGGGGTAATATTAGCGTAACCTAACAACCTTACCTAACCTAACCTAGTATATTAGGTGGGGGCTGCCGCCCCCACACCCCCGCTGGTTTGGTATTTAATTCATAAAAGATTGACGGTCGCCAAAAGAGGTAATTATAAGAGTGAGAGAACTCTATTTCTTATTGCTAATCTGCCAACCTCTGCGTCATATGAGTCTGAAGGGGTTAAGTGGGCTAAGAGTTAATCAACATGGCTAAATTGC
Source organism: Paralithodes platypus (assembly GCA_032716605.1). Lineage (NCBI taxonomy): Eukaryota > Metazoa > Arthropoda > Malacostraca > Decapoda > Lithodidae > Paralithodes > Paralithodes platypus. Next base: position 38,949,838 of record CM064493.1, on the reverse strand, counting down.
AGATAATGTTTCAACATCACTTTTTCTTTGATATAATTCAGGGCCTCTCCACCTATATGGGTTATTATTGACGAGGTAAGTGAAGGAAATAAGTCTGTATTGAGGATATTCATTAAAGATTCTGTGGTAATCGTAGCCTAGGCTTAGACCCAAATAATGACGGTATAAAACCCTTACCCTTGGTGTACTGGACAATAATGGTCTGCAGCCAAATTAACACAATTCCGCTGGAAGCTCCGTTGGTAATCCCGTTAAATAGAAGATGTAGGTGTTTTTATAAAGCAAAAACACTTCACTATTCATTGAACAACAGTTCCACCATTTCAAATATGGCCGACTGGCCCGAATCCGAGAGATTATAAACACCAAGGATAATAAATGAATCAATGTGACGTCGTAGAGGGATTGAGAAACAAAAGAGGCTCATTATATGGACTGACGTGTATTTCTACACCCGTTAAAATGTTGCGAGAATTTGTGACGTCACCGTCTAGACAGTGACGTACTCCCACAACAACCATTCATATACCATCATCGCTCGTGACGTCACACCCAGTTTATTGACCAATAGAATAGCAGTATACAACTCGACTCACTTCCACTCGTCGCCCACCAGCTGAGCTGGGAAATTGTGAAAGTGAGTCCACAGATGCCCTCTAATTATTCATTTACCAAGTATATTTTCCATTTATACTATACTACGAAGCAACATACATAATACATATATACTGTATGTACAAACAACAAATATGCTATAACACTGCCCAGTTCTTGAGATATCATATAATGCATGCCATTTCGCAAGAATATACCAAAGATGAGATGATCGATTGTACTACTATCGAGTCGATCTGAGAAACAACCCCTGGGACTGATGCTACCAAGATCGCCCATCCGTTCGTGGTATGTTGACCGGGAGACAGTGAACTCCGGCGGGCTAAGTCCCTAGAGTTTATAGTGAGAGCAATTCTGCCTCTCACACCACCGTTCCTACCTTAGCAAAATAGATGAGGATCCTTCCTCGATTTCAACATTCAAGTGGGATTGAAAGCTAGAGGTCATAGAGTAATGAACTTAGGCCTCTGACTTAACATCCACTTTGGCCTTACTGAGTCCGTAATGATTTATTCGAAAGTATGCCTAACACAGGGCGAAGCGCTGGGAGGGCTGGTATGATTAAACAAAACGAGACTTTAATCCATGGAATCAGTGAGAAAAAGTCTACTAGGTATACCGTGTACACCATTGCCAACTCAAATCAGAAGGGTTAGACTAACCCTAAATCGCCAACCCGCCTCGCCGGGACGCAGGGATCAGCCACTTATACATAGTGTTTTGGGGTGAACCTGAACCGTTCCCACTAGGCCTGGAGCCATGCAATTGCAAGTACAGTAAAAGTCCTTTAATCCGACGACCGATGATTCGAATCTCCCAATAGTCCGAATTTTTCAATTTGAGGCCAAATCCGAATTCACCCGATGGTCCGAATTTCAAGAAGTCCCAAAGTCCCCTTTTTGAGGCATTAGTCCACTCAAATGACACATAATGGAGCACACACATATCATATGTTCATGAATTCACTTTAAAAGTTTACCATTGTCATTGTAGCCTATTACCTACTTCAAAACATTCAGATGGTCAAAGGAAGCTACTGATATAAACGTAAACACCACATCGTCTGCTAGAGAGTTTGTTTTGCTCTTGAACGCATCCTTGGGACGCTCCGATGCGCTACTGGCTTGCACCGCATTTTCTGCAAGCGCATTCAGTCTTGAGCTTGAAAACGCACCTTTGGACGTTCCGATAGGCTACTATTTATAGTTCAGTGATCGGAGCGTCCCAAGGGTGCTTTCAAGACAACAAGACAAGGGTGCTTTCAATACAATATAATATAACAGAGCACGTCACAAAAGGATAATCACAAAAACCTCTCAGGGAAGTGCCGTTGTTAAGGCATTACTTCCCGAACCACATCTGATCTGATCTTCAAGACCAAGACAAACTCGCTAGTAGACGGAAGAAGAAGAAGACGATGATGCAGACATATGGTGTTTACGTTTATATCAGCAGATTCCTTTGACCATTAATCCGTTTTGAAGTAGGTAATAGGCTACAATGACAATGGTAAACTTTTAAAGTGATTTCATGAACATATGATATGTGTGTGTGCACCATTGTGTCATTTGGGTGGCCTAATGCCTCAATGTTTTCGTCATACACAGGTTCATATGTTGAACTCACTTTGTATTCGCCTTACCTCGCTGTATCACCGGCAGAGTTCCATATGCTGAGTATTGCAGGCAGAGTTGGCGGATAATACTTGATTCATTGTCCAGGGCGGGGTGAGCAGATTATATTCCAGTGCACTAATAAGCTTTGAGTGCTGACTCATTTCTTGTTGCCTGGCCAGGACTTGACTCCACTGTCAGCACTTCCATCCGCTATCGTTACTCACGGTCAACTGTCTTCCGACGCCATGACTCAGTTACTCATCGCCCTGCTCATGACGTCACAACATCGACGCTCCATATACGCACTAGTTTCCGTGCCCCACTTGAATTAATTTGTTTTTTATCTTTCTTTCCTTTTCCGATTACGTATCTTTTAGGCAATATATATTGTATTTATTCCACATTATTCTTATTGTACTTTCCCACTTATGTTGTGTGTTTTCTCACAACATAATTACTTAATACCCATTTATCTACTTATTCTTATTGTACTTTTTCCACTTATGTATATTGTCATAACATATTCACTTTAATACCCAAGTTTCTGATTACTAAGACTAACACATAGGGGTAAAGTCCGATAATCCGAACGAGGGCCGGTCCGCTGCCCTTCGGATTAACGGAAGTTTACTGTACCTATAATAGGTGGTGATGGGCTGGTCTATCAGAGTGAGAACTGAGCGATCTCTGCCATACCCATGGCTTACTCTGACTGTTCCTTTTACTTATATATTTTCTAGATCTCAAGTGACGGCGTCTCTTCCGTGGATTGACCTCCCAATCTACCAAGATTGGAAGCCAAAGCGTCACATTTTTCCTTTGCCCCTCAACTTTCTCTTCATAATTGCTGAGGGGCACAGGGCCCTGGATGGGGCTTTGGTTTCCCGGGCATTTCCGCACCCTCCTCAGCTCCCCGCCATGGAGTGGCTTCGGTCACCCAGGCTTTATTGTGGTCGGCAGGGAGGGTTCTGTGGGGGCGCTCGATTATGGCCTTGGCCTTGCTCGGGGACTTGGGGCTGTTCGGCCAGGCAGCTTGGGGAACAACAACAACAACAACAACCTATAATAGGAAAAAAAACCTCTAGATACCCAGCAAGCTGATGTCTATAGATAAGCTTGTAAAACGGTCCATACACCGGCAGTATAAAATAACACATCGTACTTGTAAGAGTTATGTCGTTAAATTACCGCTGAATGCATCCAAACTCTTTATCCGTAAGAACTCTTATCCTATTATAGAGTCGTGAACAAAAGAAGGTAAAAATTTTGTTGCATCTGTTTTCTTCATTTTAGGATGAGAGTCGTCTCGCCGGCCGAGGTTCAGCGTAAACAAACGAGCCATCCCGCCGGCCTAAGTGCTTAACAATTATGAGCCGTATGACTGGTTTAACCCTCCAGCCCCGGCTATTGTATTCTATAATTTCCCCGAAACCCAGGGGTTTTGGCCGAAAAACGTCTATGCCTAGGCTACCGTATCTTTATTATTTTGACTGCTTCCGCATTCCCGCGGATCCCCAAGCGTAGATGTGTTTCGTACCTGTAGAATGGCGTTGAGTAGAGCTCTCTAAGTCAACTGGTTCAGTTGTGATGACGATTTCCGTGGAGATAACTTTGTGGCGATATCAGCCACTTATCAATACTTTTCACTACTTAACAATAACATACAGGCACACACGAACAAGGACGCCTCTCCTTCTTGTGGTCGGAGATGCGCGGCGTCGGTCCAACTGGCTGTTGTTTACATGCGTCGGACGGACGGCTTTCAAAACAAGCTTACAGGCTTTCAAGCTGCCGGAGTCTCAGAGCCCTACCGGGTTCCGCGGGGGGTATTTGTTATGGGTGCCTCAGAGCCCTACCTTCTTACTGTACAGAAGAAGAAAATTACTCACACAAAGATGCACACATCAAAATCTACAGGATAGGCAAAAGGTCGAAATAGATAGAGAAATTGTGGAAATTGAACAAAGGCTAAGAATATCATATGAACTACAACATATGGAAGAGGAGAGGAAAGCTATTGCAGGTATAAAGGAAAATTCCAAATACCTGTACTTCTTTTCATACGCCAAACAAAAGGCTAAAACAACATCAAACATCGGCCCACTGAGCAAAGGGGACGGCTCTTTCACAGGGGACAAAAAGGAAATGAGCGAACTCTTAAGCAGGCAGTATGAAATGGCATTCAGTGAGCCTGATGAAACAAAAGTCATCAGAGACCAAAATATATTTGTCATGGAAACCTCCCCCACGGAAACCCCTCAGATGCTGGATATTGATTTCGGTCCAAAAGACATAGAAGAGGCCATTTCCAACATGCCATCCCACTCGGCACCAGGCCCGGACTCATGGAATTCGATCCTAATGAAAAAATGTAAGGAAAACCTCTCAAAACCCCTGGCTATAATGTGGAGAAGGAGTCTAGACACTGGTGACATACCAGATAGCTTGAAAAATGCAATAATTGCCCCACTGCATAAAGGAGGGAGTAAAGCACTAGTACCAAAAAACTACCGCCCGGTAGCTCTAACCTCTCACATCATTAAAGTTTTCGAGCGAGTCCTGCGAGTCCTGCGAAGCAAAATTTCAACATTCATGGAGACAAATGAACTACACAACACCGGTCAACACGGGTTCAGAGCGGGAAGATCATGTCTCTCACAACTTTTGGAACACTATGACAAAATTCTTAAAGCGCTAGAAGAAAAGAAAAACGTGGATGTCATTTACACCGATTTTGCTAAGGCATTTGATAAATGTGACCATGGTATAATAGCCCACAAACTGAAAGCAAAAGGTATAACTGGGAAAATCGGACGGTGGATATACAATTTCCTCGTAAACCGAAAACAATCGGTAGCAGTAAACCAAGTCACTTCTGAGCCTTCGGATGTCAAAAGCTCAGTGCCCCAAGGAACAGTGCTAGCGCCCCTTCTGTTCCTCATACTAATTTGTGACATAGATACCAACACCAGACACAGTACGGTGTTGTCTTTTGCTGATGACACAAAATTAAGCAAGATAGTAAACACACAAGAGGACACGGGCCGACTGCAGGAAGACATGAATGTAGTGTTCCAGTGGACCAGGGAAAACAACATGCAATTCAATGAGGAAAAATTCCAATTAATACGGTACGGAGATAATAATGGTGTTAAAGAAACTACAAATTACTTAACAGAATCTAACCACATAATAGAACGGAAAGACAGTGTGAAAGACCTTGGGGTATTAATGTCTGAAAATATGGGTTTCAAAGTACATAACCAGGTCAAAGTGGCGGCTGCGAAACGTCTAACGGGTTGGATTCTGCGTACTTTTAAAACATGCGGTGAATTGCCTATGATAACGCTCTTCAAATCTCTAGTGCTACCGCGGCTTGAATACTGTAGCGTATTAACATCACCATACAAAGCAGGTGAAATAAATGACGTAGAGAGTGTACAAAGAAATTTCACTTCGCATATAAGTTCGATAAAACATCTACATAATGATGTACAAATGTACCCGGGGGCTGGAGAGGCTGGATAGGGAGGATATATTAATTATGGATACAGGAATAACTAGAGGCCACAGCTACAAAGTAAAAAGACCTACCTGCAAGAACGATATCAGGAAGTTTAGCTTCCCCTATAGATGTATTGACAAATGGAATGGGCTGGAGGAGGAGGTGGTAGGGGCAAGGAACATCCATATTTTCAAGAAAAAATTGGATAAAAAGTAGACTGAGAGACGGGACAACACGAGCTTAGCTCAACTCCTGTAAACTACAATTAGGTAAATACAATTAGGTAAATACACTATGGGGAGCGTTTAAGAGCACTGAATCTGTACTCACTGGAACGTAGAAGAGAACGTTACCTAATAATATACACGTGGAAAATCGCAGAGGGTTTAGTACCAAACCTACATACTCCGATAGTCATGAAATTCAGTGATAGGAGAGGCTGGGAATGCGAAATCCCCCGGATGAATAACAGGGGTGCTATGGGCTCTCTGCGAGAGGGCTGGTTATCACACAGAGGCCCACGTCTCTTCAACAAACTCCCACGGCGAGTAAGAGACATGAGGGACATCTCGTTAGACAACTTCAAGAGAGCCCTAGATGTCGAACTGCAAAAAGTGCCAGACGAGCCCATCCTCGCAAGGGAGCGAGCTGTCGCTTCAAACAGTCTACTGCACCAAATCACCACCCATAACGAGGGGCGTCGCGCTCCTTGGTGCCGCTAGAAGAGCGGCGAACACATCTAAAGGTATCTAAAGGTAAAATAATTCACACATAGAGAAAAATTAAATAGATCCCCCCCAAAAGCTAACCTAAAGGCTTAACCCTTGGGATCCGGGAGGCCTCATATGAGGCAAAACGTATTTTGGTTAGGAGTCCAGGAGGCCTCATATGAGGTAAAAAGCGCGGCTAAAATCATCATAACTCGGCAACCACGCGTCGTAGTGATGTCATCTCAACGGCAGTCTACAGACAACAAGATGTACTACAATTTGCAAGAAACCTGACTGCTCTAGGTGGTCTCAATCAGTAGCTACTGAATTATGAATCTTGACTGTACGAAAATGGCCCCGGACACAGCGAACCGCATCATATGAGGGCCCCTGGATCCGGAGGGTTTAATCATGAGAAATTAACTTTCAAAATGAAAAAACACGAAAGAGGAGCGAAAGCAGAGCAAAAGGCTCAGAGAAAGCCCCCAAATGGGACCTCTCGGCAAACACGGACGCCAGAAGGTCCCACAACCACGTGTGACAACCGTAACCCGGCGCGTCTGCTAAAAGACAAAGACGGGGTCCCAAGACCCAAAGCTGAACTAAGGAACAGCTAGCGATGAATAAAGCCTCCTAACTAAAGGGAAAGCAAAAGAACTAACAAAGGCTCAGAGAAAGCCCCCAAACGGGACTTCCCGGCAGACACGGAACGCAGGAAGGTCCCCCAACCACGTGTGACAACCTCAACCCAGCGCGTCTGCTAAAAAGACAAAGACGGGTCCAAAGACCCACAGCTAGCGATGAATAAAAGATCCTCCTAAATAAAGGAAAAGCAAAAACTAAGGCGCATAGCAACAAGTAAAACCACGCGTGTCGTAACAAGAATGAACACAACAAGTTCATAAAGGAAGGAAGGGAGATGTTAGTAGAGCCATTGAAAATGTTATTTGAGGTATCGTTTAATACAGGACAAATCCCGATGGACTGGAGAGACGGCTATATTTAAGAAGGGAAAGAGAAATGACCCAGGGAATTATAGACCAGTCAGTTTGACAAGTGTTGTGTGTAAACTAATGGAAACGGTAATTAGAGAAGGAATAATGGATCATATGAAGTCAAACCAACTTTTCAGTGGGAGACAGTTCGGATTCTTGCCGGGGAGGTCGACGGTACTACAGCTAATTAAGGTGGTAGATGATTGGATGCAAATTCTAGAAGATGGTGATGTAATAGACGTGGTATATTGCGATTTTATGAAGGCCTTCGATAAGGTCCCACATAAAAGGTTAATAGAGAAAGTTAGAAGCTATAATATAGGGGAGAAATGTGTGAAATGGATAGAAGCCTTCCTGAAAGATCAGAGACAGAGGGTACTGGTGAATGGAATAGGCTCGGGGTGGAGGGAAATTACAAGTGGGGTACCTCAGGGATCTGTGTTGGGACCACTGCTGTTCGTTATATTTATCAACGACTTGCCTGAAGTTATAACTAATGGAAGTGAGGTATACCTGTATGCGGATGACACTAAGCTGTATAGAAGAGTGAGGAGTAAGGAAGATATGGGTTTGCTTCAAGGAGATGTGGAGGGCATGAAGGGATGGTCTGAGCATTGGTTAATGCCTTTTCATCCAAAAAAATGCAAGTACAGTACATGCGGATTGGGACCAGCAAGATAGACAAGGTAGGATACAGTATGTATGAAGCGATGGAGGAAGTGAATGCAGAAAAGGATATAGGAGTAGTGATAGACAATAAGTTAAATTTCTCAGAACATTTAGCGGAAAAGATAAACAAAGCCAATAGAATTGTAGGGCTGATAAGGAGGACATTTGTGTCACTTGACGAAGAAATCTTCAGGAATCTCTATACAGCGCTGGTTAGGCCGCACCTGGAATATGCGAACCAGGTGTGGGCTCCATATATGGTAAAGGATATGGAAGCAGTGGAGAAAGTGCAGAGGAGAGCTAGCAAGCTGGTACCAACGTTGAAGAACGCGGGCTATGAGCAGAGGTTGAGGACACTGGGGCTTCCGACACTGGCATATAGGAGAAAGAGAGGGGATATGATAGAGACTTTTAAGATAGTGTCAGGAAAGTACGATGAGGATGTGTGTGAAGGTATCTTCTTGATGCGGGAGGGAACAAGAACGAGAGGACACTCTTAAGAAAATTTACAAAGAAAGAAATAGGCTTGAGAAGGCAAAGAACTCATTTTGTGATAGAGTGGTAAATGAGTGGAACGCACTGCCCCAGTATGTAGTCGATTCCGAATCAATAAGGGAGTTTGAAAGTAATCTTGATAAAGCATGGGGAAGACAAGATTTGAAGTTTGATTATAAAACAAAATTACAGAATAGTAAAAATGTTGCGTCTGCTACCGCCGCCGCCAACACCGTGAACGACCGCAGCAGTGCAAGTACTGGTACTGAGCTGGATACACAGGCATAGTTTGCCTTTTTCCAGAGGATCTACTGTAAGAAACTGTAAGAAAAGTAAACGCCTGAAAGTACCCTAATTTTAACACTTCCTGCGGGCCAACAATACACAACCCGTGCTAGCTAATCTAAACCCTTGCTCACTATCCCCCAGATTTATACAAATGAGTAGGGACTCACTAGAGGAGAGCGAACGTCGAATGAACCCGGAGCTCGGGGGCACTAGTGTTGACGGTTGGCCCGCGAGGAGGAGAAGGAGGAATTGTTGCGCTTGGCGAGAGGCGGTAAGAAGCCACAACGCAAGAAAATCCACCGAATATGGGAAGCTTGTGAATAACAGTGTTAAAGTGGAAAATTTTATTTCTTTTTGTGTTCTCTTATTTTTTACGAAGTTTTTTCGTAGTGGTTACCCGATCTGTGACGACACCATAAGAGAAGTAGCGTTGCACTTATGAAGATGACTCCTATTCTTCCTCGCGGCGGTTGATTCAAACGACTGACGTGGATGTTGAATGGAGACTTATTATACTAATAGGCAACATCGTCAATGATGAAGGGGCCACTATTAAATATATATACAGTCCATCCTCCTATAACACGAGCTCCTACCATGCGATCCTCCTTCAACATGAGGGGGGGTCCCGAATTACCTAAACCTCTTATAACCCGAGCCAAAAACATATAACGCGAAATGGCCTTGCCGAGTGCTTCAAATCCGGCGCTTCCTCTTACTGCGCGACCCCCCCCCCCCACCTACAGCGCGACGGCAAGAGAGCTTCGGAGCTGGCCCAGCTGGGTTGACGGCAAGCTGAAACATCTCACTCAACGTACTGTTTCTTCATTCTAATTTAACCCTTAACCCTCTCACCACGGAAGGGCTCTTTAACGCCCATAAAAAAGCATATAACAGGTACCCGGAAGGGCTCTTGAACGCCCAGTGGTTGAAAGCCTGTGAGCTTCGTGTGCGAGGCGTCGGTCCGACGCATGTAAACAACAGCCGGCTGGACCGACGCCCCGCATCTCCGGCCACAAGAAGGAGAGCGTCGCTTGTTCGTGTGTGCCTGTATGTTGTTGTTAAGTATCGAAAAGTAGTGTAAAGTGGCTGTTTTGGCCATAAAGTTATCTCCAATGAAATCATCATCACAACTCAACCAGTTGACTTAGAGAGCTCTACTTAATGCCATTCTACAGGTAAATAACACAGCTACGCTTGGGGATGCGCGGGAATGCGGGAAGCAGTCAGATTAACAAATATACGGTAGCCTAGCCTAGACGTTTTTCGGCCAAAACACCCGGGTTTCGAGGAATATATATATAATACATAGCCGGGGCTGGAGGGTTAAAGAGCGGCGCTCGACTTAAGTCGTGCACCAATTTGCAGCAAGTTAGGAGCATTATGAAGGCTTTTAAAGGGTTAGAATCGAATACAAATGGCCGGGAGAGCAGCGGGCCAGACAGCCGACTCCCAGGGCTTACCGCCGCCCATTAACTCATGTTCCCTGTGTTCTCGAGAGGCCGGCAGTGTAGCCAGTAGTGAGCATAGCTGGGAAAAATATACCGATATATGATAAACTTCCATGTTCGTGGCACCACTGCAAGAGAACCACGAGTGCTACGTAGCTCGTTCTGGTCTCATTTTGAAGCTTTTAGTGCCTAGTTTTTTGCTAAATATTTTTTTTTTTTCATGCAGATGCTTGATTTATCATGCAGGAGGGCCTGAATATGCCCAAATGAGCCCAAAACACCCCGCTAGACTAGGGTTAATTCGGTATATTTGTTTATCCAAACATGATCTTATAATTTACTTGCCTATTATTAGGAAGTAGAGTAATAAGAGCCCACAGTAACGAATATCCAATTGTTGATAATAAATTAATGTCGGACAGTACGTTTGGTTAGATTTTGTCCACGAAACAACAACAAACCCCAGCTGTGACTATGCTTGGCGGTGAATGTTATTCCGATGAAATGGAAGTTGTATAGCCTAGCCTATATATTTATTAAGCTAAAAAAATACGGAAAAGTGGCAAAATTGGGGGGCCCAGTCCCATATAGAATTATCTCCATTTAAAGTGTTATTCCTACAACGCGAAATACCTACAACACGAGGCGCAGTGCCGCCCCTAAACTTGCGTTATAGGAGGATGGACTGTATATATATATACTGTATATATATATATACAGTAGGGTCTCACATAGAACGAGAAATTGGTCGATAAACGAGGCCGTTCTATGTGATCGCGGCATTTTGGTGGCCCAATATGGTCAATGTTCACTGTAAGCGTAAATTTCCGTCAGGAGCGTACGATATTTCGTACGATATTTCGGCGCTCTAAATGAGAACTCCTCGGATTTGCCCTACTTTGATGGCGAAATCGTTCTGTATGATCACATTCGTTCCTAACGAAAATTTTGGAACAATATTTTAGGTCGGTCGTTCTATAAGCGACTCGTTCTATGCGAACACGTTCTATGTGAGCCCCTACTGTATATCTATATATATATATATATATACCGGACCGGTATATATATACATACCGGTATATATATATACAGTATATATATATATATATATATATATATATATATATACAGTATATATATATATATATACAGTATATATATATATACTGTATACAGTAAAAGTCCTGTAATCCGAATAGCAGGGGACCGGGCCTCGTTCCGATTACCGGATTTTTCGGATTATTGGAATTTACCCCTATGAACCTGTTTATTAATGGCCTGACGAAAACCTGAACACAATACTGTATAGGCTATGCATATGAACAATATAACGCTATACATCCAATATGACACATAATGGTACTGGTACACTTTTAAAGTGATTTCATGAACATATGATATGTGTGTGTACCATAATGTGTTATTTGGGTGGGTTTTGAGTGGCCTAATGCCTCAAAAAGGGGACTTTGGGACTTTTTGAAACTCGGACTAAAGGGTGAATTCGGATTTGGCCTCATTTAAAAAAATTCGGACTATTGGGAGATTCCAATTATTGGTCGTCGGATTATCGGACTTATACTGTATTTATATATAAAAATATATATAAGGGTGCTTTAAAACAACACTGCCAGACCTCATCTGCTAATTAGTAAATACAATAACGAAGAAGATTATCTAAGGACAAAATGCAAAATAATATACCATTAATGATTTAAACCGCATAGAGTAAAATAATTAGTGACACCCAGGTCTATCTATCTATCTATTGCCTGACGCCGTGATCCCCGAAGGGGTGGCCACGAACGAACCGCCCCCATGCACCTCTGTCCCCAGTTAGTCGACGCCCCTCCCCCCAACCAGCACCACCTTCGTTCATGTACTTCCTCACTCCATCCTTCCACCTCATATTCGGTCTACCTCTCCCCCTCTGTCCCTCCACCTCGCTCTCATACACCCTCTTAGTCATTCTCTCGCTTTCCATACGTTCCATATGGCCGAACCATCTCAAGTTGTTCCTTTTCACACTTTCCAGCACATCTACCTCCACACCACACCTCCTTCTTACTTCCTCATTAGTCTGTCTATCCCTCCATGTAACTCCGCACGCACTCCTTAAGTAATTCATTTCCACTGCTCTCACTCTTGGTCTGAGTCTCTCAACCAACGTCCATGCTTCGCTTCCGTAAGTCAGTGTCGGGATTACCACACTGTCATGCAAGGACTTCTTCACTTCCATACTGACCACCCTATTTCTTGTTACTGCTTTTAGCGTTCCTACAACCCTCTTCCCCTGTTGTACCCTCTCCCGCACCTCTTCATCCATAGTCCCATCTTTACTCACCCAGGTATGAGCTATAATCCGAACACGGGCTAGTGTCCCCCCTCCCCCCCAAATAGCCTACCTCTTGCCTCCCATCCCAGTTCGAGTTTTTCTTCGAAGTTTTGGAGTCATAACGAATCTTCTCATGTGTTTTAATCATCTGCTCGGCCATGGTGCTATCTTCTTCTGTCATAGTGATTTTATTTACCTTATAATATCACATAAATATGGATTGTCGTTATTTAGGTGTGTCTCTGCCTTTGTTATTTTATACTCGTTAAGTCCAAGTGACGTAAATTGTTTGTTTTGGGTACCATTAGATGATTGCAAATATTCATTAGTGAACACCGTATACTTGTATGTCTACAGCTACGTAAAATCGTCAAACTTCAACCATAAAACTGATAGACATATTTCGTTAGTACTCTGTGATAATAGTAACGTAATGAGGTATTTGTATTGAAACAGTAAATTGCGCAGGAACAATTTTTTCCCATTCAAACAGTTTCACGAACGATTAAATTACCTACAGGAGTGTTCGGATACCTGACCCAGACTTGAGATTCATTATTTTACCTCTTGGTCATCGTTACAAATGGTGCATATCTTTTTACGCTACTTGGATTATAATACTTAGCAGTTTTCTTCTAATTGCAAAATATCATTACCAATTTTATGTTACTTTGATTTTGTAATTATTCATATGTGATTAGGTCATTAGATATCTCCTCTTTGCCTTTTTTACTTGGTAATCATTCATATTATGTATCATATGTTTTGTGCTGAGCTCAGAACCCTGTTTTGCTACATTTCTAAATAACCATTTATCTCTGTTACAATATTTTTGGTAAAAATAGAATAGAAATATGTGTATTATATATTTTTATCAATGTGGTCGTCATACTCTGGCAGTGTTGTTTTAAAACACCCTGTATATATATATATATATATATATATATATATACAGTATATATACTGGTATATATATATATATATATACAGTATACCTGTATACCGGTATATATATACATAGGGCCTATATATACAGTACTGTACAGTATATATATATTGTCACGGCCCTACGGTGTTGAACCCAAGAGATTAAAATTCAAACACCGGTAACACACAATCTGACTACGTATATAACTCCAAAATGATTGTTAACACAACAATGAAGAAAAGGATGATATCAAACACCACTAATTTTCGTAACACCACTAATTTTCGTATTAATTAAATTATAATTAACTAGGGTAAACGAACAGGTTGACAAGCACAATAATTCAGTTAATCAAAGCAATGATCTTTGACACAAAATACACCAGAATAAGCACCAGAGTAACTGTGAATAAGAATTGACTAAACACACCGAATAAAAGCTTTAAGTAAATGCACTCGTTAAAAGGAATAAACACACTAAGAGAACATCGAAGGCAAACGGTTAATCAGCACTTAGTACACTGAACATAAACTGTGAATCACAACTCGATCACAAATCAACACACGTCACCATACAATACCACCACGGTGTAAAACACACAAACACCACTCACAGATATTTAATTATCATTGATTGACAGGCTACCGTGTTTAGATAATTATCGCCAGATAACGCTCGGACAACATATCTACTCAAGACACAAATCAGTGTCCACTAAACAAACACACAAAACACACACAAAATATATAGAGCACCGCACACACTAGCGCTCGTTACACATACACAATATATAATTGCTGTCTCATCTCCCTTCTAGAACACCAAACATTACACTCACCTAAGTGTCTTAACTCACGAAACTAGGAAGTCGGCAAACACGAACATACACAGGCCCAGACTGGAGGGAGGGAGCTTCCTTATCTCCGTCCTCCGCCTGGCTCAGGGCGACACTGATTCCGTACTCTTGTTTCCTAACACACATTTCCTTCCTACCCTCTAACTTTCGGCAAGCAAATGGAGTCACACAAGTCTTTTAACAGAGTCACACAGGCTCCTTATAATATCTCTCATTCCGTGGGAAACATCTTTTCTCATGGCTCCAAGATGTCAATATGCCCATAAAATTTTCCCTTTCCCACGGTTCGTCCTGGTGGTCGAGAGGTACAGCATGATACCCTTGTTTGTGTTTGCATAGATTAGCGCTTGCCTCTCCTCCTCTCCTGCCACACATCACACCCTCCCCCTTAAAAAAGAAATTTGACAGCGGTAAATTTAGGCACTCACATACAGTACATCTTTTAAATGCGGGACAGGTGGTCAGCAATGACATTACATTTCCCTGGAATATGAATGATATTGAGGTGGTACTCATGCAAGAACAAACTCCACCTTGCAAGCATTTTGAACAAAGTTAATATTCTTGCTGTCACCAGACACAGGATGTTTTACTTTATGATCATCCCCTTGCAACAAGACTGCACCTGTCCCCAAATCACTACCATCACTCTCGGTGATAGCATTGACTTTCTTAACATCAATGCAAAACCTTGCTGACCCACCTGGTTTTTCTATGAGGGTGACGGTGAAGGACCATTCACTCTGGCATGGCTCTCTGAGGTCGCGTTGCAGCTCGTCGTTGACCTCCTGGCGCGTCACCTTGGCTCTCTCGGGGTTGACTCGGCACTGCCGCAGCTTGACAGGCTCAGCATCTGCCATGCCCACGTCACGTTCCATCACCATCGTCCGGCTTGGAGCATTCCGGGGGACACCCTCCAACATCTCACCATCCTCTGCAACACCATCAGCAGCCACAGGAGCACCTGTGCCTTCCTTCACTGCCATGTGTCCAGCCAAATTATCACTAAGCGCCAGACTTATGACCTCCTTCCGGCCCTCCTTGGAATTCACATACAGTCCATCCTCCTATAACACGACTATATGAGCGGCAGAGCCCCTCGCGCTGTAGGAATTCGCGCTGTAGGAATAACACTTTATATGGAGATAATTCTATATGGGTCTGAGCCCCACAATTTTGCTCCTTTTTTTTTCCGGATTTCTTGCTAAACAAACACCTATATTACCAACCAGATACCATCAAACCATTAACAAATATAAAAAACATCACTTACCTTAAAACTAATGAAGAAAAATGGGTCAATCCGACCCTCGCACTACTGTACTGTATATGAAATTTGCGCTATGCGATCGCGTATACATACGGCGGCAATACGGCGGTAAATAAAAGTGATCGATCGGTCCTAGGAAAGACCTAGAATATATTAGTTCCTAGAATATATCAAAATGTATGAATATGTAATAGAGAAATTAGTTAAAACAAAATTGAATATACAATATCATGGCTACAATTAACTGAATAAATTTACTATTTATCGGGACCCCCCCCTCGTGTTGTAGGACGATCGCGTTGTAGGAATTCGTGTAATAGGAGGATGGACTGTACAGTACCTCCAATCTTTCTCCTCTGTCACACAATCAGGAGGAACATTTTTGTGCATAGGCACCTCATTAATCACACCACACATCGAATCAAGGTCATTTTCTGCAGTCTCCTTCATTCTCTGCAACTCTGACAACTCAGTAATATGGTGATTAGTTAATGAGCTTACATCAGGTGTGCTCTCTTCACCTGAGACACCTCCACTCTCTTTCACACCTTCATCTAGTGAGAATAATTTATCTAGCCCCACCTCATTTGGGCCCTCTAGCACACTTTGTACCCTTGCAACAGCACTCTTTGCCAGCGAGAACAATTTCTCTAGTCCCAACTCATTAGGGCCATCTAGCACACCTTGCACCCTTGCAACATAATTTTTCGCCATTGCCACATTCATCCCATTATATTTGTGAGACATGGACTCGAACACAGTACAAACAGGAAATGCATCTGGCACCTTCAGCTCTCCTGTTGCAGCACAATCAGTAGACCTGGAAACAATTATGGGAGAAACATTCACCTTCCTCCCTTCTAAATCATTTTCTAACACAAGATCAATCCCAGGCACTGGCAATTCATTCATCAGTCCCACAGTCACCATTCCCGTCACGAGCCCACTTCTCAGCTCCAAGGTTATGAGTGGCACAGACAGACTGCCCCCCACACCATGAATGAGGATGCTTTTACCCTCATACACAAATTTCTCCAGAACCTTCGTTCTCATGAGCGTTTGGGCTGCACCTGTATCTCTCAAGATTTTCACAGGTTTAACCTCATAATTCTTACGAACAGATCCATACGACACAAAGGCAGCAAAGGTATCTTCCCTCTTTCTCTTCAACACAGACTTTCCCCAGGATGGACATCAGAGCTACAGACTTAACCCTCTGTTCTCGGAAGGGCTCTTTAACGCCCAGTGGTTGAAAGCCTGTGAGCTTGGTGTGCGAGGCGTCGGTCCGACGCATGTAAACAACAGCCGGCTGGACCGACGCCCCGCATCTCCGGCCACAAGAAGGAGAGCGTCGCTTGTTCGTGTGTGCCTGTATGTTGTTGTTAAGTATCGAAAAGTAGTGTAAAGTGGCTGTTGTTGCCATAAAGTTATCTCCAATGAAATCATCATCACAACTGAACCAGTTGACTTAGAGAGCTCTACTTAATGCCATTCTACAGGTAAATAACACAGCTACGCTTGGGGATGCGCAGGAATGCGGAAGCAGTCAGAATAACAAAGATACGGTAGCCTAGCCTAGACGTTTTTCGGCCAAAACACCTGGGTTTCGGGGAATATTTATGTAATGCGTAGCCGGGGCTGGAGGGTTAAAGTCTCTCATGTACTCAGCCTTACTGCTATCTGTCATAGGCCTATCCCCTATGCCCCTACGCCTCTGTTTAAGGAAACAATCACGTTCCACGTGACCAACTTTATCACAGTAGAAACACGTCACCTCTCTCCTTACTTCCCTCTTATTTCCGACAGTGGTAGGAGAAGCAGTGGGTTGCCATGGCTTTTCATTCCATTTTTGAGGTGGAATTTTCGGAGCCTGGTTGGTAACATTGTCATTGGTCGGTGACCTTGATGACTCATGATACCGGTGATTGTTTCCCCTACTGTTGCATGCTTTACTGTCTGAACCTATTTTAGTATTATGCGCGTCAAGACATATTCATCAGCGAGTGTGGCAGCCTTCTCGGGATTCATGGTACCTTTTTCTAGGGTATGTGAAGCTACTTCCCTATTGACTGTCCTACAGAAATCCTTCAAAAGAAAGAGCTCAAACGTTTTCTCATAGTTATCTTTGATCTCCCGAGAACGCAGCCACCTGTTTAGCTCCTTTTTCTTCTCATACATGAACTCCACATGCGTCAAATTATTTGTTTTATAGTGATTCCTAAACTGCAAACGGTAAGCTTCAGGCACTAATTCGTAGGCATGTAGAATGGTTTCCTTTACAGTCTCATAATCGTCACTCTGATCCACGGAAAGAGCAGTGTAGGCAGCGAAAGCCTTTCCCTTTAACCCACTTTGTAACAAAAGAGCCCATTTCTCCCTAGGCCAACCCATGTTGCTCGCGACTTTCTCAAAAGCCAAGAAGTACCCAGTAGGGTCTTATAAACGTTGGCACCATACGAACGTGCTTAGTGACATCAAACGCACCGCCACCTCCCTGCCCATTCCGTGTCCCGTTAGAGCACTCAAGTTTTCTCTCCAATTTAAGTTTCGCCTGTTCTGTGTGTTGTTTTCCTGTTCTATTTGAAGTCTCGCCTGTTCTGTTTGTTGTTTTTCCTGTTCTATTTGAAGTCTCGCCTGTTTGGTTTGTTGTTTGGCTAACTCCAGTTGCATGCTGAGCAACTCTACCTGGTCGTTTGTGTTTTGTACCGTTTGTGATTGTGGTGTGTCTGTCACAATCTGTATCCCAGTGGCATCTAACCCATCCCTGGTGGTGGAAACTAACCCTAGTTTCCTAACACCCACGACAGTAACTCCGCCTTAGTATCAGGGACTAAGCTATCAATCTCCAACTTGTCTGCCACTAGTTTAAGCTCCTGCTTAGCAAGGCTAGAGATATTCTCGTAAATGGGATCTGAGTTGAGAAACCTTTCTACGTCCTCATCGCTCATAAGAAACATCTTGGCCTGTTTTAATTGATCCGATTAAAGCAAAACAAAAATTTAATTCATGTACCAGAAACGAGAGATGAGTATCAATGCAGTACACCAACAAATCGTCTGAGTTGTGATTCCAGTGAAAAGCAAAAACAAATGTTTTAAAAGTTCTAAAGTTCGAGTCCCGGTGAACAGTCGCAAACAAAAAGACAAGTCCCTAATGCGGGTACAAGCTCGTATAATCCGGGCTCAAGGTCGCCAAATTCTTGTCACGGCCCTACGGTGTTGAACCCAAGAGATTAAAATTCAAACACCGGCAACACACAATCTGACTACGTATATAACTCCAAAATGTTTGTTAACACAACAATGAAGAAAAGGATGATATCAAACACCACTAATTTTCGTATTAATTGAATTATAATTAACTAGGGTAAACGAACAGGTTGACAAGCACAATAATTCAGTTAATCAAAGCAATGATCTTTGACACAAAATACACCAGAATAAGCACCAGAGTAACTGTGAATAAGAATTGACTAAACACACCGAATAAAAGCTTTAAGTAAATGCACTCGTTAAAAGGAATAAACACACTAAGAGAACATCGAAGGCAAACGGTTAATCAGCACTTAGTACACTGAACATAAACTGTGAATCACAACTCGATCACAAATCAACACACGTCACCATACAATACCACCACGGTGTAAAACACACAAACACCACTCACGGATATTTAATTAACATTGATTGACAGGCTACCGTGTTTAGATAATTATCGCCAGATAACGCTCGGACGACGTATCTACTCAAGACACGAATCAGTGTCCACTAAACAATCACACAAAACACACACAAAATATATAGAGCACCGCACACACTAGCGCTCGTTACACATACACAATATATAATTGCTGTCTCATCTCCCTTCTAAGAACACCAAACATTACACTCACCTAAGTGTCTTAACTCACGAAACTAGGAAGTCAGCAAACACGAACATACACAGGCCCAGACTGGAGGGAGGGAGCTTCCTTATCTCCGTCCTCCGCCTGGCTCAGGGCAACACTGATTCCGTACTCTTGTTTCCTAACACACATCTCCTTCCTACCCTCTAACTTTCGGCAAGCAAATGGAGTCACACGGGCTCCTTATAATATCTCTCATTCCGTGGGAAACATCTTTTCTCACGGCTCCAAGATGTCAATTTATTAGTGGCCCCTTCATCATGAGCGCACGCGACCTCACTCATGGCTTCAGTCATTATGAATTGGGTTCTCACTACGAAAAAACTTCGTAAAAAATAAAAAACAAAAAGAAAATAAGAATAACTATCCAATAAGCTTTCCATCATATCGTGGATGTACTTGTGTGGATCTTTGACCAGACGCTGATTCAGGCGTCATTCTTCCTTCTCTGCTCTGCGGTCAGCCGGCCCGGACGTGTCTCTCCACGCTCCGCTGGTTCCGCATTTGCTGCGTCCCTAGTGAGTTTTTTTCTCATTTGTTTACTCCGGGATGTATCGAGTAAGGTTAGGATATGCGTAGCAGGAGTGTCCTGGGCTGGTTGCCCGCAGTGCAGTGTATTTTGGGCCGTGTGTTTGGGGCATCTATTTCGGATGTACCCTCGTGGTCCGGTTGTGGACAGGTGAACTTTTTCACAGTTAGCTAGCTTTGTGATGCAGGCGGCTTTCATTACGCGTTATTGCTTCCTTTTATCTTTCTGATGAGGTAGCGTATTTTTGCTGACGTTCCCAGCGTATTTTTCTTCACTTAGTGAAGTTTTTTCTGGGTCCCGAGTCAGTTCTTCCCTTTGCCGGAAGTATTTGCTACAGTGGTGTGTTGGCGGTGGTTCCTGTTGTGATATAATTCAGTGCTTTTTGTTTATATTACGACATGTTAATGTTATCCGTCTGCCTAGGCCTAGCCAGCCTCTCGTAGCTTTACCACATATACAAGTGTTATTGATTTATTTTCTAAATATGTACTACTGTGTGATGTGTGTCCTGGTTTAGTTGTGTATTGGCTAATTCCACGGACTATTTATGTGTCCTGGGTTAGTTGTGTATTGGCTAATTCCACGGAC
This sequence comes from Paralithodes platypus, assembly GCA_032716605.1. Classification (NCBI taxonomy): domain Eukaryota; kingdom Metazoa; phylum Arthropoda; class Malacostraca; order Decapoda; family Lithodidae; genus Paralithodes; species Paralithodes platypus. The sequence continues at coordinate 38,929,087 of CM064493.1, read as the reverse complement.
TATGTTGGGCCCGGCGTTAGTTGTGTTTTGGCTACGCCTCGGTCCGGTGGTGCGTTCAGATGGTATCTGGACGGGGTGGGTTTTTTCCGGCGGGTTTTTCTCGGTTTCACCTTGATAACCCCGGCTGGTTGCCGAGTTTTGGCCACGCGTGGTTTAAAAACAGGCTTGTTTCCCCGGCGAGTGGGTGTCTGTGGCTCCCCAGGACTGCGTCTCTGGGGTGCCTGTTTCAGGCTCCTGATTCCCGGCGGGTTGGCTGTACCCATCTAACAGTGTTCATACGGACACGTGTTGTTTGTAGTTTTTTCGGTTTTGCAAAGCCAATATAAAACTATGCTGTTGTTGTATTTCCTCCCCGGCGATCTTTTACAAAGATGTGGGGTTAGGAACAATTGGGGTTAACTTTTAAACTTTAAATCACCCGGCGGGTGCAACCTGGAAGGGTGGGATGCCCGAATTTGCAAAATTCAGTTTAGTTGACCAGACAATTGAGGGATGCATTGTGTATCGCCTCCTTCAACATACGGCGCTTTAGGGCACAATTGGGGTTAACGTTTTTTAAACTAATATTCACACCCGGCGGGTGCTCCTTGGAGGGATGGGAATAACGAATTTACAATTCAGTTAGTTAACCAGACAATTGAGGGATACGTTTTGTATCGCCGCCTTCGACATACGGCGATCTAAAAAGATACTTCGGGAGAAGTTAGATCTCGTATATTGGTCAGGCTTCCCAGTTTTTGATCTACGAGATAATTCGGGGGCCGGCGTCTTTTTTATTTATTTTTTTTCCAACATTGAATCTTGAAACAAACACCACCGGAAAGACTTAATCAGTTATAAACGCCATGCTGGTCTTTATATATTATGTCAGAGGGTATTCATAAATCTTTTGGACAAATTAAGATATTCTGAAATCTTTTACTTAGGAAACCCCACCGCGTAGCGAGCTGTAGTCGTTGAGTATTACGTCTCGTTACCCGGCGGGTTGTTTAACACTTGTGTGCGAACATGTTTGGGTTAACCTTATGAGCATTAATTCCTGGAAATTTTTATTTTTTCCAGAGCTGGGTCCCGGCGGGTCTATGCAGAACCTGGAGTAATTATCCCACCAGTCTCTGTCATGGCTACCTTTGCCCCGGTTTTTGCTTTATGCATTACGCCCTCCTGTTCAGGTATCCCTATTTTTGCGCACACCCTTTGTATAAAATGTGTTAAAATGTCTCGTTTGGTGTGGGTTACCTTTCCGGCGTTTTTTCTCGTTGCTCCGAGAACACCGTTTTTTTTTTACCGAGTTTTAGTCAGGATGGCTCAAAATAGGTAAGTTACCCCGACGAGTTTGGTCGCTTGAGGGCTCATAAGAAACTGCATTTTCTGTGGTCGAGCCTGGGATCAGGCTTCCTGTGTTATTCATTGCTTTATGCATTACGCCCTCCTGTAATGTATAGTTTAGTGTGGGTTACCTTTCCGGCGTTTTTCTCGTTGCTCCGAGAACACCGTTTTTGTTTACCGAGTTTTAGTCAGGATGGCTAAAATAGGTAAGTTACCCCGACGAGTTTGGTCGCTTGAGGGCTCATCAGAAACTACGTTTTCTATGGTCGAGCCTGGGATCAGGCTTCCTGGTTTATTCCCGTCGAGGGGGGCTCCACACAGTTTTCTAGGTGATCAGGCTGGCACCTGTTGGACTTGGTTTTCTCTGCTTTTCAAAGCCATTGAAACAATGCTGTCTGTTTGTTTGGTCTTTACCTCCCGGCGACCTTTTTACAAAGAGGTCTGGGGCAGGTATAATTGGTTTGACATTGCATATAAAACCCGGCGGTTGTACCTTCGGGTGGTTATATTAACGGATTTGCGATTCGAGATAATTTGCCAAACAATTGATTGATACAATAGGGTATCACGGCCTTCAAGACGGCGATCTACGAGGGCTTCTGGGAGAAGCCGGATTAGAGATTAAGATAGGCTTAGACTTTTTATGGGATAAAAAGATGCCTGAATCTTACTAGTGTTTCAAGTGTAAAGGGATACTTGAAAGACTTCATCTTTAATAAAGATATGCTTCATCTTTATGAGGATTAAGAAGTTATTCTTAATTCTTTTGGACAGATTAAAGATATGCTGAAATCTTTGATAAGCCATTGAAACAATGCCGTTTGTTTGTTTAGTCTTTCCCTCCCGGCGACCTTTTTACAAAGAGGTCTGGGGCAGGTACAATTGGTTTGACATTGCATATAAAACCCGGCGGTTGTACCTTTGGGTGGTTATATTAAAACTGATTTGCAATTCGCGATAATTTGCCAAACAATTGATTGATACAATAGGGTATCACGGCCTTCAAGACGGCGATCTATGAGGGCTTCTGGGTGACGCCAGATTAGAGATTAAGATAGGCTTAGACTTTTTATGGGATAAAAAGATGCCGGAATCTTACTAGTGTTTCAAGTGTAAAGGGATACTTGAAAGACTTCATCTTTAACCCTCCAGCCCCGGGGGCTATAGCTTGCGACTGTGCTGTGGTACCGGGTGTTTTGACGATCTTTGGGCTATGTTAACTACTCTGTAAGTCAATGAATATGGCATGTAATGTTGTGAATAAAAAAGAATAATGTTCCACAAACCTTCCTCTGTCGAATGGCGTTGAGTAGAGATCTCTAGCCCCTCTGGTTGCATAATGGTGAGCGCGGGAAGACGAGTGCTTTTCGGCGGCAAATTCTTCCCGCGTTCGGACGCGTCGCCCCGGCCATGGCTACGACGCACCTAGCCGCTCGTCGCGCCAAAGTATTTATCTCCCTTAGACGATTTTAGTGTTTGATATTGAGAATGTGATGTTTATTTGATATTTTCTAGTTATTTTGAGGCCAATTATATAAAATATGTTTATTAGGGTATCACTGTCACTGATATTGCTAATTTTCACTCGATACCGTACATTTTATTAGTAATTGAGGTAGGTTATTGTTGTATTAGGCACGGATTATTCGTTATCACAGGTGTTTATTATACTTTGGCCATCAAATATTAGGTCTTGTGTCACTTTCACTTTGACAAATATGCTTTAGAGAGTGTCACTGTCACTGATAATGCTCATTTTCACTCGATACCGTACATTTTATTAGTAATTGAGGTAGGTTATTGTTGTATTAGGCACTGATTATTCGTTATCACAGGTGTTTATTATACTTTGGCCATCAAATATTAGGTCTTGTGTCACTTTCACTTTGACAAATATGCTTTAGAGAGTGTCACTGTCACTGATAATGCTCATTTTCACTCGATACCGTACATTTTATTAGTAATTGAGGTAGGTTATTGTTGTATTAGGCACTGATTATTCGTTATCACAGGTGTTTATTATACTTTGGCCATCAAATATTAGGTCTTGTGTCACTTTCACTTTGACAAATATGCTTTAGAGAGTGTCACTGTCACTGATAATGCTCATTTTCACTCGATACCGTACATTTTATTAGTAATTGAGGTAGGTTATTGTTGTATTAGGCACTGATTATTCGTTATCACAGGTGTTTATTATACTTTGGCCATCAAATATTAGGTCTTGTGTCACTTTCACTTAGTTATATGATTTGTAAACGTTTTATATACAATTTATTGTCTTTTTTCACTGATTTATATATTTCTATAGGTTCTAATCATATGAATGTCACTTGGTATATACATATGTGTCACTTTCACATATTATTATGGTGTAATTGTATTTGTATCAATTTTCTCATAATACATGACTTTTGTATTACAATAAATTGGTTTTCTTCCACTTTTTGCCTATATGTAATTATAGTGTACATATTGTCATTTTATTTGGCAATTTCAGTATGATTATTAGAACTCCAGCTTGGAGTGGTAATCAAAGAAGCACTCTAAAGCACAGACTGCCACCTTGCACTCCACACACTCCATGGTTGACTTTTTACCTGGCCTCGGCCTCACCCTGCTGTTGTAGCAGACATGGCACCGCTTCTGCTGCGTTCTTCCTGATTCATTCTGAGGCAGGGAACCAAGCCTGTGCCTAATCAAGTATTGAGCACACTGCAAGCGGTCAATAACGGCGGGCTCAGGATGTGCCACTGCCCTCTGTGGCGTAGCATACTTCTCCAGGAGCTCCGTCAACACCTGCTTTTGGAACCTCCGCAGGCTATTGAACTTCATGGGTGTGTTCACATTCCGAAGCTTGTATATATTGTAGGCATTCAGAACTGACATGTCCACCATATGCAGAAAGAACTTTTTGTACCATCTGCACGAGGTACGCAGGCAGTCAATGAAGCCTATCTGCATGTCGGACTTGTCCACCAGCCTCATGTTGATGTTGTAGTCCAGGACAGCATCGGGCTTGGTCACCCTGGCCTGGGTGCGGCGATCCACCTTGCCAGTCTCCACCATTTCCCCCTTGTGGATGGTGGTCAGGAGGTTGACCTTCCGCTGGTCGTGCCAGTGGATAGCCAGAATGGGCCCCGACTTCTTCTTGAACACATCACCTTTTTTGGTCTTTGGAGGGAAAGGTGGCATGCCCTTCCTTTTCCCTTGTACTGTGCCTACAGTCCCCGTCTTGCGCTCATGCAGGTACTGTGAGAGAGTGGGGGACGTGTAATAATTGTCCGTGTAGAGGACGTGATTCTTATGAAAGTAGCGGTCCATCATGGCTTGCACCACTGCTCCGCCAAAGCCAATGAGGGGTTCCACAAGCAAGTCCCCTTCCTTCCCACTGTAGACCAGAAAGTCCAGGAAGTCCAGGACATAGCCAGTTTGGCAGTCGCACAGCACAAAGAATTTTATGCCAAAGCGATGTCTTTTTGAGGGGATGTACTGCCGGAAGCTGAGTTTTCCCCGGAACAGCACAAGAGACTCGTCAATGACGACCTTGCGGAAGGGCTTGAAGTAGGAGGTAAAGCGTTCTCGCATCATCTCGTACAACGTCCTAATCTTCCACAGCTTGTCACCGAGGTGGACGTCGGTGTTGGTGAGAAGATGGAGCGCTGCGAGGATATCAAGGTACCGGTCGCGAGACATATATTTCCCGAAGGCAGGGGTGGATATCAGATCATTGGTGATCCAATAGTCAGGCAACCTGTGCTTCTTGACATGAGGCATTAGCATGGTGAGTGCCAGGAACACCATGAACTCTTTATGAGTCACTGGGGTCCACTGCCTCATGTGGCCCTTGGTCACCTTGCCCAAAAAGTGGACCTGGAATTGGTGCTGCTTATTTGTCTCTTTGACAACATAGCCTACCACCTCCTCATCAAAGAAGGCCTCAAATAGTTCGTGTGGTGGAGCATTGGGGCCTGCAGGAAAATTGGGGGTAATGCCTGAACCCTCCAGTACCTCATCAAAAGCTGGCACATCAGGGTTGTATCCATCCCCGTCAACTACGTCTTGCCACTGAAAAACGTAGAATGGGTCTTGTCTACGCTGACGAGGAGCTCCAGCTGGTGGCCCAGCACGCCCACGGCCAACTCGGGAGGCGCGCGCCCTAGGGCGGCGAGGGCGTCGGCCAGGGCGGCGGGGAGCACGACGGGCAGCACGACGCCGGGCCAAGCGGATGGGTCGAGGGTCGTCGATGTCCATATAGTCATCGTCAGAGTGGTCATCTTGCCCTGACGGTGGACCTATGTAATCATGGCCAGAGTCTTCAGAGAGGTGCCCTTCATCATCAGTGGCCCCCACATAATCTGGCGGGGAACCAGTGATGCGTGGGCGGCGTGCGGGTGGGCGAGGTGGGGAAGGAGTGGCAGGTGAGGCTGTGTCCCCCCGAGGTCCTGGGCTCCTTGGCCTGCGACGAGTGACAGAAAGCAATGTTTCACTGTCACTAGGCCCAGGTATTGGTGATGCGAGCTCAAAGACTTCTTCAGGAAGACATGTTGAAGGCGGGAGAGGTGGGGAGGACCGTGGGGAAAGTTGCGGGGACGTATGGATGGGGCCGGCAGGGGTGGACGCCGCGGGACCCTCGAACAAAACTCTTACTTTTCTTAATTTTTTTGGTATATTTCCTGCCTTTCCCCTTTTCGGCAGCAGTATGTCTCCTGTCGGGGGACCTAGGAGGCAAATAAGTCGAAAGTGGGGGGTCCTCAACCCTTGGCAATGGTGGGGGTGGTGGGGAAGAATGTGGGGCATCCGGGTCATCTTGGGTGGCGTGGGTAGATAAGGGAGACAATGGCGGACGAGAAGGGTCACCACGCTGACCCTCACTCACAGCCTCATCCTCACCAAGTATTTTTGCTTGTTCCCTAGCTGCCGCGGCCGCCTTCTCAAGTATTTTCTGCTTATACAAGTGTAGCTTGAAAGGCGATTTACCTGGGGAAGGGCTTGGAGTCGTGTCACTTATGCGAAATTTGGTGAGTGACCTTGAACTCTCCCACTCACTCACTCTCTCAAGTTCACTGTCTTTAGGTAAACCAGCTTCCTCAACAACTGGTACATCACCTTCATCACTCTCATCACTGTCATGTTCTCTCGCAAATCCCAGGAATTGCTCTTCTTTCTCACTCTCATGGCCATAATCACTCGACTTATAATTACTGGAGTCGTCACTGACTATATCATCAACAATATACTTGGCATCAGCACGCTCATATAGTCTCAATGTCGTCTCAATACCTCCGGGAGATAACACATTTAGGCGATGGCGTCGGGGTAAGGCGCGACGAACTAGCAAGGGCGTCATAGGAAGCACGGTATCGGACACAGCGGAATCACTATTTGGCGTACTGTCCATGATGGCGTCGGGGTAGATACTGTTGCTGTGGCGTAGTTTACGCCTGGTGGCGCTACCTACCCTCCCACGACACCAAAAATATACGCGCGGCATTCGAAAGCACTCACGCAAGCAATGGGCGTTCAAGAGCCCTTCCGGGTTGCGCGGGCCGAGTTTGTTATGGGCGTTCAAGAGCCCTTCCGGGGTGGAGGGGTTAATAACGATATGCTTCATCTTTATGAGGATTCAGAAGATATGCTTAAATCTTCTGGACAGGTAAAGATATGCTGAAATCTTTAATATGATACTAAAGGACAACGAAAAGTAGTGGTGGAGTGCTACGGTTCGTTGACTGGCGGTTTTGAGGCACATATTTTGTACCGTTTTTTGGGTGTAACCCTATGAGCATTAATCCCCGGAAAATTCTCTTTCCAGGGCGGATTACCGGTGTTGCACCAGGTGACCAGGTAGTTCCCGGGGGCGGGGTAGTTTTCCCCCAGTCTCTGTCGTGTCGGCACTTGAACCTCTCATTGCTGTATGTTCAACGCCGTTAAGCTCAGGTAGCCCTATCTTATTTTTATTTGTTAATGAAATAATTTAATAGCTGAATCATAAACATATATATTTTCTATGATTATATTATGATAATATTGTGTTTATTTATAGTAATTTATTTTAATACAATTAAATATAAATTAAATTAATTAGTATACTTTATGATTTTGCTCACCAGCTCTGCTTTCAATGTGTTAATGAGCTATGGGAGCTTTTAATTATCATAAACCTTTACGGGACTCGGACGAGGGCTCCCATTCAGGGAGTATACCGAGCTCGCAAGCGAGGGACAGCCACAGCCAAGGTGTATGGCGATCCCCACAGTCGTCCCCCCCCCGCCGGACGATACCGCCGGCGGGCGGACCTGACGCTCTGATGACGGACGAGAACAGGTTGAGTTCCATTTATCTCTTTTCCGCCGCCAGACGAGTCTCTAATGTGCCACGTAGTCAACAAACTACAGGATTAGCGAGGCGTAGTCTCGCTAATCGCGCCCCTGTGGCCGGCGCAGTGTGGTAGCAGCATTTGCACACGTGGTGCCCGCACCCAGTGTCCCTCCTGGTCGGGTTGTTCCACTTAGAACACAATTGGCAACCTAGAAACCTCGCGGACTTGTTCATTTTGGACATTCAGGAGGCCAAGTGGCTAGCACCTTATGGTAGCGACGTGACCAAGATATTCACGAATCAATATACCCAGTCTACAAAGCGACAGTTTCAATCGCATTGGAAAGCTTTTACGTCTCGGATTCTTAGAACAAAACAAACTGTGCCCTCGGTGGCGTTGGTTGTTTATTCTTTAATTTATCTGTTCATGCAGAAACATTTATCTGAAAGTGATTTATGTGGGCAGGTTTTAAACTCCGCCCACCTCCCCGTCAGCTCAGACCTACATGGTCTCTGGACAAAACATCGTCGTTATTCTCGTTCCCGTATGTACCAAAGACTGCAGATTTTACAAAAGGGCAGTATTCCTTATGGCTTTGGCTACCGGGAACAGAGTATCTGAGCTGGCGCCGATGAGCAACGCACCTAATTGCCTCAGGTTTGATAGGCTTCATGAGTGTATTCACATTGCACCTTCCCCAGGATTCATAGCCGAGATTGAGCACAGTGAACACGTGTTTTCAGAGTTCACGGTGCCAGCGTTAAACAGGGGAAAGGTGCACCATCTTTTTTGCCCAGTGCAAGCTCTAACCAAATATTTAAGAGTGGCACCTCTATATCACCAGGGTGCTTTATGGGTCGCAAGTCCGGGTGAACGATTGATGGAGCGTACACTGGCTTCTCTCTTGGTCGAGGACTTTTAAGAGAAGAATCCCGGCGTTGTGGGTAAGACCCACGATTTACGCAAGGGGACAGCCTCTTTACGTTTCCTTAATAATCTTTCGGTGGAAGTTATTACGTCCACACAGTTGTGGGCCTCTAATCAGGAGTTTTTGCCTCGATACCTTTCAGTAGCTCTGGACAAACCTTCCTTGCCATGTATAGCTTTACGGCAGAGGGTCTAGGTGGCCCTTTTAGTCACGTTTTGTTTAATTTCAAGAAAAAGGTGGGGAAGGGTGCAGTCAGTGTGACATAGGACACCCTAGACCCCTCCGGAGTATGTGTTCGGAACATACGAGCTGTGATACTGGTTGTAGGCATTGTATTATAAAATTTCTCTGTAGTATTCATTGCAGGAAATTGTGCTAAAGGCCAATAGTAGTGTTACGACAATTCTTGTTGTAAGTAGCTTTGGCTGTGAAGCAATAGATTTTTGAGAAATCTCGGTAGTGGCAACTACGACTTTTACTTTTGCAGTAATTACTTCTGCATAAGTACACGAGTTCAGTACTTCTACGAATGTACAAGAATTCATTTATGTTTGGTTATATTTTTAGGAATATATCCACTAGTTAATGGGGTTTATATGTGCACATGTCAACTTATAAGTTTTTAGTTTTCACCACTTACTTTAAGTGGGGTGCCTTCTTAACTAGCAGATCTGTGCACAGAGTCTCAGAGTTAACCCTTTTTCAAGCAGGCTTCTTTGAAGCACGCTCCTGCTTGTACCCCTTTTTGAAGATTTAGGTTGTATAAAGTTTATGCACCCGAATATCTCTTTTTTTACAAAAGTAAGAATACTATGTGGTTGTTTGATTATCTGCTTTTCTAGAGTTATGATATGATTACGAATGTCCCCCTCCAGTCTTAGAAATCAGGCATGTTCGTCAATGATGGAGGGGCCACTAATAATTATAGGTTTGACTCCTGTAAGGAGATAAAGAAAACCTAATATTTAGTAGTGGCCCCGTAATCATTGACGACTGGGGCCCTCCCGACCATCCCCTTCCCATTCGTTGATGTATTAAGGATTTTGGTTTACTTGATATGTCAGTGAAGGAAGAATGACGCCTGAATCAGCGTCTGGTCAAAGATCCACACAAGTACATCCACGATATTATGGAAAGCTTATTGAATAGTTATTCTTATTTTCTTTTTCTTTTTATTTTTTTACGAAGTTTTTTCGTAGTGAGAACCCAATTCATAATGACTGAAGCCATGAGTGAGGTCGCGTGCACTCATGATGAAGGCTCCTCAAATTTTAAATGCTCTGCGCGGTAGATTCAAACTACGGCGGATGAGTGTTTGAAGAGGGTGCCTTATGTAATAGGCATGTTCGTCAATGATTACGGGGCCACTACTAAATATTAGGTTTTCTTTATCTCCTTACAGGAGTCAAACCTATAATATGCCCATAAAATTTTCCGTTTCCCACGGTTGGTCCTGGTGGTCGAGAGGTACAGCAAGATACCCTTGTTTGTGTTTGCGTAGTAACTTTCGGCAAGCAAATGGAGTTACACGGGCTCCTTATAATATCTCTCATTCCGTGGGAAACATCTTTTCTCACGGCAAGATGTCAATATGCCCATAAAATTTTCCCTTTCCCACGGTTGGTCCTGGTGGTCGAGAGGTACAGCAAGATACCCTTGTTTGTGTAGATTAGCGCTGCTTGACTCTCCTCCTCTCCTGCCACACATCACAATATATATATTCTCTCTCTCTCTCTCTCTCTCTCTCTCTCTCTCTCTCTCTCTCTCTCTCTCTCTCTCTCTCTCTCTCTCTCTCTCTCTCTCTCTCTCTCTCTCTCTCTCTCTCTTTGTTAAAAATTAAAGTGTTGGCATTCCTGCATTTCTCAGATAGGTAGATAGATAGATAGACATATATTATAGGTTTGACTCCTGTAAGGAGATTAAGAAAACCTAATATTTAGTAGTGGCCCCGTAATCATTGACGAACATGCCCATTACATAAGGCATCCTCTTCAAACACTAATCCGCCGTAGTTTTGAATCTACCGCGCAGAGCATTTAAAATCTGAGGAGCCTTCATCATGAGCGCACGCGACCTCACTCATGGCTTCAGTCATTATGAATTGGGTTCTCACTACGAAAAAACTTCGTAAAAAATAAAAACAAAAAGAAAATAAGAATAACTATCCAATAAGCTTTCCATCATATCGTGGATGTACTTGTGTGGATCTTTGACCAGACGCTGATTCAGGCGTCATTCTTCCTTCACTGACATATCAAGTAAACCAAAATCCTTAATACATCAACGAATGGGAAGGGGACGGTCGGGAGGGCCCCAGTCGTCAATGATTACGGGGCCACTACTAAATATTAGGTTTTCTTTATCTCCTTACAGGAGTCAAACCTATAATTTATTAGTGGCCCCTCCATCATTGACGAACATGCCTGATTTCTAAGACTGGAGGGGGACATTCGTAATCATATCATAACTCTAGCAAAGCAAATAATCAAACAACCACATAGTATTCTTACTTTGAAAAATATATTTAATTATGGCGCAGACCATATAAATACAAAAAAGGGGGTTCAAGCAGGTGCGTGCTTCAAAGAAGCCTGCTTGACAAAAAAGGGGGTAACTCTGGAGATTCTGTGAACAGATCTGTAGTTACCAAGGCACCCCACTCAACGAGTGGTGACAAAAAATAACAAGTTATAAGTTTACATGTGCACATAATAAACCCCATAATATTCGTGAAAAATAATTTTCAAAAAATCTCCACTGTTTAATACTAAATTGCTTTCACAGCTAAAACTACTATAACAACTCCATTGTTTTGTACTAACATTGTACTAGCACAATTTCTCGCAGAGAAATTTTCATATCACATTAACCCTACTTGTATCACAGCTCTTATACTCCGTCGGGGTCTAGGGTGTCCTATGTTACACTGACTGCACCCCCCCCCCCCCCCTCCCTTTTCCTTGAAATTAAACAAAAGTGACAGTAGGGCCACCTAGACCCTCTGCCTTAAAGCTATACATGGTAAGGAAGGTTTGTCCAGAGCAACTGACAAGTATCTAGTCAAAAATGTATGATTGGACGCCCACAACTGTGTGGACGCAATGTCTTCTACTGAAAAATTCTTCAGGAAACGTAAAGAGGCCGCCCATTTGCGTAAATCGTGGGCCCTACCCACAACGCCGGGATTACTCTCTTTAATGACTTCGACCAGAAGAGAAGCTAATCTCCATTTCAGTAAGCGTTTACCCGTACTCGCTACCCATAAAGCACCTTGGGGGTTGAGAGGAGCCACTCTCAAATATTTGGTTAGAGCCTGCACTGGACATAGATTATGGTGCACCTTTCCCCTTTTTAACGCCGGCACCGTGAACTCAGAAAACACGTGTGCACTGTGCTCATTCTTGGCTACAAATCCCGGGGAAGGTGCAATGTGAATACATTCATTAAGTCTACCAAACCTAAGGCAATTAGGTGTGTTGCTCATCGCCACCAGCTCAGACACTCTGTTCCCGGTGGCCAAAGCCAAAAGGAATACAGCCTTTTTTAAGAGTAATGCAAAATCTGCAGTATTTTGGTACAGACGAGAGTGAAGTAAAGACAATGCCTTGTCCAGAGACCAAGTAGGCATGAGCTGACGGGGAGGTGGGCGGAGTTTAAAACATGCCCTCATAAAACCTGTTTCCTCCGCTACCGGTATGGAGAGACCTGTAAGGTCAAAAATGGGCACTCTAATCGCAGTTAAGTGATTTTTTAACGTTACCACAGATAAACGTTTCTGCTCAAACAGATAATTTAAATAATTGAAAACTAAAGCTACCGACGGCACAGTCTGTTCTGTTCTTATGATCCAAGACGTAAAGGTTTGCCAATGTGATTGATACTGTCGTTTCGTAGACTGAGTATATTGATTTAATAATTTATTGGTCACCTCTCTACCGTATGGTGCTAGCCACTTGGCCTCCTGAATGCCCATAATGCAAAAGTCAGCGAGGTCGCTAGGTTGCCAATCGTGTCTAGGTGGAAATACCCGACCGGGAGCGACACCGGGTGCGGGCACCACGTCTTTAATTGCTGGTACCACAACTGCGCCGGCCACAGGGGCGCGACTAGCGAGACTAAGCCTCGATAATCTCGTAGTTCGTTCACTATGTGGCACATTAGTGACGCGTCTGGCGGCGGAAACAGATAGATGGAGCTCCATCTGTTCCAGTCTGTCACCAGGGCGTCTGGCCCCCCTGCCGGCGTCTTCGTCCGGCGGGTGAGGTATAGAGGGAGCTTGTGAGTCTCCTCGGACGCAAACAGATCCACTTGTGGATGGTAGAGTTCTGCAATCATTTGGTTGAAAATGGGTTGCTTGAGCTCCCATTCTACTGTCGTGCTCTGTCTCCAGGACAGAGCGTCTGCCCAGACGTTTGCTACGCCTGGGAGATAAGATGCGTGAAGATAAATGTCTAGTCTGTTGGCTAGAGTAAAAATCTCTTCCGACACGTTTAGCAACTTCCTTGACCTCGTTGACCCTTGTTTCTGAATACAGTGAACTGCATTCAGATTGTCCATTCTGAAGGCCACCGACTTGCCCCTTAACGCAGGGCCGTGAGCCTGAAGGAAATACAAGGGGAGTAGTAATTCTTTGACATTGATGTGGGAGATTTCTAAGTGGGACCAAAGCCCCTGACCCTGGTGCCCCTGATTTGACTGAAATCCCCAACCTATTGTGCCTGACGCATCCGTGTCTACCCATACTGTTGGCGGAGGAGAGGTCCATGACATTATTGAGTGCAACGTTTCCCTCTTCGCCCAGACCGCTAGTAAGGTGTGGATTAATTTTGGGATGGGCCATAACTTTCCCGCCGGTAAGAGTGGGAAATATTTGTTGCCTTCCAATATTAAACGTTTTACTTTCAATCGGCCCAATATTACAGTTAGTTGAATCCAGTTGAGAGAGCCGATCAGAGACTCCCAGACCCTCCGCGTCGTAGTCAGACTGTGAAGAAACATGAACAGTTTCCTGCGAAACCTGTTGCGATTGTCCACACTCTGACTCAGAGTGAGAGCAGCTGTGTCCCAGACCAGCCCTATCCACTGAATTACTCTTGAGGGAACAAGGTTTGATTTTACCAGATTTACCTTGAACCCTAGAGTTTTGACATGATTTAAAATGATGTTGACATGTTTGATGCATAATTGCTCTGTCTCTGCCACCACCAGCCAGTCGTCTAGGTACCACAACACTCTGATTCCTTGCTTTAATAACGGCATCAGGGCTTGCCGGACTAACTTCGTGAATAATCGAGGTGCCAGGTTCAAACCGATTGGCATCCTTTGAAAAAAAAAAATTTGGTGCCTGATCCGTAAGGCCAGAAACCTTTGAAACCTTTTGTTTACCGATACGTGCCAATAAGCGTCTGTCAGGTCTAGGGGAACACATCCAACCTCCCGGCGGAAGTGTTAGCCTGATTTGGTGTACTGTTAACATACGGAATGACTCGTTGTGAATGTGAAGGTTCAGATAAGACAGGTCTACGACTGGTCTCATCTGAACACTGTCCCTTTTGGGAACCAAAAATAGCTTGGACGTGAATACAGGGTAATTTGGGGGGACCGGGATGATGACATTCTGGGCAATAATTTCCTGGACCAGTGACTCCACCTCTAATGAAACAAAATTCGCCGTTGTCGGCTGACGTAAGCGAGGTCGCCGGATCCACTGCCAAGTGATGCCTTTGCGTGCCACCATCCGTGCCCAAGTTTTTAACGGCCACGCTTGGTGACACGTTTGGAACGACCCAGTTAGCAGACAAGGGTTCGCCGGCTGTACTACCCTCGGATCCGCCGGCCTTAAGACTGGCACCGGGAGTGAGTGAGACTTTAGTTTTTTTATGGTGGTGGAGTTGGTGGTGGTGGACGCTTCGCCGGCTGGCTGGCGTTGGCTGAAGACGGGCCCTGACCTGGCTTATTATAGCCGCGTCCTCTTTGACCTGAAAACCTACTCTGTCTATGCCTGTACTGACCTTGAGGGGAGGAGGAGGACTTACGTGGAAGAAAGGGCTTAGATCCCCACGGCTGAGCCTTAGCGACTGGCCTGGGTTTGGGGAAGTTAAAGGCAGGTTTCTTAGAAGGGGTGGGACTGTGTTTAAAGGCCTGGGCCATATTGAACACCGTTCTCCACACGTCAGGGGTCATTAAAGAGGGAGTGAGCACTGGTGACATGACCACCTGATTCGCAATGCTATCAGGCAGTTTTCGGACTAAGGACATTCTGAGGTCCTGTCTCGCTCGTACCGCCTCAAGCAAGGCGGTGCGGATTTCACCCAAAGATTGGATTGACGACTGAAGAAGCAGTCGCCGGGACAATTCAACCGATCGTCTGGCGTTCGCGTCTGCGATTGCCTGAGTGGACCGGAGCAAAGACTTTGCTATTTGTTGAGACACTATGTATTGAGAGAACAGGCGAAAAGCTTTTCCCCTTAGCCTAACTTCTCGTTCTAGGTGAGTTGAGGTAGGGGTAGTGAAAGGTTCTTTTAGCTCACAGAGATTAATTTTAGGGGCAGCTAAGAAAGCAAACAATGCTGAAGGGACTCCGCCGGCAGAACACACTGGCATGGAGAACCAAGAATGAGTATCTTGAGGGATCTGGTGGGAAGTTTTGGAAGTAAATGTGGTCGCAAAGTTTTGAGCCTCTGCCTCCCATTCCACCCAAGGCCCTGGACCCAACTGCCCCACCTTCAAGACTGGATTAGCTGCTGTGTCTGTGACGGTTAGCAAATCGAGTTCTGGAGTGAGAGCTGACAGAGTCTTAATGTCATTAAATCCGTCATGCTTAGACCAGTCTGAAAAAAGTTTTGAAGCTGAGGCAGGGGGTAAAGCCGGCTTAGCAGCATAAACAAAATAATCTTGGTGATAATAACTAGGTATAGCCTTGATGTTGACATCTAGTACCTTGCCTAAAGTATCCAAGGCCCTTAATTTCCTAGATTTATTGCCCTGGATGACCCACTCATGCGGTACTGGGAGTTCCCCTGACAAGGTAGGTTGGGCAATCTCTGGTTTAGTGGGGGTCAAAAGGACCCATGACTCGTCTGGTCCGTAAAGCAAGGGCATAGCCACCTTTCTGAGAGGCGCTCTGTCTAGGGGTGGTGGATTGACATCCGTTATCACCCTTACATTGGAAGTGGTCAATGCCGCCGTAGCAGGCCTAGTAACCACTGATGGTGACAGAGGGGGAGGGTGAGGGATCTGAGTTAAAGCAATAGAAGTCATCAGAGGCCGTACCGTAGAGCTTGTCGTGGGAGCTCCCAAGTCCACTGTGGGAGTTTCCTGCTGTTGGCTAAAAATTTAGATAAAGCATTACTGAGTAGCCCATTAATTTCCTGTGCAGTGACAAATTGACTTGATGATGTACTAACTAGGGAATCATTAAGATCTTGTGTGGCATCTAAGCCTGAACCTGACTCTTGCCCCTCCATATCTGAGATAATTGAAACCTCGTCTTTATGATCCTGTTCCTCCTGAGAAGAGCCCGCCGAAGCTGGGGTATCACCTTGTTGCCAAGATAAGTCAGGGATAGAGGATGGGATCGCCGCGTCCCGGTGGACGTCAGCCACTGTGTGAATAGTTTGAGCTGGAAGTGGGTGGTCAGGTCCTGGCTGAGAATAACGCCAAACACCTAGGCTTTGGCCTACACTCCCTAGGGAGTCCGCAACACTCTCACCCCCTGAGCCCCCTGAATTCTCTAATTCCAGGGTTAAAATGTTAATTGGTAAATCATCTTTGGGTACAGGCACTATACTGGACCCTTGAGCCCGAACACCAACTCTGTCTGGGGTAGAGGTACGATGAGAAGCACTAGAAACTGGTGAATGTCGTGAGGCCTTTTTATCATGGGAATCCCTCTTAGAAGATTTATGGCTGCGGTGTGACCGTGAACTACTCTTCGATTTATAGGATTTATCGCCGTGACCACTGGTGGAACTTTCCGTCTTACTCTTCTTACTCGATGGTGAAGAGGCAAGACTAGATGGCTGGTGTCTGAGAGGTGACCTAGACCGAGATCTCTCCCGGGACGAGGAGGCTGCCGCCGGGGGTGTAGGCTCCCGTCGACGTTTTGCAGTAGCAGTAGGGGCAGACACAGAAACTTGACCAGTCTCTGCCGGCTTACGACTAGTTACTCGAGAGGGACGTTTAGGGGGAGGGTGCTCAACAAGAAGCCTATCCCAAAGAGGGACGTTGTCACATTGAAGTGACTTATGAGCTACAATCGTAGTATATGCTGCCATCTGTTGCCTAACCTCTCGTAAGGCGACCGCTGCGGTCTTATCATTATCGCAGAGGACTTTGACACTTAATTGGGAGCAAAATGAACATTTTCGCGTCACCCACAGACCCCTTGAACGGTCTAGACATTTAACACACTTGATGCACAGAGTGTGCGCAAAAATAGGGATACCGGCACAGGTAGGGGTAATGCATAAAGCAAAAACTGGGGCAAAGGTAGCCATGACAGAGACTGGTGGGAAACTACTGCAGGGTCTGTATTGGTCCGCCGGGGCCCAGCTCTGGAAAAAAAGAAAATTTCCAGGAGTTAATGCTCATAAGGTTAACCCAAAATGATCGCATACACACACACACACCACTGTGTCACTAACCCGCCGGGTAACGACCCTTAATGTCACCACGATCACAGCTCGCTACGCGGCGGGGTCTTATAAAGATTTCGCCTATCGAAACATGTCCTAAGAAAGTTAAGAATACCCTCTGACAAAATATAAAGGACCAGTATGGCGTTTATAACCTAGTCTTTCTGGTGGTGACTGTCTCAAGATTCAATTTTGGAAAAACAACCCCCCATAAAGACGCCGGCCCAGAATTATTTCGCAGAATAACACAGGGCAGGCTGATACGAGATCTGATTTCTAACGAATTGTCACAAAGGATCGCCGTAAGTTTGAAGGCGGCGATACATAACGTATCTCTCAATTAACTGGTTAACTATATGGAATTGTAAATTCCTTATTTCCTCCTCCCAGGAGCACCCGCCGGGTGTGAGAAATTTGTAAAAAGATGTTAAACCTAATTGAGCCTTCGATCGCTGTCCGGCTGAAGGCGGAGATACCTAATGTACCACTTAAAATGGATCGGTTAACGAAATTGAATGATCAAGACGTTCATCCCACCCTACCAAGGTGCACCCGCCGGGTGAGATGTAAACAACGTTAACCCCATAAGTTCCTGTCCCCACTTCTTTGCAAAAGATCGCCGGGGAGGAAAGCCCTCAATTAACAGCTAGGTTTTGCTATGTGGTTTGTAAAACCGGGTAGAAAAACTTCATAACATCTGTCCGCATGAACAAAGTTAGATGGGTACAGCCAGACCGCCGGGGATCATAGGGAGCCTGAAACAGGCACCAACACAGAGACGCAGTTCTGGAGAGCCACAGACACCTCCTCGCCGGGGACACAAGCCTGTGTTTGAAACCATGCGTGGCCCAACACGGCTCTCGGCCGGGTTTTTCATGGTGAAACCGAGAAAAACCCGCCGGAAAGTAACCCACCCCGTTCAGAAACCAACTGAACGCACAATGGACCTGGGAATAAGCCAAGCACGACTAGCCCAGGGCCCACACAATACTCCGTGGATTTAGCCAATACACAACTAATCCAGGAAACAAACATAGTCCGTGGAATTAGCCAATACACAACTAAACCAGGATACACATGACACAGTAGGACATATTTATAAAATAAACAATAACACTTGTACATGTGGCAAAGCTACGAGCGGCTGGCTAGGCCTAAGCAGACGGCATACGAAAAGTTGAAATATAAACACAAACACTGGAAATATCACAACAGGAACCACTGCCAACACACCACTGTAGTAAAGACTTCCGACTAAGGGAAGACTGACTCGGGACCCAGAAAAAACTTCACTAAGTGAAGAAAAATACGCTGGGAACGTCAGAAGCACAGCTTACCTCATCAGAACGATAAGAGGCAGCATAAAATAACGCGTAATGAAAGCCGCCTGCATCACAAGCTAACTAAACTGTGAAAAGATCACATGTCCACAACAGGACCACGAGGGTACATCCGAAATAGATGCCCCAAACACACGACCCAAAATACACTGCACTGCGGGCAACCAGCCCAGGACTCCTGCTACACATATCCTAACCTTACTCGATACATCCCGGAGTAAACAAATGAGAAAAAACTCACTAGGGACGCAGCAAATGCGGAACCAGCGGAGCGTGGGGAGACATGTCCGGGCAGGTTGAGCGCAGAGCAGAGAAGGAAGAATGACGCCTGAATCAGCGTCTGGTCAAAGATCCACACCAAGTACATCCACGATATGATGGAAAGCTTATTGGATAGTTATTCTTATTTTCTTTTTGTTTTTATTTTTTACGAAGTTTTTTCGTAGTGAGAACCCAATTCATAATGACTGAAGCCATGAGTGAGGTCGCGTGCGCTCATGATGAAGGCTCCTCAGATTTTAAATGCTCTGCGCAGTAGATTCAAAACTACGGCGGATTAGTGTTTGAATAGGATGCCTTATGTAATAGGCATGTTCGTCAATGATGGAGGGGCCACTAATAAATATATATATATATATATATATATAGATGGAGAGAGAGAAAGAGAGAGAAGAATATATATATACCGTATATATGAGGTCCTTCCTAATTTGAACAAAATCACTTCGGTGTCTTCACTTTATCTAATGATTAATTAATAGAAGTACATTGAAAGAGGGAAGAAGAGAGAATGAGAATGAATATGGGAGGTGAAAGAGGTCATATACGCTTATCAACCAAACTGTCCAATATCAGCTGCGCCTGCTAATGTGTTTACAGAAGCCCGTGCGAAGGATATATGGGTCGCCAAGAATGGAGGACTGCGGGTCGCTCATATAATGGTTTGAGTAGGCCTATAGAAAGAAAGCACTGCAGGAGAGTGAAAAACGTATCTGAGATCGTGCATTGGAGCATACTCTCGTCTGAAAGATCGTCAATGTCGACAATTATTATATAAAATCAGCATTTCAGTTCTGAATTTCACTCCACCATTCCTTCCTTCCTTCACACCACCACTCTGGCACTCCATCCTTCCCTCACACCACCATTCCATCCTTCCTTCACACCACCACTCCTTCCTTCCTTCACACCACCACTCCTTCCTTCCTCACAATCTTCCTTCCTTCACACCACCACTCCTTCCTTCACACCACTACTTCCTTCCTTCACACCACTACTCCTTCCTTCCTTCACACCACTACTTCCTTCCTTCACACCACCACTCCTTCCTTCCTTCACACCACCACTCCTTCCTTCCTTCACACCACTCCTTCCTTCCTTCACACCACCATTCCTTCCTTCCTTCACACCACCATTCCTTCCTTCCTTCACACCACCATTCCTTCCTTCCTTCACACCAATTCTAGGACCAATTCTCTTTCTAATTTACATCAACGACATAGATGAGGGTCTCACCTGTACAATCTCAAAATTTGCTGACGATACAAAAATTGCAAATAGCGTACTCTCAAAAGAACAAGTTGACGATATGCAACACAATCTATATAAGTTGTCATGTTGGGCCCAAATTTGGCAAATGAGTTTCAATGCGGTTAAATGTAAAGTACTACATATCGCATACCAAAATGAGAAAGCAAACTATTTGATGAATGGCACTCAGCTTAAGAATGTAAACAGAGAAACCGATCTGGGAGTAACAATATCGAGTAACCTAAAACTGAGTCAACAATGTTCAGAAGTTGTTAAGAAGGCAAACAAAATAATTGGCTTTATAGGCAGGTCATTTGAGCATAAATCCAAGGACGTTATCCTAACCCTTTACAATTCCTTAGTCCGCCCTCTTCTGGAATACTGCGTTCAATCCTGGTGCCCTTATTACCAAAAAGATATAGACAAGCTAGAACGAGTTCAACGTAGAGTTACCAAAATGATACCTAGCCTAAAGAACAAACCATACGAGGAGCGTCTTAGAGAATTAAATCTACAGTATTTCCTTTAACCTAGCGCAGATTTAGAGGCGACTTAATTCAAGTGTTCAAAATCATCAAAGGCATCGACAATATGAACTGTAGTAAGTACTTCACTATCGACCAATCTAATTACACGCGGGGAAACGGGTGCAAAATTATTGGTAAATCTTTTAACTCACACGAAGCTAAAAATGTCTTCTAATCGAGTTGTCAACTTATGGAATGGGCTTCCCCGAGATGTTATAGACTGCAGCACCGTTGATTCATTTAAACTTTGCCTAGACAAATATCTCGCATCAAACCCGCGACTGACTGCGTTTGTAAATGAATAACTTTGTTTTATCCTCCCCTCAGCTACTAACCCATCTGTCCCCTACTAACTTCCTAATCCTGCCACGGACATTAGTTCCAGGGCAGTAGTTCCCTTTCCAATGTTCCCTTACCCACTCTAAACCACTGTTTAGACTTGATCCTCAGTGTTTTGGAGGACAAGCATCCTAGAAGGGTCACTAGATCTGTTGTTGCTTGCCTTTATACATCACCACTCCTTCCTCCTCACACCACCCCCTCCTTCCTTCACACCACCATTCCTCCTTCCTACCATCCCCCTTCCTTCACACCACCTCCCTTCCTACTTCTTCCTTCACACCACCCCTTCCTTCCTTCACCACCACACTCCTTCCTTCCTTCCACACAAACTACCCTTCCTTCCTTCCACACCACCTTCCTTCACCACCACTCATCCTTCACACCACCACATCTCCTTCACACCACCACTCTTCCTTCCTTCACACCACCACTCCTCTTCCCACCACTCCCTCCTTCTTCACACACCACTCCTTCCTCACACCACCACTTCTTCCTTCACACCACACCCCTTCCTTCACACCACCACTCCTCCTTCACACACCACTCCCTCCTTCCACAGCACCACTCACTTTTCACACCACATCCTTCCTTCACACCACCATCCCTCCCTTCCTTCACACCACCACGCCTTCCTTCCTACCACTACTACTTCCTTCCTTCACACCACCATTCCTTCCTTCTTTAACTCCACCACTCCTTCCTTCCTTCACACCACCACTCCTTCCTTTCAAACCACCACTCCTTCCTTCACACCACCACTCCTTCCTTCATTCACACCACCATTCCTTGCTTCCTTCACACCACCACTCCTTCCTTCCTTCACACCCCTTCCTTCCTTCACACCACCACTCCTTCCTTCCTGCACCACCACTCCTCTTCAAACCACCTCCCTTCCTTCAAACCACTCCTCCCTTCACACCACCACTCCTTCCTTCCTTCACAGCACCACTCCTTCCTTCACTCCACCCCTCTTTCCTTCCTTCACACCACCCCTTCCTTCCATCACACCACCACTCCTTCCTTCCTTCACACCACCACTCCTTCCCTCACACCTCCACTCCTTGCTTCCTTCACTCCACCACTCCTGTAAACCCCCACTCCTTCCTTCACACCACCACTCCTTCCTTCGTTCACAACACCACTCCTCTCCTTCCCCCACTCCTTTCCTTCACACCTCTCCTTCCTTCACACCACCACCCCCTTCCTTCACACCACTCCTTCCTTCCTTCACACACCACCCCTCCTTCCTTCACCCACCACTCCCTCCTTCCTTCACACCACCACTCCCTCCTTCCTTCATACCACTCCTTCCTTCACTCCCACTCCTTCCTTCCTTCACTCAACCACTCCTTCCTTCACACCACCACTCCTTCCTTCCTTCACACCACCACTCCTTCCTTCCTTCACACCACTACTTCCTTCCTTCACACCACTACTCCTTCACACAACCACTCCTCTCTTCACACCACTCCTTTCTTCCTTCACACAACCACTCCTTCCTTCCTTCACACCACCACTCCTTCCTTCCTTCACACCACCACCCCTTCCTTCCTTCACACCACCCCCCCCTCCTTCCCTCACACCCCCCCTTCCTTCGTTCACAACACCACTCCTTCCCTCCTTCACACCACCTCTCCTTCCTTCCTTCACACCACCACCCCTTCCTTCCTTCACATCACCAGTGCCCCTTCCTTCCTTCACACCACCACTCCTTTCTTCCTTCACACCACCACTCCTTCCTTCCTTCACACCATCACCCCTTCCTTCCCACACCACCCCTTCCTTCAACCACCACCTTCTTCCACCCACCACTCCTTCCTTCCTTCACATCACCACCCCTTCCTTTATTCACACCACCACCCCTTACTTCCTTCACACC
The DNA here is from genome assembly GCA_032716605.1 of Paralithodes platypus. NCBI lineage: Eukaryota > Metazoa > Arthropoda > Malacostraca > Decapoda > Lithodidae > Paralithodes > Paralithodes platypus. Next base: position 38,906,254 of record CM064493.1, on the reverse strand, counting down.
ACCACTCCTTTCTTCAAACCACCACTCCTTCCTTCAAACCACCACTCCTTCCTTCACCCTCCACTCCTTCCTTCCTTCACCCTCCACTCCTTCCTTCACTTTCCACTCCTTCCTTCACACCACCCCTTCCTTCCATCACACCACCACTCCTTCCTTCCTTTACACCACCACTCCTTCCTTCCTTCACACCACCACTCCTTCCCTCACACCACCACTCCTTCCTTCCTTCACTCCACCACTCCTGCAAACCCCCACTCCTTCCTTCACACCACCACACCTTCCTTCCTTCACACCACCACTCCTTCCTTCCTTCATACCACCCCTCCTTCCCTCCTTCACACCACCACTCCTTCCTTCCTTCACACCGCCACCCCTTCCTTCCTTCACACCACCACTCCCTCCTTCCTTCACACCACCACTCCCTCCTTCCTTCACACCACCACTCCCTCCTTCCTTCACATCACCACTCCCTCCTTCCTTCACACCACCACTTCTTCCTTCCTTCACACCACCACCCCTTCCTTCCTTCACACCACCACTCCTTCCTTCCTTCACACCACCACTCCCTCCTTCCTTCACACCACCACTCCCTCCTTCCTTCACACCACCACTCCCTCCTTCCTTCACACCACCACTCCCTCCTTCCTTCACACCACCACTCCTTCCTTCTTACCACCACTTTCCCTCCTTCACACCACCATTCCTTCCTTCTTTAACTCCACCACTCCTTCCTTCCTTCACACCACCACTCCTTGCTTCCTTCACACCACCACTCCTTCCTTCCTTCACATCACCACCCCTTCCTTTCTTCACACCACCACCCCTTCCTTCCTTCACACCACCACTCCTTTCTTCAAACCACCACTCCTTCCTTCAAACCACCACTCCTCCCTTCACACCACCACTCCTTCCTTCCTTCACAGCACCACTCCTTCCTTCACTCCACCCCTCCTTCCTTCCTTCACACCACCCCTTCCTTCCATCACACCACCACTCCTTCCTTCCTTCACACCACCACTCCTTCCCTCACACCACCACTCCTTGCTTCCTTCACTCCACCACTCCTGCAAACCCCCACTCCTTCCTTCACACCACCACTCCTTCCTTCGTTCACAACACCACTCCTTCCTTCCTTCATACCACCCCTCCTTCACACCACCACTCCTTCCTTCCTTCACACCACCACCCCTTCCTTCCTTCACACCACCACTCCTTCCTTCCTTCACACCACCACTCCCTCCTTCCTTCACACCACCACTCCCTCCTTCCTTCACACCACCACTCCCTCCTTCCTTCACACCACCACTCCTTCCTTCCTTCACACCACCACCACTCCCTCCTTCCTTCACACCACCACTCCTTCCTTCTTACCACCACTTTCACACACCACCATTCCTTTAACTCCACCACTTTCCCTCCTTCACACCACCACTCCTTCCTTCACACCACCACTCCTTCCTTCCTTCACACCACCACTCCTTCCTTCCTTCACACCACCATTCCTTCCTTCCTTCACACCACCACTCCTTCCTTCCCTCACACTACCACTCCTTCCTTCCCTCTCACTACCACTCCTTCTTTCCTTCACACCACCACTCCTTCCTTCACATCTCCACTCCTTCCTTCACACCACCACTCCCTCCTTCACACCACCACTCCTTCCTTCACACCACCACTCCTTCCTTCCTTCACACCACTACTCCTTCCTTCCTTCACACCACCACTTCTTCCTTCCCTCACACCACCATTCCTTCCTTCACACCACCAAAGCTTCCTTCACACCACCACCCCTTCCTTCACACCACCACCCCTTCCTTCACACCAACACTCCTTCCCTCACACCTACCACTCCTTCCTTCCATCACACCACCACTCCTTCCTTCCTTCACACCACCAATCCATCCTTCCTTCACACCACCATTTCATCCTTCCTTCATACCACCACTCCTTCCATCCTTCACACCACCACTACATCGTTCCTTCACACCACCACTCCTACCTTCCTTCTCACCACCACTCCCTCCTTCCTCCACACCACCACTTCCTCCTTCCTCCACACCACCACTCCCTCCTTCCTTCACACCACCACTCCCTCCTTCACACCACCACTCCCTCCTTCCTTCACACCACCACTCCCTCCTTCCTTCACACCACCACTCACTCCTTCCTACCACCACTCCTTCCTTCCTTCACACCACCACTCCCTCCTTTCTTCACACCACCACTCTTTCCTTCACACCACCACTCCTTCCTTCCTTCACACCACCACTTCTTCCTTCCTTCACACCACCACTCCTTCCTTCACACCACCACTCCTTCCTTCACACCACCACTCCTTCCTTCCTTCACACTACCACTCCTTCCTTTCAAACCACCACTCCTTCTTTCACACCACCACTCCTTCCTTTCAAACTACCACTCCTTCTTTCACACCACCACTCCTTCCTTCACACCACCACTCCTTCCTTCACACCACCACTCCTTCCTTCACACCACCACTCCTTCCTTCCTTCACACCCCACCATCCTTCTTTCACCACCACTCCTTCCTTCACACCACCACTCCTTCCTTCCTTCACACCATCACCCCTTCCTTCCTTCACACCACCACCTCTTGCTTCCTTCACACCACCACTCCTTCCTTCAAACCACCACTCCTCCCTTCACACCACCACTCCTTCCTTCACACCACCACTCCTTCCTTCCTTCCTTCACACCACCACTCCTTCCTTCCTTCACACCACCAATCCATCCTTCTTTCACACCACCACTCCTTCCTTCACACCACCACTCCTTCCTTCCTTCACACCATCACCCCTTCCTTCCTTCACACCACCACCCCTTCCTTCCTTCACACCACCAATCCTTCCTTCAAACCACCACTCCTCCCTTCACACCACCACTCCTTCCTTCACACCACCACTCCTTCACACCACCCCTCCTTCCTTCCTTCACACCACCCCTTCCTTCCCTCACACCACCACTCCTTCCTTCCTTCACACCTACCTACCTAAGATCACCTAAGGGTTCACACCACCACTCCTTCCCTCACACCACTACTCCTACCTTCCTTCACACCACCATTCCTTCCTTCACACTACCACTCCTTCCTTCCTTCACACCACCATTCCTTCATTCCTTCATACCACCCCTCCTTCACACCACCCCTTCCTTCCTTCACACCACCCTTTCCTTCCTTCACACCACCACTCCTTCCCTCCTTCACACCACCACTTCTTCATTCACACCACCACCCCTTCCTTCCTTCACACCACCACCCCTTCCTTCCTTCACACCACCACTCCTTCCTTCCTTCACACCACCACTCCTTCCTTCACACCACCACTCCTTCCTTCACACCACCACTCCTTCCTTCACACTACTACTCCTTCCTTCACACCACTACTCCTTTTTTCACACCACCACTCCTTCCTTTCAAACCACCACTCCTTCTTTCACACCATCACTCCTTCCTTCACACCACCACTCCTTCCTTCACACCACCACTCCTTCCTTCCTTCACACCACCAATCCATCACTCCATCGTTCTTTCCTTCGCACCACCCCTCCTTCCTTCCTTCACACCACTTCTTCCTTCCTCGCATCAAATCCGCGACTGACAGCGTTTGTAAATGAATAACTTTATTTTATCCCCCCCTCAGTTACTAACCCATCTGTCCCCTACTAACTTCCTAATCCTGCCACGGACATTAGTTCCAGGGCAGTAATTCCCTTTCCAATGTTCCCTTACCCACTCTAAACCACTGTTTGAACACTTGATCCTCATTGTTTTGGAGGACAAGCAACCTAGAAGGGTCACTAGATCTATTGTTGCTTGATTTCCTTTGTACTCCTTTGTACACCACCACTCCTTCCTTCACACCACCACTCCTTTCTTCACACCACCACTCCTTCCTTCACACCACCACTTCTTCCTTCCTTCACACCACCACTCCTTCTTTCCTTCACACCCCCACTACCTATGTGGAGTTCGCCACGCTTGCTAGTGGCACCACCCCTTCCTTCCCTCACACAACCACTCCTTCCTTCCTTCACACCACCACTCCTTCCTCCACATTACCACTCCTTCCTTCACACCACCACTCCTTCCTTCCTTCACACCACCACTCCTTCCTTCCTTCACACCACCACTCCTTCCTTCCTTCACACCACCACTTTCCTTCCTTCACACCACCACTCCTTCCTTCCTTCACACCACCACTCCTTACTTCCTTCACACCACCACTCCGTCCTTCACACCACCACTCCTTCCTTCACACCACCACTCCCTCCTTCACACCACCACTCCTTCCTTCCTTCACACCAACACTACTTCCTTCCATCTCACCACCACTCCTTCCTTCCTTCACACCACCACTCCTTCCTTCCTTCCCACCACCACTCCTTCCTTCACACCACCACTCCTTCCTTCACACCAACACTTCTTCCTTCACACCAACACTCCTTCCTTCCCTCACACCACCACTCCTTCCTTCCTTCACACCACCATTTCATCCTTCATTCACACCACCACTCCTTCCTTCCCTCACACCACCATTCCATCCTTCCTTCACACCCCCACTCATTCCATCCTTCACACCACCATGCATCCTTCCTTCACACCACCACTCCATCCTTCCTTTACACCACCACCTCTTCCTTCACACCACCACTCCCTTCTTCCTTCACACCACTACTCCTTCCTTCCTTCACACCACCACTCCCTCCTTCCTTCACACCACAACTCCTTCCTTCCTTCACACCACCACTCCCTCCTTCCTTCACACCACCACTCCCTTCCTACTACCACGTATTCCCTCCTTCACACCACCACTCCTTCCTTCCTTCACACCACCACTCCCTTCCTACTACCACTTATTCCCTCCTTCACACCACCACTCCTCCCTTCCTTCACACCACCACTCCTTCCTTCCTTCACACCACCACTCCTTCCCTCCTTCACACCACCACTCCTTCCTTCACACCACCACTCCTTCCTTCACACAACATCTTCCTTCACACCACCACTCCTTCCTTCCTTCACACCACCACTCCTTCCTTCCTTCACACCACCACTCCTTCCTTCCTTCACACCACCACTCCTTCCTTCCTTCACACCACCACTTCTTCCTACCTTCACACCACCACTCCTTCCTTCCTTCACACCACCACCCCTTCCTTCCTTAACACCACCACTCCTTCCTTCCTTCACATCACCACTCCTTCCTTCAAACCACCACTCCTTCCTTCAAACCACCACTCCTTCCTTCCTTCAAACCACCACTCCTTCCTTCAAACCACCACTCCTTCCTTCCTTCAAACCACCACTTGTTCCTTCAAACCACCACTTCTTCCTTCACAGCACCACTCCTTCCTTCCTTCACACTACCACTCCTACCTTCCTTCACACCACTCCTTCCTTCCTTCACACCACCCCTCCTTCCTTCCCTCACACCATCACTCCTTCCTTCCTTCACACCACCAATCCTTCCTTCAAACCACCACTCCTTCCTTCACACCACCACTCTTTTCTTCCTTCACACCACCCCTTCCTTCCTTCACACCACCCCTTCCTTCCCTCACACCACCACTCCTTCCTTCCTTCACACCACCACTCCATCCTTCACACCAGCCCTCCTTCCTTCCTTCACACCACCCCTTCCTCCCCTCACACCACGACTCCTTCGTTCCTTCACACCACCACTTCTTCCTTCACACCACCACTCCTTCCTTCACACCACCACTCCTTCCTTCACACCACCACTCCTTCCTTCCTTCACACCACCACTCCTTCCTTCCTTCACACCACCACTCCTTCCTTCACACCACCACTTCTTCCTTCACACCACCTCTCCATACTTCCTTCACACCACCACTCCATCCTTCCTTCACACCACCACTCCTTCCTTCCTTCACACCACCACTCCTCCTATCTTCACTCTACCGCAAAGGATCTTTTTGAGCAGGAATGGTGCTTCAGTGTTCTGTATCTCTATGGTCAGTTTCCAATAATTTTCCATTACCATACCTAATCAACACAGGATATGTAGAAACCTAGAGATTTTGAATGACATTGATTAGACCTGGCACAATTTTTGGTTTGTCTGTTATGGTGCAAACCTATCCTTCAATCCAAAAACCCATCTAAATGATCAGCTTTGATCATTTGACCAAAAATCGTGCCAGGTCTCATCAATGTTGTATATAATTCCTAGGTTTCCACATACCGATCTTGCATCATATTGTTGAGAAAATGTACTGTAATATTTTGAATGAGGTCAACCAGCATCTGTGCCTCATGTCAAGCCACTTAGCACATGACTTGAACACAAAATCCTGTCTATGAACTTACCTTTTTGTAAGTGGTTGCCCAATTAGTGTTTAAAGTCATTAAAAACACTACCCCAAAATAATTTGTCAAGTTGAGTTAGATTGATAACTTTAGTATCAAATTTCAGTGTAGTTATAACATGTTACCACTAATTATTTTATAACTATATCTATCTCTACCCCAGGGGGTAAGGGGGCCTTCATCTAATGGTGGAGGAAAAAAAGAATATGCCTCACGCATCCTACTGCGTGTCGTACAAGCCGACTAATAGGGGGGATGGCGATAGACTTGTGGACCAACAGCCATTACTATGCAATAAAGTAATGGCTGTTGGTCCACAAGCCATTACTATGCAATAAAGGGCGGGTGCCCAACCCCGTAAGGGGTTGAAATAGGGGAACTATCCCCTCGCCAAGTCATGTGGTGATGGGCTGGTCTATCAGAGTGAGAACTGAGCGATCTCTGCCATACCCATAGCTTACTCTGACTGTTCCTTTTACTTATATATTTTCTAGATCTCAAGTGACGGCGTCTCTTCCGTGGATTGACCTCCCAATCTACCATGATTGGAAGCCAAAGCGTCACATTTTTCCTTTGCCCCTCAACTTTCTCTTCATAATTGCTGAGGGGCACATGGCCCTGGGTGGGGCTTTGGTTTCCCGGGCGTTTCCGCACCCTCCTCAGCTCCCCGCCATGGAGTGGCTTCGGTCACCCGGGCTATGTTGTGGTAGGCAGGGAGGGTTTTTTGGGGGCGCTCGATTATGGCCTTGGCCTTGCTCGGGGCCTTGGGGCTGTTCGGCCAGGAAGCTTGGGGAACAACAACAACTATGCAATAAAGTCTTTATCCTAGCACTGTCTTGGTATGGCACTGCCGAGGGTGGTAGGTGCCACAGGGGACTGAGTCTTACCTGGGCGCTGTTTTGCACCATACATGTGTCGGCAACAGTGTTTGCATGTTGGGGCAGGACTTTATTGTTCTATAGTCCAAATTGCCTAATATACAGTAGAGTCTTGTTATGGTGCTGTCTTTTTGTAACTGTTAAGGCTGGTGTGGTTGCAGGTGCAAGTGCTGCAGGGGGACTCTGTTGAGTCTTGCTGAAACACGGTCAGCACTATACCAACATCAGCCACAGTGATGACTTGGTGGGGCAGTGATGTGGCAGGACTTTATTGTACTACTGTACAGTACACTCCAACTACTGAAAGGCAACCCTGTCTGAGCCGTTACAATGCATGTACAGTAATGGAAAAATGACACTAAACCATTGTATGTATTAAAATGTAAAACTTGCAAACTAAACAAACCAAAATTGGGACAAGGACAATATAAAGTCAAATTAAATTATCAAAATCGCTATGTGGAAACAACGCTTACTAAAATGAAAATTATTAAATAAAAGAACACAATCCACCACATAGGGTGTACATTACTACATGAGCAAGTTAATCTGTTTCCCAAGCAAACTAATCGCACATATAACAACGCACTATTGTCACGTTAAAGGAAGTAGTCAAGTTTGGGAAGTCCGGGACATTCTGGCAAATTTTACTAAACTCTGCATGAATAAAGAAACTACATGTTAAATGTCAAAATATTATTTAAAATCAAATTTGCAACATGACAAGACATTAACAATAGTACAAAATACAAATATTGATAAGATATCTATACTATTACAAAATAATTATAAAATACAGTACAGCACTCACTAACGATAGTGCTATCGGGTAGGTACCTGTAATAGGACCACTACATGACATTGGCTAGTCTACCCAATACATGTCTAAGCCATAGTACTCTTCAATATATTGTACAGTACTGTATTAGGACATGAGACTGAGACAGTACAATACTTGTATTGGATTTTTCGGTCTTACGTGTATGTATGTACAGTATATACTCTGAGTGTCTATTATTTTCTTAGATAGTGTGAGGGTGTAAAATGGCGTCAACAGAATATTGGTTAATCTCTGCCCCCGGGGACAAGACCTGCCAGCAGACATGGGAGAAGATGAACAACCTGACAGCCGGCCAGAACCAATTCTGTGTCAACCACAAGTTCCACCTGCCAGACCTCAAGGTAATAGATAAAAACTTGCAGCTGATTGATTGTTTTATTTTATTAGGTAGGTGGGGATTGGGGGTAGGTGAGGGTTTGTGGGGATGGGTGGGTAAGTAGGGATAGGTGGGTGTTCGTGGGGATCGGGGGTAGGTGAGGGTTTGTGGGTATGGGTTGGTATGGTAAGTAGGAATAGGTGGGTGTTTGTGGAGATCGGTAGTAGGTGCGGGTTTGTGGAGATAGGTTGGTAGGCCTAAGTGGGGGTTTATGGGGGATTGGGGATATATTGGTAGATGAGGGTTTGTGGAGGTGAGTGGGTAGGTGGGGATGTATGGGCGGACAGCTGTATTTGTTGTATCACTGATATTAGTATTTTCAGGTGCACTGTGCTCAGGGGTGAATGCTGGTCCTATCCAGAGTGAGGTTTTGCATCGTCTACCCAACCTTAATCGTTTCTCTCTGTATCTTTTACTGTCCTACTTTTCCTTCTGGGTGCGGGAGGCTAGGAATCCTCCTCCCCTTGTAAAATTCACCTACTAGACGAGACAGAGTAAATGGGCAAGGGAACGCGAAAGTGGTACCGAACCCTAAGAATTGGAAATCTGAAAAACAAATTTGTTCGGGCTCTGTCTCGAGTCGGCCACCCCTAGCTGTGTTGGAAGGTAATAGAAGTTGTGTCCTACCATCCACCTTAAAGGAAAAAGGAGGGGGGCGTGTTAAGTTCCATGACAAGTTGGCAGGACACATAATCCGAATGGATAGCAGGAGTGCTATTACTGCACTAGATCTGTTACATAGCAATACCTATACATTATTGCAATGTGAAACTTTATTGTTAATTTTATTTTTTTGTGATATACGATTACCAGTATTCACACCTCAGTTGTTCTATTCTTCTGAGATAAGGCTTCTTTAATGGTACCCGCCTTATACATCTTTTTCTTACTGCTATACTCTTATATTTAAACACATAGTCATAGTTTTCGTTTTTTGGTCTTCCTAATAGATTCTTGTTTTTAGCTTGATGAGCATATGAAGGTCCCTCCACCGGTCATGATATTCTAGGCTCTTACGTCATTGACGTAAGGAGCCACCAATAAATTACGGTTTTGACAACCCGTAGGGAAGGAAGGAAAAACTAATATTTATTGGTGGCTCCTGAAGTCAATGACGACAATTGCCCTCCCACCATCCCCTTCCCATTCACATGCCCAACTTGATATACTTTAGAGGTCGCTCCTGGGCAGGAGGAGGTATTAGTCAGGCTCATGGGAAGCAGAGGAAGATCGGAATGCGCTGAGGCGCGGTGTTCAAACTGTGTTAATTCTTTTCTTCTTTATTTCCTACTTTTCAGTGGCTCCGTCTCAATGACGTACCTTAGGAATGATTAACCCTTCAACCCCGGGTGGTACACGTGTGTACCATTATGTTTTGCCCCCAGGAACCCGGGTGGTACAACATTGTACCATTGCTTGAAAGCCTGTGAGCTTCGTGTGCGAGGCGTCGGTCCGACGCATGTAAACAACAGCTGGCTGGACCGACGCCCCGCATCTCCGGCCACAAGAAGGAGAGCGTCGCTTGTTCGTGTGTGCCTGTATGTTGTTGTTAAGTATCGAAAAGTAGTGTAAAGTGGCTGTTTTGGCCATAAAGTTATCTCCAATGAAATCATCATCACAAATCAAGCACTTGACTTAGAGAGCTCTACTTTTTTTTTTTTTTTTTTTTTTAACCCTTAATTAGCGGCTCACCACATAAGTCGAGTTAAATAAAGCTGGACTATGTGGCGGCGCTCGACATAACTCGAGTGGCAATTTCAGCACGTAATGTTGCTGAGAGAGAGAGACAAGTGGTGGCAGGAGAGTAGCGAGCGTATGACTGCTCCAGACCACCGCGGCGAACCTACTGACACGAATCTCACCTCCCTCCTACCTCTCTCACTCGCTATATAAGGAATTGTATGGGGAAAGTGCCTAATTACATGCTTTTTGCACTCGCGTTGCACGGTTATTGCAAGAAAACTAGCCATCATAAAAGGATCGTTATGGTGTCATTCGAAAGCTCTGTTTATGCCCTTTCAGGGATAGATACTTGTTTTACGTTCTGGGTCTTATTTAGGCATGAAAATTATCACGTAAACAGCCCTATTTTGGCTAAAAACACCCCGCTGGGCGGTACATATAAATAAACCGCATAGGCCGCTCTTAAGGTAGAGACAATGAACGGAGGAAGGAAAAACACAGATAAAACAAAAAGGTCCATGTGCCTAAAGGCATCCTCCATTCATAAAATGTTTGTAACAACTGGATTTAAACATTTGTAGATTGTAAGTTTGTGGAAAGCAATTCGAGGGAAGTGAATTCCAAAGAGTAGTAGTTCTAGGGATAAATGAATTTTGATAAGCAGAAGTTCTGCATTGTGGAGGAGAAAGTGTAAATTCATGGGCGCTCTCAGCTGCCCTAGTTCTAAGGGGAAAGATGTGGAGAGGCGGCACAATTGAAGCAAGTTCCTCGGAACAATTGCTGTGAAAATATCTGTAGAATAATGCAAGGGATGCAACCCCCCCTGGGGGTTAGGGAATAGAATATGCCCCACGTGCCTTCTGCGTGTCGTAAGAGGCGACTAAAGAGGTTGGGTCGGTGGGCTTGCGACCCCCACCCGGAAAAAATATCTAAGCAAAGAAAAACGAACGAACAGCCTCGGATGCGGACGGAACCAACGTTGACGAACCACGACCGACTAAGGACATGCCTTCGGACATTCTGAGAATGGCTACGTGGAATGTTAGTGGCATGAATGATGGCACAAAAGAGAGAGAGGTTCTGGAAGTGTTAGTGAATGCCAGGCTGGATGTATGTGGAATGACAGACCAAATGGAAAGGTTCAGATGTGAGAGAATGGGAATGTGGAATGGGTGTGTGTGCTGGAGTGAGTGAAGGAACAGCGAGAGAAGGTGCATGTTTGTTTGTAAGTAGCAAATGGAAGGAATGTGTAAGAGAGTATGGGTCTGTGGGTTCAAGGATTGTGTGGGTGAGAATGAAAGTAGGAATACAAACGTGGGTGATTGTATGTGTGTATGCCCCGACAGAGGATATACTTGAAAGAAAGAAAGAGGAGTTCTGGATGAATGTGGAGGCGTGCCTGGAGAAGTTTGACAAGAACGAAAGAATATTTCTGATTGGGGATATGAATGGTAAGGTGGGTGATAGGAAAGTTGAGGGAGTGGTGGGAGGGTGGGGGGTACCATCAGAGGTGAATGGGAATGGTAGTGCACTTGTGGACGTATGTGTGGGGAGGAGGCTGTGGATAGCCAACACCTTCTTCCGACACAGAATGATCCACAGGTACACGTGGAAACGGATGTTGACGATGAAGGATAAGACAGTGGTGGAACGAAAGTCATTGATTGATTATGTATGTGTGGATGAACGAATGAAGAAATCTGTGATGGATGCTAGGGTGTATAGGGGTATTGGAGGGGGTCTGTCTGATCATTATGTAGTGGTAGCTAAGGTTAGGATACAAAAGAAGTGGGTGAGGAGAGCGGGAGGGAGGCAAGAGGAGGGTGGAATGGTGAGGAGGGTGGAGAGGTTGCAGGAGGAGGAAGTCAGGGAGGAGTACAGGAGAGCAGTGGAAAGACGACTAGGTGGGTTCGACCTGGAAGTTATGGAGGAAGTGGAGGAGATGAGCAAGGTGTTTCAGGATGAGATCTGTGCAGCATGTGAGGAGGTGTGTGGAGTGAGGAGAAGAGGGAGGGGAGTGAAAGGTACAGCATGGTGGACAGAAGAGGTAAGAATAGCTGTGGAAGAAAAGAAGAAAGCATATAGAGAGTGGTTGGGTAGTAGAGGGAATGAAGATTCCGAGAGACAGAAACGAGCGAGGTACGTGGAGAGTAAGAGGGTGGTGAAGAGAGTAGTGAAGGAAAGTAAGAGAAGAGTAGATGAGGAATTTGGAAGGAATCTGAGTGTAAAATGGAGGGAGAGTAAGAAACTGTTCTGGAAAGAAGTCAAGAAAGTTAGGGAAGGTAGCAAGGGAAACAGTAAGGGTGTGAAAGATAAGAATGGGAGAATGCTAGCCGAGAAGCAAGAGAGAGTCGAAAGATGGAGGGAGTACTTCAGTGAGTTGCTAAATGAAAGGAATGAAGAGCCAGTAAACATAGCTGGATATGGTATGGGAGGGAGAAGAAGAGAAGTAGTGGAGGAGGAGGTGGGGATCAGGAGGTCAGAAGTGTGGGAAGCCATGAAAAGAGTGAAGTTGGGGAAAGCACCAGGAACAGATGGAGTGTGTGGGGAAATGTTGAGGTATGGTGGTGAGATAATGATAGAATGGGTATGGAAAATGTGCAAACTAGCATGGGAGAAGGGGAGTGCACCCGATGACTGGAAGACTGGCATAATAGTCCCCCTATATAAGGGCAAAGGGGAAAGAGGAGTGTGTGGTAACCACCGAGGAATATGTCTTCTAAGCGTAGTAGGGAAGGTATACAGTAGGGTAGTGATTGAGAGAGTGAGAGCGAGAACGGAGAAATGGATAGGCGACGAGCAGGGAGGTTTTAGGAAGGGAAGAGGATGTGTAGATCAGATTTTTACCCTGAATTGTGTTGTGGAGAAGTATCTGGAGAAGAAACAAAAGGTGTATGTTGCCTTTATGGACTTGGAGAAGGCCTATGACAGAGTGGATAGAGAAGGTTTGTGGAAAGTACTTAGAATATACGGAGTAGAGGGCAAGTTGCTGAAAGCAGTGAAGAGCATGTATGAGGGTGCAAAGGCGGCAGTACGTGTGGAGAGTGAGCAGAGCGAGTTCTTTGACCTGAATGTTGGTTTGAAACAGGGGTGTGTGATGTCCCCGTGGTTGTTTACTGTATATATGGATGGAGTTATGAAAGAAATACTATCAAGAGCAGTGGATGTTGGTGTATCGCTGAAAAGGGAGGGAATTGAGTGGAAGCTACCTATACTGCTGTTTGCGGATGATACAGTTCTGATGAGTGATAATGAATGGGAGTTTCAGGGTCTGGTAAATGAGTTTGGAACAGTGTGCGAAAAACGGAATTTGAAGGTAAATACGGGGAAGAGCAAGGTTATGGTCTTCGAAAGGGGTGAAGTCACAGAGTGTGAGGTGAAGCTGAACGGTCAGGCTATGGAGATCGTCAACTCTTTTAAGTATCTGGGCAGTGTGTTGAGTAAAGATGGGACTATGGATGAAGAGGTGCGGGAGAGGGTACAACAGGGGAAGAGGGTTGTAGGAACGCTAAAAGCAGTAACAAGAAATAGGGTGGTCAGTATGGAAGTGAAGAAGTCCTTGCATGACAGTGTGGTAATCCCGACACTGACTTACGGAAGCGAAGCATGGACGTTGGTTGAGAGACTCAGACCAAGAGTGAGAGCAGTGGAAATGAATTACTTAAGGAGTGCGTGCGGAGTTACATGGAGGGATAGACAGACTAATGAGGAAGTAAGAAGGAGGTGTGGTGTGGAGGTAGATGTGCTGGAAAGTGTGAAAAGGAACAACTTGAGATGGTTCGGCCATATGGAACGTATGGAAAGCGAGAGAATGACTAAGAGGGTGTACGAGAGCGAGGTGGAGGGACAGAGGGGGAGAGGTAGACCGAATATGAGGTGGAAGGATGGAGTGAGGAACTACATGAACGAAGGCGGTGCTGGTTGGGGGGAGGGGCGTCGACTGACTGGGGACAGAGGTGCATGGGGGCGGTTCGTTCGTGGCCACCCCTTCGGGGATCACGGCGTCAGGCAATAGATAGATAGATAGATGCAACGTTTCTTCGTATGGATAATGTAGGAAGGTCCTGTGTGATTGCAGGGTTATTGATTAATCTAATAGCTTTATTTTGAATTTTGTCCAACTGCCTCAATGCAACCACTCCACTTCCACTCCACAGAGGTGAACAGTAATCCATCTGAGAACGCACATGACTTTTATATATTACGGCCAACTGCTCGTCAGTGAAGAATTCTCGAACTCTGTACAGGAGTCCCAGTTTTTTAGAGGCATTCTTAGCAATGCTTCTAACATAATGTGTCCAGCTCAAGTTAGTAGTTAATGTTACACCGAGAATGTCAATACTAGGGGAAGTGGGAATATTTACATCATTAAAAAATATATGAGAGTCAGTGAGATTCTGTCGGTTAGAAAATTGAATGTACTTGGTTTTCTGTGCATTAAAGGAAACTAGATTCTTTTGTCCCCATTTTTCAATTCTAGAAAGGTCCTGGTTCAGAGAAATTGCAGTGCTTATTTTTTAATTTATAAGATCGGGTTGGGTGAAAGAATTGGTAAATGTGAAGGAACTGTGGAGTGTTGAGTCATCTGCGTAGGAATGTATTGGATTATGAGTGGTAGATATGAGATCATTGATATGAATGAGGAACAGAGTTGGGGCCAAAACTGATCCCTGGGGAACACCAGCATTTATTGAGTGAAATTGAGAATAAAGGCCATCTACCATTACACGTATTTTTCTGTTATGAAGATAAGAAGAAATTAGTGGAACTAATGTGTGACATCTTCGACAATAAGGATTGATGCCAGACTCTATCAAATGCCTTTGATATATCCAGTGCTATTGTATGTGTTTCACCGTGTTGGTCTGTAGCTTGGTTGATTTGATGCGTAAGAAGGCAAAGAATGTCTGCAGTTGATCGACATCGTCTAAAACCATATTGCCTATCACTGATTAATTTATTATTCTCAAGATGCTTAATTATGTGATTATTTAATATAATTTCAAAGACTTTACCAAGAGTGGAAGTTATAGCTATTGGTCTGTAGTTTGATGGATCTGAAGAGGCACCTTTTTTAGGAACTGGATGGATGTTTGCTTCTTTCCAGGGTACTGGGAAGCATGAGGTATGAGTACATAGACGGAGAAATTTGCCAATACAGGAGCGAGCACCAAGGAGCAATTCTTAAGTACTATTGGAGGAATTTCATCTGGACCAGGAGCCTTATCTACTGAGAGATTCTGCAAATAGTTTTGACATGTCTGGTGTGGATCTTAAGTGAGGGATTTCAGGCGAATTAAAATTAAGTACAGGGACATCTTGATTTATTTCATCTAAGGTTGAGTTGGTGGAGAAAATATCCGCAAGAAGGTTAGCTTTACCTCGTGGGTCACTTACAAGATTGCCAGTCGGAGATTTTAATGGTGGAATGGATGAAGCAGTTGTGAAGTTGGATTTAAATGAGTTAAGAGTAGACCAAAATATTTGTTATCATTTGGATTATTTAGAAGTTTATTGCCTGCTTGTGGAGAAAGTTTGATTTAGTTAGGTTTAATACAGTTTTGGCATGATTTCTAATGTTTCTAAAGTAATTAAAGGCTTCATGTGTTTTTGATCTTGTGTATGCATTGTAGGCTATTGCTTTTTGTTCAGTTACTCTAGCACAATTATGGTCAAACCATTTAGGTGAATTAGATCTTTTAATGTACTTTTGATGAGGAATAAAAGTTTCCATTCCAATTTTTACAAAATCTTGTATGTGGCTCAAGGTGGAGTGTGCATCATTAGAAAAGAAAGAGGTCCAGGGAATATCAATAAAGAAACCTTGAAGACCCTCCCAGTCTGCCCTATCGTTGTTGTTGTTGTTGTTGTTCCCTAAGCTGCCTGGCCGAACAGCCCCGATTCCCTGAGGAAGGCCATGGCCACAATCGGGCTTTTCCACAGAGCTCTCATTGAGTGTAGGTTGTGTTGTTGGCGTAAGTGGTTGTGTGAAATGCAGTCTTCTATTATGTGTTTAATGGTATGGGGTGCTGTGTTACATCCCGGGTAGGCGTCGACAACGGAGTCATCCAGTCTCTTCTGATAGCTCAGGAGAGCTGGATGGTGTCCGCATCTCAGCCTGGCCAGGTGGACTCTGTCCTCGCGAGGGAGGGAGGATTCGGAAGGATGGATTTCGGGAGGTCGTGCATGCAGCTGCGTGTTGTCTGTGAGTGAGTGGATGGATTGGCGAGAGATATGAGTATGGATGTGCTTCTGGAAGTTGGTTCGGGGTGGGCAGGGAGGGAGAGAGGACAATAATTGTGTGTGATACCGTGTGCTGGGTGTTGTTTTGATATTTCTTGGTGTCTGTGGGTGTGTTGCCATGTAGTTTAGTGGGTGGTCTTGGTTCGTGGAGGCTGCTGCCAGGAATTGAGTGCCTCTCATGTCCAGATGGTCTTTGACTTTGAGGATTTTGGTTTCTTGATGTAGATGATCTGTGGGTGCAGTAGCTGTGCAGCCTGTAATGATCTTCAGGGCTTTGTTTTGAATAGTCTGTAACGTCTTATGATGTGTTTCAGCTAGGTTAGAAGCCCAGGCTGGGCTTGCATATTCCATTACTGATCTTATGTATTGTTTATATACTGTGATGGTAGTTTCTTTGTTGTGTCCAAATTTTGTGTGAGCAAGTGACCTGAGGGCGTTAAGTCTGGGTGTCAGTTTCTTTTTAATGTTTGTGGTGTGCTGTTTGAATGTCATATGAGTATCATATGTTACTCCTAGGATTTTGGGTGTGTGTGTATGTGTTAGGGGTGTGTTGTTTATGGTGAGTTGAGGGATGTATTCGTGTTCACCTGTCCAGCTTGTGAGCAGGGTTGCGGTGGATTTGGCTGGGGCTAGATTAAGTCTGTTTGTAGTGCACCAGCCATGTAGTGTGTTGAGATAGGGTTGAAGGAGATCTGTTGCTCTTCTTGGGTCATGGTGTGTGCATGTGAGTGTTATGTCATCTGCATAGGAGGCTAAGTTTATTTGGGGAGTATTGGGTGTAGTTATATCGTGCATGTACAGATTGAAGAGTGCGGGCGATAGGACGGATCCTTGTGGGACTCCGTTTGGAAAGTTTTTGATTTTAGATGACTGACCGGCAAAAGATACGTGTGCACATCTGCCTGCTAGGAAGTTGGCCAGCCACCTTTTGTGTTGTTGTGCATGTTTGTGTTGTAGATTTTGTTTGTTAGGTTGTGGCGGGGGATGGCATCGAAGGCTTTACTAATGTCGAGTGTGGCTAATAGTGATCTGTGTGGTGGTCTAGCTGAGTTGATGCCGTCAAAAGCTCTTTGTGTAAGGTCTGTGAGAAGAGTGTTTGTGGAGTGCAGTGGCCTAAAGCCATGTTGTGTTGGAGCTAGGGGTAGGTCGGGTGTAATTAGTTGTAATACTAGGCGTTCCATGACTTTGGAGGGGGAGCAAAGGAGTGTGATGGGGCGGTGCGAGGAGGGTAGCGTGGGGTCTTTGTTGGGTTTGGGGAATGTGATGATGATACCATGCTTCCAAATGTCTGGTATTGTGTTGTGTGAATAGCTGTAGTTTGATATGTTAGTGAGTGTTTGTATGCCTTGTGGTCCCAGGTGTCTGAGGTGTATGTTGCTTATGTTGTCTAGGCCACAGGCGGGTGAGTGCTTGAGATTGTTGATGATATGCTTTGTCTGGTGATTGGTGAAGGGTGTATAGTCAGGGTCTGTGGGGAATTGTCTCTTACGTCGGATGACACGTCGGTCGTCTTTGTGAGGTTTTAGGTGGCTGACATGTGAAAAGTGATTGATGAGAGTGTTTGCTTGTTGTTTACATGAAGGAGTAGAGTCTGTTTTTGTGATTGCAGCATGTGATTGTGTTGTGTTGCTGTTGGAAAGTGTGATGCTGTTTAGTGTTTTGTAGAGTTTTTTGGGGTTTGTTTTGTGATCAAGTGTTTGTAGGAAGTTATTCCAATTTAGTTTTTGTTGTTCTTGTATTTTGTTGTTAGTTTGGGTGTTGAGTGCTTGAATTTGTTGTGTGATGTCTTGTGTGTGGGGTGCTGGGGAGTATTTCAGTGTGTCGCGTTGTCTGATGAGGTTTTGAATTTCTGGTGTGAAGTTGGGGTTGTGTCTTTTTCTGTTACCTCTTGGAATGTGTTTCTTGTCAGCATTTTGGATAGTTTTATTGAGTATGTGTACAGCATTGTTGATGTTAGTGATGGGTGTACTGTTTAGAGTTGTGAAGTGTTGTTCTGTCTCATTTGTAAATGCTTCCCAGTTAGCTATAATTGGTGTATGTGTGTTTGTGGCTAGCTGGGGTGAGTCTGGTTTTGGTGGTGATAATGATCGGGAGGTGGTCAGAGCCTAAGGTTCTGACCACCCTCCAGGATGTTGTGGGGGCGAGTTCTGGGGAGCAAAAGGTGATGTCTGGAGATGATGGGTTATAGAGGGCTTGGTGAGGAATATGGGTATGTTGATGGATGTCGTTAAGGATGATGAGGTTATCTGTTTGGTTTTGTAGTACCAGCCCTCTGTCTGTGTCGGGGTTGTCGACAAACCAGGCCGACGTCTTGGCGTTGAAGTCACCACCCAGGATGATGTGTGGGGTGTTTGTGATGTGTTGTAAGTGTGGTCTGTATTCATTTGGTACTGTAGGGGATGTTTGGGGAGGGATGTATGTGTTTATGATGGTTATGTTGGATTTGTTGCCAGTGCGTATTTTAATTGATTGTATTTCTGTTGTGTTATCATTTGGGGGGAGGAGGGATTTGGTTTGTACACTGGTTACTATGTATGATATTTCATTGTGTACCAGGGTGATGAGTCCACCGCCCCCGCCGACAGCCCGGTCTTGTCTGATGGTGGTGAAATTATGAAATGTGGGTGTTTTTTGTGATGTGCGGAGTTTTGTTTCTTGTAAGATGGCAATGTGTATGTTGTGTTGTTTGATGAAGTGTGAGAGTTCGTGTTTCTTTGTGTTAATGCCATCTATGTTCAATTGGAGAATGTTAATGTTATGTGCACGATGTATGTTGGGTGCTGCTGCACGAGGATGGGGTGGGGGTGAGGGAGGGCTGGAGGTTGGGATGGGTGAGGTGGGGGTGGGGATTGGGGAGCAGGAGATGGGGGTTGGAATGGATTAGGATGGGGTGTGGTGTGTTGAGTTGAGGATGTGGATGGTATGGGAAGGTTAGGTGGGTTAGGGAGGAGAGGTGGACGGGTTTTAGGGGGGGGAGTGGATGATATGGGAAGGCTAGGTGGGTTGGGGAGGAGAGGTGGACGGGTTTTAGGTGAGGGATTTGACTGGGAGAGGGAGGGGCATGAGGAACAGGTCCAGGTGTTCGTGTAGTGTTTCTTGGAGGCAAGTGTTGTACAGGTGAAGTGGGTCCAGTTCCTGCATGAATTGCAGAGAACTGAACCCTTAGTGTGGCGACTCGAGGTGATGGGTTTTGAGCAAGTTGGACATATGTATGTGTACGTGGGTCCTGGGTTGCTCTCAATGTCTCCGGCTAGAAGAAGTCTTCGAGAAATGACAGCCGGAGAGTCATTTCTCGGTGTAGGAAAAACTGTGTGATGTGTGTGTGTGGTGTGAGAGGTGTGGAAATTCCCGGCGCGACCAAAGCCACTCCAAGGACCCGTGCCCCCAGGGGGGGGGCAGGGGATAGTTGTGACGGTTTGGCTCCTGAAACTGCTCCCCACGGCCGGCATCCGGTTGTCCTCCACTGGTCGATTGATCTTGTCTCTGGCCGTGGAGGGTCGGCAGCCATCCGCGGTTGGCAGCTCCGGGAGGTGGTCCCACGGCGTAGACGCCGCCACATCAGGACCCTGCCCTATCGTAATGCCATTTAGTCACCAAAACAGGTTCAGAGTGGGAAGGTGTGGTAGGTGATAGACAGGTGGCCTGTATCAGACAGTGATCAGAAGATCCAAGCGGGGACCTCACTGTAACACTTAACGCCATTCTACAGGTAAATAACACAGCTACGCTTGGGGATGCGCGGGAATGCGGGAAGCAGTCAGCATAACAATGATACGGTAGCCTAGCCTAGACGTTTTTCGGCCAAAACACCCGGATTTCGGGGAATATTTATGTAATGCGTAGCCGGGGCCAAAGGGTTAAGGGGTACCCCCTAAGATGATCTTGGTTCTCGACCGCCGTAATCGAGGTTAACCCGGGCTGAGGGGCACAGGGCCCTGGGTGGGGCTTTGGTTTCCCGGGCGTTTCCGCACCCTCCTTAGCTCCCCGCCATGGAGTGGCTTCGGTCACCCAGGCTTTATTGTGGTCGGCAGGGAGGGTTCTTTGGGGGCGCTCGATTATGGCCTTGGCCTTATTCGGGGCCTTGGGGCTGTTCGGCCAGGCAGCTTGAGGAACAACAACAACAACAACAACCCGGGCTCTGAGGAGCCCGGAATGAGGCCATATTATCATAGGCTCTTACGTCATTGACTTCAGGAGCCACCAATAAATATTAGTTTTTCCTTCCTTCCCTACGGGTTGTCAAAACCGTAATATTATTGTGATAATATATGGTAAAAGATGAACAACCTCATGGCCGGCCAGAACCAATTCTGTGTCAACCACAAGCTTCACCTGCCAGACCTCAAGGTACAGTAGGTTAATTGTTCCTATTAATCCCACATGACAGAAAAACTTTTTATGATAATAATAATTTTTTTCTGACATAGCGTTTAACCCTCCAGCCCCGGCTATGTATTCCATATATATTCCCCGAAATCCGGGGGTTTTGGCCGAAAAACGTCTACGCCTAGGCTACTGCATCTTTGTTATTTTGCTTGCTTCTGCATTCCCGCACATCCTCGAGCGTAGATGTGTTTCGTACCTGTAGAATGGCGTTAAGTAGAGCTCTCTAAGTCAACTGGTTCAGTTGTGATGATGATTTCATTGGAGATAACTTTATGGCAAAAACAGCCACTTTACACTACTTTCGATACTTAACAATAACATACAGGCACACACGAACAAGCGACGCACTCCTTCTTGTGGTCGGAGATGCGCGGCGTCGGTCCAGCCGGCTGTTGTTTACATGCGTCGGACCGACGCCTCGCACACCAAGCTTACAGGCTTTCAAGCTGCTGGAGCCCCAGAGCCCTACCGGGTAGCGCGGGCCGTGCTTTTTATGGGTGCCTCAGAGCCCTTCCGGGTTAAGGTCAATTATTGTGACTGTACAGTATTTTAAAATTTGATATCAATTATTTTAATCAAGCCTTATTAATTTGAAGTTTCTTGTATAACCTCTGCTTTCTTTTTGTCTGTGTGTATTAATTGTTTATTTTTTTCTGTTGTTATTATTGATTTTTTAAATTAATTGTTCTTGTTAAAAGAGTACTCTTTGTTAAACTCTGTTATTGCTTCTTCATATTTTGCAATTCTATCTATCTATCTATCTATATGCTCAGGCCCAATCCCCATTTTGGGGGTAGCCGACTCAAGACAGAGCAAGAACAGGGAAAACACAAAAATAACATAAAACAAAAAATAAACACAGATAAAAAACACAAACTCACACACATCCAGGTCACCCGGGAGAAGACCCAGAGACCAGGGTTACCAAGGTCGCTCCAGCACTCCCCCGGCCCCTGACCACCCGGAGAGGTTCCGATCTCGGCAGGCAGACATGCAGCGGAGCCAAAGCCACAAGCCCTCCCACCACACTTCCAGGCACACCCTTCATATTAATCGTCCCCCCGGGCCAGGCGCCTGATGGACTATTATCTAGTCGAACTTGCGCCCGACCCCTTACTCCAAATGACCACGTGTTCACTCAACTATTCACAAGCATTCTCCATTCACTCCTGTCCACCACCACTTCCCCTGCCTCATCTATAGTCATTCCTCTATCATCCAAAGCCTTTTTTACACAGTCTCTCCATCTCAATGGGGGTCTTCCTGCCCTTCTATCTCCCCTTGTACCTGACTCACATATTCTCTTTGTAAGCCTTTCATCTCCCATTCTTTCAACATGACCATACCAGCTCAGCACCCTTCTGTCCACTCTGGCTGACAAATGTTCCTGCTGCCCGACTCTCCTACGTATCTCTTCATTCCTCAATCTGTCTCTACGAGTAACTCCACAAATACTCCTCAAGCATAATTTTGCAATTATTTTTATTATATTGTATCTATTCATTGTCGATAGTACCAATTGCTTGCTTTTGCGATTTCCTTAGTTTATTTGTACAATAAATGTAGGTTAATTGGTAGGGGTCACTTGAGGCATGCTATGCTTACAGGTACCTACCCAATAGCACTATCATTAGTGAGTGCTATTTGTATTTTTTACTATTGTTAATGTCTTGTCAAGTTGCAAATTTAATTTAATAGAACAATTTGACACTAATTGTAGTTTCTTTATTCATGCAGAGTTTAGTAAAAATGTACCAGAACGTCCCGGACTTCCCAAATTGACTAATTCCTTGAACGTGACGATAGTGCATTGTTATGTGTGCCGCAGTGTGCGATTAGTTTGCCTGGGAAACAGAATAACTTGCTCATATAGTAATGTACACCCTATATTGTGGATTGTGTTCTTTTATTTATAAATTATTATTTTGCTTAAGCGTG
Source organism: Paralithodes platypus (assembly GCA_032716605.1). Taxonomy (NCBI): domain Eukaryota; kingdom Metazoa; phylum Arthropoda; class Malacostraca; order Decapoda; family Lithodidae; genus Paralithodes; species Paralithodes platypus. The sequence goes on along the minus strand of CM064493.1, from coordinate 38,883,558 downwards.
TTTCCACATAGCGATTTTGATTAGTTGTTTTGTCTTTTTACTGTGTTCGTACAAGTTTTGGTTTGTTTATTTTGCAAGTTTTGCATTATAATAAAGAAACTAAGACAGGACAACCCGAGCGCTGCTCAATTCCTGTAAACTACAAATAGGTACCGGTAAATACAAATAGGTTAATACTGTACCTCCACATATACATACAGTACCTGTAACTGTATATACTGTACATACATATACACACATACCGGTATATACTCGTACGTGAGTATACAGTACTGTATATACATAAACATACATAAATACCAGAAAAAATACAAAAGTCATAATCACAAAAAGTATAGAATATTACCTCCCATAGCCAGTTCTGAATTTACCTTTTTCATCATTCTTATTTCTAATTTTTTCCTGAGAGTGGTGAAGGCAATGGGGCCATAATGGTGTGCCCCAGGGTTCCCTAGTGTCTTACTCTGACAGCCCACTGGCACAAGTTGGCCTTTCTCTGGCGTAGGGATGCGACGACCCCACCGCCTGCCACTTTGGTGGTGCAATCAGCTTCTAGAGCAGTGGACCACTGGTTCCTATCTTCAGAAAATTCATATGCTTGGTATGCTTCCAGCCAGGGCCCCACTGGGGTAAATAAAATAGCAAAACAGTGGTGGAACTGCCATCCGGGTGAGGGACTGCTCTGGGTCTCTCTTTTAGTACTAATGGTCATAATCCACTTAGTGGAAAGGACCCTGTGGAGTGGGACAGTGGAGGCATGTCTAGGAGCCTGGAGGCATTTACTGCCATGGCCATCCCTTTTGGGGCGCTTCCTCAGATTGATGATGATGATGATATTATGGATTGGTGTGCAATATACAGTACAGTATGCAGTATTATAATTGGACTTGATTCATAAAGTATTTTGGAGGTAACTTTGTGTGTACATGTATGTACCGGGTATATGTGGTGTGAGATTAGACCGGGGAAGGAGTGAAAGTTTAATCTGACAAATTTATATACTGTATTTGTTTTTATGTTGAATTACTTTTTGACGTATGGTGCATTACAGATAGTTTATTAACCCTCTCACGTCCTTGACGCAATTTTGAGCCTATTAGGGATGCTTTAAAGCCTTTGTTACCATCAGGGGTATTTAGAAACCTTTAGTTTAATTACTTTAACCTCTGCAGTTGTCTTTGAGTTAGCTGTGGGCAGAAAACTAATTTTGGAGAGAGAGTGAGAGAACTCTATTTCTTAATGCTAATCTGGCAACCTCTGCGTCATATGGTCGTGAGAGGGTTGTTGTTGTTGTTGTTCCCTAAGCTGCCTGGCCGAACAGCCCCGAGTCCCTGAGGAAGGCCATGGCCACGATCGGGCTTTCCCACAGAGCTCTCATTGAGTGTAGGTTGTGTTGTTGGCGTAAGTGGTTGTGTGAAATGCAGTCTTCTATGATGTGTTTAATGGTATGGGGTGCTGTGTTACATCCCGGGCAGGCGTCGACAACGGAGTCATCCAGTCTCTTCTGATAGCTCAGGAGAGCTGGATGGTGTCCGCATCTCAGCCTGGCCAGGTGGACACTGTCCTCGCGAGGGAGGGAGGATTCGGAAGGATGGATTTCGGGAGGTCGTGCATGCAGCTGCGTGTTGTCTGTGAGTGAGTGGATGGATTGGCGAGAGATATGAGTATGGATGTGCTTCTGGAAGTTGGTTCGGGGTGGGCAGGGAGGGAGAGAGGACAATAATTGTGAGAGGGTTAAGCATATCTATGTTAGCACGGGAAAAGGAAGAACAACATTTACTTTAGTTTTGCTGGGTACGGTGTGTTTTTGCTTGTGTTTTGATTGTTGGATACATTACTTATCATTGATCAAGTTGACAATGTAAGGGATGGGGCTGTTTTTATACCTTTGGGTTCTTGCTCTGATAGGAACGAGTGTGTTTTTGTGTCTCGTTGTTCGTCTCTGTGGGGGGATCAGGTGACAGTGTCGGGGGTTGGTTCGGAGCTGTTCTCCAAATTTCTGGGTGAGGTTGTTGTTCCCCAAGCTGCCTGGCCGAACAGCCCCAAGGCCCCGAGCAAGGCCAAGGCCATAACCGAGCGCCCCCACAGAACCCTCCCCGCCGACCACAATAAAGCCTGGGTGACCGAAGCCACTCCATGGCGGGGAGCTGAGGAGGGTGCGGAAATGCCCGGGAAACCAAAGCCCCACCCAGGGCCCTGTGTCCCTCAGCAATTATGAAGAGAAAGTTGAGGGGCAAGGGAAAAAATGTGACGCTCTGGCTTCCAATCTTGGTAGATTGGGAGGTCAATCCACGTTAGAGATGCCGTCACTTGAGATCTAGAAAATATATAAGTAAAAGGAACAGTCAGAGTAAGCTATGGGTATGGCAGAGATTGCTCAGTTCTCACTCTGATAGACCAGCCCATCACCACATGACTAGAACCCAATCCTCTCAGCATCAGCTAGGAAAGGCCCTAGAAAGCCGCCTTTGGCGGGGGGATAGCTCCCCTATTTCAACCCTTTTCGGGGTTGGGCACCCGCCGTCTGGGTGAGGTTCATGTGCATGCTGGATTCTAGACCCGAAGCGAATAGTGCCTCGTGATAATGTGTGTATGCGGGACCAAGGATGATCTTACATCCTCTCTTCTGTAATTTTTCTAATTGATCTTTTTGTGTTGCAGTTAGTGAAGAGGCCCACGCTGGGCAGGCTTAGGTGAGTTTTGGCAGAATTAATAGAGAGTATACATATGTGAGATCAGATGAGGGGGCGCCGAGTGATTTGAGGCGACGGAGGAGGTATACTGTAGTTTGACACAAGAGACCTTGATTACTTCACTGATTTGGGGTTTCCAGTTTTGATTATTGTCTATGATAACCCCTAATAGTTTGAACATGTTCACTACCTGTAGGATGCTTGATTCGAGTGTGATGAGAAGTGTTCTATGTTCTCTGAACCTACACTGATGTACATCACTATTGATGGTGACGTTGTTTGCTGATGATGTCACGCATATTGATATATTTTACCATTGTAACCATTCTTGTGTCAATGTACAGTGTTTGTGTGCATGGGTTCAAATGCTGCTGGATGTTTCAAGATGGCCACTAGTAGCCCCAAATTCTTGGGCCTGAGATAAGCAACCAGCCTTTCCATGTATTTAGTTCAGTGCTTTCTATGTCACCCAATTTTGAGACATACCCCAGCACTGGCACAGTATTTTTGTTTTGTTTTTTGTTTTTTTATTACACATTTAAATACCCTGCCTCTTGGAAGGAACTTGCAGTTCCTGGGTTAACACTATATGATCCGACCTCTTGTGGGTTATTATGATATTTTGTTTACCACGTACAGTTGGTCAAAGTTCCAGCTGACCCACCCTCTCTCTGGGGCTCGCAGAATTAGCTGGCAATACTGGTGTAGTTGCCAATCAGTGGATTTAATAACCGTTTTGGTTTGTTTATTTTGCAAGTTTTACATTATAATTTAAGCAAATTTACGAACTTTGGGTGAATGTTCGGGATCATACATAGCGATGTATTCATTTTTATTTGAGATATGCTTACTTTCCCTTGTTTAGTATATGTTCTAACAATGATATAGCCAAAATCAGATCTACCAATCCCAATGTTTGTAAGACACACCTCCCTCCTACACCAGTATTGCCAGATAATTCTGCGAGCCCCAGAGCAAGGGTGGGTCAGCTGGAACTTTGACCAACTGTACCATAGGTATTTTCACAGTGTCACCTATGACGATGGTCCTATTTTTCTTGGAAGGCGTATGGGCCCTTCCAGCTTAGCCATTGGGCTAAAATAGGCCATATAAGATTAATGGCACTACGTCATTTGACTCTGGAGCCATTACTGAATATTAGGTTTTCCACTCTTCCCTTCGGGTTGTCAAACCCATATTGTCCCCTAGGCTTACAAAAATGGGTTCCCATCTATCTATTGATCTATCAACCCATGATACCCATCTAACCATCCACATCTCTCCCTCCCCCCAATACATACACATACACTCTCATACACACATCTACTATCTAGCAGGCAATTTGGATTCAGGGAGGGTACCTCATGTGTTACTAATCTACTCAGTTTTTATGACAGTGGTGGACATATTACAGGAGAGAGAGAGATGGGTGGACTGCGTATATATTGATATGAAGAAGGCTTTTGACAGAGTATCGAATAACAGGCTGAAGTGGAAACTATGAAAAAGTATGGAGGGATTCAGGGTAGTTTGTTAAATTTGATGGAGGATTATCTTTCGGGGAGACAGATGCGAACTACAATCAGAGATAAATTTTCTATGTGGAAAGACGTCACAAGTGGAGTTCCGCAGGGAGCGGTGCTGGCTCCCATAATGTTTCTATTATATATTAACAACATGCCAAAGGATATAAATGTGTATATGAATATGTTCGCAGATGATGCCAAGATCATGAAGCATATAGAAGATGAAAACAGTGGAAGGGAACTAGAGAGGGATTTGGATACGATAGATCAATGGAGCAAGAAGTGGAAAATGTAATTCAACACAAATAAATGTCATGTAGTGGAAATGGGAGTAAGTAAAAGAAGGCCTCATATGGAATATAAGTTAGGAGAACATACTATTAACCCATCAGAGAAAGAAAATGACTTAGGGATAACTGTCAGGGGTGATCTTTCACCTGAGAATCATATAAATAAGATAGTGGGAGAAGCCTATGGACTGTTAAACAGAATAAAAATAGCTTTTAACTATATAAATGAAGAGATGCTGTAGAAAATAATAAAAACATTTGTGAGACCAAGACTGAAGTATGCGGCAGTGGTGTGGGCACCACATCTAAAAAAGCATGTAAATAAGCTGGAAAAAGTTCAGAGCTGCAACTAGGATGAACCAGAACTGAGAACCCATAGCTTACTCTGACTGTTCCTTTTACTTATATATTTTCTAAATCTCAAGTGACGGCGTCTCTTCCGTGGATTGACCTCCCAATCTACCAAGATTGGAAGCTAAAGCGTCACATTATTCCTTTGCCCCTCAACTTTCTCTTCATAATTGCTGAGGGGCACAGGGCCCTGGGTGGGGCTTTGGTTTCCCGGGCGTTTACGCACCCTCTCAGCTCCCCGCCATGGAGTGGCTTCGGTCACCCAGGCTTTATTGTGGTCGGCAGGGAGGGTTCTGTGGGGGCGCTCGTTTATGGCCTTGGCCTTACTCGGGGCCTTGGGGCTGTTCGGCCAGGCAGCTTGGGGAACAACAACAACAACAACAACAACAACCAGAACTGAGAGAATTACCATATGAGGGGAGATTAAAGAAATTAGATTTACCATCTCTAAGGAATAGAAGGGAGAGAGGTGATATGATTATGATGTATACATATGTGAGAAGACTCAAGGAGGTGGACAAGAAGGATTATATTGTGAAGGATAATGGTAGAACTAGAGGACATAGATATAAGCTAATGAAAGGAAGATGTAAAGGAGATGTGAGAAAGTATAGTTTCCCTTACAGAAGTATAAATAAATGGAATCAGTTAGAAGATGAACTGGTGTGTGCAAAAAATATTCATATTTTTAAAGCAAAGTTAGATAATTGTAACTCAGGAAGCAGGACAATACGAGCCTAAAAAGCTCAACTCCTGTATACTACAATTAGGTAAATACAGGTATATACAGTATATTCATATACACATACACACACTATACATTATGCAAATACACACTCACACCCATACCTCCTTCAAGCTAAATTTGTAAGTTTTTCAATAGAAAATTTTTCCTGGCGAAGGCCAGAAAAAAATTGTCTCCTGAATGGGGTGAAATATCTTATCCCCAAACTAATAGGATGAAACATCCTAAAATCTCCAAACTAATGGAGCGAAACAGGATAAGTCCAAATAAGACCCCCCTCTGACCAAATAGGGCTAAATTTGTTTCCTTATCATTTCTCTAAAGAGTTTGTTTTTTCCCAATTGATTAGTTAAGCTATCTGGAAGTGTAAAGTATCTTAGTACTGCATTTACAAATTTGACCTCAGTCTTTAGGATTTAAATATAATCATTGTGATAAGTTCAATCTGGATATCAAGTGTCTTGACACTAAATCTGAAAGAGAGGGGAAATTCCCGGCTGAATACAGTACAGTACTATATTTTAGTAATTTTGCCTCTCCGAAAGACACCAGATACGACTTAGGAAAAACTCATTTGGTGAATGCCAGGTGTCCGTATAGTGTTCTGCACAGTTACTCCTTACTTTAAGTTGTTTCGTTATTATGCTTCATTGATTAGCAAACAAAATTCCCTAAGTTGGTTTTTCTTCGTTATTAAGTTGTAAATCAGACAAACATAGTGATGACAAGGAAATGACAAAAATATAATTGCTTCACTTAAAGTTGTTTTGTTTAAAGTCTTCTATTTTGAGGAATTTATCTACATTTTTATGCGAGGAATTAATGTACACTACAGTATACAGTATTATATAAATATTTGCTATGACCAGGTGGGGACATTGGACCAGCTGGTAGGGTTGAGTGACGACCTGGCTAAGTTGGACACCTATGTAGAAGGCGTGACCCGTAAGATGGCCAACTATCTTGGGGAGGTGTTGGAGGAACAACGGGACAAGCTGCCTGAAAACCTGCTGGCCAATCAGAGTATGTGCCTTATTTCTTTATATGTATAGTTGCTTGCACTTCCATCTTTACAAATACTGGTCAATTTGTGGTGAACTGTAGCTGCTTTAGTTGAAGTTTCATACCTGTAAATTGATCATGTAGTACCAAACCAATGAACATACAGGATCTCTGCCTGATTATGCAAACAAATCCATCAATACCAAACCGAGAACTGCTATACCGGTACTGCATATCACCAATACTGATCAGTCTGTGTTAATGTGGAAGTGCAGGCAACTATACTAGTACCTCTTTGGGATTTGAACAATTGGTCCTTGAAATAATCTAATTAATTAATTTCACTCCCAACACCAAACACCTCCCAATGAAATTAATGAAAGCATGTGATCCTACCGGGATTCAAACCCAACTGCACACTGAATAGCCTAATTTCAGATCAATGCTTTCTAGGGATCTAAATGTTTTTGTTTTGTTTTTGTTTTTTCCGGAAAAAACACCAAGATAAAAAAAAAAAAAAAATGGAATACAGTCAGGTCTCGATATACACGTTTTTTTATACACGGTTTCGTTTGGACACGGTAACCTCAAAAGTTCCAAAGTCGGCCACAACACGGGAAAAGTCTGGGAAAAGTCGGGATCATACATGGGTGGCGTCCCAAGCCTGAGGTATATATAAATGATTAAGAATGTTATTTATGCATCAAATGTCTGTCTGTCTATCTATTTAATGCATCTATCTCCCTTATACATAAATGTAAGTATGTCTTATTTGGTCTTTTTTTAATCTATGAATCATATCTAATATGATGGAATTGAAAACAATATTATCCTTCCAACCCACAAATAATTAAATGAAAAAGAGTCAATAAACATTTCTCCTTTGTCTTTTCATAAACTTAAGTCTGTCTCATATATGTTAGTACAGTATGTTATCGATCGCTCGCCTGTAGCAATCTCTATCTATCCATCTCTCTAATGCAGCGATCTATCTCCCTTATACATTAACATAACTACGTCTTATTTGGACTTGTAATCTATGAATCATTTCTAATGCGATGGAATTGAAAAATATTATATCCTTCCAGCACATAGATAAACAATAAATAAGAAAATCAACAAAGGATTTCCACCCTCCGTCTTGGCTAGACGGTTAGGCGCCAAGATTCCGAGCGACGGAAGGTTTGCATTTGATAGATTTTTTGTTTTTTCCCCCCACGGTATATTTTCGCCTTCTACAAAATGACGGGGAAATATTGTAACATGTTTTTAATTGACATTTGTGTAATTTTTGCTGATTATGAGTTGATGGAAATTTGTTTTATTTAATTCCATCATATTGGAAATAATTCAAAGATTATATAGAGACCAAATAACATACACTTAAGTGTGTTCAATAGTTTTGGATTATCAATAGGGTCATAATATCTTCTCTACTTTCTGGTCTATTGAACCATAATAAAGAGAGGGGGAGGGAGGGAGTGCCCCCGACAGTGACAACCAGTCTGATGATGATAATGATAATTATGATGAACAATATTTCTGTGTTCTCTGATTTCGATGAGGACGATCAACATGCCTGGGAACCTGGAGGGGGGCGATTTGCTAGCTGTAGCACAAGGCTTATCAACATCACAGTAACGGGGTCGGGGTTGAGGCCGGGGCGGGGCGGGGAGGGAGTACAGCGGCGGGGATATCTACCGAACGTCAACACGTCTATTCACACAAATAAGTCAGTAACAGGTCCAAAACAGTTCTTATTGATGCTTAATGTATTCTATGTTATGTCATGTATGATGTTGGTGGTATAATGTAATACTGTATAAGTCGGCTGAAGGTAGGCAAAAAGGGCCAAAAGGGGGACTTTGGGACAGTGGCTGGAACGAATTAATTAATTCCCATAAGGCCTGTTATTTCTAAAACACGGTTTTGATACACACGGTACGTACAGGGTACGAATTAACCGTTTATATCAAGACCTGACTGTACGTAAATAATAGAAAGGTAAGCTGTTTGTGTATTTTTTATGAAATGATGATATTAAAATTCATAAAGCAGACTTACTTTAACGTTATATTATATATATATATACAGTAAACCCTCGCTATCTCGGACTAATTGGGGGTAGACCCAGTTCGAGATGACCGAAAATCCGAGATGTCCGGAGTCCGGCTTGTGTCCGACCTAACAGAGGATAAAATCCGACCTAACCAATGTACGTCCGAGGCAACAATGAACTCGGAGACTACGGAAAAAATCCGACCTCAAGAAAGAAATCCGCATCAACCTAGAAAACGAAGACAACCCTATTCGAACCCTATAATCTGTAATAGAAAACACAGTACATGTATATTAGTTTTACAATATGTATTGTACAGTAGGCTATATTACACTTACCCCTTCATAGCTCTTGTCTGTAGTCTTGATGTCCCCCCTCCCCCTCCCCAACACTGCATTAAGTACTGCAGCATCCCCTTTTCATCCCCCACCTCCATTTCACTGTCCTCCACCTCACTGGCACGCGTCGATGTGTAACACAACAGAGCTTGGTGCGGACTGACGCTCCCAGCCTCCCACGCTCGGTCCCCGGATGTAAGATGGCGTTGGACCTCCCTTCTGTTTCTCGGATATTCACCCTTATTGTCCGGTGACGTGAGGTCGTCATCCGACACGTCATCCTTTGTCGGACACCGTTACGACACATTTCGGAAATATTCGAGATATCAGAGGACGGTTATGACGGACATTTTCCGAATACTTATATAAAGTCCGACAACGTCAGAGACTCTCGGAACGATGACGGAAATGTCCGAAATACGGAAGTGCATGTCCGAGAGGCCATAGCCAGTCCGGCTAGTACGGGTTTCCGACTTCTAGAGGTCCGAGATGGCGAGGGTTTACTGTATATATTTTATATATATATATTTTATGATTAATACACTATTAAGTTAAAGGTAATAGCTCCATGATATAATACACACAAATGCTAAGTGGCCGGTTAAGCCGTCAGAAGGCTGTCATTAAATTGTCCGAGCCGATTATGGGTCATATTCAAGTTAATGCTTTGGAGTTACAGTATTCTGATTTTCAATTAGAATAGACAAATTTATTGCCTATGAATTAAATCAACATAAATACAGTAATAGAAGTTTAAGAAGGGATATAAACTTTTACAATTTTTGTTTGGAAAAGTATGACAAATATTTTGTCCTTTTATCAACATTTGTATGCAGGTTTAGTTTACATACCAATACTAGACATTTTCAAAGAGATTACAAACTTATTAAATACAGTACAGGTATATGGTAATTATTTATTAGTGGCCCCTCCATCATTGACGAACATGCCTATTACATAAGGCACCCTCTTCAAACACTCATCCGCCGTAGTTTGAATCTACCGCGCAGAGCATTTAAAATTTGAGGAGCCTTCATCATGAGCGCACGCGACCTCACTCATGGCTTCAGTCATTATGAATTGGGTTCTCACTACGAAAAAACTTCGTAAAAAATAAAAACAAAAAGAAAATAAGAATAACTATTCAATAAGCTTTCCATAATATCGTGGATATACTTGTGTGGATCTTTGACCAGACGCTGACTCAGGCGTCATTCTTCCTTCTCTGCTCTGCGCTCAGCCTGCCTGGACGTGTCTCCCCACGCTCCGCTGGTTCCGCATTTGCTGCGTTCCTAGTGATTTTTTTCTCATTTATTTACTCCGGGATGTATCGAGTAAGGTTAGGATATGCGTAGCAGGAGTGTCCTGGGCTGGTTGCCTGCAGTGCAGTGTATTTTGGGTCGTGTGTTTGGGGCGTCTATTTCGGATGTACCCTCGTGGTCCTGTTGTGGACATGTGAACTTTTTCACAGTTAGTTAGCTTGTGATGCAGGCGGCTTTCATTACGCGTTATTATCGCAGCCTTTTATCTTTCTGATGAGGTAGTGTTGCTTTGCTGACGTTCCCAGCGTATTTTTCTTCACTTAGTGAATTTTTTTCTGGGTCCCGAGTCAGTCTTCCCTTTGCCGGAAGTTTTTGCTACAGTGGTGTGTTGGCGGTGGTTCCTGTTGTGATATAATTCAGTGCTTTTTGTTTATATTCCGACATGTTATCTTTTCCGTCTGCCTAGGCCTAGCCAGCCTCTTGTAGCTTTGCCACATGTACAAGTGTTATTGATTTATATTATAAATATGTACTACTGTGTCATGTGTGTCTTGGTTTAGTTGTGTATTGGCTAATTCCATGGACTATATTTGTTTCCTGGATTAGTTGTGTATTGGCTAATTCCACGGACTATTTGTGGGCCCGGGGTTAGTTGTGTTTTGGCTAACTCTTCGGTCCTATGTGGCGTTCAGATGGTATCTGGACGAGGTGGGTTGTTTCCCGGCGGGTTTTTCTCGGTTTCACCATGAAAAACCTGGCTGGGTGCCGAGTTTTGGCCACACGTGGTTTCAAAAACAGGCTTGTTTCCCGGCGAGTAGGTGTCTGTGGCTCCCCAGGACTGCGTTTCTGTGGTGGTACCTGTTTCAGGCTCCCTATGATTCCCGGCGGAATGGCTGTACCCATCTAACAGTGTTCATGCGGACACGTGTTTCTTACAGTTTCTTACAGTTTCTTACAGTAGATCCTCTGGAAAAAGGCAAACTATGCCTGTGTATCCAGCTCAGTACCAGTACAGTCTGACCTGCCAATACGCGAGCTTTTAATACGCGATTCACCTTATACGCGAGGAGGGGGTCGAATCATACCCAAAACTTTCAAAACGCGTGATGTACCTTTAAAACGCGAATCCGGGGCCGATATAAGGGCAATTCCGGGGAGTTCAGCTAATACGCGAGGCCCCCCACCATTCCGCGCATCCATCTGCGCAGGGACGCCAGGGCAGGGCATTGTGGGATACGCCAGTCTACCCTCAGTCCTCGCTCGCGCAACAGCAGTCCGACTCGTGTGCAGTGATATAGTTTTTTGCCCCCATCATCATGCCCCCTCGCAAGAACAAACTTATCACCCACCAGATGAAGCTGGAGGTCATCAAAAGAAAAGGAAAAGGAGAAGGAAACTCAGCCATCGGTCGAGCAATGGGTTTAGCGGAATCGACAGTTAGAACGATCTGGGCTAACCGAGAAAAGATCAACACCATCGTGAAGTCCTATGGTGCTGCCATGATGGACCAACGTTGCAGGAGCAACAATCCAGCTATGGTGGTCATGGAGCGATACCTGGCAGCATTCCTAGCCCGCAAACACCGTGAGCAAGTCCCGGTGGATAAGGCCTATATCAAACAGCAGGCTAAACTCTTCTACACCACCGCAAGTGCTAGGACAAAGTCTGGCCAGAATTTTAATTTTAAGGCATCCAACGGTTGGCTCCATGGCTTCATGAAACGGAAGGACCTAAGGAACATCAAGGTGTCCGGAGAACGTGGGTCTGCAGATGTGGTGGCAGCCAACACATTTCCTGGGGTGTTGAAGACCATAATCGAGGATGGTGGCTACACAAAGGATCAGATTTATAATGTGGATGAAAGTGGCTTGCAATACAAGTGTATGCCAAAATCTACATATCTTGCCAAATCTGTGAAACAGGCAAAGGGCCGCAAGATAGACAAGTCAAGGTTCACTGTCATGTTTACTGTGAACCTTTCCGGCAGCCACAAGATGCGGCCTGTAGTGGTGCACACAGCTGCCCACCCTAGATGTTACAAGAACCTGCGCGACATGAATGACACTGGAACTTATTGGTACAAGAGCGCTAATGGGTGGATGACTAGTGCCATTATGTCTGACTGGCTTGTCAAGCAATTTGTTCCTGACGCCCGCCTCAAATGCCAACAACTAGGCCTACCTTTCAAGGCCCTGTTATTGATGGACAACGCCCCTTGCCACCCACACTATTTAGAGACTCTACATCCCGACGTACAGATTGTTTTCATGCCACCAAAAACAACATCTCTCATACAGCCACTGGACCAAGAAGTCATATCGAATGTGAAGCTCTTTTACCAGACACGACTCTACAATTATCTACGCCAGAAGACAGAGAGCAATGAAGAGATTTTGGCTATGCAGCAGGAGTTCGCATCATCGTCTGATGAGGAACAGGCACCCCAGGCAGAGGCACCCCAGGCAGTGGCACCCCAGGCAGTGGCACCCCAGGCAGCGGCAGCAGAGGCACCCCAGGCAGCGGCACCCCAGGCACCACAGGCAGAGGCAGAGATGACCGTGACACACTTCTGGCGTGTTTTTACCATCAAATACGCAATCGACTTCCTTCTTCTAGCATGGGCTGATATAAATGATGCCACAATTAATCATGCCTGGCGAGCACTTACTCCTCATTTATGTGCTCCCAAGGCCAACAAAGTCCAGTCAGTCACCGAGGCAGAGGCAGAGGCAGTTCAAGCGGCCCGCGCAGTGGCTGGTTTCGGGGCAGTGACAGCCGAGGAGATTCGTGAGGTTATTGAGGCAGGTGAACAACAGACTCAAGGTGACACAATTGAGCAGATTGATGCCGAAGATCAAGCACATCAAGCACGACAACCGAACAACGACGTTGAACCAGCCCCTGCACCTGCTAACATGGATCTGTCTGTAGGTAAACTGAGCGAAATCTTGGCTTTAGTTGACCAACTCGAGGAAGGATTTCGGTCGGTGGAGCAGTGCCCTGTGAGAACACATGAAGTCCTGCTGGGCGTTGACAGTGTTTTCCGCTTTTATTCTGACAAACATCATCAGGAAGTCAACAAGAGGAGACAAACTTTAATGACAAGATTCCTTGCCCGCCAAGAACCTCAACAAGAAGATGATGACGAACCCCAACCTTCGACCTCGGCAGGCTCGGCTGCTCAGGTTGACATGCCCGACGATGATTTTGGTGGCTTCATGAGGGAGGTTCAGGTGGAACAAAGGCGCCTGGCCCTCAACAGAATGCTAGATGCCAGGGATAGTTCGTCGGACGATGATGATGCCGGGGCCGGGGCCGGGGCCGGGGCTGGGGCCGGGGCCGGGGCACATTAGCTGAACTCGCCCTGCCTCGGAGGGGGCCTGCCTCGGAGCCCCCACCCTTCATATCTACAGTTACTGTTAATTTTAAGGTGAGTTTATTATTATTGTTATATTTTCTTATGATTTGGATGTTTATGTATACATATATGTACCTTTTGTGGCAATTGACGGAGATAAATAGGCCTAAAGTAGACAACTTGGAGTCAGTGCCGCCCATATCGATTTATTCCCATATAATACTCTATTGCTAATACGCGAATTTTCATTCCGCGCCCTCGCGTGTCGCCCATATTCTCGCGTATTGGCAGGCCAGACTGTACTTGCACTGCTGCGGTCGTTCACGGTGTTGGCGGCGGCGGTAGCAGACGCAACATTTTTACTAATCTGTATTTTTGTTTTATAATCAAACTTCAAATCTTGTCTTCCCCATGCTTTATCAAGATTACTTTCAAACTCCCTTATTGATTCGGAATCGACTACATACTGGGGCAGTGTGTTCCACTCATTTACCACTCTATCACAAAATGAGTTCTTTGCCTTCTCAAGCCTATTTCTTTCTTTGTAAATTTTCTTAGAGTGTCCTCTCGTTCTTGTTCCCTCCCGCATCAAGAAGATACCTTCACACACATCCTCATCGTACTTTCCTGACACTATCTTAAAAGTCCCTATCATATCCCCTCTCTTTCTCCTATATGCCAGTGTCGGAAGCCCCAGTGTCCTCAACCTCTGCTCATAGCCCGCGTTCTTCAACGTTGGTACCAGCTTGCTAGCTCTCCTCTGCACTTTCTCCACTGCTTCTATATCCTTTACCATATATGGAGCCCACACCTGGTTTGCATATTCCAGGTGCGGCCTAACCAGCGCTGTATATAGATTCCTGAAGATTTCTTCGTCAAGTGACACAAATGTCCTCCTTATCAGCCCTACAATTCTATTGGCTTTGTTTATCTTTTCCGCTAAATGTTCTGAGAAATTTAACTTATTGTCTATCACTACTCCTATATCCTTTTCTGCACTCACTTCCTCCATCGCTTCATACATACTATATCCAACCTTGTCTATCTTGCTGGTCCCAATCCGCATGTACTTGCATTTTTTTGGATGAAAAGGCATTAACCAATGCTCAGACCATCCCTTCATGCACTCCACATCTCCTTGAAGCAAACCCATATCTTCCTTACTCCTCACTCTTCTATACAGTTTAGTGTCATCCGCATACAGGTATACCTCACTTCCATTAGTTATAACTTCAGGCAAGTCGTTGATAAATATAACGAACAGCAGTGGTCCCAACACAGATCCCTGAGGTACCCCACTTGTAATTTCCCTCCACCCCGAGCCTATTCCATTCACCAGTACCCTCTGTCTCCGATCTTTCAGGAAGGCTTCTATCCATTTCACACATTTCTCCCCTATATTATAGCTTCTAACTTTCTCTATTAACCTTTTATGTGGGACCTTATCGAAGGCCTTCATAAAATCGCAATATACCACGTCTATTACATCACCATCTTCTAGAATTTGCATCCAATCATCTACCACCTTAATTAGCTGTAGTACCGTCGACCTCCCCGGCAAGAATCCGAACTGTCTCCCACTGAAAAGTTGGTTTGACTTCATATGATCCATTATTCCTTCTCTAATTACCGTTTCCATTAGTTTACACACAACACTTGTCAAACTGACTGGTCTATAATTCCCTGGGTCATTTCTCTTTCCCTTCTTAAATATAGCTGTTATGTTCGCCTCTCTCCAGTCCATCGGGATTTGTCCTGTATTAAACGATACCTCAAATAACATTTTCAATGGCTCTACTAACATCTCCCCTCCTTCCTTTATGATTCTTGGGTGTATCCCATCCGGTCTCGGTGACTTACTTCTGTTCATTTTTTCTATAGCCCTTCTTATTCTAGCATGGGAAAACTCTATTAGTTCTAGTGCCGGTGCCTGTTTGATGGGAATAGTAGGCACTGCATCCTCCGACTCCACTGTTAGTACCCCCCCAAAGTATTTCCCCAGCACCTCTGCTTTCTCCTTATCAGTCTCCGCTCTACTCCCATCATTCAACCCCCCACCAGCTCTGGGATCCCTACTCTTCTTGTTAACTTTTCCTGAATGTACTTCCAGAATATTTTTGGATTATCCTTCACATTTCTAGCTATCTCTCTCTCCCTCTCCTTCACCCCCCTCCTTGTTTCCCACCTTATTTTATTGTTTATTTGTCTGCGTTCCAGATCCACTTCCTTAGCCTCTATACTAGACCCCCTGTTCTTTTTTAACAATTTTAATCTTTCCCACAATCGTTTCTTTCTTCTAATCAATATCCAAAGCTTTCTTTTCATTGGCATTTCTGGGTTAGTTCTTTTCCTCAATTTTGTTTTATCCTTATATTCCCTTACTGGTACACTTTTGGATACCACATTCTCCAGTTTGACTCTAATATTCCTCCACATTCCTTCAGCGTCTTCACCGTTCAAATATTCCCCCCAGTCAATGTCCAAACACCGTCTCAACAGCTCATAATCTGCTCTATCATACATGTATATTTTTCTATTGCTTCTATTATCCCTCTCTGGTTTAATGTTACAACTAAAGCTTATACAGGCATGGTCACTACGACCTATAGGGCTATCCACATTAACATGTTCCACTATATCCTCTTCATTGCTAAAAATCAAATTAAGTACACTCCCCTGCGTCCCATCTCTATATCTTGTCATCTCTACAATATGTTGCGTTAAAAAACAATCTCTCACTTTCTCTATAAACTTATTTTCCAGGCTACCCTGTCCCGCTGGAGTAGTACAATTTGCCCAGTTGATCCTTGGCAAATTGAAATCTCCAATCAAAATTTTATATTTGTTCTCTCTATTATCTATCTCCTCCATTGCTTTCAGTAGGTTATCATCCTCTCCCCTGCTATTATTTGGGCTTCTATATATAGAGGCAATTAGAATTGATCCTCTTACACATTTTACTTCAATACACAAATACTCACAATACTGCTGTCTCATATCCACCTCATTAACCTTGAGCTCTTTTCTTACATAAATAAACAGTCCTCTTCCAACCTCTGCTCTAATAGCATTTCTCTCATATAACTCAAAACCCTCCAAACTATATTCCACCAGTTCCCTTTCAATTCTAACAGTTTTTTGGTCTCACTTCCTGTAGGGCTATGACATCAGGTTTTTCCTCTTCATCCTGCAACCTACATATCAGTTCTCTTTTCTTGTCTTGGGTAAACACATCCACATTACTAAACATAATCCTTAATCCATCTACCATTCCTTCAGCAATTACACCATCCCGCTCCTCCAGTCCGTACCCTACTCCCCTGTTAGCACTACTGGGTCTGCCTCTTTGTCTCCTGTCTCTCCCTGTGACACCTCCACCCCGTTCTCCTCCTCCGTCACAACTCTCATCACATTCTCTCCCCTCCCTGATCTCCCCCTCCTTTCTACTCTTATAAACCACTTCCTCACTTTTCCGTTCCTCACTCTCCAGTAAAAATTTCTCTTATCTTCCTCATCCAACTTTCCATTATTTTCATCAGCCTTTTCTTGCAATTCCTTAATTTTTTTCCTTTGTTCTATACTCAAATCCTTCTTTAGTCTTATGTGTTTCAGTTTATCATTTGTATTTAGCCTCCAACTAAAATTTGTCACAGTCTCCGCCACTACCCTAGTTTTAAACTGTACCCTTATAGGTCTCATCTCTCCCCTTTTATATCTACCTATCCTACTGACCTCCTCCACCTGCCCTTCCCATCCATATTCGTCCTCATCCACACCTTTCAAGACCTCCTTCACTGTCTCCATATCCCTCACTTTTCTCACTCCATTATCATTCATATGAGTCTCTATATCTCCATACAAGATTACACCCCTATCCCTGTCCTCCCTCACGACACTGTGAAGTTGTTTTCCCCGGTTTTGCAAAACCAGAAAAAAACCTAGCTGTTGTTGTTTGGTTTTCCTCCCCGGCGATCTTTTACAAAGAAGTGGGGACAGGAACAATTGGGGTTAACTTTTAACATCTTGCACACCCGGCGGGTGCACCTTGGAAGGGTGGGATGAACGAATTGGTAATTCAGTTTAGTTAACCGGACAATTAAGGGATACTTTTTGTATCGCCACCTTCAACATACGGCGATTGAGGGCTCAATTGGGGTTAACTTTTTTAATAAAAACTTACTTTCACACGGTGCTCCTTGGTAGGGTGGAATAACGAATTTACAATTCGGTTTAGTTGACCAAGACAATTGAGGGATACATTTGTGTATCGCCGCCTTCAACGTACGGCGATCCTAAGACAATTCTTTAGAAGTCAGATCTCGTATTTTGTCAGCCTTCCCAGTTTTTGATCTGCGAGATAATTCAGGGGCCGGCATCTTTTTGGGGGGTTGTTTTGCCAAAATTGAATCTTGAATCAGACACCACCGGAAAGACTATTTCAATTATAAACACCATGCTGGTTTTTTATATAGTGTCAGAGGGTATTCTTAAATCTCTTGGACAAGTTCAGACATTCTGATATCTTTACATAGGAACCCCACCGCGTAGCGAGCTGTGATCGTAGAGTATTACGTCTCGTTACCCGGGTTATTAACACTTGTGTGCGAACATGTTGGGTTAACCTTATGAGCATTAATTCCTGGAAATTTTATTTTTTTCCAGAGCTGGGCCCCGGTGAGTCTTTAGAGAACCTGGAGTAGTTTCCCACCAGTCTCTGTCATGGCTACCTTTGCCCCGGTTTTTGCTTTATGCATTACGCCCTCCTGTTCAGGTATCCCTATTTTTGCGCACACCCTTTGTATAAAATGTGTTAAATGTCTAGACCGCTCAAAGGGTCTGTGGGTGATGCGAAACTGTACCTTTTGCTCGCAACTCAGCGTTAAAGTTTTACAAGACAATGATAAGACCGCAGCGGTCGCCTTAAGGGAGGTCAGGCACCAAATGACTACTTATACTACTACTGTAGCTCATAAGTCACTTCAATGCGATAACGTCCCGCTTTGGGATAAGTTACTAATTGAGCACCCTCCCATTAAACTTCCCTCTTGAGTAACTGTTTGTAAACCGGCGGAGACTGGACAGGGTTCTATACTTGCTCCAGCCCCAGGCACATCTAAGCGACAGCGAGAACCGACGCCCCCGGTGGCAGCCTCCTCGTCACGGGCGAGATCTAGGTCCAGGTCCCCGCTTAGACAGCAGCCGCCGAGTCGCTCTACTTCACCAACGAGCAAGAAGAGTAAGACGGAGAGGTCAACAAGTGGATATAGCGAGAAATCTTCTAAATCCAAGAGCAGTTCGCGGTCGCACCGTAGCCACAAGTCTTCCCGAAAGGACTCACATGATCGAAAGGCCTCCCGGCGTTCACCGGAGTCTAGTGCCTCTCGTCATACCTCTACCCCCGACAGAGCTAGTGTTCAATCTCGTGGAGATAGTTTAGTACCAGTACCAAAAGACAGTTTACCACTTAGTATTTTAACCCTAGAATTGGAAAGTTCAGTGGACAGTGATCGTCCAATGGCAGAGTCAAGTGGGAGCTCCATGATTGAGGGTATTTCGGACTCCCAAGGGAGTGTATTTACCTAATTGTATTTACCTAATTGTAGTTTACAGGAGTTGAGCTAAGCTCGTGTTGTCCCGTCTCTCAGTCTACTTTTTATCCAATTTTTTCTTGAAAATATGGATGTTCCTTGCCCCTACCACCTCCTCCTCCAGCCCATTCCATTTATCAATACATCTATAGGGGAAGCTAAACTTCCTGATATCGTTCTTGCAGGTAGGTCTTTTTACTTTGTAGCTGTGGCCTCTAGTTATTCCTGTATCCATAATTAATATATCCTCCCTATCCAGCCTCTCCAGCCCCCGGGTACATTTGTACATCATTATCATGTCTCCCCTCTCTCTCCTCTCTTTTAGACTCGGTAGATTTAATTTGTCTAGCCTCCCTTCATATGGCAGTTCTCTGAGACTTGGAACCAATCTAGTGACTGCTCTCTGGATTCTTTCTAACTTGTGAATATGCTTCTTTAGATGCGGGGACCACACCACTGCTGCATACTCCAATCTTGGTCTAATCATACTCTTCATAATTTTTGCTACCATGGTCTCATCCAAATAGTTCAGAGCAACTTTCATATTCCCGGCCATTGCATACATTCCGCTAAAGAGCTTGTTAATATGTTTCTCTGGCGACAAATTATCTTGTATAATCAACCCTAAATCTTTTTCTTTTTCGGCCTTGCTAATTTTATTATCTCCCATCCTGTACTCCCAATTTGGTCTATTCACACTTCTTCCCATATTTAACACATGACATTTACTTATATTAAATTTCATTTTCCACTTGGTGCTCCATTCGTATATTTTATCTAAATCCCCTTGCAGCTCCTCACAACTACTTTTATTTGTTATTTGTCTCATAATTTTTACGTCATCTGCAAACATTGACATGTAAGAGTTTATGCCTATCGGCAGGTCATTCACGTACATAAGGAACATGAGAGGTGCCAACACAGATCCCTGCGGCACACCACTCTCAACTTTCCGCCACGATGAGTAAGTTCCTCTAATGTTGGTCCTCATTTCCCTATCTGTTAAATAGCTCTCCATCCATTTCAGCAAACTCCCCCTGACACATCCTAGCGTCTCAAGCTTAGATAACAATCTCTTATGTGGTACCTTATCGAATGCTTTGGAAAGGTCTAAGTAGACGCAGTCCACCCATCCGCCTCTTTCTTGGAGTACATCTATCACCCTACTGTAATAACATAGCAAACTGGTAACACAAGATGTCCCTTCTCTGAATCCAAATTGCTTTGGGGTTATTATTTTCTTTCTCTCCAACATTTTCATCCATCTCTTCCTAATTAGCTTTTCACAAATCTTGCATACAATACTAGTAAGTGAAACTGGTCTATAGTTTAGAGGGTCCTCAGGGTTTCCATTCTTGTATATCGGAATGATATTAGCTCTTTTCCATTCAACAGGAACCTGTCCTTTATCTAAGGAAGCTTGAATTATGTCCCTCACTGGCTCCACTAATTGCTCTGCACACTCCTTTAAAACCCAGGCAGACACTTCATCCGGTCCCATAGCTTTCCTTACTTCAAGTCCTCTCATCGCAGATAACAGCTCATCTCTAGTTATTTCAATCTTACTAAGACCACTCTCCAGTACTCCCGCCTGTGGTTCGTCAAAACCTTCCTCTCTAGTAAAAACTGACCCCAATTTGTTATTCATTACCTCACACATGTCCGATACATTTTCATACGTCCTAGCATCAACTCTTAATTTAGTAATTTGTTTCTTTACCTTCAACTTACTGTTATATATTTATAAAATAATCTAGGGTCACTTTCACATTTATTTACTATGTTCTTCTCATAGTTCATTTTAACTTGCCTAATTATGTTAACATATCTATTCCTCTCCTGTTTATATTTATTCCGATTACTCTCAGTGTTCCTTCTTCTTAATCTAGCCCAAGCTGCATCACGCCTACCCAAAGCTCTTTTGCATTTCAAATTAAACCAATCTTTCTGCTTAGTAAAATTTCCAGTTTTATATCTTGGGACAAACATATTGGTTCCTACTCTATAAATTTCGAGGAATCTACTATATTTACCTTGTACGTCCCGTTCCTTCAAAATAAGATCCCAATCTACTCCCTCTAAATATCTTTTCAAGGATACATAATCAGCTTTACTATAATTTAATCTGTCATTTATGTAGCTATTGTCTAATCTATTGGCATTACTCGAGGTCAACTTCCATTTTAGTAATAGGTGATCACTTTTACCTACAGGACATAGATAGATTATATCACTAATTTCGTGAGGATCTTTTGTAAAAATCAGATCGAGTTTAGAAGGTTCGTTATTACCCCTCATTCTTGTATTTTCCTTCACATGTTGTGTAAGTACATTTTCCGTAACCAACTCCACTAGCCGACTTCCCCAAGATCTCTGATTTGGCCCTGCATCTCCCGATTCCCAATCAACCTCACTACAGTTGAAATCTCCTACCAAGATCAATCGATTCTTCCTTAAAAGCAATCTTCTCAACGACTGAATCATATCCTCTACCATCTCCTCAAACTCCAACTCCCTCCATGCTCTGGTCTTTGGTGGCATGTAAGCTACTGCTATGTCTAGCTTTTTTCCTTCTATATCATTGAGTTCAACTGCCATTATTTCTGCCTTGTCATTATTTAACTCCACGTGCTTTGCTGTCATAGGGTAGATGTAGGCCAAGGCCTGGGTGTTTGGCGGTATTCTCAACCTCTGGCTCAAACTATACAAACAGTGGCTGAGGTCCACCGGGACGCGGCGATCCCATCATCTATTCCTGACTTGTCTTGGCAACAAGATGGGACTCCGGCTTCGGCGGAATCCTCTCATGGTGAGCCGGATGACAAAGACGAGGTATCTATCATCTCAGATATGGAAGTGCAAGAGTCGGGTTCAGTTTTAGACGCCGCACAGGATCGTAATGATTCACCTTTGAGTTCATCATCGAATAAATTTGTCACAGCAGAGGAAATAGATGGCCTGCTGGTTAATGCTCTCACTAAATTTTTTTGGCCAACAGCCAGAGACTCCTACAGTGGACCTGGGAGCTCCTATGACAAGTTCTAATGTCCGGCCTCTGATGACTTCTATTGCCTTGACTCAGATCCCTCACCCTCCCTCTATATCACCATCGGTGGTCACTAGGCCTGCTACGGCGGCACTGACTACTTCTAATGTCAGGGTTATAACGGATGTCAATCCGCCCCCTTTAGATAAAGCACCTATGAAAAAGGTAGCTATGCCCTTACTGTACGGTCCGGATGAGTCATGGGTTCACTTGATCCCCACTAAACCAGAGGTCGCTCAACCTACCTTGTCAGGGGAACTTCCAGTGCCACGAGAGTGGGTAATACAAGGCAATAAATCTAAATAATTACGGGCCTTGGATACTTTGGGGAATGTACTAGATGTTAATGTTAAGGACATTCCTAACTATTATCACCAGGACTATTTTGTTTATACTGCTAAACCTGACCTGCCCCCTGCCTCAGCTTCGAGACTGTTTTCTGACTGGTCCAAACAGGATGGTTTTAATGACATAAAGACACTGTCAGCTCTCACACCAGAACTCTATTTGCGAACTGTCACAGACTCAGTCGCTAATCCAATGTTGAAGGTGGGGCAGTTGGGTCCGGGACCTTGGGTGGAATGGGAGACGGAGGCTCAGAACTTTGCGACCACCTTCACCTCAAAATCTTCCCACCAGATCCCTCAGGATAGTCATTCTTGGTTCTGTATGCCAGTGTGTTCTGCCGGCGGAGTCCCTTTGTTTGATTTCTTAGCTGCCCCCAAAATCAATTTATGTGAACTCAAGGACCCTTTCACTACCCCTACCCCAACTCACCTAGACCGAGAATTTAGGTTACGGGGGAAAGCATTTAGACTTTTCTCACAGTACATTGTGACGCAACAGGTCGCTAAATCAATGCTCCGGTCCACTCAGGCAATCGCAGACGCAGATGCCAGAAGATCGGTTGAACTGTCTCGGCGACTGCTCCTTCAGTCGTCAATTCAGTCATTGGGTGACATACGCACAGCCTTGCTTGAGGCGGTGCGAGCTCGACAAGATCTCAGGATGTCCTTGGTACGGAAGCTTCCTGATCGTATTGCGAATCAGGTGGTCATGTCACCAGTGCTCACTCCCTCTTTAATGTCCCCTGAGGTGTGGAGAACAGTTTTTAATATGGCTCAGACCTTTAAACAGAGTCCCGCCCCTTCTAAGAAACCTGCCTTTAACTTCCCCAAACCCAAGCCAGTCGCAAAAGCACAGCCGGGGGGATCTAAGCCCTTTCATCTACCTAAGTCCTCCTCCCCTCAAGGTCAGTACAGGTATAGACAGGGTAAGTTTACAGGTCAGAAAGGACGAGGCTATAATAAACCAGGTCAGGGCCCGTCTTCTGCCAACGCCAGCCAGCCGGCGAAGCGTCCACCACCACCACCTCCACCACCATAAAAAAACTAATGTCTCTCTCATTCCCGGGGCCGGTCTCAAGGCGAGTGGATCCGAGGGTAGTACAGCCGGCGAACCCTTGTCTACTAACTGGGTCGTTCCGAACGTGTCACCAAGCATGGCCGTTAAACACTTGGGCAAGGATGGTGGCACGCAAAGGCATCACTTGGCAGTGGCTCCGGCGACCTCGCTTACGTCAGCCGACAACGGCGAATCTAGTTTCTTTAGAGGTGGAGTCACTGGTCAAGGAAATGATTGCCAAGAATGTCATCATCCCGGTCCCCCCAAATTACCCAGTCTTCACATCCAAGCTATTTTTGGTTCCCAAAAGGGACAGTGTTCAGATGAGACCCGTCGTAGACCTGCCGTATCTGAACCTTCATATTCACAACGAGTCATTCAGGATGTTAACAGTGCACCAAATCAGGCTAACACTTCCGCCGGGAGGTTGGATGTGTTCCTTAGACCTGACAGACGCTTATTGGCACGTCTCGGTAAACAAAAGATTTCAAAGATTCCTGGCCTTACGGATCAGGGATCAAACTTATGTTTTTCAAAGGATGCCATTCGGTTTGAACCTGGCACCTCGCTTATTCACGAAATTAGTCCGGCAAGCACTGATGCCATTGTTAAAACAAGGGATCAGGATTTTGTGGTACCTAGACGACTGGCTAGTGGTGGCAGAGACAGAGCAAGTATGCATAAATCATGTCAACATAACATTAAAACATGTCAAAACTCTAGGGTTCAAGGTAAATCTGGTAAAGTCAAACCTTGTTCCCTCACGAGTAGTTCAGTGGATAGGGCTGGTTTGGGACACAGCTGCTCTCACTCTGAGTCAGAGTGTGGACAATCGGAACAGATTTCGCAGGAAACTGTTCATGTTCCTTCACAGTCTGACTACGACACGGAGAATCTGGGAGTCTCTGGTCGGCTCTCTCAACTGGATTCAACTAACTGTAATGTTCGGCCGGTTGAAAGTAAAGCGCTTAATATTGGAGGGCAACAAATATTTTCCACTATTACCGGCGGAAAAATTATGGCCCATACCAAAATTAATCCACACCTTACTAGCGGTCTGGGCGAAGAGGGAAATGTTGCACTCAATAATGTCATGGACCTCTCCTCCGCCGACAGTATGGGTAGACACGGATGCATCAGGAACGATAGGTTGGGGTTTTCAGTCAAACCAAGGACACCAGGGTCAAGGGCTTTGGTCCCATTTAGAAATCTCCCACATCAATGTCAAAGAATTACTAGTCCCCTTATATTTCCTTCAGGCTCACGGCTCTACTTTACGGGGCAAGTCGGTGGCCTTCAGAATGGACAATCTGAATGCAGTTCACTGTATTCAGAAACAAGGGTCAATTCACTGTATTCAGAAACAAGGGTCAACGAGGTCTCGGACGTTGCTAAACGTGTCAGAAGATATTTTTATTCTAGCCAACAGGCTGGACATTCATCTTCACGCATCTTATCTCCCAGGCGTAGCAAACGTCTGGGCAGACGCGGAGACAGAGCACAACAGTAGAATGGGCGCTCAAGCAACCCATTTTCAACCTAATGATTGGAGAGCTTTACCATCCACAAGTGGATCTGTTCGCGTCCGAGGAGACTCACAAACTCCCACTGTACCTCACCCGCCGGACGATAACGCCGGCAGGGGGGCCAGACGCCCTGGTGACAGACTGGAACAGGTGGAGTTCCATCTATCTGTTTCCGCCGCCAGACGCGTCTCTAATGTGCCATGTAGTAAACAAACTACGGGATTATCGGGGCTTAGTCTCGATAATCGCGCCCCTGTGGCCGGCGCAGTTGTGGTACCAGCAATTGAAAACGTGGTGCCCGCACCCGGTGTCGCTCCCGGTCGGGTGTTTCCACTTAGACACGATTGGCAACCTAGCGACCTCGCTGACTTTTGCATTATGGACATTCAGGAGGCCAAGTGGCTAGCACCATATGGTAGAGATGTGACCAATAAATTATTGAATCAATATACTCAGTCTACAAAACGACAGTATCAATCACATTGGCAAGCCTTTACTTCTTGGATCCTTAGAACGGAACAGACTGTGCCCTCGGTGGCGTTAGTTTTTAATTATTTAAATTATCTATTTGAACAGAAACGTTTATCTGTGGTAACGTTAAAAAATCACTTAACAGCGATTAGAATACCATTTTGGGACCTTACCGGTCTCTCCATACCAGTTGCGGAGGAAACAGGTTTTATGAGGGCATGTTTTAAACTCCGCCCACCTCCCCGTCAGCTCATGCCTACTTGGTCTCTGGACAAAGCATTGTCATTACTTCTCTCCTGTCTGTACCAAAATACTGCAGATTTTACATTACTCTTAAAAAAGGCTGTATTCCTTTTGGCTTTGGCCACCGGGAACAGAGTGTCTGAGCTGGCGGCGATGAGCAACACACCTAATTGCCTCAGGTTTGGTAGGCTTAATGAATGTATTCACATTGCACCTTCCCCAGGGTTTGTAGCCAAGAATGAGCACAGTGCACACGTGTTTTCTGAGT
Source organism: Paralithodes platypus (assembly GCA_032716605.1). Classification (NCBI taxonomy): domain Eukaryota; kingdom Metazoa; phylum Arthropoda; class Malacostraca; order Decapoda; family Lithodidae; genus Paralithodes; species Paralithodes platypus. Next base: position 38,857,388 of record CM064493.1, on the reverse strand, counting down.
TCACTGTGCCGGCGTTGAAAAGGGGAAAGGTGCACCATAATTTATGTCCAGTGCAGGCTCTAACCAAATATTTGAGGGTAGCTCCTCTAAACCCTCAGGGTGCTTTATGGGTAGCAAGTACGGGTAAGCGCTTGCTCAAACGTAGATTGGCTTCTCTTTTAGTCGAAGTCATTAAGGAGAGTAATCCCGGCATTGTGGGTAGGGCCCACGATTTACGCAAATGGGCAACCTCTTTGCGTTTCCTGAAGAATTTTTCTGTGGAAGATATTACGTCCACGCATCTGTGGGCCTCTAATCATACGTTTTTGACTCGATACCTGTCAGTAGCTCTAGATAAACCTTCCTTGCCATGTATAGCTTTAAGGCAGAGGGTCTAGGTGGCCCTTAAGTCACTTTTTGTTTTAATTTCAAGGAAAAGGGGGGGGGGGGGGGTGCAGTCAGGGTAACATAGGACACCCTAGACCCCGCCGGAGTATAAGAGCTGTGATATTAGTTATGGGTATTGTTGATATGAAAATTCTCTGTACTATTCAGTGCAGGAAATTGTGCTAGTACTGTACAATGATAGTACAAACAACAGTGTTGTTATAGTAGTTTAGCTGTGAAAGCAATTTAGTTTGAGCATTGGATATATTTTGCAAAATATTTCCACAAGTATTATGGGGTTATATGTGCACATGTAAACTTATAAGTTTTTATTTTTCACCACTTATGTTGAGTGGGGTGCCTTTTTAACTTACAGATCTGTTCGCAGAGTCTCAAGAGTTAACCTTTTGTATCAAGCAGGCTTCTTTGAAGCACGCCCCTGCTTGACCCCCTTTTGTATATATGTGCTGCGCCATTAAATTTATTTTTCAAAGTAAGAATACTATGTGGTTGTTTGATTATCTGCTTTTCTAGAGTTATTATATGATTACGAATGTCCCCCTCCAGTCTTAGAAATCAGGCATGTTCGTCAATGATGGAGGGGCCACTAATAAATTATAGGTTTGACTCCTGTAAGGAGATAAAGAAAACCTAATATTTAGTAGTGGCCCCGTAATCATTGACGACTGGGGCCCTCCCGACCATCCCCTTCCCATTCGTTGATGTATTAAGGATTTTGGTTTACTTGATATGTCAGTGAAGGAAGAATGACGCCTGAATCAGCGTCTGGTCAAAGATCCACACAAGTACATCCACGATATTATGGAAAGCTTATTGAATAGTTATTCTTATTTTCTTTTTCTTTTTATTTTTTACGAAGTTTTTTTTCGTAGTGAGAACCCAATTCATAATGACTGAAGCCATGAGTGAGGTCGCGTGCGCTCATGATGAAGGCTCCTCAAATTTTAAATGCTCTGCGCGGTAGATTCAAACTACGGCGGATGAGTGTTTGAAGAGGGTGCCTTATGTAATAGGCATGTTCGTCAATGATTACGGGGCCACTACTAAATATTAGGTTTTCTTTATCTCCTTACAGGAGTCAAACCTATAATATATGCTGTGGATAGTCTAGCTACCCACCACTGTTGAAAAATAGAGCTAAAAAGATACATACAGTAGAGGGCCTCGGAGTTGGATGGACCTCAAGTTGAATGGTCAATCCTGTAAGTCCTTTACTGTAATTGGAACGAGTTGTCCTTCTCACAGGGGACAGGTCCGCTTGGGGATGTTTTGTGTATGGCCACCCTCATACAGGGGAGAAAGGTATCTGGAAATAGATAGGTAGGTAGGTAGCTAAGCATGTAATGTTGCAATGAACCGGGTACTAAGCCAACAATTGCAGGTATGCAACATCTCTACACTTTACTACAACTGCATGATCTTGGGGCTGTTCGGACAGGCAGCCTAGGGAACGACAACAACAACTGCATAGTCTCAAAAATACTGTACATATGAAAAACATTAAAATATCATCTTGCATAGCAGGCGATTCAGAAATGAAAATGTACAAGAAGTCATAAAAGTACTAACAAAATGCTGCTTATTTTTCTCCTAATAAAATTATTATTATTTGTATTATTATTAATATTTGTATAGCATCACTATGCTTTCTGATGGCTAAAGCATTGATTTGAATTTTTTTGTTTTAATTTTATTCCCAGAACAGATAAATATGTTATTGTGAAATGTAACATTCTGTGTTTGAAATAGTCATACCTTTTGTGTGTTGTTGTTGTTGTTGCTGCTCCCCAAGCTGCCTGGCCGAACAGCCCCAAGGCCCCGAGCAAGGTCAAGGCCATAACCGAGCGCCCCCCACAGAACCCTCCCTGCCGACCACAATAAAGCCAGAGTGACCGAAGCCACTCCATGGCGGGGAGCCGAGGAGGGCGAGGAAACGCCCGGGAAACCAAAGCCCCACCCAGGGCCCTGTGCCCCTCAGCAATTATGAAGAGAAAGTTGTGTGTTATGAGCAACTATAGTAACCCTGAATTACTTTGTGCTAATCCAGGTACACAATGTAGCTTTTGTGTATTTTCATAATTATTTAATGTAAGTGTAGGCCTACCCCTGATAACCTTTTTCCATAAAAGCTTTTTCTATAATAATTATGATGAAGAATTACCTGGCTGAAAATTTGAACCCACACCATGAACTTCCTTACATGTGGCACTTATACAGTGGTGCACCAACTTTCGCTCCTAATAGGGACCGCCGAAAGTGGCGCGAAAGTTAAATTAGCGAAAGTTTAATTAGCGAAAGTTGGGGCATTGACATAATGGGAATAAAGGTAATAGAGACCGGGCCTGTAAGAAAACTCACCCTCCAAGTTGAACAAACCTAGTCACCCAATGACCCAGAATTGCTACACCAACTAAAACTGGAATTGGTACACTTACTTACAGGACCCAGGTACTCAATATTGCTGATTAGCAAGGCATAATAATGAATTACAGTTCTTATAGCCTACAACAACAGTTCTTATACAGAAACTGAACCACCGCCATTGTAATGTTTTGGTAGAGTTCAGTTAGCGTTACGGTACGATACTGACGCACGTCACGCACCAACCGGATATGATATGAGGCGCGTTTTGGCTCAAGCCAAAATTCAAGCAAAAATGCGCCTATGATTTGGACCAAAACATCAGTTTCAGTTATGGCCACTAGATGGCATCATGGCACTGCTTTTTTTTTTTTTCAACTACACTGTACTCCCTCTCTCAGGCATAGGCTGAGAGCCTGAACATTCAACCGTACATTGAATGGCGAAGCCCGTGAGGTCTCGTTCCAGTCTAGGGAGTGAGACATGTAAAGCACTTTGGGATACAATCAGCCCCCGATATCTTGCCTTTGCAAGATGCACGGGTGCACCCACGGCTCGAAGAGCAGCCACATCTCTGAAACTGCTTCGCTCCAGTGCTTCAGTGTCTCACCACCTAGACTCGGACCCTCACTCTATGCCACCTATTGAGCAATAAACTCACTAGGCATTGTCCCCCTAGCATATTTTGAAAATGGGAATATTCATACGGTGCTATTTAATCGGGGAACAATGAGGGTATATTTTTGGTGTTTCAGTGGGCTTTGTGGTAATGCACTGATACTAGGTACAGCACAAATTCCATCCCAAAAATATCTTCCCATTGATACATCGGGATTTGAACCCGGGACCATTAGATTACCAGTTCAGTGGCATGACCATTCCACCACACCTCCCCTATAAACAGTGAACATGCAAATGGCCGCACAGGTTAACCTTATAACCTTACGTTAACCTTATGTCTAAGCATTGTAACCCATAATAATGCTTTGCTAATCAACATTATAGACTCATTAAAGTATTGAATATCTGTAAGTAAGTGTACCAATTCCAGTTTTAGTTGATGATGATGATGCAGCTTTTACCACCATACACTCTCTGCTGAATAGTAAGGCTAGGGTGGGTGCCCTGATGAATCAGGGACTTAGTGAATAGTTGCCACAGATTGCTAGACCGCGCCGTTCACCAACAGCACTGACGTCTGCCAATAACACACTGGCTGGCCCGAGGCTTGAACCGTCAACCTCACGGTTAGCAGGCGAACGCTCTACCGATCGAGCTACGGCCTGTTGGTGTAGCAATTATTCTGGGTCATTGGGTGACTAGGCTAGGTATATTCAACATGAGTACTTGTAAGTATATAATTTTACTGAGTATTTGTAAGTACGGTATGTGTATTGATTAGTTATAGTCATTGGATGACTATGTACTGGTATAAGGTCATGTTTCTACTCAAAAAATTATTTTCCCTCTACCGAATCCTCTTGCGTGTGGCTGACCAGGTCTTCAATTTCGAAGCTCAGGTGCGAAAATGCGAGTTTTTACCGCATAAGTCAATGTGGTGGAATATTTAGAGGCTGCAGCGAAAGTGTGATCCGCCAAAGAAGAGGAAGCGAAAGTTGGTGCACCACTGTACATACATACAGCTTATTAAAGGAAATTATTAGTTATATTTATTATTATTTATATTATATTATGAAATATTTATATTATGAAATTGGAGTAAATTTGTTAAAAGCAGTTAAGAGTTTTTATGAAGGGAGCATAGCATGTGTTAGAATAGGAAATGGTGAGTTGAGTGAATGTTTTGAGGTAAAGGTAGGTTTGCGACAGGGTTGTGTATTGTCACCATGGCTGTTTAATATGGTTATGGATGGTGTGGTGAGGGAGGTGAAAATGAGAACTATGGGAAGAGGATTAGGTTTAGTAGGGAAAAATGGTAGAGATTGGGAGATGAATCAGTTGCTGTTCGCTGATGACACAGCATTGGTGGCGGATTCTGAGGAGAAATTGCAACGGGTAGTCAAAGAGTTTGGAGTGGTTTGTGGGAGGAGGAAACTGAAGGTGAACGTCAATAAAAGTAAAGTAATGGTGTGTAATAGGGGTGATCGTAATAATAATAATAGTTCTTAAAGCTAGCGCATGCTAAGCTAGCTAAGGATAGCTCAATAAGGCCGATTAGGCGTATTTCCATTGGGGTCCTGTACTACTACCCCATCCCTTTGCTCATGAGGGATGGTAACGACTCAGTGCTTGTGAAAAATCTTTAATGCGCCGAGCGTGGGCGCGAACCCGGGCCTTCTGGGTGGAAGTCCGAGACGCTAGTCACTACACCAAGCGAGCCGCTAGTAGGGTGAATCTAGATGTGAGGCTGGATGGGGAAATATTGGAACAAGTAGAGTGTTTTGAATATTTAGGAGGAATGATAAGCAGGAGTGGAGGTATGGAAATGGAGGTAAAACAGAGCGTGTGTGAAGGAAGGAAGGAAGGTTTTCGGAGCAATGGGAAGTACAGTAGGGTCCCGCATAAAACATGTTCACA
>CM064493.1:38780647-38852002 GCA_032716605.1 Paralithodes platypus | reverse complement strand
TGGTTGGCCAAAAATTTTTTTTTAGTAATAAGCATGACTCTAAATAGCCCCCATCAATTTTCCTGCCCGCTCCCTGCCTGACAAATTGATGTTGATGATGAACTTACTGTGAGTATGAATCATCTAACTTATCCTGCCGCTCGGCCCGAGCGCCAGTACCAAGCTCTGAACCTGACTCTTGCCCCTTCCATCTCCGCAAATTATTGAAACCTCGGTCTTTTACTCTTCCTGTATCCTCCTGAGAAGCACCCCCGCCGATTAGCTGGGCCACGTACCTTGCTGCCAAAGATAAGTCAGGAATATAGATATGGATGCGGATCGCCGCACGCTCCCTGATCGGACCGTCAGCTACTTGATGTGACTCGTTGAAAGTAGGCAAGTGTGGTGGTCAGACCCTGGCTGAGCCAAAGATCCGGACGCCAAACACGACGGTCCCATGGCCTACCACTACTCCGTGGGAGTCTGAAACATGTCTCAATCACTGATCCCCCTGCAGACTCTCCACTTCCAGGGAGTTTAAAATATTAATGGGTAAATCCGTCTTTAGCGAACAGGCCATCACCGCCACTGGAACCTTGAGCACCTAACACAAACTCTGTCTGGGGGTAGACTGGTACGATAGGAAAACAAGAGGGGGGGGGGGGGGACGCCACTAGAAGCTGGAGTGAATGTAGGGACGCTGTCTCATTCTATTTATGTACGGAATCCCTTTTCTGGAAGATTTATGGATACAGTGGACGCTGACCTCTGCTGAAACTACTCTTTGATTTGCGATGGATTCATCGCCGTGACCACTGGTGGAACTTTCCGTCCTACTTACTTCTTACTCGAATGGTGAAGAGGCAAAGACATTACGATGACTGTCGCGATCTGAGAGGTGACCCTAGACCGAGATCTCGCCCTAGGTCACGAGCCGAGAGCGGACGGCCGAGGGGCTGTAGGCTCTCTTGAGACGTTTCGAGAGTAGCATAGCAGCAGATGACACAGAACCACTGCACCAGTCTCCGACGGACCTTATGACAAGTGACTCGATGAGCGACGTTTCACGTTTAAGTGGGGGGAAGGGTGTGAATGTCAGAGGCCAAAATAATCTATCCCAAAAGAGCGGAAGTCCCTGCTTGTTGTCACATTGAAGTGACTTATGAGCAACAATCTGTAGTGTATGAGCTGACATCTGTTGCCCCCTCAACTTCTCTTTAACGCGACCGCCGCGCGTCTATTACCCCCCCCCCCCCACTTCATTGTCGCATAGCCCCCGACCTTTACAGCTAATTGGAGAGCAAAACAGAAACAATTACGCAAATTGACCCACTAGACCCCATTGACACGGTCTAGACATTAACTAAACCTTATGCAAAAGAGTTATAGCGCAAAAAATAGGGGATACAGGCACAGGTAGGGGTTACGTGCATAAAGCCCCCCCCCCCCCCCCCACACCCAAAGACTGACGTCGGAAACCACCGAGTCGCCATGACAGAGACTGCGTGCCGGTGAAAACTACCGCCCGGCGTCTGTATTGCGTCCGCCGTGAGTCCCAGCTCTGGAAAAAAATAATAAATTTCCAGGAATTAATGCTTCATAAAGCCCGTTAAACCCAACATGTTCGCCCACACAAGTGATTAATAACCCTACCGCCCTCCGCGCGATAACGAGCATGTAATGCACACAACGATCACAGCTCGCTACGCCGACAGTGTGGCGGCTCAGAATATCTAAACATATCTTTTTAAGAAAGTGAAGAATTACCCTCCTGTGACTATGATGATATATAACGGTCCAGCCATGCCGCCTGTTTATCAGTCTTTACTGGTGCGTGACTGGCATCTCAAGAATTCAATTATTTGGAACAAAAACAACCCATCCCATAAAGACGCCATGCCCCTTGAAAATATTCTTAGCTAGAATAACATAGGGGCAGGACTGAATACGAGATCTGATTTCATAACGGGAATTGTCCCCACAAAAAGATCGACAGTAATGCTAGATATGAAGGCGGCGAAGTCTGATACCTATACGTATTCCCTAAAGATAAAGTGCTAGTCTAAATACGCGAATATATGCAATTGTAAATTCCTGATTACCTCCACCTAGCGAGCACAAACCGGCTCACTGCGGTGTAAAAACGAATGGTTAACCCGCAATTGAACCTTCAATCGCCGTAAAGTAGTTAAAGGCGGGCGCATACTATAACGTATCACTATAAATAATGGATCGCGTTAACTAACTGAATGACTTAGTTGTTCATCCCCACCCTACCAAGGCTACAGCCCGCCAGGGCCTGCTTGGGGGAGATGTCAAAAACGTTAACCCCACACGCTTCCTGTATCCCCACTACTTCTGCCTATATAGATCGCCACGCGGGAAGCGAAAATGCCCTTCAACAACAGCCTAGGGTTTTTACTTGGTCGGGTTTGTTTAAAACCGGGTAGCAAAACACTTCATAACATATGCTTCGCTTATGAACAATGATTTCTTTGATGGGTACAGCCATTCTGCCGAGCGATATCTCCCACGAGGAATCAAAGGGAGCCTGAAAAACAGGCCCACCAACACAGGAGACAGCCATGTCCTGTGAGAGCCACATGACAGAACCTCATCGCGAGCCGGCGACACAGGCCTGCTCTGCATTGAAACCAAGTCCCGCTGCTGGCCCCTCAACACTGGCTCTCGGACGCACGGTTCCTTTTTCATGGTAGTAATGAAACAGCCTGAGGGGAAAAATACCCGCACAGCAAGAAGGAAAACCCACCCCGATTTCAGACACCCATACCCATGAACCACGAACAACGGACACGAAGGACAGCCCACGCCACGACTAGCCTAATGTCCACACAATAATCCGTGCCAGAATTAGCCAATACACAACCGTACAACCATGGAGTGGGAAACAAACATTAGTCCGAGCGTTGGCAATTAGCCAATACACAACTAAAACCCGGATAAACAATGACACGAGCTAGGGCCATATTTATAAAAATAAACCAATAACACTTGTACATGTGGCCATAAAGCCCTACGAGGCGGCACTGGCACAGGCCTAAGTAGACGGCATACATAAATGTTGAACTATACACAAATACACTGCGAAAATATCAACAAACAGGAACCACCGACCCAACACACCACGTGCTAGCAACATAACATTTCTTACGGCCAACAGGGCATAAAGACTGACTCTGGCGCGCGGCGGGACCTATCAGAAAAAAACTTCACTAAGTGAAGAAGAGCAAACTACGCTCAGGGAACGTCAGTAAAGCCAAAGCCGTTACGCTCATCAGAAAGATAAAAGGGGCAGCCCAATAAGTAACGCAGTAAGCTGAAAGCCGCAAAACTGCCATTAACAAGCTAACTCAACTGTGAAAAGATCACAAAGTCCACAACAGGATTCCCACGAGGGTACATCCGAAATAGGATGCCCCAAACCCACGACCCCAAAATACACTGCACGGCGGGCACCCAGCCCAGGACACTCCTGCTACGCATATCCTAACCTTACTCGATTACATCCCGGGAGGTAAACAAATGAGAAAAAAACCATCACTAGGGCCGCAGCAAATGCGGGGGGAAACCAGCGGAGCGTGGGGAGACAACGTTCAGGCAGGCTGAGCGCAGGAGACAGAGAAGGAAGAATGGACGGCCCTTGAATCAGCGGTTCCCTGGTCAGAGATCCACACAAGTACATACCACGATATGATGGAAAGCTTATTAGATAGTTTATTCTTATTTTCTTTTTTTTTTTCTTTTTATTTTTTTACGACAGTTTTTTCGTAGTTGAGAACCCAATTCATAATGGGGACTGAAGCCATGAGTGAGGTCGCGGTGCACTCATGATGAAGGCTCCTCAGTTTTTTAAATTGACTCTGCGCGGGTAGATTCAAACTACGGCGGATTTAGTGTTTGAAGAGGATGCCTTATGTAATAGGCATGTTCGTCACTGATTTTAACGGGGACCACTAATAAATATTGTGCTTGACACACATTTCCTGTGCTTCATACATGGGACATCAGTATCTTTTACTTTCCAATTGCGATGTGGATGTTTCACTTCCTCCTTGTGCACGTTCGGAAGTCTTCAAAAGGCGCCAGATCGCTTTTTCCTCCAAGTGCCTCGTTCGGGGCGTCCTGGCTGTTTCCGAGCGAGCTCCGCAATTGAAGGTGGGTCGTCGCTCTCTCCTTCACCATCCCGCCGACAAATCTCCGACTCCTCTGTCGGTTCAGGCCGTCCATGTGGCTCCACCAAGGCTTCAGGTGGCCACCGACTGACCGGTTTTGCCTCCATCCGCCCCCATGCTTATGTACATGGCGGTTGGTATTCTTGGGACACTCTTACTACCGTCCCTCCTATTTACCTGTGGTAGGCTTCTTTGTGGCACGCCTGCTCTTCCCCTGCTCTGCTGGGGTGACTTCATACATGGGCCACGGTATTCTTTTTACTTTCTGGTTGCAGTTGAGGATGTCCTTTCCTCCCTGCGCACACCGTGGGGGTTCCCGTCCTGCCATGCCCATCTGGGACATGGAGAGTCTTACCCATTTCTCGTGCTCCAACCGCGATGGGTTTAACCCTCGGAGGTGTAGACCGTGTTACTCGTCGATCTTGACCTTTGGGTCTCGTCCTACGTTCCCACGATGCTGTAGAGGCAAGGTCTCGCCTCTGCGCTCCATGTTCGGGGTTTCGCTCTCTCTGTCACGGACCTGCCTCCGACGGTTTCCGTGCTTCCTCAACGAAGAGGTGCGTGCCCATGCTACCCCTTTACTCTGCTGGTCTCCCTGGCGCCTGAACGCTTTCCCCACGGTGCCTTGTTCGTGACGTCCTACTGTTTCCGAGGACGCGGGGTTGTAGGGGAGACGCACGCTCTCCTTCCACCACGTTGCCGACGGTCTACGGCTCCACTCCGCCCTGTCTCTTGCCCCTGTACGATCTCGGGGCTGTGCTTTCTGTATACCTGGGCTGGGTGGCCTTGTTCCTTTGCCTACGTTAATATTCATGCTCTACCTGTGGTTTGTTTGCTGCTCAGGTTGTCCATCCTCCCTCTTGCTCCCAGGCGGGCATCGGTGTCTTTAGTCATGCTCCCTGCGTTGTAGCCTGGGGTTGGTTGGTCGGACCTGTCCACGTTGCGTCCCTCGGGACGTTTCCGGTCCCTAACGGACGTCGCTTCCCTTCCCTCCCGGAACGAGCTCTTACACATGCACAAGGAGTGCGCCCGGTGCCTGCGAGTTGGCAGGTACAGCTCGGAGCCTTTGCTCAACGCGACGTAACATGTCGACGCGCTCAATCTGTCGGCGTCGTATGAGTTTCAGTTGTGTCTTTCAATAGTTTCTCTTTTACTGTTCCTTGTGGCTGACGGAGGGCGTCGACTTCGGGGTTTCGGTCGGAGATGGGTTCTTCCCCACTCACTCCTGTCGGCTGTCCTCCGTGTCGAGCCTCGTCATGCCTTCATCCGGGGTCTCACCTCCATTTTGGGCCTGGTTCTTTGCCCCTACGTTATCTTTCTGAACGTATGCACGTTCCCTCACGCCACCAGAGAAGGGTGCCCTGGAACGTGTTCACAAGCCCTGGCGGCGCACTACTCGCATGCTCTCCAACCTCTTCGAGCGTCTGCACCTAGCTCGGCTATCAGGCTTATTGTAGCTCCAACGACTAGGGTGCTCGGGAAGGGTGGGGTCCAATTCGGGCGCCTGCAACTGCGGCTAGCCTCCGTCGGATTCCCGCAGTGGCCCTTCCATGAGGCTGGGAGGTGTCGCCGGGCTCTGTGGTTTTCCTTCTGTACACTGGCGACGGCTGAGGTCCGCACGTCGCTGTTGCTTTCTGTGCTCCCTCCGGAGGGGCTCTTCTCTGATCCTGCATGGCAGGGGTCTTCCCTCTTTGCTGCTGCGGGGCTCTTCGCTCCCCGTCCGCCTGGGATGTCCCGACCATCCTCAAACGCTTCCTCTTCGTTGGGGTCGGCAGGCCGGCTAGTTACGAGGCCGCCAGACTCGGGGCCCCTACCGGCTCTTGCGTCCCCACTCTCGGTTTCGCTTCGCCATTCGCGGGCACGGCGGCCTATACGGCGGGGTCTGTCCTCGGGTGCCAGTCCACGTTTCCGCTCCGGCGACCTGCGTGACCTGCCTGTATCCCCGGTTGTCGCCTCTGTTATTCTGTCCATGGGATTATTCGGGTAGTCTCGCCTCACCAGCGGGACTTCCTGTCGCATGTCTTTCTGGTCTCGGGGAGGGACAGCGGGGTGGTGTGGCCGGGGGTCGCCCTGTCGTGCCTCGTATTGATGACACTCATTATGTCACGTTCGGCGGTTTACCATTCGGTGTCCATGTCGCCCCTCGTGTCTTTACGACCCTCGTCGGACTGGCCTTGCCTCCCCTGTTCACTCGGGGTCTTCCGCTCCTCTTTTCCTTGGTGGGTGGGATCTTCTCCGCGAACTCTCCCGCACACTGTGTGCACGCCGCTCTCCTTGTTCCTCCTCGTTCCTCGGTTCGGATTCCTATCGCCGTTCCCGAGTCCTGCCTTCCACCGTCGCAAGATGTGCCGTGGGCGGGCCTCGACTGGGACAGGTCGAGCACGCCTGTCACCCTGAGTCGGGTGACTGCGTAGTCTTTTCGTTCGTCAGGACCTGGCGGGGTACCTATTTTGCCACGCACTCCGTTCCACCGTCGCACTGCGTGTACCATGCCTACCCGGGACTGCCGACCTATGGGCGGTTGCTCTGTCGATGGGACAGAGCACCCGGGTAGTTTGGTCTTTCCAACACACCGTATTCGATGTGTTTCCGCCACCCGACGCCCTTTTTGATGTGCAAAGTCCTCCGCAGGCTGAGTGGGTAAATGAACTTTGTTGGTTGTTCACTTCCATCTGGCCGGCACACGCCTGGTCCGCTCAGCTGTGGCGGTGGCGCCCGAGTCCTGTTCCCCTATCGTTCCCCGATTTCCACTTGGGATCGATTGGTGGCCTCGGGCCCTCGTTGGCCTTCACATCGTGGATTTTTGTGAGGCAGGGTGGCTGCTGGCGTTTAGTCATTCTTTGACTGTCAAATCCTCTCCACTGGCCACATTCTCAGTGGCAGACTTCCGTCTCTCACTGGCACGGTATTCCTTCTGGGATGACCTACACGTCACGGACACGCCTGTCGGTGGCGTTCGTGTTTCCCTACCTCATTTGGTTATTTTTGAGATGCGTCCCAGCATATGCACCACGCTTAGGACCCGCCTGTTGGCCATTTGGGTACCGTTTGAGTCATTCACGGGGTTGGTCGTTCCTCACAGGGCGTTGGATTTCCTCATGCGGGCCTGCTTTTGACTTAGGCCTACCCCGCGTCAGATTCCTCCTCAGTGGTCTCTGGCGGAGGCTCTCGTCTGCCTCTTACACTATTTACCCCGCGCCTTACCACTTCCATGCCATGACACTGTTCCTTCTGGCTTTGGCGGCGGGTGACGGCGTCTCGGAGATGGCTGCCATGTCTAAGACCGGCCTTGCTTCCGTTTTCTCCCGTCCTTGGGTCAGTTACTTTGGCTCCGTCTGTTCGTTTTGTGGCTACAAACCGTACGCGACACTCCCGTTTGTGTGGCCTTTCCTGTACCGGCTTCCACACGTGGTAGGGTTCATCGTCCGTTATGCCCGGTTCAAACCCTGCATCCGTATGTGTACTCGGCCAGGCCAGTGTCGGGGTTGAACATTACGGGTGGCGCCTACGTCCGATAGGAGGCTTGATCGCCGTGCTGTGGGACTTCACCTGTGTCGGGTTCTTCGGGTCGGTAACCCGTGACGTTCAGGGAACAGCTCATGCCATCCGTTAGTACGCTGCTCCATTCAGGTTTTACTTGCTTTTACTCGCCCGGACTTTGCCGACACAGGGCTTTGGTCTTCCCCCACCACGTTTGTCTCCTCCTCTCTGTCGTTGTCCACCGATAGACCGGGGCGTCCTTGTAGTGCGTTGGGCCTGCAGGTTCCCTCAGGCCTCTCCCTGCGGGGTTCCTTTTGTCTCCTGTCCTGTCCTTCCTTATGGGGGGGGGGGGGGAAGGGGATTGCACTATACCCAAAATTGCACCTATGTTAAAGATTAATAACTGGGCTAAGCTTTTGTGATACTTTCTAATCTTCAGTATACTACATTCTTTCGGTATGTCTTGTCCTCATACCACTGAACTTTTCTCATACGGCTTTTTAGTGCTCGTCACTGACACTGCTCATGTAGTTTCTCGTCACATCCTGTACGGTACTCATATTCGGCGTATGCCGGTATTTACTCGTTCCAGTATGGGTCGTCCTGCTTTCTTCCGGAAGGAGGGGGGGGGCATCCTGGACTTTATATTCATCATTATGAAATGCATCATTCTTTGTCTTAGGCTAAGTTATCTCATGGAATAAGACTTGACTGTACTTGACCTCTCTTGATATGCACCTGTCTGTACACTCTTTAATATAAACTGTGGTGTTTAAGTCAGTCTTTCCATGGTCCTGATATTTCCTAAGGGCTAAGTTTGTGTTTTTTCGCTTGGATGTCCGCCTCCGATTTGTTACTCTAGCTCTACGTTGGAGACGTAGAGGCTACTACTAAAATTGGGAGGTTTGACACTCTCCCAATACCAAAGAAGGAAAACCTTCTATTTGGTAGGTAGCCTCGGAGTATCCAACGTCATAGTATCACGCCGTACCCCTGCCCATCCAATCTTGTCTAATTAACTTGATACCTGGATGATCTAATGAACCCGGTCGGGTTGTGCGGTGGACCCGTGACAACGGCTTAAGGAGCCAGATAGGATGGACAAATGTTCTGCAATTTTCTCTTTTCTTTCTCATCAATATTTTCATTTCCTTTAAAATAGTAGCCTCAAGGAGTGTGTACAACGTACCTAGTAGAGGAGAGTAAGGTGCTACTCTAGATGTTATCGATTTAATCGCGCTAGTGATTACGATAATTGTCCGCTCCAGAGCGGAACGGAATTATACGATAGGTATATAGCTCTATGTTGGATACTCCGAGGCTACCTACCAAATAGAAGGTTTTCCTTCTTTTGGTATTGGGAGAGTGTCAACCTCCCTATTTAGTAGGGGCCCCGAAATCATTGACGATGAAGGCCCTCCCAGCCATCCCCTTCCCATTCGCGTGATATTTTGAGTTTTTTTATCTTGATATATCAGTGAAGGACGAATTGTGCGCTTGGCGAGAGGTGGTAAGAAGCCACAACACAAGAAAATCCACCGAATGTGGGAAGCTTGTTGATAACAGTGTTTAAGTGTTGAAATTTTTCCTTTTTTACTCTCTTATTTTTTTACGAAAGTTTTTTCGTAGTGGGTACCCGATCTATGACGACACCATAAGAGAAGTAGCGTTGCACTTGTGAAGATGACTCTTTTTCTTCCTCGCGGCGGTTGATGCAAACGACTGACGTGGTGTTGAATGGAGACTATTATACTAATAGGCATCATCGTCAATGATTACGGGGCCCCTACTAAATATTAGGTTTTCTCTACTTCACTTCGGGAATCAAACCTATATTGTGACACTCTCCCCAAATTTAGCTAACCATTTTCCCTTGTAAATGTCCATAAGGCAAAACTGAGCGAGGTCTGAAGGTTGCCAATCATCTCTAAGTGGAAGGCAGAGACCAGGAGCGACACCGGGGTCTTGCACCATTCCTGCAATTGATGGTACCACGCCTGGGCCGGCCATAACGGCGCGATCATTGAGACTAAGCCCCGGTAACCCCTCAGTTTGTGAATCACTCTGCACATTAGTACAGAATCTGGTGGAGGAAAAAGATAAATTGAAGTCCACTTGTTCCACTCCTCCAGTAATGCATCTGGTCCCCCCGCCGGGGTTACGCCGCAGCGAGTGAGGAAGAGAGGGAGTCTGTGATTCTCCTCGGATGCGAACAGATCCACTTGTGGACGGTAAGGCTTTGCAATCATCTTGTCAAAGACGGTTTGTTTGATAGCCCATTCTACTAGGTTGCTCCGCCTCCGAGACAGAGCGTCTGCCCAGACGTTCGACACGCTGGGGAGATATGCTGCATGCATATGGATGCCCAGCGATTCGGCTAGGGCAAAAATCTGCTCCGATAACTTTAGCAACTCTCGAGACCTCGCTGAGCCCTGCTTCTGAATACAATGGACGGCTGTGAGGTTGTCCATACGGAACGCTATTGCCTTGTCTTGCAAGGACATCCCATGATCTTGCAGAAAAAAGAGAGGAACTAAAAGCTCTTGCTTGTTGATATGACAAAAGTTGTCTTGGGGCCAAGTGCCTTGCCCTGATGGCCTAGATTTGACTGATAACCCCAACCTAGAGCCCCTGAAGCGTCTGTGTCTACCCATACCGTAGGCGGGGAGAAACCCATGTCATTATTGAGTAAAGCATTTCCGGCTTGGCCCAGACCGATAGCAAGCTGTGGATTAATGGAGGAATTGGCCATAATTTCTTCCTCCGGCGAGAGAGGAAAAACTTTGTTGCCTTCCAAGATTAATCTCTTTACTTTCAACCGGCCCAACTTCACAGTTAATTGGATCCAGTTGAGAGAGCCGATCAGGGAATCCCACGTTTTCCTGGTTGTATTCAGACTGTGGAGAAAAAGGAACAGTTTCCAGCGAAATATGTTCCGGTTGTCCACACTCCGAGTAAGAGTTAGATTGGTGGTGTCCCAGACCAGCCCTATCCACTGAATATTCCTTGTGGGCACAAGGAGAGACTTCGCCAAGTTCACCTTGAACCCTAGGTTGTGCACATGATTTAATACTTGGTTTACATGGTTGTGACATAACTCCTTTGACTCTGCCACCACTAGCCAGTCGTCTAGATACCAAAACAACCTGTATGCCTTGGGTTAACAATGGCAAAAGGGCTTGCCGGACTAATTTTGTGAAAATTCTCGGTGCCAGGTTCAACCCGAAAGGCATTCTTTGAAAGACATAAGTCTCTTGCCTGATCCTCAGAGCGAGGAATTTTTGGAGCCTTTTGTTTATAGGGACATGCCAATAGGCGTCTTTGAGGTCTACTGAGCACATCCAGCCTTGCGGCGGACGAGAGAGCCTGATCTGATTGACCGTAAGCATCCTGAAGGGTGAATTTATGATAAATGTGTTCAGACGCGAGAGATCTACTACTGGTCGCATTTGCACACTGTCCCTTTTCGGCACTAAGAAAAGTCTGGAGGTGAATAATGGGCACGTTGGTTTGCCTGAGACAAGGACTTCTTTTGAGATCATTTCTTGGACTAGGGCCCCACCTCCTGTGATACATAGTTGTATTCCAGCGCCTGGCGCAGTCGAGGCCGCCGGAACCACCGCCAGGTGATTCCTTTGCTTACTACCTTCTTGGCCCAAGTCCTCCTGGGCCAAGCTAAGCGGAATGACCGGAACGACCCTGTCTGCAGACCGGGCCTGTTCGGTAAAGCCACTCTCGAATCCGGTACACCTAAGCATGGCACTGGGAGATTGAGAGGCTGGGTGGCTAGTTTTTTGGAGGGGGAGGTGGGTTGGTATCAGACGACTGGCTAGTCTTGGCTGACGTCTGCCCCTGATGTGGTTTCTGATGGGGCTTACCTTTATATCCTGAGTATTTACCTTGTCTGGGTTTGGGCAGAGTACCTCCCGGCTGAGGAGGGGTTCTGGGATCACGAAAGGATTGTTGAGCATGCGGCTGGTTAGGCTTGCCTCCGCTCTTTGGTTTGTGAAAAGGTTTCTTAAACAGGGTCCTTCTTAACTTGGGAGGTACCCTGCTTCCACCCATTTACAAAAATTGAACACTATACTCCAAGTTTCTGCGGTAAGAAGGGAGGCCGTGAGGACCGGCGAAAGAATTACCCGGCGACCAATGTCCTCCGGTAACTTCTTCACTAGGTGGACTCTCAAATCCTAGCGGGCTCGAACCGCTTCCATGATTGCAATCCTGATGTCACCTAAGGTCTGAATAGAGTTTTGCAATAAAAGTCTTTTAGATAAATCAGTGGCCTTCCTAACCTGGGGGTCAGCAATGGCCGAGATGGTTCTGTTAAGGGAGACAGCAATCTGGCGACTAACTAGATACTGAGAGAACTGCCGGAAACGCTTTGTTTCTTAGTTTAAAATCTCTTTCAAGGTGAGCTGCCGGAGGGGTACAAAAAGGTTCATCTAATGAGTTAAGGGCTACTTTGGGTGCCGCCAGGAAGGCAAACAGAGCCGGCGACACCCCATCAGCCTTAGAGACAGGCAACGAAAAATACTGATGCGTTTTCTGTGGAACCTGATGTGAGGACTTGGAAGTGATTGTTGCGGCAAATACCTGATCCTCTAATTCCCAATCTACCCAGGGACCTACCCCTATCCGCCCCATCTGCAGGACTGGTGTATGCGTTTGGTCTAGTACCGGAAATGTCTCCATTTCCGGCGTAAGAGCATTTAAAGCCTTGACATCATTTACGCCATCAGCTTTTGACCAGTCAGCAAAGAGCCGTGCAGAAGCGGCGGAAGGGACTGCCGGGGCAGCAGTATACACAAAAAAGTCTGGATTATATGAACTGGGGATACCTCTAATCAATACATCCAGCAACCTCCCTGCCTCATCTTTAGCTCTAAATTTCCTGCTCTTGTTGATCTCAATATTCCATTCAGTGGGGACCGGTAGGTCTCCTGAAATGGTGGGTTGTGCTAATTGTGGGTTCAGTGGCATCGCCGGAACCCAAGAACAGTCAGGGCCATAGAGGAGAGGCATAGGGCCTTTCTTCTGTGGTGCCTTATTTAAGGTGGGGGGGGGGGGAAGTGATATCAGCAATGACCCTCACATTGGTGGTAGTCATCGTGGCCGGCACTGTAGTGCCTGGAACCGCGGAAACCGCCGGGGTCAGAGAAGGCAGAAAACCTGGAGGTACTAGAGGTCTTATCATTGAATGACTGGGGGCAACTAATGGTTGACAAGTAGGAGGATCAGAAGAGACAGGGAGATTATACTGTTCCATAACCCTATGTAATTTATCACTGATTTCATCTGAAGTAACACACTTACTATGAGAGCTCCTCGAGGATTGTGAGCTTACTTCAGACTCCTCACCTGTAATAGTCTGTTGAGCCGGGGCTAAGGGCACTTCCTCCGGCTCCCTACTTAACTCAGAACTATCCTGTTGTGGCTCCGGTACCTGTTCCGCCGGAGGCCACACTAAATCTGGGACTGAGGAGGGTAACATGTCCATACTATCCTTATCCCTTAGTTCTTGGAATTCCCTTATGTGTCTCTGAGACGGTTCTGACTGCCGCCAGCACCCACCTGCCGCGGGTGGCTGAGAGTCCTGAATTATTTGAGGGCTGTCATCAGCTTGTGATCCTGACGGAAAACCCCTATAATGTTCAGCCAGGACCCGTCTTGGGCCGGCGGACTGGACACTACGTGGCACATAATTTAATTTGGGGATTGCAAAGGTAACCTGAGATGGAACACTTTTTTTTTTTTTTTTTTTTTTTTTTTTTTTTTCTATGTGATTGAGGGAGGCAAAAGGCATTACTGCCTATAGCGAGTGCCTCCCCCATAGTTGAAAGAGTGACAGGGCCAAAATCAAGGGACGTTCGAGCCAAAATGCCTGGACACACAGAGTTTGAAGCAATTTAAGTCATAGGAAGAGGGAAAGACTGATTCTGGGAGAGAGTTCCAGAGCTCAGCTGTTGAGTAGAAGAAAGTTTGAGAGTAACGTTTCACTCTTGGGTTGGAGAGTTGCACAGAGTAGGGGTGGGATTGAGTTGCAAGACGGGTACCACGTGCCCTACGTAAAGGAGGTGGTATGCACTGGGATAGCTCTGAGGAACACTGATTATTATAGTAGCGATAGAATAGCGAGAGAGATGCAACATTGCGGCGGAGAGAGAGAGACTGCAGAGAGTTGGTGAGTGGACGGGAGTTAATGATACGAAAGGCCTTCCTTTCAACTTTGTCTAGGAGAGCGGTGTGAGAGGAACCTCCCCACACATGTGAACAATACTCAATACAAGGGTGCACTATGCCCCTGTACAGAGCAAGAAGCTGTGCAGGGGAAAAGAACCCCCTAAGGCGGTTGAGCACACCGAGCTTCTGGGGGCCTGCCTTAGCAAGACTGGTAATATGGTCCTTCCAAATGAGAGCAGAAGAAAAAGAGACACCAAGAATATTGAGAGAAGATGAAGGGTTGATTTTTGTATTGTTGAAGAATAAGGGATAGTCCGCTGGGAGATCCTGACGGGTAGATAGATGGAGAAATTGGGTTTTGGAAGCATTAAAGTTAACAAGGTTTTTCTCTGCCCCAATTGGAAATAGTATTTAGATCAGAATTTAAAAGTTCTATGGCTTCATTACGTTTGTCGTTGAGGAATTGCTGGCTGGGGCGTTCTGAAAACTAATGGAGTAGTGTAAGGTTGAGTCGTCTGCGTATGAATGGATGGGAATTAAGGTACAGTTAAGGAGATCATTTATAAAAATTAGAAAGAGAATAGGAGATAGGAAGCCCTGAGGAACACCGGAGTTTATAGGGTGAGGAAGCGAACAATGGCCGTCCACAACCACGGCTATGGAACGGCCGAAAAGGAAATTAGAGACAAAGGCACAGATGGAGGGATAGAAACCGAAGGAGGGTAGTTTAGAAATTAAAGATTTATGCCAGACTCTATCGAAGGCTTTCGATATGTCTAGTGCAATAGAAAAAGTCTCACCGAAGTCCCGAAAGGAGGATGACCAAGAGTTAGTAAGATATGAAAGAAGATCACCAGTAGAGCGACCCTTAAGGAAGCCATACTGGCGATCTGAGAGCAGATTATGAGAAGAGAAATGCTTAAGAAATTTGGAAGCAAGAATAGTTTCAAAAACTTTAGAAAGACAAGAGATGAGAGCAATTGGACGATAGTTGGAGGGTTGAGAGCGGTCACCCTTCTTTGGGACAGGTTGAATGTGAGCAAACTTCCAGCATGAAGGGAAGACGTTAGAGGATAGACAGAGACGAAAGAGTTTGCCTAGGCAGGGAGTCAGCACGGAAGCACAGTTTTTGAGAACAACAGGAGGAACACCGTCCGGACCGTACGCCTTATTAGTGTTAAGCCCAGAGAGGGTAGAAAGTACATCTTTAGAAGAGATTAGGATGTTAGGCATAAGTAAGAGAGAGGAGGGCGGAGAGGGAGGAATAGCACCGGAATCATCCAAGGTGGAGTTTCTAGCAAAAGTTTGAGTGAAGAGTTTAGCTTTGTCAGAGGAAGAAGTGATGGTTGTGCCATCAGAGAGGGAGGGAAAGACGAGGAAGAGAAATTGTTGGAGAGGTTTTTGGCTAGATGCCAGAAAGCTTGGGAAGAGCTAGAGTTGGATAGTTCAGTGCATTTATTATTGATGAAAGAGTGTTTGGCAAGTCGAAGAACAGATTTGGCTTGATTCCGGGCAGAAACATAGGAAGAATGAGAGTCTTGAGTTTTAAGGCGACGGTACCGTTTGAATGCTTCCTCCTTAATGATTGTTCATGAATAGGAGTGGAACCCGTAGCCTCTATCCCCACTTCCGAGTCGCCAGAATCGACCTGAGGCGTGTCAGACGCAGGGGTAGAGGGAGGCGGTTGCGGGGACTCCTTCCGGTTCCCACTACGCGGCGTACCAGCCGATGACTCAGAGTCTTCTTTCCGGCGCTTGAGGGACCGGGAAGAGTCAGTTGAAGAGTGCCGAGACTGCCTTCGAGGGGATCTAGACCTGGACTTAGATTTCCGCTTCGGAGAGGGTGATCGTCTCCTCTTCGGGGGAACCTCAGCCAGTTCGTTGTTAGTGCCACTACTGCTACTCACTACCTCTTTGACGAGGGCTTTCGACTTGACTTTAGGCTTAACAGATTTACATGAGGCGAGTTTAGTTAGAGGAGACTTTATAATCAACTTTTCCCAGAGGGCTTCGTCATCACAATGAAGTGCCTTATGGGCTGTATCTTTAGCATAAGAATTAAATATACAGTAGCTTTTATCTCTTGCAGTGCTGCCAAGCACGAGAAGTCTTTCTTGGTGAATAAGGCGTCTTTGAGTTCAGAGCAAACAGAACAACGCCGCGACACCCACAAGCCTCTAGAGCGGTCTAAACATTTAACGCATTTCAAACATAACTTATGAGCAAAAATGGGCAACATGGAACAGGTAGGAGTAGCGCATAACTCAAAGCGAGGCATGATGGATAAAGGGGCCCCCCCTCCACAGGAATCAGCCCCCCCAACGCCGCCGGTGCTGCAGTCACTAAGGAGCCAGGGATTCTGGAAATAGAAAATTTCCAGGAATCAATGCTCATAAGGATAACCTGCGAGGTGTTAATACATCCTACCTTGAGTCCGCCGGAAAATTAGCTATAGTTCACAACTACTCTAACCTTCCGCTGGACCCGCCGTGTAAAAACCTGGGGTTTTTCCGTATAAGCTGATTGAAACTGTTTACCTATGGCAAAAGCCACAGGCCCATTGACTAATAGTGTATAATTATCTCTTACTAAAGCACTAGAGAGATAATGAAACGAGTTTGTATAACGAATCTTAACACTTGTACACTCGTCTATGGCGCCGTAGGGCGATTGGTCGTGTAACTCATACGGTCAGGGCGAGTTATAAGCTCCCTTAGGAATTGCACTTCCGCCGGAAGGGATGTGGTTCAGCCATACCACACCGGGACATTTGGTTGCTCTCTACCCGTTTTGAAGACCGGTAACCTGGGCCTTGCTGCAAGGGGTCGCCGGGGAAAACAACCAAAATTTTAGAGAGGGGAGATAAAAGCACAGCTCCCTCCTCCAAAACCCACTGTACACAATTTATAAATGTATATAAATATAGGGACGTCTCCCAAACCCCCAAAACGTGCAAGCACACATGTCCATCACTAGGGGCACACAAAGGCAAAAAATAAATACAGATAATTCAGAATCCTAAATTACCTGTAGCCTAGACTGGAGACCCCTAACGAGACTGACCAAGAGGTCCGAAGCAGCACCACAGCCGACGACGCTCCGAAGACCCAGCCACAGCACACAGATGAGGGGAGGCCCACGATAGGGGCCTAAAAGCAAAAATACGAACTCTGGAAGGTGGAGCACGACGTGCAGGCACCCTTAGACCAGAGTATTTGCTAAATCGTATAATAATATATTTAATAGGGCCCCTCCATCATTGACGACTTCGCCTATTAATATTAATAGTCTCCATTCAACATCCTGCGCCAGCATTTTGAATAGCCCGCGTGGAAGTATCGTGGAGTACTCATCATAAGTGCACGCTTAATTCCCTCATGGGATCGTCATTTTGATTGGGTACCCTACAGAAAAAACTCCGTAAAAAATAAAAGGAAAAAATAACTTAATATCTGTTATCATATGACTTTCATATTCGTAGATTCCTCATACTTTGTTTCCCTGACACCAGGCCCCCTAGCGGCCATCTTCGTCCTTCCTACTTCCGCGTCCCTCCCGACAACAGGGCTCGCGCCGTGTCCGTTTCATTCGACGTTCGCAGAGCTTCTAGTGAGTCCTTACTCATTTGTATATATCTGTGTTGTAGTAACAAGGTTTAGATTAGCTAGCACGGCTGCCAGATTGGTAGGTCCGCAGGAAGTGGGTGTTAAAATAGGGTACCATTTTCACAGGCGTCTACGAGTCCCGGATGGGTGTACCGCGTGTGTTGTTTTTGTGATACGCCTTAGCTGTTGTGTTTACTTAGCTAGAAGGCGATCACTCTACGAGGCATGATACAGACTGTCAATATTGAGGAAAGTACATGCCATTATCTTCAGATATCAGCAAAAGCTCTGGTTAAGGGTGTCTGCACGTGGTGCTCCACCTTCCAGGGTTCATGTTTTGCTTAGGTGGGCCTCCCTCTTCATGGTGCGGCTGCTGGGTGCCGGAGCTTCGTCTGCTGGGATGTTCTTCGGTCCACGTGGTCGGCCTAGTTAGGGGTCTCCGGCGTAGGCTTCAGGTAATTTAGGTTTCTACATTTTTCTGTTGTTATTTTTGCCTATGTATGCCCCCTTTTTTGGTTCATGCATGCGGGCTTGTTCCTTTGTGGGTAGGGGAGACGTCCCTATATGTCATTATGCATATTATATTATAGGTTTGATTCCCGAAGGGAAGTATAGAAAACCTAATATTTAGTAGGGCCCCGTAATCATTGACGACTTCGCCTATTAACATTAATAGTCTCCATTCAACATCCTGCGCCAGCAATTTGAATAACCCGCGCGGAAGATCATGGAGTACTCATCACAAGTGCACGCCTAATTCCCTTATGGATCGTCATTTTGATTGGGTACCCTACAGAAAAAAACTCTGTAAAAAATAAAAATAAATAGATAAATTAATATCTGTTATTATATGACGTGCCATATACGTGGATTTCTCATGTTTTGCTTCCCCGATACCAGGCCCCCTAGCGGCCATCCTCGTTCTTCACTGATATATCAAGAAAAACTATGGAAATCAACGAATGGGAAGTGGGATGGTTGGGAGGGCCCGAGTCGTCAATGATTACGGGGCCCTACTAAATATTAGGTTTTCTTTACTTCCCTTCGGGAATCAAACCTATAATTTAATAGGGCCCCTCCATCATTGACGACTTCGCCTGAATATCAAGACTGGAGGCGGGACATTTGTAAAATATCCTAACCTTAGGGAAGAAAATCCGAATAACATTTTTCTTAAGATTTTTATTGTATGCAATACAAAATATAAAAAAGGTATAAAATATTTGCTAGCAGTGCGTGGAATTAAGAAACTGCTTGCTCATGGTAAGGCCGTTGCAGGCGACCTTATGCATCAAAGTGTATGACACCTCCGTGTCCTACCGAGCGAGACCCAACAGTAGGTACTCGCTCTGATCTTAAAACTAATTGTACAGTAATCTCACTGTGCACTTTGGTAAAAAATATATAGACATAGTTGCAACTACACGACTAAACACGACTAAATACAGGACTGAGAACTCGTCCTATCACAGCTCGTGATATATCACAATCTCCAAGGGTACAGAGGGGATATGGTCTTATTCCGCACATCCCCCCCCCCCCCTTTTTAACAATTAATTAATAAAAACATACTACTTACTGTACCCGTTGCCGTAAAGCTACACAAGTACGCTTTAGTTTATCTAGAGCGACCGACAGGTAGCGTGTCAGGAATGTATGGTTGGAAGCCCAAAGCTGGGTCTTAGCAATATCCTCAATTGAAAATTTTTGTAAAAATCTGAGACACAGCCCACTTCCTAATGTCGTGAGTCCGACCTAACACGCCGGGGTTGCTTTCCTTAATAATGTCTACTATTAAAGAAGCTAACTTCCGTTTCGTAGCACGCGTACCTGTTCGGTTCACCCATAAAGCACCTGGTTGGCGAGGTTGCGCAGCCCTCATAAACTTTGTGAGTGCTTGCATAGGACATAACATGTGATGAATGAGGCCCCTCTTGAGGGCCAGGACTGAAAATTCAGAGAAGACATGGTCTGAATGTTCATTTTTTGCAATAAATGAGGGAGACGGCGCGATTTGTACATGGTCGTGCAGCCTCCCAAACCTGAGACATTTGGTTCGTTGCTCATCGCCACCAGCTCTGATACCCGGTGTCCAGTGGCAAGTGCCATGAGAAAAACCGCTTTCTTAAAAAGTGAGTCAAAGTCCGGCGCATGATTATACTTGCGGGATTGTAGCAATTCCAAAGCTTTATCAAGGGACCAGGTGGGCATGAGCTGGCGAGGAGGAGGACGAAGTTTGAAACATGCCCTCATAAAACCTTTCTCCTCCGCCTGCGGTATGGAAAGGCCAGTGAGATCAAGGAAGGGGGTCCTAATGGCCGACAAATGATTCTTTAACGTTATAACCGAAAAATGTTTCTGCTCAAACAGATAATCTAAGTACTGTACTTGAATACTAGGGCTGACGAAGCAGTTGTCTGTCTCGATTCCACAATCCAGGTTGTAAAAGTTTTCCAATGTGATTGATATTGTCTCCTGGTAGACGGGGTGTACTGATTCAAGAGCTTTTGAGTGACACTAGGCCCAAATTTATTTAGCCATTTGGCCGAGAAAATATCCATAAGGCAAAACTGAGAGAGGTCCGAAGGTTGCCAATCGCTTCCAAGTGGAAGGCGGAGACCGGGAGGGACACCGGGGTCCGGCACCACTGTTGCAATTGGTGGTACCATACCTGAGCCGGCCAGAGCGGCGCGATCAGTGCTACTCGGCCCCGGTAATCCCCTAGTTTGTGAATGACCTTGCACATTAACACAGAGTCTGGTGGTGGAAACAGATAGATCTAGGTCCACTTGTTCCAGTCTACCAGCAGTGCATCGGGTCGCCCCGCCGGGGTTACCTCGTGACGGGTCAGAAAGAGTGGCAGTCTGTGGTTCTGCGTTGCCGCAAACAAGTCTACTTGTGGACGGGCCGGCTTTGCAATTATCTTGTTGAAGATCGCCTGTTTGATT
The DNA here is from genome assembly GCA_032716605.1 of Paralithodes platypus. Classification (NCBI taxonomy): domain Eukaryota; kingdom Metazoa; phylum Arthropoda; class Malacostraca; order Decapoda; family Lithodidae; genus Paralithodes; species Paralithodes platypus. Next base: position 38,831,615 of record CM064493.1, on the reverse strand, counting down.
GTCCATTCTACTAAAGTACTCCGCCGGCGAGAGAGAGCGTCTGCCCAGACGTTCGCCACGCCGGGGAGGTATGTGGCATGCAGCTGAATCCCTAGCGAGTCTGCTAGGGTAAAAATTTGTTCTGAAACTCTCAACAACTCTCGTGAACTCACTGAGCCTTGCTTCTGAATGCAAAAAACTGCAGTTTGATTGTCCATTCTGAATGCTATTGATTTGTTCTCCAACGTCGTGCCGTGAGTTTGGAGAAAAAACAGGGGAACTAAAAGCTCCTGCTTGTTGATATGTGACTGACTGTTTGCCCCCCAAATGCTTTGTCCCTGGTGGCCTAGACTTGACTGATATCCCCACCCCAGGGACCCCGAGGCGTCCGTGTCTATCCAAACCGTAGGTGGAGGAGAAACCCATGACATGACTGAGTAGAGGACTTCGTGCTTGGTCCAGGCCGAGAGCAAGTTGTGGATTAATGGAGGAATTGGCCATAATTCCTTCTCCGGCAAGAGCGGGAACACTTTGTTGCCTTCCAGGATTAATCGCTTGGTTTTCAGTCGGCCTAGTTTGACAGTTAATTGTATCCAGTTGAGAGAACCGATCAAGGAATCCCACGTTTTCCTGGTCGTATCCAGACTGTGGAGGAACCGGAACAGTTTCCTTCGAAACCTGTTGCGGTTGTCCGCACTCTGTGTAAGAGTCAGAGCGGCGGTATCCCAGATCAGCCCTATCCACTGAATCGTCCTTGAGGGGACAAGGCGTGACTTTGCCAAGTTCACCTTGAACCCTAGGGCTTGTACATGAGCTAACACTCGGTTGACATGATCCTGACATAATTCTAACGAGTTTGCCACTACTAACCAATCGTCCAGATACCAAAACACCTGTATGCCTTGAACTAATAGGGGTAAAAGGGCTTGCCTGACAAGCTTGGTGAAAACTCTTGGTGCTAGGTTCAGCCCGAATGGCATCCTTTGACAGACGTAAGTCTCTTGCCGGATTCTCAAGGCGAGAAACTTTTGGAACCTCTTGTTTATAAGGACATGCCAATAGGCATCTTTGAGATCGATCGAACACATCCAACCTTGCGGTGGGAGTGCGAGTCTGAGTTGCTGTATAGTCAGCATCCTGACGGGTGAATTCTCTATAAATGTGTTCAGTTGCGAGAGATCTAGAACTGGTCGCATTTGCACACTGTCCCTTTTTGGCACTAAAAAGAGGTGTGACGTGAAAACTAGTTGGGAAGCATTGACTGGAATCAGAACTCGTTTGGCAATCATTTCTTGTACTACGGCCTCCTCCTCCTGAGATACTGGGTATACTCCTGCGGCTGACGCAGTCGAGGCCGCCGGAGCCATCGCCAGGTAATTCCTTTGCTCACTACTTTTCTGGCCCAGGTAAACTTGGGCCAGGCTGAGCGGAATGAACGGAACGACCCCAGGTGCAACCGGGGATCGTCCGTTACGGCAACTTCCCAATCCCGGGTCTTTGAGCTCAACTCCAGGATGTGGGGAGGATGGGTGGCTAGTTTTTTGGAGGGGGAGGTGTGTTGGCCTCAGACGCTGGACTAGTTTTGGCTTGTGTAGTGTTCGGATTACCTTTATCTGGGGCCTTACCATTATACCCATGAGGCTTACCTTGTTTGGTTTTGTACTGAGGACCTCCCTGCTGAGGGGGTAGTCTAGGGTCTCGAGATGACTGTTTCGGATGTGGTTGGTACTGCTTGTGACCGCCCTTTGATTTATGAAAGGGTTTCTTGGGGAGGTCCTTCCTCACTTGGGAGGTAACCTGTTTCCAACCACTTACCAAATTAAAGACTAAGCTCCAAGTTTCAGAGTTAAGAAGGGTAGCCGTAAGCACCGGGGATAGAGTTACCCGGCGACCTATGTCCGCCGGCAACTTCTTTACCAGATGCACTCTCAAATCTTGGCGAGCTCGTACCGCCTCCAAAATCGCGATTCTAATGTCGCCTAGGGACTGAATGGCATTTTGAAGTGACAGTCTACGAGACAGCTCAATGGTTCTCCGAATTTGGGGGTCAGTGACGGCCGAGATCGTACGTGCTAGAGAGGCGGCTACTTGATGGCTCACCAAGTATTGAGAGAACATCCTGTAAGCCTTATTTCGTAACCTAAAATCTCGCTCCAAGTGAGCAGGCGGTGGTGGAGAAAAGGGGTCATCTAAGGCATGCAAAGATACTTTGGGGGCCGCCAGAAAAGTTAGTAAGGCTGGTGGTACCCCTTCTGCTTTGGACACTGGTAGAGAAAAATAAGTGTGATTCTCTTGAGGAATTTGGTGTGACACTTTGGATGTAATAGTAGTGGCAAATACCTGGGCCTCAAGTTCCCAATCCAACCACGGGCTGGCGCCCACCTGCTGCATCTGCAGGACCAGGTTCTGAGCTTGGTCCAGAGCCGGAGTTGTAGCCAACTCCGGCGTAATAGCATTTAAGGCCTTGACATCATTGATGCCATCAGCCTTCGACCAGTCAGCGAAAAGTCGTGCAGAAGCGGCGGAAGGGACTGCCGGAGCAGGTGAACACACAAAATATGCTGGATTAAGGGGACTAGGTACACCTTTAATTAGAACATCTAGTACCCTCCCTGTCTCGTCTTTAGCCCTAAATTTACGATTCTTATTAATCTCTATGGACCATTCCATGGGGACTGGAGGGTCTCCTGACACAGATGGTTGAGCTATAAGAGGATTCTCTGGTACTACTGTACAGGTACCCACGAGCAATCAGCACCATAGAGGAGAGGCATAGGGCCTTTTCTCACCGGTAACTTGTCTAAGGGGGGCAGTTGAACGTCAGTGATCATCCTCAGGTTGGACATAGCTAACGCCGCCGGTCCTACAGGACCTGGGGTCGTTGCCTCCACTGGGGTCGGTGATGACGTCAAAATTGATGGAAGATCTAAAGGTCTCACTACAGAAGTACTAGTGGGAGCAGTTGAGGTGATAACCGGCTGATCTGACGAGGCAGGGAGTTGGTACTGCTGTAATACCTTATGTAATAAGTAATTTACCTGGTCCGAAGTCATCTATTGTCATGAGGTATCTTTGGATGAATTTGAACTAGCTTCAGAATAATTACTTGGAAGCGACTGAGGAGCCGGGGAGAACATAGTATCCGCCGGCTCCTCATTCTGCTCCAAGAGTTCATGTGATAATAACTCTTGCGAGTCCTCGTGATCCCTCGGGGGCCAAGACAAATCAGGCACCGAAGATGGCAATACGTTGGTGTTGCTATCCTCAGTCTGTTCTAGAGAAGGTTCTGGATGGCGCCAGTAACCTTCCGCCGCCAAGGGCTGGGGGTCCTGGTCCATCGGAGATATAACTTGTGCCCCCGCCGGACGACCTCTAAATTGATCGGCCAGTACCCTACTATGGCCTGTTGATTTCACACCCCGGGGAACTAGAGATAATTTTGGTATTGCAAACGTTACATCCGAAGTTACATGCCTAAAATGTTCCTCACCAGTAGTGGGAGTCTGAGAGTCAGAGGGAGGTGACAGTTGTGGGGTCTCCCGCCGGCTGCTTGAAGAGGTATACTCTTCTCGTCGGCGTTTGTGGGACCTCGAAGAGTCCGAGGTAGAGTGGTGAACGCGGTGCCGTGGAGACTTTGACCTGGACTAAGACCTCCGCCGCGTGGCCCGGGTCGAGGAGGGGACCTCTGTGACGTCGCTCTCACTACTATTGACATATTCTTTGCTTATGGCTTTGGTTTTGACCTTAGGTCTGACCGTTTTAGAGTGACCGGGTTTTTACTAAAGGTGACTTTATAATAAGCTTCTCCCATAGGACCTCATCATCACACTGGAGGGCCTTATGCAACATCTTTAGCATATGTATTGAATGTCGCTTTAACTTCATGTAAAGCCGCCAAACATCAAAGGTCTGTTTTAGCTAACAATGCAGACTTTAATTCTGAGCAAATGTCGCACTTTTTTTACAACCACACGCCGCGTGAGCGATCGAGGCACTTGACACATTTCGTGCAGAAAGTATGAGCAAACACTGGTAAGAGGGAACAAGTGGGGGTAGCACAAAGATCAAATCTGGGCATAGTGCCGTTCAAAGAGAGGGTCCCCTCCTCTGTCGGGATCCGATGGCCAACTCCGCCGGAAGGGAAGTCTGGGGGCCTGGAAAGAAAATTTCCAGGAATCAATGCTCATAAGGATAACCTGCGAGGTATTATACATCCTATCTCAAATCCGCCGGAAACTTAGTGAAAAGTGCACACTTATTCTAACCTTCCGCCGGATCTGTCTAGCTGAATTTCTCACAATTTTACCTGTGACAAGCGTCACAGGTCCCTGACCTTATTAAGTTGTGACTGTATCTAACCAGTTTGCAAAACTAATATATCACGTAGTGAACACTTGACTGATGTTGCCGCGGGCGATGAAGTCGTTACGTGTCACTAGGCCAGACATGGTGAGTTCCCTCGGCGAGCCGAGATGGTGGCCCTGGTAGGAATGCAATTCCGCCGGGAGAGTGGTTCAGCCAAACCACGCCGGGATCTTCTGAATGTTCCTATCCACCAGAGGCGGACACTTGGCCCACCGCACGGGCCGCCGGAAAAAACAAAAACTCCCGGGAAACAGGAATGGCACAGCCCTTTTCCTGCAGTCCCACACACATATAATAAAATGCATCATGACATATAGGGACGTCTCCCAAGCCCCAAAGGATCGAGCTAGCAAGCTAGAACCAACACAGGGGGAAACAAACGTAATCAATAACAACAGAAAAATGTAGACACCTAAATTACCTGTAGCCTAAGACGGAGACCCCTAATTATGACGACCACGAAAACCGAAGACATTCCAGCCGAAGACGCTCGAGAACCCGCAGCCGCACCAAGTAGAGGAAGGCCTTCATCAAGGGGCCTAAGCAAAACACGAACCCTGGAAGGTGGAGCACCACATGCAGACACCCGTAAACCAGAGCATTTGCTGATAATTGTAGACAGTGGCATGTACTATCCTCAATAATGACAGTCTGTATCATGCCTTGTAGCGTGGTCGCCTTCTAGCTAAGTAAACACAACAGCTAAGGCGTCATACACAAATAAAACAACACACGCGGTCCACCCATCCGGGACTCCTGGACGCCTGTGACAATGGTACCCTATTTTAACACACTCTTCCTGCGGACCGACCAATCTGGCAGCCGTGCTAGCTAATCTAAACCTTGTTACTGCAACACAGATATATACAAATGAGTAAGGACTCACTAGAAGCTCTGCGAACGTCGAATGAGGCGAACACGGCGCAAGCCTTGTGATCGGAAGGGATGCGGAAGAAGGAAGAACGAGGATGGCCGCTAGGGGGCCTGGTATCGGGGAAGCAAAACATGAGAAATCCACGTATATGGCAAGTCATATAATAACAGATATTAATTTATCTTTTTCTTTTTTCTTTTTTACAGAGTTTTTTTCTGTAGGGTACCCAATTAAAATGACGATCCCATAAGGGAATTAGGCGTGCACTTGTGATGAGTACTCCATGATCTTCTGCGCAGGTTATTCAAATTGCTGGCGCAGGATGTTGAATGGAGACTATTAATGTTAATAGGCGAAGTCGTCAATGATGGAGGGGCCCTATTAAATATATGTGTGGGACTGCAGGAAAGGAGTTGTGCCAACCCCGTTTCCCGGCAGTTTTTGTCTGTTCCGGCGGCCCCGTGCAGTGGGTCCAGATTATCCGTCTCTGACGGGTAGGAACATTCAAAAGATTCCGACGTGGTTTGACTGAACCACACTCTCCCGGCGGAATTGCATTCCTAGCAGGGCCACAAACTCGGCCCGCCGAGTTAACTCGCCCTGATTGGCCTAGTGACACGTTAAGACTTTATCGCCTGCGGCACCACCAGTCAAGTGTACACGAAGTGATAAGATTAGTTTTGCAAACTTGTTCAGGATGATCACAACTTACAAGGTCATGGGACTTGTGGCTCTTGTCACAGGTAAGTTATTCAAAGTCAGCTAGACAGATCCGGCGGAAGGTTAGCGAGGTGGTGCGCTCTCGCTAATTTTCCGGCTGATTTGGGTTAGGATGTTTAATACCTCGCAGGTTATCCTTATGAGCATTGATTCCTGGAAATTTTCTTTCCAGGCCCCAGACTACTTCTCCGGCGGAGTTGGACATCTAATCCCGGCGGAGGGGGGGACCCTCTCAATTATGGCACCATGCCTAGGTTTGAACTTTGCGCTACGCCTACTTGTTCCCTTTTACCCGTTTTTGCTCATACTCTTTGCATTAAATGTGTGAAGTGTTTAGATCGCTCCCGAGGCGTGTGGTTGTCTAAAAGGTGCGCCATCTGCTCTGAATTAAAATCCGCCTTGCTGGCGAAGAAAGACCTGTCATGTTTAGCAGCCTTGCATGAGATTAAAGCGGCATTCAATTCTTATGCTAAGGACACAGCCCATAAGGCACTCCAATGTGACGACCAAGTCCCATGGGAAAAGCTAATTATCAAGTCACCTTTAGTAAAACCCGGATCCTCCAAATCGGTCAGACCCAAGGTCAAAGCTAAAGCCATCAGCAAGGAGGTTATCAGTAGCGGTAGTGAGAGCGACATCTCTGAGGTCCCCTCCTCTGACCGTGCCAAGCGGCGGAAGTCGAGGTCCAAGTCGAAGTCTCCCCGGAAACACTCTCACCACTCCACCTCGGACTCTTCCCGGTCTCACAAGCGCCGGAGAGAAGAGTATGACACATCGAGCAGCCTGCGAGAGACTCCTCAGCTGCCACCTCCCACGCCTCCCTCTGACACCCATACACGTGATTCAGGGGAGTCGGAAATAGGACCTGAGTTGTTAGCAGCTACACCTAGTCAGGAACATTCTGTGCATGTACCTCCTAATGTGACTTTTGCCATACCAAAATTAACTGTAGTTCCACGGGGTGTGAGGTCGACCGGCCCGAGTAGGATGCTAGCCGACCAATTTAGGGGTTATCCGGCGGGGGTCCAATTCAGCTCACAGGTGACTCATGACTCCCCAGCCCATAGCGGCAGGGGGGTACTGGTGCCATTCAGATTCACCTCTTAATGTCATTCCAGAACGGACTGAGGACGGCAACATCAACGTGTTACCATCGTCAGTGCCAGATTTGTCTTGGCCCCCGGCGGATAATGAGATAGAATCACAAGAGACCTTGGAGTAGAGTGAGGAGCCGGCGGAGGGAATGTTCTCCCCGGCTCCTCAGTCTCTCCCTAGTAATTATTCTGAGGCTAGCTCACATTCATCCAAAGACCCCTCTAGGAAATGGATGACTTCTGATCAGGTAAATTAATTATTACATAAAGTAATACAGCATTATCAAATCCCTGCCTCGTCGGATTCCCCGGTTACTCTCTCAGCTGCACCTCTTAGCACTTCTGTGATTAGACCTTTAGAACTCCCGACATTCACTACTTCTTGCCCAACCCCGTTGGTGGCAGCTACCCCAGGCCCTACAGTGCCGGCGGCACTAGCAATGTCCAACCTCAGGGTTATTACTGATGTCCAACCTCCTCCCTTAGATAAAGCGCCTCTGAAGAAGGGCCCATGTTTGCTCCTGCCGATCCACAAGTCTGCCGACTCTGCCAGCAACGAGAGGATTTGACAGCAAAATTGGATGAAGCCCACAACAAGATCAACGCCCTCACCAGGAAGCTGGAATCACTCCAAGAGTTTGTAACACTCAATGTTGGAGTATCACTAACTCCAATTGTTTCAACTCCAGCATCCACCACCGCCCCAATGTCATCTGCCAACAATCCAACAGCTGCAGTAGCCACTGCAGCAGATGCTTCTGACGAACCTGAGCCGACATCAAACCAGGACAGCTGCCCTGTTCACCTTAGTCTCTCCCCCATTCCTCGTGCAAGAAGCCTGCTAGCATGAACAGTACCAACCCCTCGCCCCCGTTCTAACCATTCCTCTCCCCGACCTGTATGCAGAGTCTCGCCACCACAGGTTTCCGGATTTACACCAGTGAGGAACGGTGCACGGCCAACGCAGAAAAGGTCTCATCTACCAGTCACAATGTCAAACAGATTTGAGATCTTGGTAGAGATGGAAGACGAACCAGAAGAGACCAGGCTCGTTGGGGATTCCATCCTACGAGGACAGGTCGAAGAGTTCTGCGACAGAGTCCCAAATTGACGAAAAAGATTTTCCATCCCAGGAGCTGGACTGGACGACATTGTGGAAGCATTCGAAGATACCACAAAGGATGCAAACGAAAATACCCTTTTTGTCATCCATGCTGGTTCAAATGACGTCATGCTCACCAGATCCGAAGAGTTGATGGTGTAATATCGCAAGATGATCCAGCACTACAAAAACAAGTCAAGGAATATCATCATCTCAGGCATTCTCCCAAAGATTGACGCACCTGACAAATTCTACGACAAGGCCTTCAGCACAAATAGCCGACTAAAATATTTGTGTCTGAAGGAAGAAGTTGAATTCATCAACCTCTGGGACAATTTCTATAACCAGCCTACTCTGTTCTGCAAGGATGGCACTCATCTAAACCCTGTGGCTTCAGCACGCATGGGTCGTTTCCTACACGAAGCAGTCCGCAGCCATGGGCCAAAAAGCGCCATCCGAGAAGAAGCAGCAGTGACATAAATCATCCAACGCCAAGCAAAAAACAGAGGCAACCGAGGACCACCATCGATAAGGACCGAAGACAGCGAGGACCGAGGACAGCCATGAACTTAAATGTAGATCCGACAAGAACCAAAAATATTATTAAAGAGCGTTCCGTGAGTTCTAAAATAACAAATTTAAAGGTTTTCTATGCAAACGCTCGTAGCATACGCAATAAATTTTCAGATTTAGAGGAGCTAGTGTTTACAGAAAATTATGATGTGATTGGCATAACAGAATCTTGGCTTAATACAGAAGATAGTTAGCGGACTATTCACTTCCCGGTTATGTAATGTTTGAGAAAAGCTGAATAAATCGAAATGGAGGTGGCGTTTTACTTTATATCAAAGAAAGTCTTAACCCTACCCTCTTGTCAAAACCTCAAATTGTGAACGTCGACACATCTTTTGTGCTAATAAAGAATAATAAAGGTACAAAAATAATACTTGCGTTAATATACAGACCTCCAGCTCAATCAGTGCAAACTGACCGAGAAATTTACGAACAAATTGCAGATGTAAGTAACTCACAAGATACCGTCATTTTTGGCAACTTTAATTTACCTGTGACCAAGTGGAGTGATACTCTTACTTCATACTCCAGACATGACTTGTATACGAACTTGCAAGAGAGTTCGCTTTATCAATTTGTTCAAACGCAGACCCGTGGTAATAACCTTCTTGACATTGTACTTGCAACAAAAGAAGAATTAATAGAGAATTTGAATGTTGGTGATGAATTCAGTAACAGCGACCATCGTACGATAACTTTCACTTTAAAGTTTACTAGTAACGAACCAAATAGTAGCATCGAAAAAATCCCTAATTTCAAGAAAGCAAACTTCCATAAACTTAGAGCTATTTAAAGAAACTGACTGGAGCTTTTTAATTAACAATAACGACATAAATACATCTTGGAAGTTATTCGAAACCACTTACCTAAATGCAGTGCAAGACTGCATACCATCGAAAATACGGCGTCCAGGCCATAATAATAAGCCCAAATGGTAGAATAAAAATATTTCAAACTGCCTGCTTGCTAAAAAATTTGCTAATGATAGATTAAAATCCTCACAAAACTACGAAGAACGGGTGAAATTTGTAGAGCTACGACGCAAAGCCAAAAAGTTAATTAAGCAAAGTAAAAACACCGAGTTACATATTGCGAATCAAAGTCAAACAAACCCGAAAGAATTCTATAGTTATATCAGAAAGAAAAAAGTAGTTACTTCAACTGTTGGACCGTTAGTCGATGAAAATGGAGAATACACCAAAGGCGAAGTACAAATGAGTAATGCCCTTAATACCTTCTTTGCATCAGTTTTTACAACAGAAGACCTCAGTGACATCCCTACACCATCGCCGATTCAGATTGATAATTCAGATGTTCTAAGCAATATCACCGTTACAGAAAGAGAAGTATTGAATTGTTTAGATAAACTCAAGGTAAATAAAACGCCTGGACCTGATACAATCTCGCCTAGAGTTCTAAAGGAAGCTAAGGATGAGCTCTCCAAACCACTGACATTACTATTCAATAAATCCTTGCAGTCTGGAACTATGCCTGATCAGTGGAAGCTAGCCAACGTAACACCGATATTCAAAAAATGCAGCAAATCCCTACCCAGTAACTATCGTCCAATTAGCTTAACCTCAGTTGTATGTAAAATGCTAGAAACGGTCATAAGAGACAGACTTGTAAATCACTTAGAGGAAAATAACATACTTAAAGATACTCAACACGGCTTTCGTAAAAAACGTTCCTGTTTAACAAACCTCTTAGACTTCTTCCACGATATCCTCAACCTCTACGATGAGAGTAAAGCTGTAGATATTATATACCTTGATTTTCAAAAGGCCTTTGACAAAGTTCCCCACAAACGTTTACTGCTAAAACTAAAAGCGCATGGAATACAAGACGGTGTGTTGAAATGGATAGAAAATTGTCTCAGCGACAGAAAGCAAAGAGTAGTCATAAAAGGTAAGGCATCTAAATGGACCAATGTAAGTAGCGGGGTAACCCAGGGATCGGTACTAGGACCAATTCTCTTTCTAATTTACATCAACGACATAGATGAGGGTCTCACCTGTACAATCTCAAAATTTGCTGACGATACAAAAATTGCAAATAGCGTACTCTCAAAAGAACAAGTTGACGATATGCAACACAATCTAGATAAATTGTCATGTTGGGCCCAAATTTGGCAAATGAGTTTCAATGCGGATAAATGTAAAGTACTACATATCGGATACCTAAATGAGAAAGCAAACTATTCGATGAATGGCACTCAGCTTAAGAATGTAAACAGAGAAACCGATCTGGGAGTAACAATATCGAGTAACCTAAAACCGAGTCAACAATGTTCAGAAGTTGTTAAGAAGGCAAACAAAATAATTGGCTTTATAGGCAGGTCATTTGAGCATAAATCCAAAGAAGTTATCCTAACCCTTTACAATTCCTTAGTCCGCCCTCTTCTGGAATACTGCGTTCAATCCTGGTGCCCTTATTACCAAAAAGATATAAACAAGCTAGAACGAGTTCAACGTAGAGTTACCAAAATGATACCTAGCCTAAAGAACAAACCATACGAAGAGCGTCTTAGAGAATTAAATCTATTTCCTTTAACCCAGCGCAGATTAAGAGGTGACTTAATTCAAGTGTTCAAAATCATCAAAGGCATCGACAATATAAACTGTAGTAAGTACTTCACTATCGACCAATCTAATTACACGCGGGGAAACGGTTGCAAAATTATTGGTAAATCTTTTAACTCACACGAATCTAAGAATTTCTTCTTCAATCGAGTTGCCAACTTGTGGAATGGGTTTCCCCGAGACGCTATAGACTGCAGCACCGTTGATTCATTTAAACTCCGCCTAGACAAATATCTCGCATCAAACCCGCGACTGACTGCGTTTGTAAATGAATAACTTTATTTTATCCCCCCCTCAGTTACTAACCCATCTGTCCCCTACTAACTTCCTAATCCTGCCACGGACATTAGTTCCTGGACAGTAATTCCCTTTCCAATGTTCCCATACCCACTCTAAACCACTGTTTGGACACTTGATCCTCAGTGTTTTGGAGGACAAGCAGCCTAGAATGGTCACTAGACCTGTTGTTGCTTGATTTCCTTTGTACTCCTTTGTACTCTATGATACTGATTGCTCTTGGGTACCTGTAGTACCAGAGAATCCCCTTATAGCTCAACCTTCGGTATCAGGGGACCCACCAGTTCCCGGCGAGTGGTCCATCGAGATCAATAAGAACCGTAAATTTAGGGCCAAAGATGAGACAGGGAGGGTATTAAATGTACTGATTAAGGGTGTCCCAAGTTCCCTTAACCCGGCATATTTTGTGTATTCAGCCGCGCCGGCCGTTCCTTCCGCCGCATCTGCACGACTATTTGCTGACTGGTCGAAGACTGATGGCATCAATGATGTCAAAGCCGTAAATGCTCTTACGCCGGAGTTGGCTACAACTCCGGCTCTGGACCAAGCTCAGACTCCGGTACTGCAGAGGCGGCAGCTGGGAGTAGGCCCGTGGGTAGATTGGGAGATAGATGCCCAAGTATTCGCCACTACTATCACCTCCAAATCTTCACATCAAATTCCCCCAGAGAATCATACAGTAAACCCTCGCCATCTCGGACCTCTAGAAGTCGGAAACCCGTACTAGTCGGACTGGCTACGGCCTCGCGGACATGCACTTCCGTATTTCGGACATTTCCGTCATCGTTCCGACATTCTCTGACGTTGTCGGACTTTATATAAGTATTCGGAAAATGTCCGTCATAACCATCCTCTGATATCTCGAATATTTCCGAAATGTGTCGTAACGGTGTCCGACAAAGGATGACGTGTCGTTGACACCTCACGTCACCGGACAATAAGGGTGAATATCCGAGAAACAGAAGGGAGGTCCGACGCCATCTTACATCCGGGGACCGAGCGTGGGAGGCTGGGAGCGTCAGTCCGCACCAAGCTCTGTTGTGTTACACATCGACGCGTGCCATTATTTTGTTCACCATGCCTCCCAAGGATAAGCCTAAGCGTAAGGTGACTTCTGTATCACTAGAAACAAAGCTACAGATGTTAAAGGATCTGGACAGTGGGATGAAAGCCAAGCAACATCAGGAGAAGTATAGCTTAGGCAGATCGACAATCTACGACTTCATCCGAGACAAGGAAAAAGTCCGGCATCATGGCACAGCTGTGCTTCATGGTCCTTCTACCGCCAAGATCTTTCGCAAGGCCAAGCTAGCCTATCAAGACATCGACGACGCAGTGCTGAAGTGGTACAGACAACTTTGTGCTGAGGGCGTACCAGTGAGAGGCATCGAGATACAACATGCAGCAGAACGCTTCGGACAGCATCTTCATCACCCAAACTTCAAGGCTAGCGAGGGGTGGTTGTGAAGGTTCCGAAACCGCCATGGCCTCACAAACAGGAGTATTTGTGGTGAAATTTTAAGCGCCGATACTTCGGCCATAGAACCCTTCACTGAACGCTTCCACGCCCTTATAACCGAGGAACACCTTCAACATTGGCAACTCTATAACGGTGACGAGACTGGCTTGTATTGGCGTTCTCTACCCTCCAACACACAGGCCCACCGAGAAATCACGTCCACACCTGGCCACAAAACTGTGAAGGAGCGCATTTCAGTGCTTTGTTGCGCTAATGCCGACGCAAGCCACCGTGTGACCCCTACAATCGTCGGAAAATCTCAGAAGCCGAGAGTAATTAAGGACCTCATCATTACCAAGCAACTCCCCGTCGACTATTATGGATCAAAGAAAGCTTGGTTTAACCAGGTAATCACCGACGATTTCTTTCACAAGAGATTTGTACCCGACGTTCGCTCGTTCCAGAATCGAGTGTATGGTGTACCCTATGACGAAACGGTTGCCATCTTGTTGCTCGACAATGCACCTGCCCACCCTTGTACCACGAAACTGGAGAGTGCCAACGGCAAAATTAAGACCATGTTCCTGCCTCCTAATACCACAAGTGTTATTCAGCCTATGGACCAAGGAATAATTGAAGCTTGCAAAAGGCATTACAAGAGGAAGTTCCTGGAGCAATGCCTTGTCATCATAGAAGATGGGATGGACGAAGAGGGTTATGTGGATAGGCCTACACGCGGGAAGAAATCTCTACAAAAACTGAAGCAGTATACCCTGAAAGACTGCATCTACAATTGGGCAGAGGTGTGGCGAGAAGTTTCTTTCAACACACTGAGGAATGGGTGGACCAAGGTCTTAAATATCCCGAAGGTGCAAGATGCGGGTTTTGAAGGGTTTGGGGCAGCTGACTTCAGGAACCTCTTGAACCAAGGTAACCAGGGTGACCTCCCCGAAGAAGAAGTTGACGACTGGCTGCAAGAGGACAGAGACCTACCTGGACACGAGCATAAGACTGACGAACAAATTGCAGCCGAGGTGTTAGGGGTAGCCGAGGAAGAGACCCAGGATGAGTCGGACGAAGAGACAGAGGGGGCCAAGATATCAGTCTCACATGCCCTAGACTCCTTTGACACCATTCTTCAGTTTCTGACTCAAGTAGATGACCCAAAGTTGCAGTCCCTATATGAACCAATGCGTAATGGTCGATTCCATATACAGAGGGCACACCTTAATCGGAAAAAACAAACAGAAAATCAGCTCCTTTTTGTACCATCTGCTCCTCCCAGAGTTCGTACTTCGTCTGCTACCAGTGGGGTGTCGCTTGCTAGCACCACCTCCCTCCCAAGTGTTTCCTCAGTTGCTAGCACCTCGTGGAGCACTGTAGACACTGTGCCACTCTCAGACTTGGACATGGATTTGGATGAATTAATGAGTAGTACGCCTGTGCCCATGGATATACCTGAACCTGACATTGTTTGTGAGGTGGAGAAGGACAGTGTGGGTAAGGGTAAAGGTAAGGGTTCCATGACAGGCAAGGGATATGGTCCTAAGAGTGGGGGTGTGAAGAACAGTGAGGTGGAGAAGAACAGTGCGATGGACATTGAGGTGGAGAAGAGCAGTGAGGTGAAGAAGGACAGTGAGGTGGAGAAGGGCAGTGAGGTGGAGAAGGGCAGTGGGGTGGAGAAGGACAGTGGGGTGGAGAAGGACAGTGAGATGGAGGTGGGGGGTGAAAAGGGGATGCTGCAGTAATTAATGCAGTGTTGGGGAGGGGGGAGGGGGGACATCAAGACTACAGACAAGAGCTATGAAGGGGTAAGTGTAATATTATAGGTTTGACTCCTGTAAGGAGATAAAGAAAACCTAATATTTAGTAGTGGCCCCGTAATCATTGACGAACATGCCTATTACATAAGGCATCCTCTTCAAACACTAATCCGCCGTAGTTTGAATCTACCGCGCAGAGCATTTAAAATCTGAGGAGCCTTCATCATGAGCGCACGCGACCTCACTCATGGCTTCAGTCATTATGAATTGGGTTCTCACTACGAAAAAACTTCGTAAAAAATAAAAAACAAAAACAAAATAAGAATAACTATCCAATAAGCTTTCCATCATATCGTAGATGTACTTGTGTGGATCTTTGACCAGACGCTGATTCAGGCGTCATTCTTCCTTCACTGACATATCAAGAAAACCAAAATCCTTAATACATCAACGAATGGGAAGGGGATGGTCGGGAGGGCCCCAGTCGTCAATGATTACGGGGCCACTACTAAATATTAGGTTTTCTTTATCTCCTTACAGGAGTCAAACCTATAATTTATTAGTGGCCCCTCCATCATTGACGAACATGCCTGATTTCTAAGACTGGAGGGGGACATTCGTAATCATATCATAACTCTAGAAAAGCAGATAATCAAACAACCACATTATAGGTTTGACTCCTGTAAGGAGATAAAGAAAACCTAATATTTAGTAGTGGCCCCGTAATCATTGACGAACATGCCTATTACATAAGGCATCCTCTTCAAACACTAATCCGCCGTAGTTTGAATCTACCGCGCAGAGCATTTAAAAAACTGAGGAGCCTTCATCATGAGCGCACGCGACCTCACTCATGGCTTCAGTCATTATGAATTGGGTTCTCACTACGAAAAAACTTCGTAAAAAATAAAAACAAAAACAAAATAAGAATAACTATCCAATAAGCTTTCCATCATATCGTGGATGTACTTGTGTGGATTTCTGACCAGACGCTGATTCAGGCGTCATTCCTCCTTCACTGACATATCAAGTAAACCAAAATCCTTAATACATCAACGAATGGGAAGGGGACGGTCGGGAGGGCCCCAGTCGTCAATGATTACGGGGCCACTACTAAATATTAGGTTTTCTTTATCTCCTTACAGGAGTCAAACCTATAATTTATTAGTGGCCCCTCCATCATTGACGAACATGCCTGATATCTAAGACTGGAGGGGGACATTCGTAATCATATCATAACTCTAGAAAAGCAGATAATAAAAACAACCACATAGTATTCTTACTTTTGAAAAATGTATTTAATACGGCGTAGGCCGGAAATATACAAGAAAAAGGGGTTCAGGCAGGTGCGTGCTTCAAAGAAGCCTGCCCGACAAAAATGGGTAACCCTGAAGATTCTGAACACAGATCTGTAGTTACAAAAGGCACCCCACTCAACGAGTGGTGACAAAAATAATAAGTTATAAGTTTATATGTGCACATCATAAACCCCAAAATACATATGGAGATCAATTGCCAATGAACTTCATTGAACTAATATTACATTGCTTTCGCAGCTAAAACTACTATAACAACACCGTTGTTTTGTACTAAACCTTGTACTAGCACAAATTCTCGCAGAGAAATTTTCATATCACATTTTAACCTTAAATTGTATCACAGCTCTCATACTCCGGCGGGGTCTAGGGTGTCCTATGTCAACTGACTGCACCCCCCCCCCCCCTTCCGTGAAAGTAAACATAAGTGACTGCAGGGCCACCTAGACCCTCTGCCTTAAAGCTATACATGGTAAGGAAGGTTTGTCTAGAGCAACTGACAAGTATCTAGAGAGAAACGTATGATTAGACGCCCACAACTGTGTGGACGCAATATCTTCAACTGAAAAGTTTTTCAGGAAACGTAAAGAGGCCGCCCACTTGCGTAAATCGTGGGCCCTACCCACAACGCCGGGATTACTCTCTTTAATGACTTCTACCAGAAGAGAGGCTAATCGCCGTTTAAGTAAGCGTTTACCCGTACTCGCTACCCATAAAGCACCTTGGGGGTTTTGAGGAGCTATTCTCAAATATTTGGTTAGAGCTTGCACTGGACATAAATTATGATGCTCCTTTCCCCTTTTTAACGCCGGCACCGTGAACTCAGAAAACACGTGTGCACTATGCTCATTCTTGGCTACAAACGCCGGGGAGGGTGCAATGGAAATTGAATCATTAAGTCTACCAAACCTAAGACAATTAGGTGTGTTGCTCATCGCCGCCAGCTCAGACACTCTGTTTCCGGTGGCCAAAGCCAAAAGGAAAACTGCCTTCTTTAAGATTAAAGCAAAGTCTGCAGTATTTTGATACAGACGAGAATGAAGTAAAGACAAAGCTTTGTCCAGAGACCAAGTAGGCATGAGCTGACGGGGAGGTGGGCGGAGTTTAAAACACGCTCTCATAAATCCTGTTTCCTCCGCCACCGGTATGGATAGACCTGTAAGGTCGAAAAAGGGCACTCTAATCGCAGTTAAGTGATTCTTCAAAGTAACCACAGATAAACGTTTCTGCTCAAACAGATAGTTCAAGTAATTAAAAACCAATGCCACTGAGGGTACAGTTTGTTCCATTCTAACAATCCAAGAAGTAAAAGCTTTCCAATGAGATTGATATTGTCGCTTAGTAGACTGAGTATATTGATTGAGCAATTTATTGGTCACATCCCTACCGTATGGTGCTAGCCACTTGGCCTCCTGAATGTCCATAATGCAAAAGTCAGCGAGGTCGCTAGGTTGCCAATCGTGTCTAAGTGGAAGTACTCGACCGGGAGTGATACCGGGTCCGGGCACCACATTATTAATTGCTGGTACCACACCTGCGCCGGCCACAGGGGCGCGATTAGCGAGACTAAGCCTCGATAAACTCGTAGTTTGTTCACTACGTGGCACATTAGTGACGCATCTGGCGGCGGAAACAGATAGATGGAGCTCCATCTGTTCCAGTCTGTCACTAGGGCGTCTGGCCCCCCTGCCGGCGTTATCGCCCGGCGGGTGAGGTATAGAGGGAGCTTGTGAGTCTCCTCGGACGCAAAAAGATCCACTTGTGGATGGGAGAGCTCCGCAATCATTAGGTCGAAAATGGGTTGCTTGAGCTCCCATTCTACTGTCGTGCTCTGTCTCCGGGACAGAGCGTCTGCCCAGACGTTCGCTACGCCTGGGAGATAAGATGCGTGAAGATAAATATCTAGACTGCTGGCTAGAACAAAAATCTCTTCCGACACGAGTAGCAACTTCCTTGACCTCGTTGACCCTTGTTTCTGAATACAGTGAACTGCATTCAGATTGTCCATTCTGAAGGCCACCGACTTGCCCCGTAACGCCGGGCCGTGAGCCTGAAGGAAATACAAGGGGACTAGTAACTCTTTGACATTTATGTGAGAGATTTCTAAGTGGGACCAAAGTCCCTGACCCTGGTGCCCCTGATTTGACTGAAATCCCCACCCTATGGTGCCTGACGCATCCGTGTCTACCCATACCGTTGGAGGAGGAGAGGTCCATGACATGATTGAGTGCAATGTTTCCCTCTTCGCCCAGACCGCTAGTAAGGTGTGGATTAATTTTGGTATGGGCCATAATTTTCCCGCCGGTAAGAGTGGGAAATATTTGTTGCCTTCCAATATTAATCGTTTTACTTTCAACCGGCCCAACTTGACAGTTAGCTGAATCCAGTTGAGAGAGCCGACCAGAGACTCCCAGACTCTTCGTGTCGTAGTCAGACTGTGAAGAAACCTGAACAGTTTCCTGCGAAACCTGTTGCGATTGTCCACACTCTGACTCAGAGTGAGAGCGGCGGTGTCCCAGACCAGCCCTATCCACTGAATTACTCTTGAGGGAACAAGGTTTGACTTTACCAGATTTACCTTGAAGCCTAGAGTTTTGACATGATTTAAAATGATATTGACATGTTTTATGCATAATTGTTGTGTCTCTGCCACCACCAGCCAGTCGTCTAGATACCACAACACTCTGATTCCCTGTTTTAACAACGGCATCAGGGCTTGCCGGACTAGTTTCGTGAATAGTCGAGGTGCTAGGTTCAAACCGAACGGCATCCTCTGAAAAACAAAATTTTGGTGCCTGATCCTCAAGGCCAGAAACCTTTGAAATCTTTTGTTGACCGACACGTGCCAATAGGCGTCTGTCAGGTCTAGGGAACACATCCAGCCTCCCGGCGGAAGTGTTAGCCTGATTTGATGAACTGTTAACATTCTGAAAGACTCGTTGTAAATGTGAAGATTCAGATAAGACAGGTCTACGACCGGCCTCATCTGAACACTGTCCCGTTTGGGAACCAAAAACAGTTTTGACGTGAATACAGGGTAATCTGGAGGGACCGGGATGATGACATTCTTGGCAATCATCTCCTGGACCAGCGACTCCACCTCTAATGAAACACAATTTGCCGTTGTCGGCTGACGTAAGCGAGGTCGCCGGAGTCACTGCCAAGTGATGCCTTTGCGTGCCACCATCCGTGCCCAGGTTTTTAACGGCCATGCTTGGTGACACGTTCGGAACGACCCAGTTAGCAGACAAGGGTTCGCCGGCTGTACTTCCCTCGGTTCCTCCGGCTTTAAGATAGGCACTGGGAGTGAGAGAGACTTTAGTTTTTTGATGGTGGGTTTAGTGGTGTTGGACGCTTCGCCGGCTGGCTGGTGTGGGCCGAAGACTGGCCCTGCCCCGGCTTATACTGGCCGCGTCCTCTCTGTCCTGAAAACCCTCTCTGTCTATGCCTGTACTGACCCAGGGGGGATTGGGAGGACTTAGGCGGAAGAAACGGCTTAGAACCCCCTGGCTGAGCTTTAGTAGGAGGCTTAGGTTTGGGGAAGTTAAATGCAGGTTTCTTAGCCTGTGCGGGACTGTGCTTCACGGCCTGTGCCATGTTAAACACTGTTCGCCATACATCAGGGGACATTAAAGAAGGAGTAAGTACTGGGGACATTACCACCTGGTTAGCAATGCGATCAGGCAGCTTGCGAACTAATGACATCCTAAGATCCTGTCGTGCTCGCACCGCCTCAAGTAAGGCTGTGCGTATGTCACCTAAGGATTGAATCGACGACTGAAGAATCAGACGCCGGGATAACTCAACTGATCTTCGAGCATCCGCGTCTGCGATTGCCTGAGTAGACCTGAGTAAAGACTTAGCCACCTGCTGAGAAACTATGTACTGTGAAAACAGGCGGAAAGCTTTTCCCCTTAGCCTAAATTCTCTGTCTAGGTGAGTAGGGGTAGGGGTAGTGAATGGGTCCTTTAGTTCACAAAGATTAATCTTAGGGGCAGCTAGAAAAGAAAATAAAGCTGACGGAACTCCGCCGGCAGAACCTACCGGCATGGAGAACCATGAATGTGTATCCTGAGGGATCTGGTGGGAAGATTTAGAAGTGAAAGTGGTTGCAAAGTTTTGAGCCTCTACCTCCCAATCCACCCAAGGTCCTGGTCCCAACTGTCCCACCTTCAACACTGGATTAGCTGTCTCGTCTGTGACGGTCTGTAAATCTAGTTCAGGAGTAAGAGCCGACAGAGCCTTAATATCATAAAACCCATCCAGCTTAGACCAGTCTGAAAAAAGTTTTGAAGCTGAGGCAGGGGGTAAAGCAGGCTTAGATGCATAAACAAAATAATCCTGATGATAATAACTAGGTATAGCCTTGATATTTACGTCCAAAACATTACCCAAGGCATCCAATGCCCTTAATTTCTTTGACTTATTTCCCTGGATAAACCACTCACGTGGTACCGGGAGTTCCCCTGACAAGGTAGGCTGGGCAAGCTCTGGCTTAGAGGGGTTCAAAAGAACCCATGACTCGTCTGGCCCATAAAGCAGGGGCATAGCTACCTTTCTAAGAGGCGCTTTGTCTAGAGGGGGTGGATTAACATCCGTGATGACCCTGACATTTGACGTAGTGAATGCCGCCGTAGCTGGCTTAGAGCTCCCTGCCGGTGACAGAGTAGGAGGGTTAGGAATCTTAGATAAATCGATTGACGTTATCAGAGGCCGTACCGCAGAACTTGTCAAGGGAGCCCCCAAGTCCATTGTGGGGTTTTCTCGTTGTTGACTAAAGAATTTAGATAGAGCATGAGTAAGTAACCCATCAATTTCTTGTGCTGTAACAAACTGGTTAGATGCAGAACTTTCAGGTGAATCAGTATTATCATGGGCGGCGTCCAGGCCTGAGCCTGACCCTTGTCCATCCCTATCTGAAATTATTGACACTTCATCTTGTTCCTCCCGATCCTCCTGAGAAGACCCCGCCGAGGCAGGGGCACCTTGTTTCCAAGATAAGTCAGGGATAGAGGATGGGGTCGCCGCGTCCCTGTGGACATCGGCTACTGTGTGACTCGTATGAGTCGGACGTGGATGGTCAGACCCTGGTTGAGCAAACCGCCAAACACCGAGGCTCTGGCCTACGCTCTCTTGAGAGTCTGAAACATTCTCAATTATTGAATTGCCTGAACTTTCCGTTTCTAGGGTTAAAATATCAATAGGTAAATCTTGTTTAGGGACAGGCGCTTCACTATACTCTGAGGCTGTAACAGAAACATTTTCAGGTGTAGAGGTACGACGAGATGCACTAGACTTAGGAGAATGTCGAGAGGACTTCCTATGGGAATCCTTTTTGGAGGATTTGTGGCTACGGTGTGACCGCGAACTAGACCTAGATTTGGAAGAATCACCACCATGACCACTGGTGGAAGCTTCAGTCTTACACTTCTTACTAGCCGGGGAAGAGGCACGACTTGAAGACTGCTGTCTGAGAGGTGACCTTGACCTCGATCTCGCCTGCGACGAGGAGGTGGCTGCCGGGGGAGTAGGCTCTCTCGGGCGTTTAGCCGTATCCACAGACGATACAGAACCCTGGCTAGTCTCTGTCGGCTTAAAACCCGTTACTCTAGAGGTACGTTTAGGGGGAGGGTGCTCTGACAGCAACTTATCCCAAAGTGGGACGTTGTCACATTGAAGTGACTTATGTGCGACAATGGTAGTGTAGGCCGACATTTGTTGTCTGACCTCTCTCAACGCTACCGCCGCGGTCTTGTCATTGTCACACAGGACTTTATTGGCTAATTGGGAGCAAAAGGAACAATTAAGTGTAACCCAGAGACCCCTTGAACGGTCTAGACATTTAACACACCTTATGCAAAGGGTATGCGCAAAAATTGGGATACCCGCGCAAGTAGGGGTAATGCACAGGGCAAAAACTGGGGCCACAGTAGCCATGACAGAGACTGGTGTGAGGAAACTACCGCCGGGTCTGTATTGGTCCGCCGGAGCTCAGCTCTGGAAAAATAAAGAAAAATTTCCAGGAATTAATGCTCATAAGGTTAACCCAAGTGTTCGCATACAAGTGTTAATAACCCGCCGGGTAACGGGATGCAAAGACACAGCTAACACATCTCGCTACGCGGCGGGGTGTAAAGAGGCTAAACAAATCTTTTTAGCTAAAGAACATGAAGAATACCCTCTGATATAATGGTCCAGTATGGCACTTATAGTCTGTAGGAGGTGGTGACTGTCTCAAGATTCAATTTTGTAACAAAGCCCCCCTCATAAAGACGCCGGCCCTTGAAATATTTTAGTAGAATAGCCCAGGGCAGGAATATACGAGATCTGATTTTTTAACGAATTGTCCCAAACGATCATCGTAAAAATAGAAGGCGGCGATACTGAATGTATCACCAAATTAAGGTTAATCGAAATTGAATTTGTAATAAATTCCTTAGTTCCTCCACTTAGGAGCACCCGCCGGGTGTGGGAATCGATTTGGTTAAACCTCACTGAACCTTCAATTGCCGTAAGAGTAAAGGCAGCGATACACAGAGTATCACTAAAATGGATTGGTTAACTATATGAGACCTAAGTCGTTTATCCCACCCTGCTCAGGTGCACCCGCCGGGTGAGAAGTCTAAAAGTTAACCCCACAAGTTCCTGACCCCACTTCTTTGTAAAAGATCGCCGGGGAGGAACGCCTAAACAACAGCTAGGTTTTCCATGTGGTTGTCGTAAACCAGGTAGAAAAAACCTATAAAAACGAATGTTCGCAAGAACGTCGTTTTTTATATATATCTATATATATATATAAGGATGGGTACAGCCATCCCGCCGGGAATTAAAGGAGGCCTGAAACCAGGCACCCACAGAGACGCAGTCCTGGAGAGCCACAGACACCTCCCCACGCCGGGGAACCAGCCAGAGTTAAAAACCACGTGTGGCCCAACACTGCTCATCGGTCAGGATTTTTCATGGTGAAACCGAGAAAAAACCCGCCGGAAGGCAAACCCCACCCTGAACAGAGACCATCTGAACAATACGACACGAGGAGAGACACGCACGACTAACCAAGGTCACAACATAATCCGTGGAATTAGCCAATACACAACTAAACCAGGAAACAATTATAGTCCGAGGAATTAGCCAATACACAACTAAAACCCGGATACACATGACACAGTAGGGCATATTTATAAAATAAATAATAACACTAGACATGTGGCAAAGCTACGAGCGGCTGGCTAGGCCTAGGTAGACGGCATGAAAATAGTTGAAATATAAACACACATTGGAATATCACAACAGGAACCACCGCCAACACACCACCGTAGCGATAACTTCCCACCCCGGGAAGCCTGACACGGACCCAGAAAAAACTTCACTAAGTGAAGAAAAATACGCTGGGAACGTCAGCAAACATACAGCTTACCTCATCAGAAGGATAAAAGGCAGCAATAATTAACGCGTAATGAAAGCCGCCTGCATCACAAACTAACACAACTGTGAAAAGATCACGTGTCCACAACAGGACCACGAGGGTACATCCGAAATAGATGCCCCCATACACACGACCCAAAATACACTGCACTGCGGGCAACCAGCCCAGGACACTCCTGCTACGCCTATCCTAACCTTACTCGATACATCCTAGAGTAAACAAATGAGAAAAAACTCACTAGGGACGCAACGAATGCGGAACCAGCGGAGCCTGGAAGGTACGTCCGGGCAGGCTGAGCGCAGAGCAAAGAAGGAGGAATGACGCCTGAATCAGCGTCTGGTCAGAAATCCACACAAGTACATCCACGATATGATGGAAAGCTTATTGGATAGTTATTCTTATTTTGTTTTTGTTTTTATTTTTTACGAAGTTTTTTCGTAGTGAGAACCCAATTCATAATGACTGAAGCCATGAGTGAGGTCGCGTGCGCTCATGATGAAGGCTCCTCAGTTTTTAAATGCTCTGCGCGGTAGATTCAAACTACGGCGGATTAGTGTTTGAAGAGGATGCCTTATGTAATAGGCATGTTCGTCAATGATGGAGGGGCCACTAATAAATAGTATTCTTACTTTTGTAAAAAAAGAGATATTCGGGTGCATAAACTTTATACAGCCTAAATCTTCAAAAAGGGGTACAAGCAGGAGCGTGCTTCAAAGAAGCCTGCTTGAAAAAGGGTTAACTCTGAGACTCTGTACACAGATCTGCTAGTTAAGAAGGCACCCCACTTAAAGTAAGTGGTGAAAACTAAAAACTTATAAGTTTACATGTGCACATATAAACCCCATTAACTAGTGGATATATTCCTAAAAATATAACCAAACATAAATGAATTCTTGTACATTCGTAGAAGTACTGAACTCGTGTACTTATGCAGAAGTAAAAGTCGTAGTTGCCACTACCGAGATTTCTCAAAAATCTATTGCTTCACAGCCAAAGCTACTTACAACAAGAATTGTCGTAACACTACTATTGGCCTTTAGCACAATTTCCTGCAATGAATACTACAGAGAATTTTTTTAATACAATGCCTACAACCAGTATCACAGCTCGTATGTTCCGAACACATACTCCGGAGGGGTCTAGGGTGTCCTATGTCACACTGACTGCACCCTCCCCCCCCTTTTTCTTGAAATTAAACAAAACGTGACTAAAAGGGCCACCTAGACCCTCTGCCGTAAAGCCATACATGGCAAGGAAGGTTTGTCCAGAGCTACTGAAAGGCATCGAGGCAAAAACTCCTGATTAGAGGCCCACAACTGTGTGGACGTAATAACTTCCACCGAAAGATTATGAAGGAAACGTAAAGAGGCTGTCCCCTTGCGTAAATCGTGGGTCTTACCCACAACGCCGGGATGCTTCTCTTTAAATTCCTCGACCAAGAGAGAAGCCATTGTACGCTCCATCAATCGTTCACCCGGACTTGCGACCCATAAAGCACCCTGGTGATTTAGAGGTGCCACTCTTAAATATTTGGTTAGAGCTTGCACTGGGCAAAAAAGATGGTGCACCTTTCCCCTGTTTAACGCCGGCACCGTGAACTCTGAAAACACGTGTTCACTGTGCTCAATCTCGGCTATGAATCCTGGGGAAGGTGCAATTTGAATACACTCATGAAGCCTATCAAACCTGAGGCAATTAGGTGTGTTGCTCATCGCCGCCAGCTCAGATACTCTGTTCCCGGTAGCCAAAGCCATAAGGAATACTGCCCTTTTGTAAAATCTGCAGTCTTTGGTACATACGGGAACGAGAATAACGACGATGCTTTGTCCAGAGACCATGTAGGCCTGAGCTGACGGGGAGGTGGGCGGAGTTTAACCCTCCAGCCCCGGCTATGTATTATATATATATTCCTCGAAACCCGGGTGTTTTGGCCGAAAAACGTCTAGGCTAGGCTACCGTATATTCGTTAATCAGACTGCTTCCCGCATTCCCGCGCCACCTGTGTTATTTACCTGTAGAATGGCATTAAGTAGAGCTCTCTAAGTCAACTGGTTGAGCTGTGATGATGATTTCATTGGAGATAACTTTATGGCCAAAACAGCCACTTTACACCACTTTTCGATACTTAACAACAACATACAGGCACACACGAACAAGCGACGCTCTCCTTCTTGTGGCCGGAGATGCGGGGCGTCGGTCCAGCCGGCTGTTGTTTACATGCGTCGGACCGACGCCTCGCACACGAAGCTCACAGGCTTTCACACTGGGCGTTCAAGAGGCCTTCCGGGTACCTGTTATATGCTTTTTTATGGGCGTTCAAGAGCCCTTCCGTGGTGAGAGGGTTAAAACCTGCCCACATAAATCACTTTCAGATAAATTTTTCTGCATGAACAGATAAATTAAATAATAAACAACCAACGCCACCGAGGGCACAGTTTGTTTTGTTCTAAGAATCCGAGACGTAAAAGCTTCCAATGCGATTGAAAACTGTCGCTTTGTAGACGGGGTATATTGATTCATGAATATCTTGGTCACGTCGCTACCATAAGGTGCTAGCCACTTGGCCTCCTGAATGTCCAAAATGAACAAGTCCGCGAGGTTTCTAGGTTGCCAATGTGTTCTAAGTGGAACAACCCGACCAGGAGGGACACTGGGTGCGGGCACCACGTGTTCAAATGCTGGTACCACACTGCGCCGGCCACAGGGGCGCGATTAGCGAGACTACGCCTCGCTAATCCTGTAGTTTGTTGACTACGTGGCACATTAGAGATGCGTCTGGCGGCGGAAAAGAGATAAATGGAACTCAACCTGTTCTCGTCCGTCATCAGAGCGTCAGGTCCGCCCGCCGGCGTTATCGTCCGGCGGGTGAGGTACGACTGTGAGTATCACCATACACCTTGGCTGTGGCTGTCCCTCGCTTGCGAGCTCGGTATACTCCCTGAACGGGGAGCCCTCGTCCGAGTCCCGTAAAGTTATGATAATTAAAAGCTCCCATAGCTCATTAACACATGGAAAGCAGAGCTGGTGAGCAAAATCATAAAGTATACTAATTAATTTAATTTATATTTAATTGTATTAAAATAAATTACTATAAATAAACACAATATTTTCATAATATAATCATAGAAAATATATATGTTTATTATGATTCAGCTATTAAATTATTTCATTAACAAATAAAAATAAGATAGGGCTACCTGAGCTTAACGGCGTTGAACATACAGCAATGAGAGGTTCAAGTGCCGACACGACAGAGACTGGGGGAAAAACTACCCCGCCCCCGGGAACTACCTGGTCACCTGGTGCAACACCGGTAATCCGCCCTGGAAAGAGAATTTTCCGGGGATTAACCCTCCGGCTCCGGCTATGTATTATATATATATTCCCCAAAACCCGGGTGTTTTGGCCGAAAAACGTTTAGGCTAGGCTGCCGTATATTTGTTAATCTGACTGCTTCCCGCATTCCCACGCATCCCTAAGCGTAGCTGTGTTATTTACCTGTAGAATGGCGTTAAGTAGAGCTCTCTAAGTCAACTGGTTGATTTGTGATGATGATTTCATTGGAGATAACTTTATGGCAAAAATAGCCACTTTACACTACTTTTCGATACTTAACAACAACATACAGGCACACACGAACAAGCGACGCTCTCCTTCTTGTGGCCGGAGATGCGGGGCGTCGGTCCAGCCGGCTGTTGTTTACATGCGTCGGACCGACGCATCGCACAAGAAGCTCACAGGCTTTCAACCACTGTGCGTTCAAGAGCCCTTCCGGGTACCTGTTATATGTTTTTTATGGGCGTTCAAGAGCCCTTCCGTGGTGAGAGGGTTAAGTTTTTTTTTTTTTTTTTTTTTTTTTTTTTTAACTGGTTTTTCTTCTGTAGGGTACCCAATCATAATGACGATCCCATGAGGGAATTAAGCGTGCACTTATGATGAGTCCTCCACGATCCTTCCGCGCGGTAGATTCAAAATGCTGACGCGGGATGTTGAATGGAGACTATTATACTACAGTAAAAGTCCTTTAATCCGACGACCGATGATTCGAATCTCCCAATAGTCCGAATTTTTCAATTTGAGGCCAAATCCGAATTCACCCGATGGTCCGAATTTCAAGAAGTCCCAAAGTCCCCTTTTTGAGGCATTAGTCCACTCAAATGACATAATGGAGCACACACATATCATATGTTCATGAATTCACTTTAAAAGTTTACCATTGTCATTGTAGCCTATTACCTACTTCAAAACATTCAGATTAATGGTCAAAGGAAGCTACTAATATAAACGTAAACACCACATCGTCTGCTAGAGAGTTTGTTTTGCTCTTGAACGCATCCTTGGGACGCTCCGATGCGCTACTGGCTTGCACCGCATTTTCTGCAAGCGCATTCAGTCTTGAGCTTGAAAACGCACCTTTGGACGTTCCGATACGCTACTATTTATAGTTCAGTGATCGGAGCGTCCCAAGGGTGCTTTCAAGACAACAAGACAAGGGTGCTTTCAATACAATATAATATAACAGAGCACGTCACAAAAGGAAAATCACAAAACGAAATTTACAAGAACCTCTCATAGTCCATGAGCCAAGACCCGAATTTTGGGATATCGGTACCACCCGGGGTGACTAATTCTCTTAGGTGTTTTTAGCTTGCTACATGTCTCTAGTTTATGTTTTGATATGATAGCCCTTGCACATTGGTAGCTTAATGGTCGTTATCACTTCTTGAATAGACATACCCTACCGAAAATTCCGAAATTTTTTAAAATGTCAAATTTGGGGACAGGAATGCCTAAATGTCAACAAAATGCATATAGTAATTGTCACATTTAATACAAGTCCTGTAAATACACACTAAGCATGCCATGGGCTTGTACATACTATTATGGCAAATTACTACTCCTAAATATCATCTACGTCAGACTCGGAATCTGACTGTTGTGCCACCGGCTCTTCTTCAATAGCCTTGTTCTGACATGTCTGTAACCTGCACATGTCCGTGCATTTTAGACCATTGCTGAGGCAAGTACACTTAGGGAGTTCGCATGACCGCACACACTTGCAAGACAGTAGCTGCATAACAGCATCTGGTGCTGGTGAGCCTCGCATCCAGTTGACGGCAAGCTTACCGTCCTCATCTGTCATCCAACCGCAGTCTGTTGGGTTCGCAACAAATGGCTGGCTCTGAAGACTTCTCCTCCAGATCGCAGCCTGGTAGTTTGCACGCAGTGCATGCATGAAGAGGCAGTCCTCACAAGGAGGGAGTTGACTTGACTCTACCTCTCCACGTCTTGCACAGAACAGCTCATACCGAAGCTTGTTTACCTTAGTTGTGTGGGTAGATGGTAGGTACATGTGGCAGGTGATTTCCTGTAGCTTCTCAAAGAGTTCAGGAGACACTTCCCATGAGCGTCCAAGTTCGTGAAAAGCATGCTGGTATGTCTTGTCCATCTTCACCTGCTTGAGTGTCGTCATCTTCCCTCGGCCAGCGAATGCACTGACGGTATCACAGCCTGTAAAGGCATGCATACCAATCAATGAATCACACACGCTGCCTCCCAGTGTGCGGCTCAGTGTGGTGATATCCAGGAATCTTGTCCGGTTCTTCGTCCCGCACTTCTGGAACAGATGGGATGGGATCTTGTGGCACATGCCAAGACACAACACCATGACGTCTGTATCTTCTGCAGTGATGATGACAGACTTGTTCCCAGATTCTGCTGCATGAAGTGCATGGAGAAAAAGGCGTGTGTCTGCTTCTTCTTGAGTTGACTTAAGCTCAGGAGCCTCTTCCCACTGCTCTTTGGTGATCTTGAAGCAGCGCTACTCACATGTGACATACAGCTCCTTGTCCTTGAGCTTCTCCCTGTGCTGTGGTGCCTTCCATTCTTCTACCAAGAACTTGATAAGACTTGCCTTGTTGGAGGAACTACCGAGTAACTTTCTCCACTGCTGGATGTTGTGCCCAGGTTGAATGTTCTTGAAATGAATTCCTGTGCCTGCACTTCTTTTGGCTCGTTCTGCATCCTTGATGGATGTCTCCTTGTAGATATCAAACACAACATCAATGCGCCTGCTCTTAGCACCTTCATGAACAGCGTGACTCAGTGCTGTACCTGCAAGCTGTGAAAAAGTTTTGTCGTTTCCCTTCAGTTTGTGGACCAGGCTCATCCCATCAATTATGGTAGCAGAGGGCTCGGGTATCACTTCTGCAGGAGAAACATTCCTCTCTAACTCCTTTGCGAGGGCAGCCTTGTTGGTCTTGCGGAGAGACCCATCACCGCTGGCAAGTGCCCAAGGCAAAGGCCCCAGGGGATGAGCCAAGACATCACTCATTTTGAGCTTTCTGTTCTTGGCAACAAGGATCATCTGGCCAAATAGGTTCCTGTCAGCCTTTAAGATAACCTCCTTGGCATGGTCTTGTGAGCGTGGCTTCATTCTGATGTTAGTGAACGTTCTCAGTTTCGTCTTCGTCATCGTGTCATGAAACTGTATAGTTGGCGTATCGATCTCCAGGCGCTCTTCCTTGAAGGCTTGATATGCATCCTCTCCTATTCTGTAGGCCTTATCTTGGACTTTATCTTATCTTGGACTTGGTAATCTCTGGCAGGACTTTCTCTGGCACAGAGCCTGCAACCTTGGACTGGACAGCAATGCCATTGACTCTATGAGAAGTACCTGCTCCACTTAGGGTCTCTTCAAGTCGGTCAATGTTATCCCAGGCCAGGGTTGTGAACACACCAGGGTAGATGTTTGCTGGCAGTGGAATGTCATCCTTTGAGCATTCCAGCTTCTGGATACAAAGGGCTGTATCGATCTCCTCAAACATTGAGTAAGACACACAGTGACCAAGACGATTCAGAGTTCGGATCAGTTCTGTGTTTCCTGTCAAAGACTTTACAGCATTGGTCAGCAGTACGTGCTTGGGTGGTTTTGTCTTGCCACTGGTAACAGCAAAGACCAAGTCACTGCCAAAGGAAGTGGCAAGACGTTGAGCTCTTTCAGAGGGAGTTTCACACTCACACTCTCCTGTCAGCAGGGTGTGCAGGAATTGAGTGACTGCTGCAGGAATGACATTCTGATCTGTATCGGGAGGCCATGGCTGACTCACATCTTGTTTATTGATCTCATTCCTCAGCTGCATTCCTGCTTTGGTTAAGACATCTTCAGAGTTAGCTGCTCTTGCTTCTTGCAGGTCTTTTGCCATTTTGTGTGCTTGCCGGGCAAGGTCGTCCATTGAGAGGCTGCGTGGATAGATTAGAAGCTTTCCTTTCTCATCTGGGACAAAGCGTAGTGATTCTCCAAACTCGGTTTCAATCTTTCGGCGAACATGTTTCTTTGTCGCTGGTTTCAGTTGGATAATACCACGGGACATCATGGATCTCTCAAGCCTAGATGTGAGGTTTGTCATAGGCAGTACCTCTGGGTTGGGGAATAATTTGGTCCTTATATACAAGCAGAGTTCCTCGAGGGCTTCTGTCTCAACCTCTTCGTAGCGTGCTTCCTCGCTTTCTTCCTGATTTTCACCTGCACCCGACCTGGCGGCCGCTGGGAAATCATCTTTTGTGAAGAGTTTGTAGCACGACTTGTGGTAGTGACCCTCTGCAGCAACAAGGTCTCTGCTAACTAAACCAAGGATTCTCTGGTTGAGTTTCCTTATTGCTGCTCTGCGAATCTTCTCATCTGCTCGTAGCTCAACACACTGTATGAGTGGCTCCCTTGTCTTTGTTGTTTTTATGTACTTGCTTGACTTCTCGCAGAAGATACATACTTTGGCATACACCCTGCTAGTACTAGGGGCATCCCTTGATGCCCTCCTCCTGGGGTCGACGCTTGCTGATTCTATCTTGACACCCTTGGCAAGGATAGAATCCAGTGACTTCTTCATTGTAAAGAGACTACGACATTTACGGTGATAATGTATGTGTGGTATTCCTCCTTCTTCAAGGCCCTTGGCTGCTTCCAGGACTGGATCATGCTGCCTGATTTCTGCAGCCCTGAGCAATGTGTTCCAGGAGTCCAAATCCTGTGGTGACACCAGAGCATCGCTGTCATCATCAGAGCAGTGGATGATACAGTCGATCCGTGCTCTCTTCCTCGCAGATGGTTCCATCCTGCCGTCAAACAGTCGACACACACCTGCAAAAAATATCACCATTAAACCATGAACAAACAAACACATTACATGGAAACCACTCTACATATGTTTGCTCCTTCCAATAATAAATTATCCCCAAAATATAACAAAAAATCCCCAAATATGAAATAAACCCCTAAATATGGAGAAACTTGAAATACACATCGGAATAATTCTTGTAGAGAATCAAATAAGCTACAAGAGCTGTTAGAATATATTTTTCAATGTTCCCCATATTTAAGGATTTATTCTAGATTTAGAGGAAAATACCCAAAATATAGAGTATATTCCGAAATATGAGGAAATTTGAAAAATACCTAGGAACAACTCTGGTAGAGAATATAATTCTACATAGGTGTTCAAAGTTTCGCGATGATTGTGTGATGGATTTTAAAGAAAATGAGGAAAACGCCGAGCGTCACGCTAAAAATCTTTATTTTTGGGTAGCGCCCCTATTGCATCAACAAAATTAGACTAAGCTACCAGTGCGAGAAGGCTATCATATCTTAATGTACTTACAGTCACTCTATAAACATTTTAGTACCATTCGTGTTTAGTCACCCCAGGTGGTACCGATATCTGGCCTGGCTCATGGACTATCAGGGAAGTGCCGTTGTTAAGGCATTACTGTACTTCCCGAACCACATCTGATCTGATCTTCAAGAGCAAGACAAACTCGCTAGTAGACGGAAGAAGAAGAAGACGATGCAGACATATGGTGTTTACGTTTATATCAGCAGATTCCTTTGACCATTAATCTGAATGTTTTGAAGTAGGTAATAGGCTACAATGACAATGGTAAACTTTTGAAGTGATTTCATGAACATATGATATGTGTGTGTGCACCATTGTGTCATTTGGGTGGCCTAATGCCTCAATGTTTTCGTCAGGCCATTAATACACAGGTTCATAGGGGTAAAGTCCGATAATCCGAAAAATCCACTAATCCGAACGAGGGCCGGTCCGCTGCCCTTCGGATTAACGGAAGTTTACTGTAATAGGCAATATCGTCAATGATGGAGGGGCCACTATTAAATTAGTAGTGCTGATGGTGATGGTGGTAGTAATAATGATGGCAGTAGTGATGATTGTTATTAGATACACGGAAGCAGGTTCCTTGGTTTAATCTTTGATACTCACCTCAATTGGAAGAGTCACATTGCCTGCTTAAAGGCACGTTGCCTCCAGAGAATGAATGTTCTGAAAACAGTCGCACGAGTCCATTGGGGCGCAGATCGCGCTACGCTTTTACTGTTCTACAGAGCTACCATCCTCTCAGCCCTAGATTATGGTAGCCCTGTCTATGGCACGGCCTCTGCTTCCACATTAGGAACCCTCGACAGCATACACCATTTGGGCATCCGCATTAGCTCGGGGGCATTCCGTTCCTCTCGTGTCTCCAATATCCTATGTGAGGCTGGGACCTTACCTCTAGCCTACCGCCGTCGATTAGTCCTCATGCGTACGGCAGTTCGCCTCCGTCATGACCCAACTCTACTAGAACTATTCCATTCCAAAGATAACTATCGTTCAAACATTCCAGTGCCATTCCCAATGTTGTCTCGCCAATTGCTCTCCACTTACAGTATCACCGTTCCTCCCATAACTCCCCCTCCTAGTCACATCACTCCGTGGACCCTAAAACACCCTACAGTTTGCTTTCACTTAGCGGATCAACTTGATGCCCAAGCCCCATCTCAATGTCGACATCTCGCTTTACAACATCTTGATGATCACATCCCGGCTGTTTTCATTTACACCGATGGCTCGAAAACTGTGGATGCCGTGGGTTGTGCTGCCGTCTCAGACCATGGCTTGTATCAAAGTACCTTACACCATCACTCCACGGTTTTCACTGCTGAATTATGGGCTATTCAAGGTGCTTTAAGCACCATCTCTTCATTGTCGAGGAACTCTCCACGGGTCGTTATCTGTAGTGACTCAAAGAGTGCACTGCAAGCCTTATGTGTATTTGCCCCCAAGGACCCATTGGTCAAGACTATCATCCACACAATACACAAATTACAGTGCGCTAATCGTTCCATCACACTGTGCTGGATCCCCGCGCATGTAGGAATTCCCGGGAATGAGCGTGCAGACTTCCTCGCTAAGCAAGCGTGTCATGGTACACCCTCTACTACTTTGCTGCGTTCGGAGTATATGCTCCCTGTCCTCCGTCGCCATGTTTATGACGCTTGGCGAGTTGAGTGCGCAACCATTAACTGGCCACCTTCGCTCCATTAAGGATGACATACACTTGTGGCCCTCTTCAATTAATGGTTCACGTGCAGACCAAACCCTATTAACTAGATTACGTTTAGGCCACACACGCCTCACACATGGTTGCCTGATGTCCACCCCTCGTGGTCCACCACCTGAATGCCAACATTGCCATACATCATTGACTGGTTTTCACTTTCTTTGTATTTGTCCCGTCTATGTCTCTGAAAGACGGAGATTCTTGCTGAACACCTCATTACATGGCATCCTCTCTGACTCAGACTCTTTCAATTTCACCCCTATTCGTCACTTCCTGAGAGCGATAAATTTATACAATGACATATAACTACTGACATATACGTGACTTTAAACTCTGTACCACCTCCTCCACCACTAGCCTTGAGAGGGCCTAGGCCCAGTGGGCTAGTATAAAATAAAAGCATCATCAACAACAACACCAGATACACGGAAGCAACCGCACTCACTGAAATCCTGGAGACAACTACCGGTCGTCCGCATAGAACAGCCAACCATACGTCCATCCAGCCGATGACGTCATCAGCCAGCCTACGACTCGGCGGCCTGCCATTGGCTTGAGGCGGACGAGCTTAGTGCAGGTCGAGCCAGTCAACCTGCGCCACTTTGGCGTGACTGTGCTAATATATTAACACACTCGCTATTTTCTTTTTTTTTCTTTGCGGGTCCCCTTAACCCTTTCGCTGCGGGTGACATTCTGGAATGTTTTGGCAAGTTACAGCAATTTCCAGGCTTTAAAAGCCTGTAAAAAACGTAAAATTTGAGTGTCAGTGGGCGGGAGTGTGAGGGGCCCACCTCCGACCTTCAGAGCACCGAGCGGCTCACTGAGCTAGGCTATGTCTCGCGCGGGTCTCTCTCTGTCTCTCTCACCAGTGTAGCCAAGCGAGCGAGTGTTACATAATAGCGGGGTTCCCGCGTTTCTCTGAGACCACTGCGGGTGAACCAGACCACGTACAGGGTCCGTTCTGGTGTAATTTTGAAGCTATTTTCGCCTAGTTTTCGGCAGAATACACTTTATTTAATGCAGATGCTTGATTTATCATTCAGGAGTGCCTGAATATGCCCTAAATAGCCCAAACATAGCCGCAGCCAAAGGGTTAAGTACATATAACTATGTACATTTGTAAGTTCGCCAATGTACATACAGTACAGTAAAAGTCCGTTAATCCGACGACCGATGATTCGAATCTCCCAATAGTCCGAATTTTTCAATTTGAGGCCAAATCCGAATTCACCCGATGGTCCGAATTTCAAGAAGTCCCAAAGTCCCCTTTTTGAGGCATTAGGCCACTCAAATGACACATAATGGAGCACACACATATCATATGTTCATGAATTCACTTTAAAAGTTTACCATTGTCATTGTAGCCTATTATCTACTTCAAAACATTCAGATTAATGGTCAAAGGAAGCTACTGATATAATCGTAAACACCTTCGTCATCTTCTTCTTCCACATCGTCTGCTAGAGAGTTTGTTTTGCTCTTGAACGCATCCTTGGGACGCTCCGATGCGCTACTGGCTTGCACCGCATTTTCTGCAAGCGCATTCAGTCTTGAGCTTGAAAACGCACCTTTCAAGAAGTCCCAAAGTCCCCTTTTTGAGGCATTAGGCCACTCAAATGACACATAATGGAGCACACACATATCATATGTTCATGAATTCACTTTAAAAGTTTACCATTGTCATTGTAGCCTATTATCTACTTCAAAACATTCAGATTAATGGTCAAAGGAAGCTACTGATATAATCGTAAACACCTTCGTCTTCTTCTTCTTCCACATCGTCTGCTAGAGAGTTTGTTTTGCTCTTGAACGCATCCTTGGGACGCTCCGATGCGCTACTGGCTTGCACCGCATTTTCTGCAAGCGCATTCAGTCTTGAGCTTGAAAACGCACCTTTGGACGTATTAGTCTTGAGCTTGAAAACGCACCTTTGGATGTTCCGATACGCTACTATTTATAGTTCAGTGATCGGAGCATCCCAAGGGTGCTTTCAAGACAACAATACAAGGGTGCTTTCAATACAATATAATATAACAGAGCACGTCACAAAAGGAAAATCACAAAAGGAAAATTACAAGAACCTCTCAGGGAAGTGCCGTTGTTAAGGCATTACTTCCCGAACCACATCTGATCTTCAAGAGCAAGAAAAACTCGCTAGTAGACGGAAGAAGAAGAAGACGTTTATATCAGCAGATTCCTTTGACCATTAATCTGAATGTTTTGAAGTAGTTAATAGGCTACAATGACAATGGTAAACTTTTGAAGTGATTTCATGAACATATGATATGTGTGTGTGCACCATTGTGTCATTTGGGTGGCCTAATGTCTCAATGTTTTCGTCATACACAGGTTCATAGGGGTAAAGTCCGATAATCCGAAAAATCCACTAATCCGAACGAGAGCCGGTCCGCTGCCCTTCGGATTAACGGAAGTTTACTGTATTTACATTTCTTAACATGTTGCTGCTTGCGGGCAACACCTAATCCCGACTGACTGCCTCCCGCAGCCGCTCCGTCGACGCGCCCTTCTTGGTAAGGCATTCTGCCAGTTGTTTTGATGTTTCCACCCATGTTACCTCCTTTAATTCCCCTTTTTCCAACATATCTCTAAGCACTGATATATCAATTCGCAGACGCTTGTCGTCCACCAATTTATAGGAGTATAGGGCTTCCACTAGGCTACGGTTGTCTACAAAACACTTGATAGGGATACTCCCACATCCAGAGATCTCCTGCAGAATACTCGCCACATACACAGCAGTACTAGCACCATCCAAAAGTGCCAGGGTCTCCGCAGCAAGAGTTGACTTGACCACCCGTCGAACCTTCCTTGATTGCCAGTAAATAGTGCCTCTCACATTATCAGTGTCGCACAGAAAGATGATAAAGCCTCCTTGAGACCCATGGCCCTGCAGGTTGGCAAATGATGCGTCAGCATAGCACTCAATGTGGCACTCTTCTAAAGGTCCAATCTTCGGAATAAATAATCGTACATTATCCGATTTCACACGCCCAATCACCTTATTTAGTCTTAATATGTCAGACACCGTAGCCTTTGGAAGTGAAACACTCAGTTCGCACACATCGAACGCTATATCTGGGCGAGTGTGAGTAGCCATCCAATTCAGTTGCCCGATCAACGCACGATATTTCGTTCTCTCCTGGTCTGACAAATCACTAATCTTCTCTAATGCTCGACGCTTGCTCAGTGTAACCGGAATCAATGATGCTCCATACTGAAACTGGTCGATTGTGACACTGCCATCCTCTGTGGTAACTACGTTGAGCCCCACATACTTAAAGCACTTGGAATCTGAAGTCCCGACCTGGAAGGTCCTGCGCAACTGGTTTATGACTTGCTGCTCAAAATTCACAGTACCAGCCCACAAGAAGTCATCCACATATATGCAAATGATACCTTCTGTTCCACCACTTCGACTCCACGAAAATAATGCAGGGTCCAAGGGACGAGATTTTGGCACCTAGACATATCAGCTGGTCCTTCACCCTCATGTACCATTGCCTGGCCGCATCGCACAAACCATACACAGTCTAACGCAGACGCCACAATAAACCATTGTCGAACTCGGGAGGAGGTCGCAGGTACACTTCACGCTCTATATTGTTCCCTTGTAGGTACGCAGCTTGTATATCCATGGTGTGGCACAACCAACCATTAGCTGAGGTGAGGGTTATTGCCAAATGGACAGCCTCCTTTGAGCAAGTGGGAGAATTCTTCTGCAGCTCTACAGTGTCCTCTTCAAAGTCCCTGGCCACCAAACGTGCCTTCACAATAGTCTTCCCATTCTTCAGCTTTTCTGTGACCACCCAACGTACAGATATGGCACGTTGACCCACATCATCCACCTCGTCATACACCTCATTGTTCCTCCAATTCTCAATTTCTCTTTCCTTAGCACACACCACTTCATCCGTATTAAAAAACACAAGCATTTCTGTCGCCTCGTCCACAGTTTCCCATGACGTAAGATCTCTGTCCAGATCCATCCAATTAATTTTACCATATTTGTCACTCTTAATGTTGTAGCAGTTGGGGTATCTACCAGTCATCTTCCCAGCACGACTAACAATTTTGCCTGACATCCACTCACCACTCGCTTTATCAATACCCTTGATCCTTTGACCCACTTTAACTTTCACTACATTACGTTCAGACACACCAGAGGCGATTGCACCAGTATCCGTCTGACGTATGTCACCGGGGGGGACCTCCACAGCAACCTGACCCCACCACCCACAACATCAGCAATGTTACCAGTATGTCCGTCAGCATCCGACTCTAGGTCTGATCTACGAATCTAGGCACCACATTACCACGTTCACTAGGTATGTCCAGAGTATGGGGAGATGAATGAGGCACATCCTCATCATTTGACACGGGCAGCAGTATCAACACTGGTAGGTGCCATGGCAATTCGACATGTGTGTACCCTAACACACATTCCACCGTGCTTCACCAAAAACTGCTTCCTGTCTCTCCCTATTATTGTACCAGGCCCGCACCACTTATTACTGTCTAGACGCTTGTAGTTGTTGTTGTTGTTGTTGTTGCTGTTCCCCAAGCTGCCTGGCTGAACAGCCCCAAGGCCCCGAGCAAGGCCAAGGCCATAACCGAGCGCCCCCACAGAACCCCTCTGCCGACCACAATAAAGCCTGGGTGACCGAAGCCACTCCATGGGCGGGGAGCTGAGGAGGGTGAAGAAACGCCCGGGAAACCAAAGCCCCACCCAGGGCTCTGTGCCCCTCAGCAATTATGAAGAGAAAGTTGAGGGACAAAGAATGTGACACTTGGCTTCCATCTTGGTAGATTGGGAGGTCAATCCACGGAAGAGATGCCGTCACTTGAGATCTAGAAAATATATAAGTAAAAGGAAAAGTCAGAGTAAGCTATGGGTATGGCAGAGATCGCTCAGTTCTGACTCTGGACCAGCCCATCACCATAGACGCTTGTAGTAAACATCTCCGTAGTGTAGGTCTCCAGGGTCGCTTTCCCGCACATTATGACGAAGTGCTCTATTCAGCCTTTCACTAGATTCCGCTATGGTAAATGCTCTCTTGCTGCGTGAAGGGCAATCAGGTTATCCTTAACTATGCCAGCAGGTGCTGCCTTGCTGTCTAGCGCTGGCAGGTTATCATAAAAGGCGCCAGGAATCCCAGGGTTCTGGCCAAAACACCAACTGGTTAGGCGAGAAACCTGAGAAGGTTGACAGTGCATTCCTGGCAGCCACAGCCCAAGCCAGAGCAACATCCAGACTACAGCTAGGACAATCCGCCAAAATCTTGCTAACCATTCCCTAACACAGCATTGAGCCTCTCACAAGCACCATTACTCCAAGGGCTTTCAGCTGCCGTAGTCAGTATCTTAACATTAATGCCTCACCCAGAGACCTCATGTCTGAATTATTAAATTCACAGCCATTATCTGACAATATTTTCCTGGGGCACCAATAACCCAACCCAACTGAGAAATACCCCACGAATAATAGTGCCCTCATCTTGTCATGGATAACCACAGCTGTACAATATCTTGTATACAGGTCCACTATCACCAAGAGATACTTCTTGCCCCACGACGTAAGGTCCATAGCAATCACCTCATTAAATCTGTTAGCAATCGGGACACCTACCACTGGTCTCGGGCTCGGTTTCTTATACCTTCTACACACTGAACAATCATTTGTCACTTTATCGATCCTCCGTTCCAGGTTTGAGTCCCTGATATCGGCATCCCTTACAAGCTACTTCAATTTCTCTGCTGTAGGGGTGTCCAAACTGATGATTAAGTTTCAAAGCGTTCTACTCTAGGTCCCCGTCTTTGGATAAGGCCAGAGCCACAGTGATACCAACGGCCCCGTCTAGTCAAGCCGCTAGCGGCAACAGATAGTGTTCTGATGATGAGGTTTTCAAATTGAAGATTTTTTCTTTCCATTCACTTTGATCTGATTTGTTTCACAATTTATTATCATTTTGGCTCTTTTCATAGAAGCCCTACTCAGTAACAACGGTAAATTACATCTCACCATATCAGTAGTAATATTGGCACGCATATCCCCTATACAACAGGGAAACGTAACTTTCTTGTAGGAAGTCACGGAAATACCATTGCCAAAAGTGAAGCTGGAATTAGAGCATTCCTCTTTCACAAGTCTGCGCTCATGGTCAGTCAACCCCTGTATGTACTCGTCGAGCCAACGTGAACCACACACAGTGTTTGTACAACCCGTAGCTAGGACAGCACACCCTCTTGATTCACTCACTAGTTTCAGTAATTTGTCTTCGCTCTCATAATCATTCACATAGCCCACGAATAAGTTCACTGGTTCCTCATCGTACCCACCATGTCCCCCTCTGTTCTCGTAGGCATCAGGGCAATCACGTGCCCAGTGATATATTGATTCACAAATAGCACACTTGGTTATTTACCATGTGCCCCACTGGGTTTATTCTTCCTCCTATCCTGTCGTTGACGTCCTCTATTACCACGCACACGTTCATAGCCTTGCTGTCCACGCCAACCACGTCTACCTCGACTGTCTCGACTGTCGACTGTGGGTCCTGATGTGGCGGTGTCTACGCCGTGGGACCACCTCCCGGAGGCTGCCAACCGCGGATTGGCTGCCGACCCTCCACGGCCGAGGACAAGATCAAAAGACCATGGAGGACAACCGGATGCCGGCCGCGGGGAGCAGTTTCGGGAGCCAAACCGTCACAACCATCCCCTGCCCCCTCCCTGGGGGCACGGGTCCTTGGAGCGGCTTCGGTCGCGCCGGGAATTTCCACACCTCTCACACCACACACACACATCACACAGTTTTTCCTAAACCGAGAAATGACTCTCCGGCTGTCATTCCTCGAAGACTTCTTCTAGCCGGAGACATTGAGAGCAACCCAGGACCCACCTACACATACATATGTCCAACTTGCTCAAAACCCATCACTTCGAGTCGCCACACTAAGGGTTCAGTTCTCTGCAATTCATGCAGGAACTGGACCCACTTCACCTGCACAACACTTGCCTTCAAGAAACACTACACGAACACCTGGACCTGTTCCTCATGCCCCTCCCTCTCCCAGTCAAATACTCGCCTAAAACCCGTCCACCTCTCTCCCCAACCCACCTAACCTTCCCATATCATCCACTCCCCCCCCTAAAACCCATCCACCTCTCCTCCCTAACCCACCGCCATACCATCCACATCCTCAACTCAACACATCACACCCCTCCTAATCCATTCCAACCCCCATCTCCTGCTCCCCAATCCCCACCCCCACCTCACCCATCCCAACCCCCAGCCCCTCCCTCACCCCCAACCCCGCCCCCTCCCTCACCCCCACGCCATCCTCGTGGAGCAACACCCAACATACATCGTGCACATAACATTAACATCCTCCAATTGAACATACATGGCATCAACACAAAGAAACACGAACTCTCACACTTAATCAAACAACAATACATACACATTGCCATCTTACAAGAAACAAAACTCCGCACAAACACAAAAAACAACCACATTTCATGATTTCACCACCATCAGACAAGACGGGCTGTCGGCGGAGGCGGTGGAATCATCACCCTGGTACACAAAGAAATAGCATACATAGTTACCAGTGTACAAACCAAATCCCTCCTCCCATCAAATGATAACACAACAGAAATACATCAATTAAAATACGCACTGGCAACAACTCCAACATAACCATCATAAACACATAAATCCCCTACAGTACCAAATGAATACAGACCACACTTACAACACATCACAAACACCCCACAACTATCCTGGGTGGTGACTGCAACGCCAAGACGTCGGCCTGGTTTGTCGACAACCCCGACACAGACAGAGGGCTGGTACTACCAAACCAAACTGAAAACCTCATCATCCTTAACGACATCCATCAACATACCCATATTCCTCACGAAGCCCTCTATAACCCATCATCTCCAGACATCACCTTTTGCTCCCCAGAACTCGCCCCCACAACATCCTGGAGGGTGGTCAGAACCTTAGGCTCTGACCACCTCCCGATCATTATCACCACCAAAACCAGACTCACCCCAGCTAGCCACAAACACACATACACCAATTATAAAAGAGCTAACTGGGAAGC
The DNA here is from genome assembly GCA_032716605.1 of Paralithodes platypus. Classification (NCBI taxonomy): domain Eukaryota; kingdom Metazoa; phylum Arthropoda; class Malacostraca; order Decapoda; family Lithodidae; genus Paralithodes; species Paralithodes platypus. The sequence continues at coordinate 38,789,538 of CM064493.1, read as the reverse complement.
ATTCACAAATGAGACAGAACAACACTTCACAACTCTAAACAGTACACCCATCACTAACATCAACAATGCTGTACACATACTCAATAAAACTATCCAAAATGATGACAAGAAACACATCCAAGAGGTAACAGAAAAAGACACAACCCCAACTTCACACCAGAAATTCAAGACCTCATCAGACAACGCGACATACTGAAACAATCCCCAGCACCCCACACACAAGACATCACACAAAAATATCCAAGCACTCAACACCCAAACTAACAACAAAATACAAGAACAACAAAAACTTAATTGGAATAACTTCCTACAAACACTTGATCACAAAACAAACCCCAAAAAACTCTACAAAACCACTAACCCGCATCACACTTTCCAACAGCAACACAACACGGTCACGTGCTGCAATCACAACAACAGACTCTACTCTTTCATGTAAACAACAAGCAAACACTCTCATCAATCACTTCTCACATGTCAGCCACCTAAAACCTCACAAAGACGACCGACGTGTCATCCGACGTAAGAGACAATTCCCCAGAGACCCTGACTATAGGACCTTTACCAATCACCAGACAAAGCATATCATCAACAATCTCAAGCACTCACCTGCTTGTGGCCTAGACAACATAAGCAACATACACCTCAGACACCTGGGACCACAAGGCATACAAGCACTCACTAACATATCAAATACAGTTATTCACACAACACAATACCAGACATTTGGAAGCATGGTATCATCACCACATTCCCCAAACCCAACAAAGACCCCACGCTACCCTCCTCGCACCGCCCCATCACACTCCTTTGCTCCCCCTCCAAAAGTCATGGAACGCCTAGTATTACAACTAATTACACCCGACCTACCCCTAGCTCCAACACAACATGGCTTTAGGCCACTGCACTCCACAAACACTCTTCTCACAGACCTTACACAAAGAGCTTTTGACGGCATCAACTCAGCTAGACCACCACACAGATCACTATTAGCCACACTCGACATTAGTAAAGCCTTCGATGCCATCCCCCGCCACAAACCTAACAAACAAAATCTACAACACAAACATGCACAACAACACAAAAAGGTGGCTGGCCAACTTCCTAGCAGGCAGATTTGCGCACGTATCTTTTGTCGTCAGTCATCTAAAATCAGAAACTTTCCAAACGGAGTCCCACAAGGATCCGTCCTATCGCCCGCACTCTTCAATCTGTACATGCACGATATAACTAACCCAATACGCCCCAAATAAACTTAGCCTCCTATGCAGATGCATAACACTCACATGCACACACCATGACCCAAAAAGAGCAACATATCTCATTCAACCCTATCTCAACACACTACATGGCTGGTGCACTACAAACAGACTTAATCTAGCCCCAGCCAAATCCACCGCAACCCTGCTCACAAGCTGGAAAGGAGAACACGAATACATCCCTCAACTCACCATAAACACACCCCAAACACATACACACACACCCAAAATCCTAGGAGTAACCTATGATACTCATATGACATTCAAACAGCACACCACAAACATTAAAAAGAAACTGACACCCAGACTTAACGCCCTCAGGTCACTTGCTCACACAAAATTTGGACACAACAAAGAAACTACCACCACAGTATATAAACAATACATAAGATCAGTGATGGAATACTCAAGCCCATCCTGGGCTTCTAACCTAGCTGAAACACATCATAAGACCTTACAGACTATTCAAAACAAAGCCCTGAAGATCATTACAGGCTGCACAGCTACTGCACCCACAGATCACCTACATCAAGAAACCAAAATCCTCAAAGTCAAGACCATCTGGACATGAGAGGCACTCAATTCCTGGCAGCAGCCTCCACGAACCAAGACCACCCACTAAACTACATGGCAACACACCCACAGACACCAAGAAATATCAAAACAACACCCAGCACACGGTATCACACACAATTACTGTCCTCTCTCCCTCCCTGCCCACCCCGAACCAACTTCCAGAAGCACATCCATACAGACAACACGCAGCTGCAAGCACGACCTCCCGAAATCCATCCTTCCGAATCCTCCCTTCCTCGCGAGGACAGAGTCCACCTGGCCAGGCTGAGACGCGGACACCATCCAGCTCTCCTGAGCTATCAGAAGAGACTGGATGACTCCGTTGTCGACGCCTGCCCGGGATGTAACACAGCACCCCATACCATTAAACACATCATAGAAGACTGCATTTCACACAACCACTTACTCCAACAACACAATCTACACTCAATGAGAGCTCTGTGGGAAAGCCCGATCGTGGCCATGGCCTTCCTCAGGGACTCGGGGCTGTTCGGCCAGGCAGCTTAGGGAACAACAACAACAACAACAACCTCAACTGTTTCCGCTCACATACAGGGCTTCCTCACTTTCACCAACATTGCCATCATATCACACAATATAGGTTCCGATTTTACCCGTTATGTGGGCGCTAAGTCCCATCGCACCACTCGAAAAGATGCGGTTGAGCGTCGCCTTCATATTGCGTACGATACCACCTGGGTTGCCGACATGACTAATTGCTTTTCCCTATCCTCCAACACACAGGAGGCCAATAAATCACGGCCAACACTGAATCATCAAGCTGCAATCCTGTTTGGTAACTCCGTGGTACGCATGTTCGAATTCTGACACAAATTCCTTTATCTCTGCCTTTCCTTCCTCCGTAGGCTATAAAGGCCTCAAATGCTGCAAACTTCCTTCTACCTTCATCGACCAGGAATACGTCATCAAGCCTTTTCAATAACACTTCCACGCCATCGTCAGCCTCCAATGTGGCCTTATCTATTTCAGAAGAGGCAATTCTAGCCCTCCCGGAAAGTGACAGATGGATAGCCAATGCCCTCTTTTTCTTATCAATCGTTGTAAGTCGACACCAAACACCCACATCCTCCTTCCACATTTCGTATCATCATGCTCTAATTTCGGAGGCCACTTCAGTGAGCACGCCATAATGCCCCAACTACGCTCTCTACCAATGTTAATAGATACACGGAAGCAACCGCACTCACTGAAATCCTGGAGATAACTACCGGTCGTCCGCATAGAACAGCCAACCATACGTCCATCCAGCCGATGACGTCATCAGCCAGCATACGACTCGGCGGCTGCCATGGCTCGAGGCGGGACGATCTTAGTGCAGGTCGAGTCAGTCAACCTGCGCACTTTGGTGTGACTGTGCTAATATATTAACAATATATTAATGATGATTGTAATAGTAGTAGTGATCATATAAGTGGTGATAATGATGCCAGTAGTGATGGGTGACTACTATGGGTAGCGCCAACGAACTTGACAATAATCTCAATCCCTGACCTCTCTGTAACTCGAAAGGGCCTTGAGCCAACTGGCTGTGACTATCCACATCTATTTCCTGGGACTCTTCCCAAATGATAGCAACGTCAGCCCGATTGCTATCGTTATTTCGTGTTATGAGAAGTTAAGGAGTCAAGATTATTGTAAAGTTCGTTGGTGCTACCTATACTAGTAGTGATGATGGTGACAGTAGTAGTTGTTGTTGTTGTTGTTGTTGTTGTTGTTGTTCCCCAAGCTGCCTGGCCGAACAGCCCCAAGGCCCCGAGCAATTCCAAGGCCATAACCGAGCGCCCCCACAATAGTAGTGATGATTGTAAGATGATGGTGATAACAGTAGTGATGGTGATAGTGGTACCGTAATATTATTGATGACAGTACAGTACTGTAGTGATGATGATGATAATAGTAGTACCGGTTAGGCCTAACAATGGTGATAGTAGTAGTGATGATGGTAATCCCATAGCAGAGTGGATACCGGGTATGCCGTTTTGATTTGGGGCAAAGCGGCACTTCTACTTTATTTATAAATACTGTACACATTTCTCAAGATTGTTCTCTGCCACTCGTAACCGTCTAAATTTAAAATGAATGCTATGGTACACTAATCTAAGCTTACACTTTATATATATAATAAAAACAAACAATTCTAACATACACTAACTGTACTATCATCATGCTTTTGAAATAACATACCCGTTATCCATACGCAATTTTGACACTTCACGATTGACTCAGAGAGGGGCAGCCGACCGCACTTCACCGATTGAATCAACAGAGAGATACTGAGCCGTGGTGTTCTTTCAACCTACCACGAGGGACAAGGTTGACTCCAAGCAGTGTTGCCAAAGTTTTCATTCGCTCTGCCACTAGCAAAATTTATCGTAGCCCAATTTTGACACAATTAGAGTACAGTACTGTATTCATGTTTTATCAATTAATTTTGTAAAGTATCGAATACGCGAATTGCGTATTCATGCATTTAGGGACACCCTTCCTGAATATGCGATTGAGTATCTAAGCCTGAGAGGGGTAATTGTAGGTTAACTGTCATTTTTCATAAGGTGAGAGATGCCACGCCAAAGGAGACCTGAACTGGGCCTAGGGATTCTATTGCTGGCCCATAAGTTGTACAGTGTGGGCTTCAACACTCTCCCACCAGTCACTCTGCTAGCAGTTCTTGGACAGGTAATAATTCAGGTTCACAGGTATGGAGAACTATCTGGAGAAGCAACAAAAGGTGTATGTTGCCTTTATGGACTTGGAGAAGGCCTATGACAGAGTGGATAGAGAAGGCATGTGGAAAGTACTTAGAATATACAGAGTAGATGGCAAGTTGCTGAAAGCAGTGAAGAGCATGTATGAGGGTGCAAAGGCGGCAGTACGTGTGGAGAATGAGCAGAGCGAGTTCTTTGACCTGAGTTTTGGGTTGAAACAGGGGTGTGTGATGTCCCCGTGGTTGTTTACTGTATATATGGATGGAGTCATGAAAGAAATACTAGGAAGAGCAGTGGATGTTAGTGTATCACTGAAAAGGGAGGGAAATAAGTGGAAGCTGCCTATACTGCTGTTTGCGGATGATACAGTTCTGATGAGCGATAATGAATGGGAGTTGCAGGGTCTGGTAAATGAGTTTGGAACAGTGTGGGAAAACATTCGGTAAATGCGGGGAAGAGCAAGGTTATGGTCTTCGAAAGGGGTGAAGTCACAGAGTGTGAGGTGAAGTTGAACGGTCAGGCTACGGAGATCGTCAGCTCTTTAAGTATCTGGGCAGTGTGTTGAGTAAAGATGGGACTACACACTACATACATGAAATTTTAAGACTGAGTGTTCCACACATAAGTGCAGTTTCAGTCTCTTGTCCTAATGGCGGCATTCCAGGCAACCCTGTTAAGGGCTGCTTCACTTGTCAATTTCTTGGATTTGAGATCGGCGCGTATAGTCCGATCCCAGGTCTTCCTCGGTCCACCCCTGGGTGCAGCTCCCTCCACAATCACAGACCTGCATTTTTTTCACCCAATTTTGTTCATCCATTCTCTCCACATGTCCATACCATCCCAGTCTACTTGTACGCATCACCTCGCTAATACTCTTTATACCTAAACGTCTCCTCAGCTCAACATTTGTTATTCTATCCTGTAGCCTGGCCCCACACATCCATCTCACCATTCTCATCTCATTACGCTCCATTCTGTTGACATCCTCTACTTTAACGGCCCATGTTTCTGAGGCATACGTCATTGCACTTCTAACACATGAGGCATACACCTTTCCCTTCATGGGAGAGGCATTCTTTTCATGGTCAGGATTGGCATCAATTCTCTGAACTTCCCCCAGCCACACCTAATTCTAGCAACAGTGGCAGCCTCAGCCCCACCACCGGCAGAGATGGTATCTCCTAGGTAACAAAACTTGTTCACCAGCTCCAAAGACTCCTTTCCAAAATTCACAGCCACAGGATCATCACTTAACACAAGCTCGCCTTTGCACACTACGCACTCAAATTTCTCTATTTCTGACTTATCCTTCGGCAGGGGCCCCTTTATTCTACTACAGCGCTTACTCCCATGGTGTACCCAACATCGACAGATGCTACATTGAATTGAGTTAACGCCCACTCCCTTTCCACACACTGCACATGGGTATGCACCGCTCTTTTCCACATTGCCTCGTCTCAAACTACAATGCATAACCTTGGTTTTGTTAATATTGACTCTTAAACCCTTGCTCGCCATGCCATCTCTCCACTCTCTGAATTTGGCCTCAGCATCCTGCATACTGTCAGCTATTAGGACTAACTCGTCTGCATAAAACAGTTCCAACGGGAGTCCGCCTCTAAAAATTCTAGACAGCGCCTCCAAGACCATAATAAAGAGGAGGGGGCTTAACACTGAACCCTGATGGACTCCAACACGGACTGCGAACTCATCACTCAGTACACCCTTCACCCTCACCGAACTTCGCGAATCCTCATACATCTTCATTATCACACGCACCAGCCACTCTTCCACACCAAGTTTCCTCATAGCCCACTGTACAACATCTCTAGGTACCCTATCAAAGGCCTTCTCCAGGTCCACAAACACAAAGTAAAGATCCCTGCCTTTTAGTAAGTATCTTTCCTGTATCTGCCTGACTATGAAGATAGCATCGGCTGTACCACGTCCTGGCATAAAACCAAACTGCATATCATCAATATATCAATATATCATATCATCAACTATGGATGAAGAAGTGCGGGAGAGGGTACAACAGGGGAAGAGGGTTGTAGGAACGTTGAAAGCAGTATCAAGAAATAGAGTGGTCAGTATGGAAGTGAAGAAGTCCTTGCATGACAGTGTGGTAATCCCGACACTAACTTACGGAAGCGAAGCATGGACGTTCGGGAAGAGACTCAGACCAAGAGTGAGAGCTGTGGAAATGAGTTACTTGAGAAGTGCGTGCGGAGATTACATGGAGGGATAGGACAGACGAATAAGGAAGTAAGAAGGAGGGGGGTGTGGAGGTAGATGTGCTGGAAAGTGGGAAAAGGAACATCTTGAGATGGTTCGGCTATATGGAACGTATGGGAAGCGAGAGAATGACTAAGAGGGGTGTACGAGAACGAGGTGGAAGGACAGAGAGGGAGAGGTAGACCGAAGGAGAGGTGGAAGGATGGAGTGAGGAAGTATATGAATGAAGGCGGTGCTGGTTGGGAGGAGGGGCGTCGACTGACTGGGGACAGAGGTGCATGGGGGCGGTTCGTTCGTGGCCACCCCTTCAGGGATCACGGCATCAGGCAGGCAATAGGTATGGTACTGCACCATAACGCAGCAGTCTTATACTTTACCTGTAGTCTAGATCATACACCTTGGAATCAGCACAGTGTGTGTCGGAGTCAAGAGTTGATTGTTTACTGTAAAGACTATTGATGCATATTTTTCTCATCATCATCATCATCATTTTCAACTTCTTGCTTCCCCTGGTAAATAGCCATGGCAGAAATGTCTCCAGACTACTTACAGTATTAAGACATACTTCATTTGCCTGTGCTATAATGCTCCTTCCAGCATGTTGATTTTTTTGTTTTGTTTTTTCATTATATTTCTCTATTTTGTCCTCCCATTTGCAAAGGTGGACGTCCACTACCATTCATTCTCTGAACATAGCTCTCCTACCAAACATTACGGTACCCTACTTATCATGATTCAGAACTGTTAAACCTTACGGTACCTGATCTAATACCTAATTATAATGTAAAACTTGCAAAATAAACAAACCAAAACTGGGACGACACAGAACTGTACTGCTCATGAGTTGTTGTTGTTCCCCAAGCTGCCTAGCCGAACAGCCCCAAGGCCCCGAGCAAGGCCAAGTCCATAACCGTGCGCCCCCACAGAACCCTCACTGCCGACCACAATAAAGCTTGGGTGACCGAAGCCACTCCATGGCGGGGAGCTGAGGAGGGTGCAGAAACGCCCAGGAAACCAAAGCCCCACCCAGGGCCCTGTGCCCCTCAGCAATTATGAAGAGAAAGTTGTGGGGCAAAGGAAAAAATGTGACGCTTTGGCTTCCAATCTAGGTAGACTGGGAGGTCAATCCACGGAAGAGACGCCGTCACTTGAGATCTAGAAAATATATAAGTAAAAGTAACAGTCAGAGTAAGCTATGGGTATGGCAGAGATCGCTCAGTTCTCGCTCTGATAGACCAGCCCATCACCAGACTGCTCATGAGTTAGCAGTAGTTAAACCCTACCTAATCCTATAGCTACAGTCACTCCTCACTTAAAGTTGCCTCACATAAAGTTGCTTCATTATTACACTGCTATTTAATTAAGGAACCAAAGTTGCTTAAAGTTGTTGTGCTTCATTATCAGTTGTAAATCAGAAGATTTTTTTTTTCCCCAAAATTGCAGTAAAAATGCATAAGAATAACGGCTTTAACGCTTCATTATTAGTTGTAAATCAGACAAAAATAGTCCAAAAATAGCAATACAACAATTTAGGAGAATAACTGCTTTTAACTTGGAAGTGGTTTCATTAAAAGTCTTGGATTTCAGGAACCCTTTAGGCCTAACTACAACTTTGAAGTTGAAAAATTACTGTAGCCCCAAAATGATATGAGAGTTAATTATAACTCTATCCTGATCCTTGATAACTAACCACAGAAACAGCTAACCTATCACGAGTCAGTGTATAGTTTATAGTTTAATCAGAATCTATAAACTCACCCAGAACCCTAATTCAGAGCCCACTATTCTCATATGACCTTATAGCTAACCAGGAAACCAGCAATGTCCCTTCATATCACCAAGTCAGAGGAATTATATACTCAACCCAGAATCGTAATCACAATCATGAGCCCCACAGGTCCTTACCTGATCTTTTAGCTCTAACGCTCAAAAAGGCTCAAACCTTACCTTATCTAATGTCTAAAGCTTTTTTCTTATATTCAATGCCTATATGGCAGAGTCGCCCTATACCTGGGAGTGATTGACCCCACCCTGGAGTCAACACAACGTATGTCTGAGCGGAGAGTCTTACATCATACTACAAGGATTATCGCCG
>CM064493.1:38595946-38780547 GCA_032716605.1 Paralithodes platypus | reverse complement strand
GCTCTCTCTGTCACGGGGCGCCTCCGACGGTTTCCGTGCTTCCCTCAACGAAGAGGGTGCGTGCCATGCTTCCCCTTTCCTCTGCTGTCTCCCTGGCGCCTTGGAACGCTTTCACCCCCTGTGCCTCGTTCGGACCGTCCCTACTGTTTCCTTAGAGGACGCCGGGTCGTAGGGGAGACGCCGCTCTCCTTCACCACGTTGCGACGGTCTACGGCTCCACTCCGCCCTGTCTCTTCCCCTGTACTGATCTCCGGGCGTGCTTCCGTACTGGGCCCGGACTGTTCTTGCCTACGTAACATGCTCTACATAGTGGTTGCTGCTCCGGCTTGCTCCATCCTCCCTCATTGCGCCCAGGCGGCCATCGGTTTCTTTAGTACATGCTCCCTGCGTGTTGAGTGCCTGGGGTCTGGTTGGTCGGCCGGTCCACGTTGCGTCCCTCGGGACGTTTCCGGTCCCCTAACGGACGTCGCTTTCCTTCCCTCCCGGAACGAGCTTCTTACACATGGCACAAGGATTGGTGCCGCCGGTGCCTGCGGAACGTTGGCAGGTACAGCTTCGAAGCCTTTGCTTCAACGAGGACGTACATGTCGACGCGCTCAAATCTGTCGGCGTCGTCACATGAGGTTTCAGTTGTGTCTTTCCATAGTTTCTCTTTTACTGTTCCTTGTGGCTGACGGAGGGCGTCGACTTCGGGTTTCGGTCGGAGATGGGTTCTTCCCCACTCCCTCCTGTCGGCTGTTCCTCCGTGTCGAGCCTCGTCATGCCTTCATCCGGGGTTCTCACCTCCATTTGGGCCTGGTTCTTTGCCCCTACGTTATCTTTCTGAACGTATGCCACGTTACCTCACGCCACCAGAGAAGGGTGCCCTGGAACGTGTTCACAAGCCCTGGCGGCGCACTACTCGCATGCTCTCCACCCTCTTCGAGCGTCTGCACCTAGCTCGGCTATCAGGCTTATTGTAGCTCCACCGACTAGGGTGCTCGGGAAGGGTGGGGCCCAATTCGGGCGTCTGCAACTGCGGCTCGGCGCCGGAGGCTTCCTGCAGTGTCCCTTCCATGAGGCTGCGTGTTGTCGCCGGGCTCTGTGGTTTTCCTTCTGTACACTGGCGCCGGCTGAGGTCCGCACGTCGCTGTTGCTTTCTGTGCTCCCTCCGGAGGGGCTCGTTCTCTGCTCCTGCATGGCAGGGGTCTTCCCTCTTTGCTGCTGCGGGGCTCTTCGCTCCCCGTCCGCTGGGATGTCCCGACCCTCCTCAACCGCTTCCTCTTCGTTGGGGTCGGCAGGCAGGCTCCGTTACGTGAGGCCGTCAGACTCGGGGCCCCTACCGGCTCATTGCGTCCCCACTCTCGGTTTCGCTTCGCCTGTTCGCGGGCACGCCGGGTAATACGGCGGGTCTGTCCTCAGGGTGCCAGTCCACCCGTTTCCGCTCCGGCGACCTGCGTGACCTCTGCCTGTCTCCCAGACGTCACCTCTGTTATTCTGTCCATGGGATTATTCGGGTAGTCTCGCCTCACCAGCGGGACTTCCTGTCGCTGTCTTTCTGGTCTCTGTGACGGACAGCGGGGTGTTGTGACCGGTGGTCGACCTGTCGTGCCTCGTATTGATGAATCTCATTATGTCACGTTCGGCGGTTTACCCTTCGGGCTCCCTGTCGCCCCTCGTGACTTTACGTGCCACGGCGGACTGGACTTGCCTCCACTGATCACTCCGGGTCTTCCGCTACTCTTTTCCTTGGTGGGTGGGATCTTCTCCGCGACTCTCCCGCACACTGTGTGCACGCCGCTCTACTTGTTCCTCCTCGTTCCCGGTTCGGATTCCTAGTCGCCGTTCCCGAGTCCTGCCTTCCACCGTCGCAAGATGTGCTGTGGGCGGGCCTCGACTGGGACAGGTCGAGCACGCCTGACACCCTGAGTCGGGTGACTGCGTAGTCTTTTCGTTCTTCCGGACCTGGGGGGGGACCTATTTTGCCACGCACTCCTTTCCACCGTCGCACTGCGTGTACCCTGCCTACCCGGGACTGCCGACCTATGGGCGGTTGCTCTGTCGATGGGACAGAGCACCCGGGTAGTTTGGTCTTTCCAACACACCGTATTCGAGTGTTTACGCCAACCCGACGCCCTTTGTGCAAAGTCCTCCGCAGGCTGAGTTGGGTAAATGAACTTTGTTTGGTTGTTCACTTCCATCTGGCCGGCACACGCCTGGTCCGCTCAGCTGTGGCGGTGGCGCCCGAGTCCTGTTCCCCTATCGTTCCCCGATTTCCACTTGGGATCGATTGGTGGCCTCGGGCCCTCGTTGGCCTTCACATCGTGGATTTTTGTGAGGCAGGGTGGCTGCCGGCGTTTAGTCCTTCTTTGACTGTCAAATCAGCTCCACTGGCCCACATTCTCAGTGGCAGACTTCCGTCTCTCACTGGCACGGTATTCCTTCTGGGATGACCAACACGTCACGGACACGCCTGTCGGTGGCGTTCGTGTTTACCTACCTCATTTGGTTATTTTGAGATGCGTCCCAGGCATATGCACCACGCTTAGGACCCGCCTGTTGGCCATTTGGGTACCGTTTGAGTCATTCACGGGGTTGGTCGTTCCTCACAGGGCGTTGGATTTCCTCATGCGGGCCTGCTTTGGAATTAGGCCTACCCCGCGTCAGATTCCTCCTCAGTGGGCTCTGGCGGAGGCTCTCGTCTGCCTCTTACACTATTTACCCGCGCCTTACCACTTCCATGCCATGACACTGTTCCTTCTGGCTTTGGCGGCGGGTGACGGCGTCTCGGAGATGGCTGCCATGTCTAAGACCCGGCCTTGCTTCCGTTTCTCCCGTCCTTGGGTCAGTTACTTTGGCTCCGTCTGTTCGTTTTGTGGCTACAACCGTACGCGACACTCCCGTTGTTGGCCTTTCCTTTACCGGCTTCCACACGTGGTAGGGTTCATCGTCCGTTCATGCCCGGTTCAAACCCTGCATCCGTATGTGTACTCGGCCAGTCCAGTGTCGGGGTTGACATTACGGGTGGCGCCATACGTCCGATAGGAGGCTGATCGCCGTGCTGTGGGACTTCACCTGTGTCGGGTTTCTTCGGGCCGGTAACCCGTACGTTCAGGGCACAGCTCATGCCATCCGTTTCGTACGCTGCTCCATTCAGGTTTTACTTGCTTTTTTCTCGCCCGGACTTTTGCCGACACAGGGCTTTGGTTCTTCCCCCACCACGTTTGTCTCCTCCTCTCTGTCGTTGTCCACCGATAGACCGGGGCGTCCTTGTAGTGCGTTGGGCCTGCAGGTTCCCTCAGGGTCTCCCTGCGGGGTTCCTTCTGTCTCCTGTCCTGTCCTTCCTTATTGGGGGGGGGGGGGGGAGGGAAGGGTATTGCACTATACCCATACTTGCACCTATGTTAAAGATTAATAACTGGGCTAAGCTTTTGTGATACTTTCTAATCTTCAGTATACTACATTCTTTCGGTATGTCTTGTCCTCATACCACTGAACTTTTCTCATATGGCTTTTAGTGCTCGTCACTGACACTGCTCATGTAGTTTCTCGTCACATCCTGTACGGTACTCATATTCGGCGTATGCCGGTATTTACTCGTTCCAGTATGGGTCGTCCCTGCTTTCTTCCGGAAGAAGGGGGGGGGGGCATCCTGGACTTTATATTCATCATTATGAAATGCATCATTCTTTGTCTTAGGCTAAGTTATCTCATGGAATAAGACTTGACTGTACTTGACCTCTCTTGATATGCACCTGTCTGTACACTCTTTATATAAACTCTCTTGTTTAAGTCAGTCTTTCCATGGTCCTGATATTTCCTAAGGGCTAAGTTTGTGTTTTTTCGCTTGGATGTCCGCCTCCGATTTGTTACTCTAGCTCTACGTTGGAGACGTAGAGGCTACTACTAAATTGGGAGGTTTGACACTCTCCCAATACCAAAGAAGGAAAACCTTCTATTTGGTAGGTAGCCTCGGAGTATCCAACGTCATAGTATCACGCCGTACCCCTGCCCATCCAATCTTGTCTAATTAACTTGATACCTGGATGATCTAATGAACCCGGTCGGGTTGTGCGGTGGACCCGTGACAACGGCTTAAGGAGCCAGATAGGATGGACAATGTTCTGCAATTTTCTCTTTTCTTTCTCATCAATATTTTCATTTCCTTTAAAATAGTAGCCTCAAGAGTGTGTACAACGTACCTAGTAGAGAGAGTAAGGTGCTACTCTAGATGTTATCGATTTAATCGCGCTAGTGATTACGATAATTGTCCGCTCCAGAGCGGAACGGAATGATACGATAGGTATATAGCTCTATGTTGGATACTCCGAGGCTACCTACCAAATAGAAGGTTTTCCTTCTTTGGTATTGGGAGAGTGTCAAACCTCCCTATTTAGTAGGGGCCCCGAAATCATGGACGATGAAGGCCCTCCCAGCCATCCCCTTCCCATTCGCGTGATATTTTGAGTTTTTTTATCTTGATATATCAGTGAAGGACGAATTGTGCGCTTGGCGAGAGGTGGTAAGAAGCCACAACACAAGAAAATCCACCGAATGTGGGAAGCTTGTTGATAACAGTGTTTAAGTGTTGAAATTTTTCCTTTTTTACTCTCTTATTTTTTACGAAAGTTTTTTCGTAGTGGGTACCCGATCTATGACGACACCATAGAGAAGTAGCGTTGCACTTGTGAAGATGACTCTTTTTCTTCCTCGCGGCGGTTGATGCAAACGACTGACGTGGTGTTGATTGGAGACTATTATACTAATAGGCAACATCGTCAATGATTACGGGGCCCCTACTAAATATTAGGTTTTCTCTACTTCCCTTCGGGAATCAAACCTATATTGTGACACTCTCCCCAAATTTAGCTAACCATTTTCCCTTGTAAATGTCCATAAGGCAAAACTGAGCGAGGTCTGAAGGTTGCCAATCATCTCTAAGTGGAAGGCAGAGACCAGGAGCGACACCGGGGTCTTGCACCATTCCTGCAATTGATGGTACCACGCCTGGGCCGGCCATAACGGCGCGATCATTGAGACTAAGCCCCGGTAACCCCTCAGTTTGTGAATCACTCTGCACATTAGTACAGAATCTGGTGGAGGAAAAAGATAAATTGAAGTCCACTTGTTCCACTCCTCCAGTAATGCATCTGGTCCCCCCGCCGGGGTTACGCCGCAGCGAGTGAGGAAGAGAGGGAGTCTGTGATTCTCCTCGGATGCGAACAGATCCACTTGTGGACGGTAAGGCTTTGCAATCATCTTGTCAAAGACGGTTTGTTTGATAGCCCATTCTACTAGGTTGCTCCGCCTCCGAGACAGAGCGTCTGCCCAGACGTTCGACACGCTGGGGAGATATGCTGCATGCAGATGGATGCCCAGCGATTCGGCTAGGGCAAAAATCTGCTCCGATAACTTTAGCAACTCTCGAGACCTCGCTGAGCCCTGCTTCTGAATACAATGGACTGCTGTGAGGTTGTCCATACGGAACGCTATTGCCTTGTCTTGCAAGGACATCCCATGATCTTGCAGAAAAAAGAGAGGAACTAAAAGCTCTTGCTTGTTGATATGACAAAAGTTGTCTTGGGGCCAAGTGCCTTGCCCCTGATGGCCTAGATTTGACTGATAACCCCAACCTAGAGCCCCTGAAGCGTCTGTGTCTACCCATACCGTAGGCGGGGAGAAACCCATGTCATTATTGAGTAAAGCATTTCCGGCTTGGCCCAGACCGATAGCAAGCTGTGGATTAATGGAGGAATTGGCCATAATTTCTTCTCCGGCGAGAGAGGAAAAACTTTGTTGCCTTCCAAGATTAATCTCTTTACTTTCAACCGGCCCAACTTCACAGTTAATTGGATCCAGTTGAGAGAGCCGATCAGGGAATCCCACGTTTTCCTGGTTGTATTCAGACTGTGGAGAAAAAGGAACAGTTTCCAGCGAAATATGTTCCGGTTGTCCACACTCCGAGTAAGAGTTAGATTGGTGGTGTCCCAGACCAGCCCTATCCACTGAATATTCCTTGTGGGCACAAGGAGAGACTTCGCCAAGTTCACCTTGAACCCTAGGTTGTGCACATGATTTAATACTTGGTTTACATGGTTGTGACATAACTCCTTTGACTCTGCCACCACTAGCCAGTCGTCTAGATACCAAAACACCTGTATGCCTTGGGTTAACAATGGCAAAAGGGCTTGCCGGACTAATTTTGTGAAAATTCTCGGTGCCAGGTTCAACCCGAAAGGCATTCTTTGAAAGACATAAGTCTCTTGCCTGATCCTCAGAGCGAGGAATTTTTGGAGCCTTTTGTTTATAGGGACATGCCAATAGGCGTCTTTGAGGTCTACTGAGCACATCCAGCCTTGCGGCGGACGAGAGAGCCTGATCTGATTGACCGTAAGCATCCTGAAGGGTGAATTTATGATAAATGTGTTCAGACGCGAGAGATCTACTACTGGTCGCATTTGCACACTGTCCCTTTTCGGCACTAAGAAAAGTCTGGAGGTGAATAATGGGCACGTTGGTTTGCCTGAGACAAGGACTTCTTTTGAGATCATTTCTTGGACTAGGGCCCCCACCTCCTGTGATACATAGTTGTATTCCAGCGCCTGGCGCAGTCGAGGCCGCCGGAACCACCGCCAGGTGATTCCTTTGCTTACTACCTTCTTGGCCCAAGTCCTCCTGGGCCAAGCTAAGCGGAATGACCGGAACGACCCTGTCTGCAGACCGGGCCTGTTCGGTAAAGCCACTCTCGAATCCGGTACACCTAAGCATGGCACTGGGAGATTGAGAGGCTGGGTGGCTAGTTTTTTGGAGGGGGAGGTGGGTTGGTATCAGACGACTGGCT
Source organism: Paralithodes platypus (assembly GCA_032716605.1). Classification (NCBI taxonomy): domain Eukaryota; kingdom Metazoa; phylum Arthropoda; class Malacostraca; order Decapoda; family Lithodidae; genus Paralithodes; species Paralithodes platypus. The sequence goes on along the minus strand of CM064493.1, from coordinate 38,773,727 downwards.
AGTCTTGGCTGACGTCTGCCCCTGATGTGGTTCTGATGGGGCTTACCTTTATATCCTGAGTATTTACCTTGTCTGGGTTTGGGCAGAGTACCTCCCGGCTGAGGAGGGGTTCTGGGATCACGAAAGGATTGTTGAGCATGCGGCTGGTTAGGCTTGCCTCCGCTCTTTGGTTTGTGAAAAGGTTTCTTAACAGGGTCCTTCTTAACTTGGGAGGTACCCTGCTTCCACCCATTTACAAAATTGAACACTATACTCCAAGTTTCTGCGGTAAGAAGGGAGGCCGTGAGGACCGGCGAAAGAATTACCCGGCGACCAATGTCCTCCGGTAACTTCTTCACTAGGTGGACTCTCAAATCTAGCGGGCTCGAACCGCTTCCATGATTGCAATCCTGATGTCACCTAAGGTCTGAATAGAGTTTTGCAATAAAAGTCTTTTAGATAAATCAGTGGCCTTCCTAACCTGGGGGTCAGCAATGGCCGAGATGGTTCTGTTAAGGGAGACAGCAATCTGGCGACTAACTAGATACTGAGAGAACTGCCGGAACGCTTTGTTTCTTAGTTTAAAATCTCTTTCAAGGTGAGCTGCCGGAGGGGTACAAAAAGGTTCATCTAATGAGTTAAGGGCTACTTTGGGTGCCGCCAGGAAGGCAAACAGAGCCGGCGACACCCCATCAGCCTTAGAGACAGGCAACGAAAAATACTGATGCGTTTTCTGTGGAACCTGATGTGAGGACTTGGAAGTGATTGTTGCGGCAAATACCTGATCCTCTAATTCCCAATCTACCCAGGGACCTACCCTATCCGCCCCATCTGCAGGACTGGTGTATGCGTTTGGTCTAGTACCGGAAATGTCTCCATTTCCGGCGTAAGAGCATTTAAAGCCTTGACATCATTTACGCCATCAGCTTTTGACCAGTCAGCAAAGAGCCGTGCAGAAGCGGCGGAAGGGACTGCCGGGGCAGCAGTATACACAAAAAAGTCTGGATTATATGAACTGGGGATACCTCTAATCAATACATCCAGCAACCTCCCTGCCTCATCTTTAGCTCTAAATTTCCTGCTCTTGTTGATCTCAATATTCCATTCAGTGGGGACCGGTAGGTCTCCTGAAATGGTGGGTTGTGCTAATTGTGGGTTCAGTGGCATCGCCGGAACCCAAGAACAGTCAGGGCCATAGAGGAGAGGCATAGGGCCTTTCTTCTGTGGTGCCTTATTTAAGGTGGGGGGGGGGGAAGTGATATCAGCAATGACCCTCACATTGGTGGTAGTCATCGTGGCCGGCACTGTAGTGCCTGGAACCGCGGAAACCGCCGGGGTCAGAGAAGGCAGAAAACCTGGAGGTACTAGAGGTCTTATCATTGAATGACTGGGGGCAACTAATGGTTGACAAGTAGGAGGATCAGAAGAGACAGGGAGATTATACTGTTCCATAACCCTATGTAATTTATCACTGATTTCATCTGAAGTAACACACTTACTATGAGAGCTCCTCGAGGATTGTGAGCTTACTTCAGACTCCTCACCTGTAATAGTCTGTTGAGCCGGGGCTAAGGGCACTTCCTCCGGCTCCCTACTTAACTCAGAACTATCCTGTTGTGGCTCCGGTACCTGTTCCGCCGGAGGCCACACTAAATCTGGGACTGAGGAGGGTAACATGTCCATACTATCCTTATCCCTTAGTTCTTGGAATTCCCTTATGTGTCTCTGAGACGGTTCTGACTGCCGCCAGCACCCACCTGCCGCGGGTGGCTGAGAGTCCTGAATTATTTGAGGGCTGTCATCAGCTTGTGATCCTGACGGAAAACCCCTATAATGTTCAGCCAGGACCCGTCTTGGGCCGGCGGACTGGACACTACGTGGCACATAATTTAATTTGGGGATTGCAAAGGTAACCTGAGATGGAACACTTTTTTTTTTTTCTATGTGATTGAGGGAGGCAAAGGCATTACTGCCTATAGCGAGTGCCTCCCCCATAGTTGAAAGAGTGACAGGGCCAAAATCAAGGGACGTTCGAGCCAAAATGCCTGGACACACGGAGTTTGAAGCAATTTAAGTCATAGGAAGAGGGAAAGACTGATTCTGGGAGAGTTCCAGAGCTCAGCTGTTGAGTAGAAGAAAGTTTGAGAGTAACGTTTCACTCTTGGGTTGGAGAGTTGCACAGAGTAGGGGTGGGATTGAGTTGCAAGACGGGTACCACGTGCCCTACGTAAAGGAGGTGGTATGCACTGGGATAGCTCTGAGGAACACTGATTATTATAGTAGCGATAGAATAGCGAGAGAGATGCAACATTGCGGCGGAGAGAGAGAGACTGCAGAGAGTTGGTGAGTGGACGGGAGTTAATGATACGAAAGGCCTTCCTTTCAACTTTGTCTAGGAGAGCGGTGTGAGAGGAACCTCCCCACACATGTGAACAATACTCAATACAAGGGCGCACTATGCCCCTGTACAGAGCAAGAAGCTGTGCAGGAGAAAAGAACCCCCTAAGGCGGTTGAGCACACCGAGCTTCTGGGGGGCTGCCTTAGCAAGACTGGTAATATGGTCCTTCCAAATGAGAGCAGAAGAAAAAGAGACACCAAGAATATTGAGAAGATGAAGGGTTGATTTTTGTATTGTTGAAGAATAAGGGATAGTCCGCTGGGAGATCCTGACGGGTAGATAGATGGAGAAATTGGGTTTTGGAAGCATTAAAGTTAACAAGGTTTTCTCTGCCCCAATTGGAAATAGTATTTAGATCAGAATTTAAAAGTTCTATGGCTTCATTACGTTTGTCGTTGAGGAATTGCTGGCTGGGGCGTTCTGAAAAACTAATGGAGTAGTGTAAGGTTGAGTCGTCTGCGTATGAATGGATGGGAATTAAGGTACAGTTAAGGAGATCATTTATAAAAATTAGAAAGAGAATAGGAGATAGGACAGAGCCCTGAGGAACACCGGAGTTTATAGGGTGAGGAAGCGAACAATGGCCGTCCACAACCACGGCTATGGAACGGCCGAAAAGGAAATTAGAGACAAAGGCACAGATGGAGGGATAGAAACCGAAGGAGGGTAGTTTAGAAATTAAAGATTTATGCCAGACTCTATCGAAGGCTTTCGATATGTCTAGTGCAATAGAAAAAGTCTCACCGAAGTCCCGAAAGGAGGATGACCAAGAGTTAGTAAGATATGAAAGAAGATCACCAGTAGAGCGACCCTTAAGGAAGCCATACTGGCGATCTGAGAGCAGATTATGAGAAGAGAAATGCTTAAGAAATTTGGAAGCAAGAATAGTTTTCAAAAACTTTAGAAAGACAAGAGATGAGAGCAATTGGACGATAGTTGGAGGGTTGAGAGCGGTCACCCTTCTTTGGGACAGGTTGAATGTGAGCAAACTTCCAGCATGAAGGGAAGACGTTAGAGGATAGACAGAGACGAAAGAGTTTGCCTAGGCAGGGAGTCAGCACGGAAGCACAGTTTTTGAGAACAACAGGAGGAACACCGTCCGGACCGTACGCCTTATTAGTGTTAAGCCCAGAGAGGGTAGAAAGTACATCTTTAGAAGAGATTAGGATGTTAGGCATAAGTAAGAGAGAGGAGGGCGGAGAGGGAGGAATAGCACCGGAATCATCCAAGGTGGAGTTTCTAGCAAAAGTTTGAGTGAAGAGTTTAGCTTTGTCAGAGGAAGAAGTGATGGTTGTGCCATCAGAGTGGGAAAGGGGAGGGAAAGACGAGGAAGAGAAATTGTTGGAGAGGTTTTTGGCTAGATGCCAGAAAGCTTGGGAAGAGCTAGAGTTGGATAGTTCAGTGCATTTATTATTGATGAAAGAGTGTTTGGCAAGTCGAAGAACAGATTTGGCTTGATTCCGGGCAGAAACATAGGAAGAATGAGAGTCTTGAGTTTTAAGGCGACGGTACCGTTTGAATGCTTCCTCCTTAATGATTGTTCATGAATAGGAGTGGAACCCGTAGCCTCTATCCCCACTTCCGAGTCGCCAGAATCGACCTGAGGCGTGTCAGACACAGGGGTAGAGGGAGGCGGTTGCGGGGACTCCTTCCGGTTCCCACTACGCGGCGTACCAGCCGATGACTCAGAGTCTTCTTTCCGGCGCTTGAGGGACCGGGAAGAGTCAGTTGAAGAGTGCCGAGACTGCCTTCGAGGGGATCTAGACCTGGACTTAGATTTCCGCTTCGGAGAGGGTGATCGTCTCCTCTTCGGGGGAACCTCAGCCAGTTCGTTGTTAGTGCCACTACTGCTACTCACTACCTCTTTGACGAGGGCTTTCGACTTGACTTTAGGCTTAACAGATTTACATGAGGCGAGTTTAGTTAGAGGAGACTTTATAATCAACTTTTCCCAGAGGGCTTCGTCATCACAATGAAGTGCCTTATGGGCTGTATCTTTAGCATAAGAATTAAATATACAGTAGCTTTTATCTCTTGCAGTGCTGCCAAGCACGAGAAGTCTTTCTTGGTGAATAAGGCGTCTTTGAGTTCAGAGCAAACAGAACAACGCCGCGACACCCACAAGCCTCTAGAGCGGTCTAAACATTTAACGCATTTCAAACATAACTTATGAGCAAAAATGGGCAACATGGAACAGGTAGGAGTAGCGCATAACTCAAAGCGAGGCATGATGGATAAAGGGGCCCCCCCTCCACAGGAATCAGCCCCCCCAACGCCGCCGGTGCTGCAGTCACTAAGGAGCCAGGGATTCTGGAAATAGAAAATTTCCAGGAATCAATGCTCATAAGGATAACCTGCGAGGTGTTAATACATCCTACCTTGAGTCCGCCGGAAAATTAGCTATAGTTCACAACTACTCTAACCTTCCGCTGGACCCGCCGTGTAAAAACCTGGGGTTTTTCCGTATAAGCTGATTGAAACTGTTTACCTATGGCAAAAGCCACAGGCCCATTGACTAATAGTGTATAATTATCTCTTACTAAAGCACTAGAGAGATAATGAAACGAGTTTGTATAACGAATCTTAACACTTGTACACTCGTCTATGGCGCCGTAGGGCGATTGGTCGTGTAACTCATACGGTCAGGGCGAGTTATAAGCTCCCTTAGGAATTGCACTTCCGCCGGAAGGGATGTGGTTCAGCCATACCACACCGGGACATTTGGTTGCTCTCTACCCGTTTTGAAGACGGGTAACCTGGGCCTTGCTGCAAGGGGTCGCCGGGGAAAACAACCAAAATTTTAGAGAGGGGAGATAAAAGCACAGCTCCCTCCTCCAAAACCCACTGTACACAATTTATAAATGTATATAAATATAGGGACGTCTCCCAAACCCCCAAAACGTGCAAGCACACATGTCCATCACTAGGGGCACACAAAGGCAAAAAATAAATACAGATAATTCAGAATCCTAAATTACCTGTAGCCTAGACTGGAGACCCCTAACGAGACTGACCAAGAGGTCCGAAGCAGCACCACAGCCGACGACGCTCCGAAGACCCAGCCACAGCACACAGATGAGGGGAGGCCCACGATAGGGGCCTAAAAGCAAAAATACGAACTCTGGAAGGTGGAGCACGACGTGCAGGCACCCTTAGACCAGAGTATTTGCTAAATCGTATAATAATATATTTAATAGGGCCCCTCCATCATTGACGACTTCGCCTATTAATATTAATAGTCTCCATTCAACATCCTGCGCCAGCATTTTGAATAGCCCGCGTGGAAGTATCGTGGAGTACTCATCATAAGTGCACGCTTAATTCTCTCATGGGATCGTCATTTTGATTGGGTACCCTACAGAAAAAACTCTGTAAAAAATAAAAGGAAAAAATAACTTAATATCTGTTATCATATGACTTTCATATTCGTAGATTCCTCATACTTTGTTTCCCTGACACCAGGCCCCCTAGCGGCCATCTTCGTCCTTCCTACTTCCGCGTCCCTCCCGACAACAGGGCTCGCGCCGTGTCCGTTTCATTCGACGTTCGCAGAGCTTCTAGTGAGTCCTTACTCATTTGTATATATCTGTGTTGTAGTTTGTTGTTGTTGTTGTTGTTCCCTAAGCTGCCTGGCCGAACAGCCCCGAGTCCCTGAGAAAGGCCATGGCCACGATCGGGCTTTCCCACAGAGCTCTCATTGAGTGTAGATTGTGTTGTTGGCGTAAGTGGTTGTGTGAAATGCAGTCTTCTATGATGTGTTTAATGGTATGGGGTGCTGTGTTACATCCCGGGCAGGCGTCGACAACGGAGTCATCCAGTCTCTTCTGATAGCTCAGGAGAGCTGGATGGTGTCCGCATCTCAGCCTGGCCAGGTGGACTCTGTCCTCGCGAGGAAGGGAGGATTCGGAAGGATGGATTTCGGGAGGTCGTGCATGCAGCTGTGTGTTGTCTGTGAGTGAGTGGATGGATCGGTGAGAGATATGAGTATGGATGTGCTTCTGGATGTTGGTTCGGGGTGGGCAGGGAGGGAGAGAGGACAATAATTGTGTGTGATACCGTGTGCTGGGTGTTGTTTTGATATTTCTTGGTGTCTGTGGGTGTGTTGCCATGTAGTTTAGTGGGTGGTCTTGGTTCGTGGAGGCTGCTGCCAGGAATTGAGTGCCTCTCATGTCCAGATGGTCTTTGACTTTGAGGATTTTGGTTTCTTGATGTAGGTGATCTGTGGGTGCAGTAGCTGTGCAGCCTGTAATGATCTTCAGGGCTTTGTTTTGAATAGTCTGTAAGGTCTTATGATGTGTTTCAGCTAGGTTAGAAGCCCAGGCTGGGCTTGCGTATTCCATCACTGATCTTATGTATTGTTTATATACTGTGGTGGTAGTTTCTTTGTTGTGTCCAAATTTTGTGTGAGCAAGTGACCTGAGGGCGTTAAGTCTGGGTGTCAGTTTCTTTTTAATGTTTGTGGTGTGCTGTTTGAATGTCATATGAGTATCATATGTTACTCCTAGGATTTTGGGTGTGTGTGTATGTGTTAGGGGTGTGTTGTTTATGGTGAGTTGAGGGATGTATTCGTGTTCTCCTGTCCAACTTGTGAGCAGGGTTGCGGTGGATTTGGCTGGGGCTAGATTAAGTCTGTTTGTAGTGCACCAGCCATGTAGTGTGTTGAGATAGGGTTGAAGGAGATCTGTTGCTCTTTTTGGGTCATGGTGTGTGCATGTGAGTGTTATGTCATCTGCATAGGAGGCTAAGTTTATTTGGGGCGTATTGGGTGTAGTTATATCGTGCATGTACAGATTGAAGAGTGCGGGCGATAGGACGGATCCTTGTGGGACTCCGTTTGGAAAGTTTCTGATTTTAGATGACTGACCGGCAAAAGATACGTGTGCACATCTGCCTGCTAGGAAGTTGGCCAGCCACCGTTTTGTGTTGTTGTGCATGTTTGTGTTGTAGATTTTGTTCTGTTAGGTTGTGGCGGGGGATGGCATCGAAGGCTTTACTAATGTCGAGTGTGGCTAATAGTGATCTGTGTGGTGGTCTAGCTGAATTGATGCCGTCGAAAGCTCTTTGTGTAAGGTCTGTGAGAAGAGTGTTTGTGGAGTGCAGTGGCCTAAAGCCATGTTGTGTTGGAGCTAGGGGTAGGTCAGGTGTAATTAGTTGTAATACTAGGCGTTCCATGACTTTGGAGGGGGAGCAAAGGAGTGTGATGGGGCGGTGCGAGGAGGGTAGCGTGGGGTCTTTGTTGGGTTTGGGGAAAGTGATGATGATACCATGCTTCCAAATGTCTGGTATTGTGTTGTGTGAATAGCTGTAGTTTGATATGTTAGTGAGTGCTTGTATGCCTTGTGGTCCCAGGTGTCTGAGGTGTATGTTGCTTATGTTGTCTAGGCCACAGGCGGGTGAGTGCTTGAGATTGTTGATGATATGCTTTGTCTGGTGATTGGTGAAGGGTGTATAGTCAGGGTCTGTGGGGAATTGTCTCTTACGTCGGATGACACGTCGGTCGTCTTTGTGAGGTTTTAGGTGGCTGACATGTGAAAAGTGATTGATGAGAGTGTTTGCTTGTTGTTTACATGAAGGAGTAGAGTCTGTTGTTGTGATTGCAGCATGTGATTGTGTTGTGTTGCTGTTGGAAAGTGTGATGCTGTTTAGTGTTTTGTATAGCTTTTTGGGGTTTGTTTTGTGATCAAGTGTTTGTAGGAAGTTATTCCAATTTAGTTTTTGTTGTTCTTGTATTTTGTTGTTAGTTTGGGTGTTGAGTGCTTGAATTTGTTGTGTGATGTCTTGTGTGTGGGGTGCTGGGGAGTGTTTCAGTATGTCGCGTTGTCTGATGAGGTTTTGAATTTCTGGTGTGAAGTTGGGGTTGTGTCTTTTTCTGTTACCTCTTGGAATGTGTTTCTTGTCAGCGTTTTGGATAGTTTTATGAGTATGTGTACAGCATTGTTGATGTTAGTGATGGGTGTACTGTTTAGAGTTGTGAAGTGTTGTTCTGTCTCATTTGTGAATGCTTCCCAGTTAGCTCTTTTATAATTGGTGTATGTGTGTTTGTGGCTAGCTGGGGTGAGTCTGGTTTTGGTGGTGATAATGATCGGGAGGTGGTCAGAGCCTAAGGTTCTGACCACCCTCCAGGATGTTGTGGGGGCGAGTTCTGGGGAGCAAAAGGTGATGTCTGGAGATGATGGGTTATAGAGGGCTTGGTGAGGAATATGGGTATGTTGATGGATGTCGTTAAGGATGATGAGGTTATCGGTTTGGTTTTGTAGTACCAGCCCTCTGTCTGTGTCGGGGTTGTCGACAAACCAGGCCGACGTCTTGGCGTTGAAGTCACCACCCAGGATGATGTGTGGGGTGTGTGGGGTGTTTGTGATGTGTTGTAAGTGTGGTCTGTATTCATTTGGTACTGTAGGGGATGTTTGGGGAGGGATGTATGTGTTTATGATGGTTATGTTGGAGTTGTTGCCAGTGCGTATTTTAATTGACTGTATTTCTGTTGTGTTATCATTTGGGGGGAGGAGTGATTTGGTTTGTACACTGGTTACTATGTATGATATTTCTTTGTGTACCAGGGTGATGAGTCCACCGCCCCCGCCGACAGCCCGGTCTTGTCTGATGGTGGTGAAATTATGAAATGTGGGTGTTTTTTGTGTTGTGCGGAGTTTTGTTTCTTGTAAGATGGCAATGTGTATGTTGTGTTGTTTGATGAAGTGTGAGAGTTCGTGTTTCTTTGTGTTGATGCCATCTATGTTCAGTTGAAGAATGTTAATGTTATGTGCACGATGTACGTTGGGTGCTGCTGCACGAGGATGGGGTGGGGGTGGGGGTGATGGGGGGGGTGGGGGTGAGGGAGGGGCTGGGGGTTGGGATGGGTGAGGTTGGGGGGGGATTGGGGAGCAGGAGATGGGGGTTGGAATGGATTAGGATGGGGTGTGGTGTGTTGAGTTGAGGATGTGGATGGTATGGGAAGGTTAGGTGGGTTAGGGAGGAGAGGTGGACGGGTTTTAGGGGGGGGAGTGGATGATATGGGAAGGTTAGGTGGGTTGGGGAGGAGAGGTGGACGGGTTTTAGGCGAGGGATTTGACTGGGAGAGGGAGGGGCATGAGGAACAGGTCCAGGTGTTTGTGTAGTGTTTCTTGGAGGCAAGTGTTGTGCAGGTGAAGTGGGTCCAGTTCCCACATGAATTGCAGAGAACTGAACCCTTAGTATGGCGACTCGAAGTGAGGTTTTAACAAGGTTTAGATTAGCTAGCACGGCTGCCAGATTGGTAGGTCCGCAGGAAGTGGGTGTTAAAATAGGGTACCATTTTCACAGGCGTCTACGAGTCCCGGATGGGTGTACCGCGTGTGTTGTTTTTGTGATACGCCTTAGCTGTTGTGTTTACTTAGCTAGAAGGCGACCACTCTACGAGGCATGATACAGACTGTCAATATTGAGGAAAGTACATGCCATTATCTTCAGATATCAGCAAAAGCTCTGGTTAAGGGTGTCTGCACGTGGTGCTCCACCTTCCAGGGTTCATGTTTTGCTTAGGTGGGCCTCCCTCTTCATGGTGCGGCTGCTGGGTGCCGGAGCTTCGTCTGCTGGGATGTTCTTCGGTCCACGTGGTCGGCCTAGTTAGGGGTCTCCGGCGTAGGCTTCAGGTAATTTAGGTTTCTACATTTTTCTGTTGTTATTTTTGCCTATGTATGCCCCCTTTTTTGGTTCATGCATGCGGGCTTGTTCCTTTGTGGGTAGGGGAGACGTCCCTATATGTCATTATGCATATTATATTATAGGTTTGATTCCCGAAGGGAAGTATAGAAAACCTAATATTTAGTAGGGCCCCGTAATCATTGACGACTTCGCCTATTAACATTAATAGTCTCCATTCAACATCCTGCGCCAGCAATTTGAATAACCCGCGCGGAAGATCATGGAGTACTCATCACAAGTGCACGCCTAATTCCCTTATGGGATCGTCATTTTGATTGGGTACCCTACAGAAAAAAACTCTGTAAAAAATAAAAAAATAAATAGATAAATTAATATCTGTTATTATATGACGTGCCATATACGTGGATTTCTCATGTTTTGCTTCCCCGATACCAGGCCCCCTAGCGGCCATCCTCGTTCTTCACTGATATATCAAGAAAAAACTATGGAAATCAACGAATGGGAAGTGGGATGGTTGGGAGGGCCCGAGTCGTCAATGATTACGGGGCCCTACTAAATATTAGGTTTTCTTTACTTCCCTTCGGGAATCAAACCTATAATTTAATAGGGCCCCTCCATCATTGACGACTTCGCCTGAATATCAAGACTGGAGGCGGGACATTTGTAAAATATCCTAACCTTAGGGAAGAAAATCCGAATAACATTTTTCTTAAGATTTTTATTGTATGCAATACAAAATATAAAAAAGGTATAAAATATTTGCTAGCAGTGCGTGGAATTAAGAAACTGCTTGCTCATGGTAAGGCCGTTGCAGGCGACCTTATGCATCAAAGTGTATGACACCTCCGTGTCCTACCGAGCGAGACCCAACAGTAGGTACTCGCTCTGATCTTAAAACTAATTGTACAGTAATCTCACTGTGCACTTTGGTAAAAAATATATAGACATAGTTGCAACTACACGACTAAACACGACTAAATACAGGACTGAGAACTCGTCCTATCACAGCTCGTGATATATCACAATCTCCAAGGGTACAGAGGGGATATGGTCTTATTCCGCACATCCCCCCCCCCCCTTTTTAACAATTAATTAATAAAAACATACTACTTACTGTACCCGTTGCCGTAAAGCTACACAAGTACGCTTTAGTTTATCTAGAGCGACCGACAGGTAGCGTGTCAGGAATGTATGGTTGGAAGCCCAAAGCTGGGTCTTAGCAATATCCTCAATTGAAAATTTTTGTAAAAATCTGAGAGACACAGCCCACTTCCTAATGTCGTGAGTCCGACCTAACACGCCGGGGTTGCTTTCCTTAATAATGTCTACTATTAAAGAAGCTAACTTCCGTTTCGTAGCACGCGTACCTGTTCGGTTCACCCATAAAGCACCTGGTTGGCGAGGTTGCGCAGCCCTCATAAACTTTGTGAGTGCTTGCATAGGACATAACATGTGATGAATGAGGCCCCTCTTGAGGGCCAGGACTGAAAATTCAGAGAAGACATGGTCTGAATGTTCATTTTTTGCAATAAATGAGGGAGACGGCGCGATTTGTACATGGTCGTGCAGCCTCCCAAACCTGAGACATTTGGTTCGTTGCTCATCGCCACCAGCTCTGATACCCGGTGTCCAGTGGCAAGTGCCATGAGAAAAACCGCTTTCTTAAAAAGTGAGTCAAAGTCCGGCGCATGATTATACTTGCGGGATTGTAGCAATTCCAAAGCTTTATCAAGGGACCAGGTGGGCATGAGCTGGCGAGGAGGAGGACGAAGTTTGAAACATGCCCTCATAAAACCTTTCTCCTCCGCCTGCGGTATGGAAAGGCCAGTGAGATCAAGGAAGGGGGTCCTAATGGCCGACAAATGATTCTTTAACGTTATAACCGAAAAATGTTTCTGCTCAAACAGATAATCTAAGTACTGTACTTGAATACTAGGGCTGACGAAGCAGTTGTCTGTCTCGATTCCACAATCCAGGTTGTAAAAGTTTTCCAATGTGATTGATATTGTCTCCTGGTAGACGGGGTGTACTGATTCAAGAGCTTTTGAGTGACACTAGGCCCAAATTTATTTAGCCATTTGGCCGAGAAAATATCCATAAGGCAAAACTGAGAGAGGTCCGAAGGTTGCCAATCGCTTCCAAGTGGAAGGCGGAGACCGGGAGGGACACCGGGGTCCGGCACCACTGTTGCAATTGGTGGTACCATACCTGAGCCGGCCAGAGCGGCGCGATCAGTGCTACTCGGCCCCGGTAATCCCCTAGTTTGTGAATGACCTTGCACATTAACACAGAGTCTGGTGGTGGAAACAGATAGATCTAGGTCCACTTGTTCCAGTCTACCAGCAGTGCATCGGGTCGCCCCGCCGGGGTTACCTCGTGACGGGTCAGAAAGAGTGGCAGTCTGTGGTTCTGTGTTGCCGCAAACAAGTCTACTTGTGGACGGGCCGGCTTTGCAATTATCTTGTTGAAGATCGCCTGTTTGATTGTCCATTCTACTAAAGTACTCCGCCGGCGAGAGAGAGCGTCTGCCCAGACGTTCGCCACGCCGGGGAGGTATGTGGCATGCAGCTGAATCCCTAGCGAGTCTGCTAGGGTAAAAATTTGTTCTGAAACTCTCAACAACTCTCGTGACCTCACTGAGCCTTGCTTCTGAATGCAAAAAACTGCAGTTTGATTGTCCATTCTGAATGCTATTGATTTGTTCTCCAACGTCGTGCCGTGAGTTTGGAGAAAAAACAGGGGAACTAAAAGCTCCTGCTTGTTGATATGTGACTGACTGTTTGCCCCCCAAATGCTTTGTCCCTGGTGGCCTAGACTTGACTGATATCCCCACCCCAGGGACCCCGAGGCGTCCGTGTCTATCCAAACCGTAGGTGGAGGAGAAACCCATGACATGACTGAGTAGAGGACTTCGTGCTTGGTCCAGGCCGAGAGCAAGTTGTGGATTAATGGAGGAATTGGCCATAATTCCTTCTCCGGCAAGAGCGGGAACACTTTGTTGCCTTCCAGGATTAATCGCTTGGTTTTCAGTCGGCCTAGTTTGACAGTTAATTGTATCCAGTTGAGAGAACCGATCAAGGAATCCCACGTTTTCCTGGTCGTATCCAGACTGTGGAGGAACCGGAACAGTTTCCTTCGAAACCTGTTGCGGTTGTCCGCACTCTGTGTAAGAGTCAGAGCGGCGGTATCCCAGATCAGCCCTATCCACTGAATCGTCCTTGAGGGGACAAGGCGTGACTTTGCCAAGTTCACCTTGAACCCTAGGGCTTGTACATGAGCTAACACTCGGTTGACATGATCCTGACATAATTCTAACGAGTTTGCCACTACTAACCAATCGTCCAGATACCAAAACACCTGTATGCCTTGAACTAATAGGGGTAAAAGGGCTTGCCTGACAAGCTTGGTGAAAACTCTTGGTGCTAGGTTCAGCCCGAATGGCATCCTTTGACAGACGTAAGTCTCTTGCCGGATTCTCAAGGCGAGAAACTTTTGGAACCTCTTGTTTATAAGGACATGCCAATAGGCATCTTTGAGATCGATCGAACACATCCAACCTTGCGGTGGGAGTGCGAGTCTGAGTTGCTGTATAGTCAGCATCCTGACGGGTGAATTCTCTATAAATGTGTTCAGTTGCGAGAGATCTAGAACTGGTCGCATTTGCACACTGTCCCTTTTTGGCACTAAAAAGAGGTGTGACGTGAAAACTAGTTGGGAAGCATTGACTGGAATCAGAACTCGTTTGGCAATAATTTCTTGTACTACGGCCTCCTCCTCCTGAGATACTGGGTATACTCCTGCGGCTGACGCAGTCGAGGCCGCCGGAGCCATCGCCAGGTAATTCCTTTGCTCACTACTTTTCTGGCCCAGGTAAACTTGGGCCAGGCTGAGCGGAATGAACGGAACGACCCCAGGTGCAACCGGGGATCGTCCGTTACGGCAACTTCCCAATCCCGGGTCTTTGAGCTCAACTCCAGGATGTGGGGAGGATGGGTGGCTAGTTTTTTGGAGGGGGAGGTGTGTTGGCCTCAGACGCTTGACTAGTTTTGGCTTGTGTAGTGTTCGGATTACCTTTATCTGGGGCCTTACCATTATACCCATGAGGCTTACCTTGTTTGGTTTTGTACTGAGGACCTCCCTGCTGAGGGGGTAGTCTAGGGTCTCGAGATGACTGTTTCGGATGTGGTTGGTACTGCTTGTGACCGCCCTTTGATTTATGAAAGGGTTTCTTGGGGAGGTCCTTCCTCACTTGGGAGGTAACCTGTTTCCAACCACTTACCAAATTAAAGACTAAGCTCCAAGTTCAGAGTTAAGAAGGGTAGCCGTAAGCACCGGGGATAGAGTTACCCGGCGACCTATGTCCGCCGGCAACTTCTTTACCAGATGCACTCTCAAATCTTGGCGAGCTCGTACCGCCTCCAAAATCGCGATTCTAATGTCGCCTAGGGACTGAATGGCATTTTGAAGTGACAGTCTACGAGACAGCTCAATGGTTCTCCGAATTTGGGGGTCAGTGACGGCCGAGATCGTACGTGCTAGAGAGGCGGCTACTTGATGGCTCACCAAGTATTGAGAGAACATCCTGTAAGCCTTATTTCGTAACCTAAAATCTCGCTCCAAGTGAGCAGGCGGTGGTGGAGAAAAGGGGTCATCTAAGGCATGCAAAGATACTTTGGGGGCCGCCAGAAAAGTTAGTAAGGCTGGTGGTACCCCTTCTGCTTTGGACACTGGTAGAGAAAAATAAGTGTGATTCTCTTGAGGAATTTGGTGTGACACTTTGGATGTAATAGTAGTGGCAAATACCTGGGCCTCAAGTTCCCAATCCAACCACGGGCTGGCGCCCACCTGCTGCATCTGCAGGACCAGGTTCTGAGCTTGGTCCAGAGCCGGAGTTGTAGCCAACTCCGGCGTAATAGCATTTAAGGCCTTGACATCATTGATGCCATCAGCCTTCGACCAGTCAGCGAAAAGTTGTGCAGAAGCGGCGGAAGGGACTGCCGGAGCAGGTGAATACACAAAATATGCTGGATTAAGGGGACTAGGTACACCTTTAATTAGAACATCTAGCACCCTCCCTGTCTCGTCTTTAGCCCTAAATTTACGATTCTTATTAATCTCTATGGACCATTCCATGGGAACTGGAGGGTCTCCTGACACAGATGGTTGAGCTATAAGAGGATTCTCTGGTACTACAGGTACCCATGAGCAATCAGCACCATAGAGGAGAGGCATAGGGCCTTTTCTCACCGGCAACTTGTCTAAGGGGGCAGTTGAACGTCAGTGATCACCCTCAGGTTGGACATAGCTAACGCCGCCAGTCCTACAGGACCTGGGGTCGTTGCCTCCACTGGGGTCGGGGATGACGTCAAAATTGACGGAAGATCTAAAGGTCTCACTACAGAAGTACTAGCGGGAGCAGTTGAGGTGATAACCGGCTGATCTGACGAGGCAGGGAGTTGGTACTGCTGTAATACCTTATGTAATAAGTCATTTACCTGGTCCGAAGTCATCCATTGTCGTGAGGTATCTTTGGATGAATTTGAACTAGCTTCAGAATAATTACTTGGAAGCGACTGAGGAGCCGGGGAGAACATAGTATCCGCCGGCTCCTCATTCTGCTCCAAGAGTTCATGTGATAATAACTCGTGCGAGTCCTCGTGATCCCTCGGGGGCCAAGACAAATCAGGCACCGAAGATGGCAATACGTTGGTGTTGCTATCCTCAGTCTGTTCTAGAGAAGGTTCTGGATGGCGCCAGTAACCTTCCGCCGCCAAGGGCTGGGGGTCCTGGTCCATCGGAGATATAACTTGTGCCCCCGCCGGACGACCTCTAAATTGATCGGCCAGTACCCTACTATGGCCTGTTGATTTCACACCCCGGGGAACTAGAGATAATTTTGGTATTGCAAACGTTACATCCGAAGTTACATGCCTAAAATGTTCCTCACCAGTAGTGGGAGTCTGAGAGTCAGAGGGAGGTGACAGTTGTGGGGTCTCCCGCCGGCTGCTTGAAGAGGTATACTCTTCTCGTCGGCGTTTGTGGGACCTCGAAGAGTCCGAGGTAGAGTGGTGAACGCGGTGCCGTGGAGACTTTGACCTGGACTAAGACCTCCGCCGCGTGGCCCGGGTCGAGGAGGGGACCTCTGTGACGTCGCTCTCACTACTACTATTGACATATTCTTTGCTTATGGCTTTGGTTTTGACCTTAGGTCTGACCGTTTTAGAGTGACCGGGTTTTTACTAAAGGTGACTTTATAATAAGCTTCTCCCATAGGACCTCATCATCACACTGGAGGGCCTTATGCAACATCTTTAGCATATGTATTGAATGTCGCTTTAACTTCATGTAAAGCCGCCAAACATCAAAGGTCTGTTTTAGCTAACAATGCAGACTTTAATTCTGAGCAAATGTCGCACCTTTTTTACAACCACACGCCGCGTGAGCGATCGAGGCACTTGACACATTTCGTGCAGAAAGTATGAGCAAACACTGGTAAGAGGGAACAAGTGGGGGTAGCACAAAGATCAAATCTGGGCATAGTGCCGTTCAAAGAGAGGGTCCCCTCCTCTGTCGGGATCCGATGGCCAACTCCGCCGGAAGGGAAGTCTGGGGGCCTGGAAAGAAAATTTCCAGGAATCAATGCTCATAAGGATAACCTGCGAGGTATTATACATCCTATCTCAAATCCGCCGGAAACTTAGTGAAAAGTGCACACTTATTCTAACCTTCCGCCGGATCTGTCTAGCTGAATTTCTCACAATTTTACCTGTGACAAGCGTCACAGGTCCCTGACCTTATTAAGTTGTGACTGTATCTAAAACAAGTTTGCAAAACTAATATATCACGTAGTGAACACTTGACTGATGTTGCCGCGGGCGATGAAGTCGTTACGTGTCACTAGGCCAGACATGGTGAGTTCCCTCGGCGAGCCGAGATGGTGGCCCTGGTAGGAATGCAATTCCGCCGGGAGAGTGGTTCAGCCAAACCACGCCGGGATCTTCTGAATGTTCCTATCCACCAGAGGCGGACACTTGGCCCACCGCACGGGCCGCCGGAAAAAACAAAAACTCCCGGGAAACAGGAATGGCACAGCCCTTTTCCTGCAGTCCCACACACATATAATAAAATGCATCATGACATATAGGGACGTCTCCCAAGCCCCAAAGGATCGAGCTAGCAAGCTAGAACCAACACAGGGGGAAACAAACGTAATCAATAACAACAGAAAAATGTAGACACCTAAATTACCTGTAGCCTAAGACGGAGACCCCTAATTATGACGACCACGAAAACCGAAGACATTCCAGCCGAAGACGCTCGAGAACCCGCAGCCGCACCAAGTAGAGGAAGGCCTTCATCAAGGGGCCTAAGCAAAACACGAACCCTGGAAGGTGGAGCACCACATGCAGACACCCGTAAACCAGAGCATTTGCTGATAATTGTAGACAGTGGCATGTACTATCCTCAATAATGACAGTCTGTATCATGCCTTGTAGCGTGGTCGCCTTCTAGCTAAGTAAACACAACAGCTAAGGCGTCATACACAAATAAAACAACACACGCGGTCCACCCATCCGGGACTCCTGGACGCCTGTGACAATGGTACCCTATTTTAACACACTCTTCCTGCGGACCGACCAATCTGGCAGCCGTGCTAGCTAATCTAAACCTTGTTACTGCAACACAGATATATACAAATGAGTAAGGACTCACTAGAAGCTCTGCGAACGTCGAATGAGGCGAACACGGCACAAGCCTTGTGATCGGAAGGGATGCGGAAGAAGGAAGAACGAGGATGGCCGCTAGGGGGCCTGGTATCGGGGAAGCAAAACATGAGAAATCCACGTATATGGCAAGTCATATAATAACAGATATTAATCTATCTATTTCTTTTTTCTTTTTTACAGAGTTTTTTTCTGTAGGGTACCCAATTAAAATGACGATCCCATAAGGGAATTAGGCGTGCACTTGTGATGAGTACTCCATGATCTTCTGCGCAGGTTATTCAAATTGCTGGCGCAGGATGTTGAATGGAGACTATTAATGTTAATAGGCGAAGTCGTCAATGATGGAGGGGCCCTATTAAATATATGTGTGGGACTGCAGGAAAGGAGTTGTGCCAACCCCGTTTCCCGGCAGTTTTTGTCTGTTCCGGCGGCCCCGTGCAGTGGGTCCAGATTATCCGTCTCTGACGGGTAAGAACATTCAAAAGATTCCGACGTGGTTTGACTGAACCACACTCTCCCGGCGGAATTGCATTCCTAGCAGGGCCACAAACTCGGCCCGCCGAGTTAACTCGCCCTGATTGGCCTAGTGACACGTTAAGACTTTATCGCCTGCGGCACCACCAGTCAAGTGTACACGAAGTGATAAGATTAGTTTTGCAAACTTGTTCAGGATGATCACAACTTACAAGGTCATGGGACTTGTGGCTCTTGTCACAGGTAAGTTATTCAAAGTCAGCTAGACAGATCCGGCGGAAGGTTAGCGAGGTGGTGCGCTCTCGCTAATTTTCCCGGCTGATTTGGGTTAGGATGTTTAATACCTCGCAGGTTATCCTTATGAGCATTGATTCCTGGAAATTTTCTTTCCAGGCCCCAGACTACTTCTCCGGCGGAGTTGGACATCTAATCCCGGCGGAGGGGGGGACCCTCTCAATTATGGCACCATGCCTAGGTTTGAACTTTGCGCTACGCCTACTTGTTCCCTTTTACCCGTTTTTGCTCATACTCTTTGCATTAAATGTGTGAAGTGTTTAGATCGCTCCCGAGGCGTGTGGTTGTCTAAAAGGTGCGCCATCTGCTCTGAATTAAAATCCGCCTTGCTGGCGAAGAAAGACCTGTCATGTTTAGCAGCCTTGCATGAGATTAAAGCGGCATTCAATTCTTATGCTAAGGACACAGCCCATAAGGCACTCCAATGTGACGACCAAGTCCCATGGGAAAAGCTAATTATCAAGTCACCTTTAGTAAAACCCGGATCCTCCAAATCGGTCAGACCCAAGGTCAAAGCTAAAGCCATCAGCAAGGAGGTTATCAGTAGCGGTAGTGAGAGCGACATCTCTGAGGTCCCCTCCTCTGACCGTGCAAGCGGCGGAAGTCGAGGTCCAAGTCGAAGTCTCCCCGGAAAACACTCTCACCACTCCACCTCGGACTCTTCCCGGTCTCACAAGCGCCGGAGAGAAGAGTATGACACATCGAGCAGCCTGCGAGAGACTCCTCAGCTGCCACCTCCCACGCCTCCCTCTGACACCCATACACGTGATTCAGGGGAGTCGGAAATAGGACCTGAGTTATTAGCAGCTACACCTAGTCAGGAACATTCTGTGCATGTACCTCCTAATGTGACTTTTGCCATACCAAAATTAACTGTAGTTCCACGGGGTGTGAGGTCGACCGGCCCGAGTAGGATGCTAGCCGACCAATTTAGGGGTTATCCGGCGGGGGTCCAATTCAGCTCACAGGTGACTCATGACTCCCCAGCCCATAGCGGCAGGGGGGTACTGGTGCCATTCAGATTCACCTCTTAATGTCATTCCAGAACGGACTGAGGACGGCAACATCAACGTGTTACCATCGTCTGTGCCAGATTTGTCTTGGCCCCCGGCGGATAATGAGATAGAATCACAAGAGACCTTGGAGCAGAGTGAGGAGCCGGCGGAGGGAATGTTCTCCCCGGCTCCTCAGTCTCTCCCTAGTAATTATTCTGAGGCTAGCTCACATTCATCCAAAGACCCCTCTAGGAAATGGATGACTTCTGATCAGGTAAATGAATTATTACATAAAGTAATACAGCATTATCAAATCCCTGCCTCGTCGGATTCCCCGGTTACTCTCTCAGCTGCACCTCTTAGCACTTCTGTGATTAGACCTTTAGAACTCCCGACATTCACTACTTCTTGCCCAACCCCGTTGGTGGCAGCTACCTCAGGCCCTACAGTGCCGGCGGCACTAGCAATGTCCAACCTCAGGGTTATTACTGATGTCCAACCTCCTCCCTTAGATAAAGCGCCTCTGAAGAAGGGCCCATGTTTGCTCCTGCCGATCCACAAGTCTGCCGACTCTGCCAGCAACGAGAGGATTTGACAGCAAAATTGGATGAAGCCCACAACAAGATCAACGCCCTCACCAGGAAGCTGGAATCACTCCAAGAGTTTGTAACACTCAATGTTGGAGTATCACTAACTCCAATTGTTTCAACTCCAGCATCCACCACCGCCCCAATGTCATCTGCCAACAATCCAACAGCTGCAGTAGCCACTGCAGCAGATGCTTCTGACGAACCTGAGCCGACATCAAACCAGGACAGCCGCCCTGTTCACCTTAGTCTCTCCCCCATTCCTCGTGCAAGAAGCCTGCTAGCATGAACAGTACCAACCCCTCGCCCCCGTTCTAACCATTCCTCTCCCCGACCTGTATGCAGAGTCTCGCCACCACAGGTTTCCGGATTTACACCAGTGAGGAACGGTGAACGGCCAACGCAGAAAAGGTCTCATCTACCAGTCACAATGTCAAACAGATTTGAGATCTTGGTAGAGATGGAAGACGAACCAGAAGAGACCAGGCTCGTTGGGGATTCCATCCTACGAGGACAGGTCGAAGAGTTCTGCGACAGAGTCCCAAATTGACGAAAAAGATTTTCCATCCCAGGAGCTGGACTGGACGACATTGTGGAAGCCTTCGAAGATACCACAAAGGATGCAAACGAAAATACCCTTTTTGTCATCCATGCTGGTTCAAATGACGTCATGCTCACCAGATCCGAAGAGTTGATGGTGTAATATCGCAAGATGATCCAGCACTACAAAAACAAGTCAAGGAATATCATCATCTCAGGCATTCTCCCAAAGATTGACGCACCTGACAAATTCTACGACAAGGCCTTCAGCACAAATAGCCGACTAAAATATTTGTGTCTGAAGGAAGAAGTTGAATTCATCAACCTCTGGGACAATTTCTATAACCAGCCTACTCTGTTCTGCAAGGATGGCACTCATCTAAACCCTGTGGCTTCAGCATGCATGGGTCGTTTCCTACACGAAGCAGTCCGCAGCCATGGGCCAAAAAGCGCCATCCGAGAAGAAGCAGCAGTGACATAAATCATCCAACGCCAAGCAAAAAACAGAGGCAACCGAGGACCACCATCGATAAGGACCGAAGACAGCGAGGACCGAGGACAGCCATGAACATAAATGTAGATCCGACAAGAACCAAAAATATTATTAAAGAGCGTTCCGTGAGTTCTAAAATAACAAATTTAAAGGTTTTCTATGCAAACGCTCGTAGCATACGCAATAAATTTTCAGATTTAGAGGAGCTAGTGTTTACAGAAAATTATGATGTGATTGGCATAACAGAATCTTGGCTTAATACAGAAGATAGAGACTTTTTAGCGGACTATTCACTTCCCGGTTATGTAATGTTTGAGAAAAGCTGAATAAATCGAAATGGAGGTGGCGTTTTACTTTATATCAAAGAAAGTCTTAACCCTACCCTCTTGTCAAAACCTCAAATTGTGAACGTCGACACATCTTTTGTGCTAATAAAGAATAATAAAGGTACAAAAATAATACTTGCGTTAATATACAGACCTCCAGCTCAATCAGTGCAAACTGACCGAGAAATTTACGAACAAATTGCAGATGTAAGTAACTCACAAGATACCGTCATTTTTGGCAACTTTAATTTACCTGTGACCAAGTGGAGTGATACTCTTACTTCATACTCCAGACATGACTTGTATACGAACTTGCAAGAGAGTTCGCTTTATCAATTTGTTCAAACGCAGACCCGTGGTAATAACCTTCTTGACATTGTACTTGCAACAAAAGAAGAATTAATAGAGAATTTGAATGTTGGTGATGAATTCAGTAACAGCGACCATCGTACGATAACTTTCACTTTAAAGTTTACTAGTAACGAACCAAATAGTAGCATCGAAAAAATCCCTAATTTCAAGAAAGCAAACTTCCATAAACTTAGAGCTATTTAAAGAAACTGACTGGAGCTTTTTAATTAACAATAACGACATAAATACATCTTGGAAGTTATTCGAAACCACTTACCTAATGCAGTGCAAGACTGCATACCATCGAAAATACGGCGTCCAGGCCATAATAATAAGCCCAAATGGTAGAATAAAAATATTTCAAACTGCCTGCTTGCTAAAAAATTTGCTAATGATAGATTAAAATCCTCACAAAACTACGAAGAACGGGTGAAATTTGTAGAGCTACGACGCAAAGCCAAAAAGTTAATTAAGCAAAGTAAAAAGACCTTAGAGTTACATATTGCGAATCAAAGTCAAACAAACCCGAAAGAATTCTATAGTTATATCAGAAAGAAAAAAGTAGTTACTTCAACTGTTGGACCGTTAGTCGATGAAAATGGAGAATACACCAAAGGCGAAGTACAAATGAGTAATGCCCTTAATACCTTCTTTGCATCAGTTTTTACAACAGAAGACCTCAGTGACATCCCTACACCATCGCCGATTCAGATTGATAATTCAGATGTTCTAAGCAATATCACCGTTACAGAAAGAGAAGTATTGAATTGTTTAGATAAACTCAAGGTAAATAAAACGCCTGGACCTGATACAATCTCGCCTAGAGTTCTAAAGGAAGCTAAGGATGAGCTCTCCAAACCACTGACATTACTATTCAATAAATCCTTGCAGTCTGGAACTATGCCTGATCAGTGGAAGCTAGCCAACGTAACACCGATATTCAAAAATGCAGCAAATCCCTACCCAGTAACTATCGTCCAATTAGCTTAACCTCAGTTGTATGTAAAATGCTAGAAACGGTCATAAGAGACAGACTTGTAAATCACTTAGAGGAAAATAACATACTTAAAGATACTCAACACGGCTTTCGTAAAAAACGTTCCTGTTTAACAAACCTCTTAGACTTCTTCCACGATATCCTCAACCTCTACGATGAGAGTAAAGCTGTAGATATTATATACCTTGATTTTCAAAAGGCCTTTGACAAAGTTCCCCACAAACGTTTACTGCTAAAACTAAAAGCGCATGGAATACAAGACGGTGTGTTGAAATGGATAGAAAATTGTCTCAGCGACAGAAAGCAAAGAGTAGTCATAAAAGGTAAGGCATCTAAATGGACCAATGTAAGTAGTGGGGTAACCCAGGGATCGGTACTAGGACCAATTCTCTTTCTAATTTACATCAACGACATAGATGAGGGTCTCACCTGTACAATCTCAAAATTTGCTGACGATACAAAAATTGCAAATAGCGTACTCTCAAAAGAACAAGTTGACGATATGCAACACAATCTAGATAAATTGTCATGTTGGGCCCAAATTTGGCAAATGAGTTTCAATGCGGATAAATGTAAAGTACTACATATCGGATACCTAAATGAGAAAGCAAACTATTCGATGAATGGCACTCAGCTTAAGAATGTAAACAGAGAAACCGATCTGGGAGTAACAATATCGAGTAACCTAAAACCGAGTCAACAATGTTCAGAAGTTGTTAAGAAGGCAAACAAAATAATTGGCTTTATAGGCAGGTCATTTGAGCATAAATCCAAAGAAGTTATCCTAACCCTTTACAATTCCTTAGTCCGCCCTCTTCTGGAATACTGCGTTCAATCCTGGTGCCCTTATTACCAAAAAGATATAAACAAGCTAGAACGAGTTCAACGTAGAGTTACCAAAATGATACCTAGCCTAAAGAACAAACCATACGAAGAGCGTCTTAGAGAATTAAATCTATTTCCTTTAACCCAGCGCAGATTAAGAGGTGACTTAATTCAAGTGTTCAAAATCATCAAAGGCATCGACAATATAAACTGTAGTAAGTACTTCACTATCGACCAATCTAATTACACGCGGGGAAACGGTTGCAAAATTATTGGTAAATCTTTTAACTCACACGAATCTAAGAATTTCTTCTTCAATCGAGTTGCCAACTTGTGGAATGGGTTTCCCCGAGACGCTATTGACTGCAGCACCGTTGATTCATTTAAACTCCGCCTAGACAAATATCTCGCATCAAACCCGCGACTGACTGCGTTTGTAAATGAATAACTTTATTTTATCCCCCCCTCAGTTACTAACCCATCTGTCCCCTACTAACTTCCTAATCCTGCCACGGACATTAGTTCCTGGACAGTAATTCCCTTTCCAATGTTCCCATACCCACTCTAAACCACTGTTTGGACACTTGATCCTCAGTGTTTTGGAGGACAAGCAGCCTAGAATGGTCACTAGACCTGTTGTTGCTTGATTTCCTTTGTACTCCTTTGTACTCTATGATACTGATTGCTCTTGGGTACCTGTAGTACCAGAGAATCCCCTTATAGCTCAACCTTCGGTATCAGGGGACCCACCAGTTCCCGGCGAGTGGTCCATCGAGATCAATAAGAACCGTAAATTTAGGGCCAAAGATGAGACAGGGAGGGTATTAAATGTACTGATTAAGGGTGTCCCAAGTTCCCTTAACCCGGCATATTTTGTGTATTCAGCCGCGCCGGCCGTTCCTTCCGCCGCATCTGCACGACTATTTGCTGACTGGTCGAAGACTGATGGCATCAATGATGTCAAAGCCGTAAATGCTCTTACGCCGGAGTTGGCTACAACTCCGGCTCTGGACCAAGCTCAGACTCCGGTACTGCAGAGGCGGCAGCTGGGAGTAGGCCCGTGGGTAGATTGGGAGATAGATGCCCAAGTATTCGCCACTACTATCACCTCCAAATCTTCACATCAAATTCCCCCAGAGAATCATACAGTAAACCCTCGCCATCTCGGACCTCTAGAAGTCGGAAACCCGTACTAGTCGGACTGGCTACGGCCTCGCGGACATGCACTTCCGTATTTCGGACATTTCCGTCATTGTTCCGACATTCTCTGACGTTGTCGGACTTTATATAAGTATTCGGAAAATGTCCGTCATAACCATCCTCTGATATCTCGAATATTTCCGAAATGTGTCGTAACGGTGTCCGACAAAGGATGACGTGTCGTTGACACCTCACGTCACCGGACAATAAGGGTGAATATCCGAGAAACAGAAGGGAGGTCCGACGCCATCTTACATCCGGGGACCGAGCGTGGGAGGCTGGGAGCGTCAGTCCGCACCAAGCTCTGTTGTGTTACACATCGACGCGTGCCATTATTTTGTTCACCATGCCTCCCAAGGATAAGCCTAAGCGTAAGGTGACTTCTGTATCACTAGAAACAAAGCTACAGATGTTAAAGGATCTGGACAGTGGGATGAAAGCCAAGCACATCAGGAGAAGTATAGCTTAGGCAGATCGACAATCTACGACTTCATCCGAGACAAGGAAAAAGTCCGGCATCATGGCACAGCTGTGCTTCATGGTCCTTCTACCGCCAAGATCTTTCGCAAGGCCAAGCTAGCCTATCAAGACATCGACGACGCAGTGCTGAAGTGGTACAGACAACTTTGTGCTGAGGGCGTACCAGTGAGAGGCATCGAGATACAACATGCAGCAGAACGCTTCGGACAGCATCTTCATCACCCAAACTTCAAGGCTAGCGAGGGGTGGTTGTGAAGGTTCCGAAACCGCCATGGCCTCACAAACAGGAGTATTTGTGGTGAAATTTTAAGCGCCGATACTTCGGCCATAGAACCCTTCACTGAACGCTTCCACGCCCTTATAACCGAGGAACACCTTCAACATTGGCAACTCTATAACGGTGACGAGACTGGCTTGTATTGGCGTTCTCTACCCTCCAACACACAGGCCCACCGAGAAATCACGTCCACACCTGGCCACAAAACTGTGAAGGAGCGCATTTCAGTGCTTTGTTGCGCTAATGCCGACGCAAGCCACCGTGTGACCCCTACAATCGTCGGAAAATCTCAGAAGCCGAGAGTAATTAAGGACCTCATCATTACCAAGCAACTCCCCGTCGACTATTATGGATCAAAGAAAGCTTGGTTTAACCAGGTAATCACCGACGATTTCTTTCACAAGAGATTTGTACCCGACGTTCGCTCGTTCCAGAATCGAGTGTATGGTGTACCCTATGACGAAACGGTTGCCATCTTGTTGCTCGACAATGCACCTGCCCACCCTTGTACCACGAAACTGGAGAGTGCCAACGGCAAAATTAAGACCATGTTCCTGCCTCCTAATACCACAAGTGTTATTCAGCCTATGGACCAAGGAATAATTGAAGCTTGCAAAAGGCATTACAAGAGGAAGTTCCTGGAGCAATGCCTTGTCATCATAGAAGATGGGATGGACGAAGAGGGTTATGTGGATAGGCCTACACGCGGGAAGAAATCTCTACAAAAACTGAAGCAGTATACCCTGAAAGACTGCATCTACAATTGGGCAGAGGTGTGGCGAGAAGTTTCTTTCAACACACTGAGGAATGGGTGGACCAAGGTCTTAAATATCCCGAAGGTGCAAGATGCGGGTTTTGAAGGGTTTGGGGCAGCTGACTTCAGGAACCTCTTGAACCAAGGTAACCAGGGTGACCTCCCCGAAGAAGAAGTTGACGACTGGCTGCAAGAGGACAGAGACCTACCTGGACACGAGCATAAGACTGACGAACAAATTGCAGCCGAGGTGTTAGGGGTAGCCGAGGAAGAGACCCAGGATGAGTCGGACGAAGAGACAGAGGGGGCCAAGATATCAGTCTCACATGCCCTAGACTCCTTTGACACCATTCTTCAGTTTCTGACTCAAGTAGATGACCCAAAGTTGCAGTCCCTATATGAACCAATGCGTAATGGTCGATTCCATATACAGAGGGCACACCTTAATCGGAAAAAACAACAGAAAATCAGCTCCTTTTTTGTACCATCTGCTCCTCCCAGAGTTCGTACTTCGTCTGCTACCAGTGGGGTGTCGCTTGCTAGCACCACCTCCCTCCCAAGTGTTTCCTCAGTTGCTAGCACCTCGTGGAGCACTGTAGACACTGTGCCACTCTCAGACTTGGACATGGATTTGGATGAATTAATGAGTAGTACGCCTGTGCCCATGGATATACCTGAACCTGACATTGTTTGTGAGGTGGAGAAGGACAGTGTGGGTAAGGGTAAAGGTAAGGGTTCCATGACAGGCAAGGGATATGGTCCTAAGAGTGGGGGTGTGAAGAACAGTGAGGTGGAGAAGAACAGTGCGATGGACATTGAGGTGGAGAAGAGCAGTGAGGTGAAGAAGGACAGTGAGGTGGAGAAGGGCAGTGAGGTGGAGAAGGGCAGTGGGGTGGAGAAGGACAGTGGGGTGGAGAAGGACAGTGAGATGGAGGTGGGGGGTGAAAAGGGGATGCTGCAGTAATTAATGCAGTGTTGGGGAGGGGGGAGGGGGGACATCAAGACTACAGACAAGAGCTATGAAGGGGTAAGTGTAATATTATAGGTTTGACTCCTGTAAGGAGATAAAGAAAACCTAATATTTACTAGTGGCCCCGTAATCATTGACGAACATGCCTATTACATAAGGCATCCTCTTCAAACACTAATCCGCCGTAGTTTGAATCTACCGCGCAGAGCATTTAAAATCTGAGGAGCCTTCATCATGAGCGCACGCGACCTCACTCATGGCTTCAGTCATTATGAATTGGGTTCTCACTACGAAAAAACTTCGTAAAAAATAAAAAACAAAAACAAAATAAGAATAACTATCCAATAAGCTTTCCATCATATCGTAGATGTACTTGTGTGGATCTTTGACCAGACGCTGATTCAGGCGTCATTCTTCCTTCACTGACATATCAAGAAAACCAAAATCCTTAATACATCAACGAATGGGAAGGGGATGGTCGGGAGGGCCCCAGTCGTCAATGATTACGGGGCCACTACTAAATATTAGGTTTTCTTTATCTCCTTACAGGAGTCAAACCTATAATTTATTAGTGGCCCCTCCATCATTGACGAACATGCCTGATTTCTAAGACTGGAGGGGGACATTCGTAATCATATCATAACTCTAGAAAAGCAGATAATCAAACAACCACATAGTATTCTTACTTTTGTAAAAAAGAGATATTCGGGTGCATAAACTTTATACAGCCTAAATCTTCAAAAAGGGGTACAAGCAGGAGCGTGCTTCAAAGAAGCCTGCTTGAAAAAGGGTTAACTCTGA
This sequence comes from Paralithodes platypus, assembly GCA_032716605.1. NCBI lineage: Eukaryota > Metazoa > Arthropoda > Malacostraca > Decapoda > Lithodidae > Paralithodes > Paralithodes platypus. Next base: position 38,745,614 of record CM064493.1, on the reverse strand, counting down.
GACTCTGTACACAGATCTGCTAGTTAAGAAGGCACCCCACTTAAAGTAAGTGGTGAAAACTAAAAACTTATAAGTTTACATGTGCACATATAAACCCCATTAACTAGTGGATATATTCCTAAAAATATAACCAAACATAAATGAATTCTTGTACATTCGTAGAAGTACTGAACTCGTGTACTTATGCAGAAGTAAAAGTCGTAGTTGCCACTACCGAGATTTCTCAAAAATCTATTGCTTCACAGCCAAAGCTACTTACAACAAGAATTGTCGTAACACTACTATTGGCCTTTAGCACAATTTCCTGCAATGAATACTACAGAGAAATTTTTATAATACAATGCCTACAACCAGTATCACAGCTCGTATGTTCCGAACACATACTCCGGAGGGGTCTAGGGTGTCCTATGTCACACTGACTGCACCCTCCCCCCCCCTTTTTCTTGAAATTAAACAAAACGTGACTAAAAGGGCCACCTAGACCCTCTGCCGTAAAGCCATACATGGCAAGGAAGGTTTGTCCAGAGCTACTGAAAGGCATCGAGGCAAAAACTCCTGGTTAGAGGCCCACAACTGTGTGGACGTAATAACTTCCACCGAAAGATTATGAAGGAAACGTAAAGAGGCTGTCCCCTTGCGTAAATCGTGGGTCTTACCCACAACGCCGGGATGCTTCTCTTTAAAGTCCTCGACCAAGAGAGAAGCCATTGTACGCTCCATCAATCGTTCACCCGGACTTGCGACCCATAAAGCACCCTGGTGATTTAGAGGTGCCACTCTTAAATATTTGGTTAGAGCTTGCACTGGGCAAAAAAGATGGTGCACCTTTCCCCTGTTTAACGCCGGCAACCGTGAACTCTGAAAACACGTGTTCACTGTGCTCAATCTCGGCTATGAATCCTGGGGAAGGTGCAATGTGAATACACTCATGAAGCCTATCAAACCTGAGGCAATTAGGTGCGTTGCTCATCGCCGCCAGCTCAGATACTCTGTTCCCGGTAGCCAAAGCCATAAGGAATACTGCCCTTTTGTAAAATCTGCAGTCTTTGGTACATACGGGAACGAGAATAACGACGATGCTTTGTCCAGAGACCATGTAGGCCTGAGCTGACGGGGAGGTGGGCGGAGTTTAACCCTCCAGCCCCGGCTATGTATTATATATATATTCCTCGAAACCCGGGTGTTTTGGCCGAAAAACGTCTAGGCTAGGCTACCGTATATTCGTTAATCAGACTGCTTCCCGCATTCCCGCGCATCCCCAAGCGTAGCTGTGTTATTTACCTGTAGAATGGCATTAAGTAGAGCTCTCTAAGTCAACTGGTTGAGCTGTGATGATGATTTCATTGGAGATAACTTTATGGCCAAAACAGCCACTTTACACCACTTTTCGATACTTAACAACAACATACAGGCACACACGAACAAGCGACGCTCTCCTTCTTGTGGCCGGAGATGCGGGGCGTCGGTCCAGCCGGCTGTTGTTTACATGCGTCGGACCGACGCCTCGCACACGAAGCTCACAGGCTTTCAACCACTGGGCGTTCAAGAGGCCTTCCGGGTACCTGTTATATGCTTTTTTATGGGCGTTCAAGAGCCCTTCCGTGGTGAGAGGGTTAAAACCTGCCCACATAAATCACTTTCAGATAAATGTTTCTGCATGAACAGATAAATTAAATAATAAACAACCAACGCCACCGAGGGCACAGTTTGTTTTGTTCTAAGAATCCGAGACGTAAAAGCTTTCCAATGCGATTGAAACTGTCGCTTTGTAGACGGGGTATATTGATTCATGAATATCTTGGTCACGTCGCTACCATAAGGTGCTAGCCACTTGGCCTCCTGAATGTCCAAAATGAACAAGTCCGCGAGGTTTCTAGGTTGCCAATTGTGTTCTAAGTGGAACAACCCGACCAGGAGGGACACTGGGTGCGGGCACCACGTGTTCAAATGCTGGTACCACACTGCGCCGGCCACAGGGGCGCGATTAGCGAGACTACGCCTCGCTAATCCTGTAGTTTGTTGACTACGTGGCACATTAGAGATGCGTCTGGCGGCGGAAAAGAGATAAATGGAACTCAACCTGTTCTCGTCCGTCATCAGAGCGTCAGGTCCGCCCGCCGGCGTTATCGTCCGGCGGGTGAGGTACGACTGTGAGTATCACCATACACCTTGGCTGTGGCTGTCCCTCGCTTGCGAGCTCGGTATACTCCCTGAACGGGGAGCCCTCGTCCGAGTCCCGTAAAGGTTTATGATAATTAAAAGCTCCCATAGCTCATTAACACATGGAAAGCAGAGCTGGTGAGCAAAATCATAAAGTATACTAATTAATTTAATTTATATTTAATTGTATTAAAATAAATTACTATAAATAAACACAATATTTTCATAATATAATCATAGAAAATATATGTTTATTATGATTCAGCTATTAAATTATTTCATTAACAAATAAAAATAAGATAGGGCTACCTGAGCTTAACGGCGTTGAACATACAGCAATGAGAGGTTCAAGTGCCGACACGACAGAGACTGGGGGAAAAACTACCCCGCCCCCGGGAACTACCTGGTCACCTGGTGCAACACCGGTAATCCGCCCTGGAAAGAGAATTTTCCGGGGATTAACCCTCCGGCTCCGGCTATGTATTATATATATATTCCCCAAAACCCGGGTGTTTTGGCCGGAAAACCGTTTAGGCTAGGCTGCCGTATATTTGTTAATCTGACTGCTTCCCGCATTCCCATGCATCCCTAAGCGTAGCTGTGTTATTTACCTGTAGAATGGCGTTAAGTAGAGCTCTCTAAGTCAACTGGTTGATTTGTGATGATGATTTCATTGGAGATAACTTTATGGCAAAAATAGCCACTTTACACTACTTTTCGATACTTAACAACAACATACAGGCACACACGAACAAGCGACGCTCTCCTTCTTGTGGCCGGAGATGCGGGGCGTCGGTCCAGCCGGCTGTTGTTTACATGCGTCGGACCGACGCATCGCACAAGAAGCTCACAGGCTTTCAACCACTGGGCGTTCAAGAGCCCTTCCGGGTACCTGTTATATGTTTTTTTATGGGCGTTCAAGAGCCCTTCCGTGGTGAGAGGGTTAAGTTTTTTTTTTTTGTTTTTTTTTTTTTTTTTTAAACTGGTTTTTCTTCTGTAGGGTACCCAATCATAATGACGATCCCATGAGAGAATTAAGCGTGCACTTATGATGAGTCCTCCACGATCCTTCCGCGCGGTAGATTCAAAATGCTGACGCGGGATGTTGAATGGAGACTATTATACTACAGTAAAAGTCCTTTAATCCGACGACCGATGATTCGAATCTCCCAATAGTCCGAATTTTTCAATTTGAGGCCAAATCCGAATTCACCCGATGGTCCGAATTTCAAGAAGTCCCAAAGTCCCCTTTTTGAGGCATTAGTCCACTCAAATGACATAATGGAGCACACACATATCATATGTTCATGAATTCACTTTAAAAGTTTACCATTGTCATTGTAGCCTATTACCTACTTCAAAACATTCAGATTAATGGTCAAAGGAAGCTACTAATATAAACGTAAACACCACATCGTCTGCTAGAGAGTTTGTTTTGCTCTTGAACGCATCCTTGGGACGCTCCGATGCGCTACTGGCTTGCACCGCATTTTCTGCAAGCGCATTCAGTCTTGAGCTTGAAAACGCACCTTTGGACGTTCCGATACGCTACTATTTATAGTTCAGTGATCGGAGCGTCCCAAGGGTGCTTTCAAGACAACAAGACAAGGGTGCTTTCAATACAATATAATATAACAGAGCACGTCACAAAAGGAAAATCACAAAACGAAATTTACAAGAACCTCTCAGGGAAGTGCCGTTGTTAAGGCATTACTGTACTTCCCGAACCACATCTGATCTGATCTTCAAGAGCAAGACAAACTCGCTAGTAGACGGAAGAAGAAGAAGACGATGCAGACATATGGTGTTTACGTTTATATCAGCAGATTCCTTTGACCATTAATCTGAATGTTTTGAAGTAGGTAATAGGCTACAATGACAATGGTAAACTTTTGAAGTGATTTCATGAACATATGATATGTGTGTGTGCACCATTGTGTCATTTGGGTGGCCTAATGCCTCAATGTTTTCGTCAGGCCATTAATACACAGGTTCATAGGGGTAAAGTCCGATAATCCGAAAAATCCACTAATCCGAACGAGGGCCGGTCCGCTGCCCTTCGGATTAACGGAAGTTTACTGTAATAGGCAATATCGTCAATGATGGAGGGGCCACTATTAAATTAGTAGTGCTGATGGTGATGGTGGTAGTAATAATGGCAGTAGTGATGATTGTTATTAGATACACGGAAGCAGGTTCCTTGGTTTAATCTTTGATACTCACCTCAATTGGAAGAGTCACATTGCCTGCTTAAAGGCACGTTGCCTCCAGAGAATGAATGTTCTGAAAACAGTCGCACGAGTCCATTGGGGCGCAGATCGCGCTACGCTTTTACTGTTCTACAGAGCTACCATCCTCTCAGCCCTAGATTATGGTAGCCCTGTCTATGGCACGGCCTCTGCTTCCACATTAGGAACCCTCGACAGCATACACCATTTGGGCATCCGCATTAGCTCGGGGTTATTCCGTTCCTCTCGTGTCTCCAATATCCTATGTGAGGCTGGGACCTTACCTCTAGCCTACCGCCGTCGATTAGTCCTCATGCGTACGGCAGTTCGCCTCCGTCATGACCCAACTCTACTAGAACTATTCCATTCCAAAGATAACTATCGTTCAAACATTCCAGTGCCATTCCCAATGTTGTCTCGCCAATTGCTCTCCACTTACAGTATCACCGTTCCTCCCATAACTCCCCCTCCTAGTCACATCACTCCGTGGACCCTAAAACACCCTACAGTTTGCTTTCACTTAGCGGATCAACTTGATGCCCAAGCCCCATCTCAATGTCGACATCTCGCTTTACAACATCTTGATGATCACATCCCGGCTGTTTTCATTTACACCGATGGCTCGAAAACTGTGGATGCCGTGGGTTGTGCTGCCGTCTCAGACCATGGCTTGTATCAAAGTACCTTACACCATCACTCCACGGTTTTCACTGCTGATTATGGGCTATTCAAGGTGCTTTAAGCACCATCTCTTCATTGTCGAGGAACTCTCCACGGGTCGTTATCTGTAGTGACTCAAAGAGTGCACTGCAAGCCTTATGTGTATTTGCCCCCAAGGACCCATTGGTCAAGACTATCATCCACACAATACACAAATTACAGTGCGCTAATCGTTCCATCACACTGTGCTGGATCCCCGCGCATGTAGGAATTCCCGGGAATGAGCGTGCAGACTTCCTCGCTAAGCAAGCGTGTCATGGTACACACCCTCTACTACTTTGCTGCGTTCGGAGTATATGCTCCCTGTCCTCCGTCGCCATGTTTATGACGCTTGGCGAGTTGAGTGCGCAACCATTAACTGGCCACCTTCGCTCCATTAAGGATGACATACACTTGTGGCCCTCTTCAATTAATGGTTCACGTGCAGACCAAACCCTATTAACTAGATTACGTTTAGGCCACACACGCCTCACACATGGTTTCCTGATGTCCACCCCTCGTGGTCCACCACCTGAATGCCAACATTGCCATACATCATTGACTGGTTTTCACTTTCTTTGTATTTGTCCCGTCTATGTCTCTGAAAGACGGAGATTCTTGCTGAACACCTCATTACATGGCATCCTCTCTGACTCAGACTCTTTCAATTTCACCCCTATTCGTCACTTCCTGAGAGCGATAAATTTATACAATGACATATAACTACTGACATATACGTGACTTTAAACTCTGTACCACCTCCTCCACCACTAGCCTTGAGAGGGCCTAGGCCCAGTGGGCTAGTATAAAATAAAAGCATCATCAACAACAACACCAGATACACGGAAGCAACCGCACTCACTGAAATCCTGGAGACAACTACCGGTCGTCCGCATAGAACAGCCAACCATACGTCCATCCAGCCGATGACGTCATCAGCCTACGACTCGGCGGCCTGCCATTGGCTTGAGGCGGACGAGCTTAGTGCAGGTCGAGCCAGTCAACCTGCGCCACTTTGGCGTGACTGTGCTAATATATTAACACACTCGCTATTTTCTTTTTTTTTCTTTGCGGGTCCCCTTAACCCTTTCGCTGCGGGTGACATTCTGGAATGTTTTGGCAAGTTACAGCAATTTCCAGGCTTTAAAAGCCTGTAAAAAACGTAAAATTTGAGTGTCAGTGGGCGGGAGTGTGAGGGGCCCACCTCCGACCTTCAGAGCACCGAGCGGCTCACTGAGCTAGGCTATGTCTCGCGCGGGTCTCTCTCTGTCTCTCTCACCAGTGTAGCCAAGCGAGCGAGTGTTACATAATAGCGGGGTTCCCGCGTTTCTCTGGGACCACTGCGGGTGAACCAGACCACGTACAGGGTCCGTTCTGGTGTAATTTTGAAGCTATTTTCACTTAGTTTTCGGCAGAATACACTTTATTTAATGCAGATGCTTGATTTATCATTCAGGAGTGCCTGAATATGCCCTAAATAGCCCAAACATAGCCGCAGCCAAAGGGTTAAGTACATATAACTATGTACATTTGTAAGTTCGCCAATGTACATACAGTATTTACATTTCTTAACATGTTGCTGCTTGCGGGCAACACCTAATCCCGACTGACTGCCTCCCGCAGCCGCTCCGTCGACGCGCCCTTCTTGGTAAGGCATTCTGCCAGTTGTTTTGATGTTTCCACCCATGTTACCTCCTTTAATTCCCCTTTTTCCAACATATCTCTAAGCACTGATATATCAATTCGCAGACGCTTGTCGTCCACCAATTTATAGGAGTATAGGGCTTCCACTAGGCTACGGTTGTCTACAAAACACTTGATAGGGATACTCCCACATCCGGAGATCTCCTGCAGAATACTCGCCACATACACAGCAGAACTAGCACCATCCAAAAGTGCCAGGGTCTCCGCAGCAAGAGTTGACTTGACCACCCGTCGAACCTTCCTGGATTGCCAGTAAATAGGGCCTCTTACATTATCAGTGTCGCACAGAAAGATGATAAAGCCTCCTTGAGACCCATGGCCCTGCAGGTTGGCGAATGATGCGTCAGCATAGCACTCAATGTGGCACTCTTCTAATTTCTAAAGGTCCAATCTTCGGAATAAATAATCGTACATTATCCGATTTCACACGCCCAATCACCTTATTTAGTCTTAATATGTCAGACACCATAGCCTTTGGAAGTGAAACACTCAGTTCGCACACATCGAACGCTATATCTGGGCGAGTGTGAGTAGCCATCCAATTCAGTTGCCCGATCAACGCACGATATTTCGTTCTCTCCTGGTCTGACAAATCACTAATCTTCTCTAATGCTCGACGCTTGCTCAGTGTAACCGGAATCAATGATGCTCCATACTGAAACTGGTCGATTGTGACACTGCCATCCTCTGTGGTAACTACGTTGAGCCCCACATACTTAAAGCACTTGGAATCTGAAGTCCCGACCTGGAAGGTCCTGCGCAACTGGTTTATGACTTGCTGCTCAAAATTCACAGTACCAGCCCACAAGAAGTCATCCACATATATGCAAATGATACCTTCTGTTCCACCACTTCGACTCCACGAAAATAATGCAGGGTCCAAGGGACGAGATTTTGGCACCTAGACATATCAGCTGGTCCTTCACCCTCATGTACCATTGCCTGGCCGCATCGCACAAACCATACACAGTCTAACGCAGACGCCACAATAAACCATTGTCGAACTCGGGAGGAGGTCGCAGGTACACTTCACGCTCTATATTGTTCCCTTGTAGGTACGCAGCTTGTATATCCATGGTGTGGCACAACCAACCATTAGCTGAGGTGAGGGCTATCGCCAAATGGACAGCCTCCTTTGAGCAAGTGGGAGAATTCTTCTGCAGCTCTACAGTGTCCTCTTCAAAGTCCCTGGCCACCAAACGTGCCTTCACAATAGTCTTCCCATTCTTCAGCTTTTCTGTGACCACCCAACGTACAGATATGGCACGTTGACCCACATCATCCACCTCGTCATACACCTCATTGTTCCTCCAATTCTCAATTTCTCTTTCCTTAGCACACACCACTTCATCCGTATTAAAAAACACAAGCATTTCTGTCGCCTCGTCCACAGTTTCCCATGACGTAAGATCTCTGTCCAGATCCATCCAATTAATTTTACCATATTTGTCACTCTTAATGTTGTAGCAGTTGGGGTATCTACCAGTCATCTTCCCAGCACGACTAACAATTTTGCCTGACATCCACTCACCACTCGCTTTATCAATACCCTTGATTCTTTGACCCACTTTAACTTTCACTACATTACGTTCAGACACACCAGAGGCGATTGCACCAGTATCCGTCTGACGTATGTCACCGGGGGGGACCTCCACAGCAACCTGACCCCCACCACCCACAACATCAGCAATGTTACCAGTATGTTCGTCATCATCCGAGTCTAGGTCTGAATCTACGAATCTAGGCACCACATTACCACGTTCACTAGGTATGTCCAGAGTATGGGGAGATGAATGAGGCACATCCTCATCATTTGACACGGGCAGCAGTATCAACACTGGTAGGTGCCATGGCAATTCGACATGTGTGTACCCTAACACACATTCCACCGTGCTTCACCAAAAACTGCTTCCTGTCTCTCCCTATTATTGTACCAGGCCCGCGCCACTTATTACTGTCTAGACGCTTGTAGTTGTTGTTGTTGTTGTTGTTGTTGCTGTTGCTGTTCCCCAAGCTGCCTGGCTGAACAGCCCCAAGGCCCCGAGCAAGGCCAAGGCCATAACCGAGCGCCCCCACAGAACCCCTCTGCCGACCACAATAAAGCCTGGGTGACCGAAGCCACTCCATGGCGGGGAGCTGAGGAGGGTGAAGAAACGCCCGGGAAACCAAAGCCCCACCCAGGGCTCTGTGCCCCTCAGCAATTATGAAGAGAAAGTTGAGGGACAAAGGAAAAATGTGACACTTTGGCTTCCAATCTTGGTAGATTGGGAGGTCAATCCACGGAAGAGATGCCGTCACTTGAGATCTAGAAAATATATAAGTAAAAGGAAAAGTCAGAGTAAGCTATGGGTATGGCAGAGATCGCTCAGTTCTCACTCTGATAGACCAGCCCATCACCATAGACGCTTGTAGTAAACATCATCTCCGTAGTGTAGGTCTCCAGGGTCGCTTTCCCGCACATTATGACGAAGTGCTCTATTCAGCCTTTCACTAGATTCCGCTATGGTAAATGCTCTTCTTGCTGCGTGAAGGGCAATCAGGTTATCCTTAACTATGCCAGCAGGTGCTGCCTTGCTGTCTAGCGCTGGCAGGTTATCATAAAAGGCGCCAGGAATCCCAGGGTTCTGGCCAAACACCAACTGGTTAGGCGAGAAACCTGAGAAGGTTGACAGTGCATTCCTGGCAGCCACAGCCCAAGCCAGAGCAACATCCAGACTACAGCTAGGACAATCCGCCAAAATCTTGCTAACCATTCCATCCAACACAGCATTGAGCCTCTCACAAGCACCATTACTCCAAGGGCTTTCAGCTGCCGTAGTCAGTATCTTAACATTAAATGCCTCACCCAGAGACCTCATGTCTGAATTATTAAATTCACAGCCATTATCTGACAATATTTTTCCTGGGGCACCAAATAACCCAACCCAACTGAGAAATACCCCACGAATAATAGTGCCCGCATTCTTGTCATGAATAACCACAGATGTACAATATCTTGTATACAGGTCCACTATCACCAAGAAATACTTCTTGCCCCACGACTTAAGGTCCATAGCAATCACCTCATTAAATCTGTTAGCCATCGGGACACCTACCACTGGTCTCGGGCTCGGTTTCTTATACCTTCTACACACTGAACAATCATTTGTCACTTTATCGATCCTCCGTTCCAGGTTTGAGTCCCTGATATCGGCATCCCTTACAAGCTTCTTCAATTTCTCTGCTGTAGGGTGTCCAAACTGATGATTAAGTTTCAAAGCGTTCTACTCTAGGTCCCCGTCTTTGGATAAGGCCAGAGCCACAGTGATACCAACTGCCCCGTCTAGTCAAGCCGATAGCGGCAACAGATAGTGTTCTGATGATGAGGTTTTCAAATTGACGATTTTTTTCTTTCCATTCACTTTGATCTGATTTGTTTCACAATTTATTATCATTTTGGCTCTTTTCATAGAAGCCCTACTCAGTAACAACGGTAAATTACATCTCACCATATCAGTAGTAATATTGGCACGCATATCCCCTATACAACAGGGAAACGTAACTTTCTTGTAGGAAGTCACGGAAATACCATTGCCAAAAGTGAAGCTGGAATTAGAGCATTCCTCTTTCACAAGTCTGCGCTCATGGTCAGTCAACCCCTGTATGTACTCGTCGAGCCAACGTGAACCACACACAGTGTTTGTACAACCCGTAGCTAGGACAGCACACCCTTTTGATTCACTCACTAGTTTCAGTAATTTGTCTTCGCTCTCATAATCATTCACATAGCCCACGAATAAGTTCACTGGTTCCTCATCGTACCCACCATGTCCCCCTCTGTTCTCGTAGGCATCAGGGCAATCACGTGCCCAGTGATATATTGATTCACAAATAGCACACTTGGTTATTTTACCATGTGCCCCCACTGGGTTTTTCTTCCTCCTATCCTGTCGTTGACGTCCTCTATTACCACGCACACGTTCATAGCCTTGCTGTCCACGCCAACCACGTCTACCTCGACTGTCTCGACTGTCGACTGTGGGTCCTGATGTGGCGGTGTCTACGCCGTGGGACCACCTCCCGGAGCTGCCAACCGCGGATGGCTGCCGACCCTCCACGGCCGGAGACAAGATCAAAGACCAGTGGAGGACAACCGGATGCCGGCCGCGGGGAGCAGTTTCGGGAGCCAAACCGTCACAACCATCCCCTGCCCCCTCCCTGGGGGCACGGGTCCTTGGAGCGGCTTCGGTCGCGCCGGGAATTTCCACACCTCTCACACCACACACACACATCACACAGTTTTTCCTAAACCGAGAAATGACTCTCCGGCTGTCATTTCTCGAAGACTTCTTCTAGCCGGAGACATTGAGAGCAACCCAGGACCCACCTACACATACATATGTCCAACTTGCTCAAAACCCATCACTTCGAGTCGCCACACTAAGGGTTCAGTTCTCTGCAATTCATGCAGGAACTGGACCCACTTCACCTGCACAACACTTGCCTTCAAGAAACACTACACGAACACCTGGACCTGTTCCTCATGCCCCTCCCTCTCCCAGTCAAATCCCTCGCCTAAAACCCGTCCACCTCTCCTCCCCAACCCACCTAACCTTCCCATATCATCCACTCCCCCCCCCCCCCCCCCTAAAACCCATCCACCTCTCCTCCCTAACCCACCATACCATCCACATCCTCAACTCAACACACCACACCCCATCCTAATCCATTCCAACCCCCATCTCCTGCTCCCCAATCCCCACACCCACCTCCCCCATCCCAACCCCCAGCCCCTCCCTCACCCCCACCCCCGCCCCCTCCCTCACCCCCACCCCATCCTCGTGCAGCAGCACCCAACATACATCGTGCACATAACATTAACATCCTCCAATTGAACATAGATGGCATCAACACAAAGAAACACGAACTCTCACACTTAATCAAACAACATAACATACACATTGCCATCTTACAAGAAACAAAACTCCGCACAACACAAAAAACACCCACATTTCATGATTTCACCACCATCAGACAAGACCGGGCTGTCGGCGGAGGCGGTGGACTCATCACCCTGGTACACAAAGAAATATCATACATAGTTACCAGTGTACAAACCAAATCCCTCCTCCCATCAAATGATAACACAACAGAAATACAATCAATTAAAATACGCACTGGCAACAACTCCAACATAACCATCATAAACACATACATCCCCTACAGTACCAAATGAATACAGACCACATTTACAACACATCACAAACACCCCACACATCATCCTGGGTGGTGACTTCAACGCCAAGACGTCGGCCTGGTTTGTCGACAACCCCGACACAGACAGAGGGCTGGTACTACAAAACCAAACTGATAACCTCATCATCCTTAACGACATCCATCAACATACCCATATTCCTCACGAAGCCCTCTATAACCCATCATCTCCAGACATCACCTTTTGCTCCCCAGAACTCGCCCCCACAACATCCTGGAGGGTGGTCAGAACCTTAGGCTCTGACCACCTCCCGATCATTATCACCACCAAAACCAGACTCACCCCAGCTAGCCACAAACACACATACACCAATTATAAAAGAGCTAACTGGGAAGCATTCACAAATGAGACAGAACAACACTTCACAACTCTAAACAGTACACCCATCACTAACATCAACAATGCTGTACACATACTCAATAAAACTATCCAAAATGCTGACAAGAAACACATTACAAGAGGTAACAGAAAAAGACACAACCCCAACTTCACACCAGAAATTCAAAACCTCATCAGACAACGCGACATACTGAAACAATCCCCAGCACCCCACACACAAGACATCACACAACAAATCCAAGCACTCAACACCCAAACTAACAACAAAATACAAGAACAACAAAAACTTAATTGGAATAACTTCCTACAAAAACTTGATCACAAAACAAACCCCAAAAACTCTACAAAACACTAAACAGCATCACACTTTCCAACAGCAACACAACACAATCACATGCTGCAATCACAACAACAGACTCTACTCTTTCATGTAAACAACAAGCAAACACTCTCATCAATCACTTCTCACATGTCAGCCACCTAAAACCTCACAAAGACGACCGACGTGTCATCCGACGTAAGAGACAATTCCCCACAGACCCTGACTATAGACCCTTCACCAATCACCAGACAAAGCATATCATCAACAATCTCAAGCACTCACCCGCTTGTGGCCTAGACAACATAAGCAACATACACCTCAGACACCTGGGACCACAAGGCATACAAGCACTCACTAACATATCAAACTACAGTTATTCACACAACACAATACCAGATATTTGGAAGCATGGTATCATCACCACATTCCCCAAACCCAACAAAGACCCCACGCTACCCTCCTCGCACCGCCCCATCACACTCCTTTGCTCCCCCTCCAAAGTCATGGAACGCCTAGTATTACAACTAATTACACCCGACCTACCCCTAGCTCCAACACAACATGGCTTTAGGCCACTGCACTCCACAAACACTCTTCTCACAGACCTTACACAAAGAGCTTTTGACGGCATCAACTCAGCTAGACCACCACACAGATCACTATTAGCCACACTCGACATTAGTAAAGCCTTCGATGCCATCCCCCGCCACAACCTAACAAACAAAATCTACAACACAAACATGCACAACAACACAAAAAGGTGGCTGGCCAACTTCCTAGCAGGCAGATTTGCGCACGTATCTTTTGTCGGTCAGTCATCTAAAATCAGAAACTTTCCAAACGGAGTCCCACAAGGATCCGTCCTATCGCCCGCACTCTTCAATCTGTACATGCACGATATAACTACACCCAATACGCCCCAAATAAACTTAGCCTCCTATGCAGATGACATAACACTCACATGCACACACCATGACCCAAAAAGAGCAACAAATCTCATTCAACCCTATCTCAACACACTACATGGCTGGTGCACTACAAACAGACTTAATCTAGCCCCAGCCAAATCCACCGCAACCCTGCTCACAAGCTGGACAGGAGAACACGAATACATCCCTCAACTCACCATAAACAACACACCCCTAACACATACACACACACCCAAAATCCTAGGAGTAACATATGATACTCATATGACATTCAAACAGCACACCACAAACATTAAAAAGAAACTGACACCCAGACTTAACGCCCTCAGGTCACTTGCTCACACAAAATTTGGACACAACAAAGAAACTACCACCACAGTATATAAACAATACATAAGATCAGTGATGGAATACGCAAGCCCATCCTGGGCTTCTAACCTAGCTGAAACACATCATAAGACCTTACAGACTATTCAAAACAAAGCCCTGAAGATCATTACAGGCTGCACAGCTACTGCACCCACAGATCACCTACATCAAGAAACCAAAATCCTCAAAGTCAAAGACCATCTGGACATGAGAGGCACTCAATTCCTGGCAGCAGCCTCCACGAACCAAGACCACCCACTAAACTACATGGCAACACACCCACAGACACCAAGAAATATCAAAACAACACCCAGCACACGGTATCACACACAATTACTGTCCTCTCTCCCTCCCTGCCCACCCCGAACCAACTTCCAGAAGCACATCCATACAGACAACACGCAGCTGCAAGCACGACCTCCCGAAATCCATCCTTCCGAATCCTCCCTTCCTCGCGAGGACAGAGTCCACCTGGCCAGGCTGAGACGCGGACACCATCCAGCTCTCCTGAGCTATCAGAAGAGACTGGATGACTCCGTTGTCGACGCCTGCCCGGGATGTAACACAGCACCCCATACCATTAAACACATCATAGAAGACTGCATTTCACACAACCACTTACGCCAACAACACAATCTACACTCAATGAGAGCTCTGTGGGAAAGCCCGATCGTGGCCATGGCCTTCCTCAGGGACTCGGGGCTGTTCGGCCAGGCAGCTTAGGGAACAACAACAACAACAACAACCTCAACTGTTTCCGCTCACATACAGGGCTTCCTCACTTTCACCAACATTGCCATCATATCCCACAAATATAGGTTCCGATTTTACCCGTATGTGGGCGCTAAGTCCCATCGCACCACTCGAAAAGATGCGGTTGAGCGTCGCCTTCATATTTGCGTACGATACCACCTGGGTTGCCGACATGACTAATTGCTTTTCCCTATCCTCCAACACACAGGAGGCCAATAACATAAAGGCCAACACTGAATCATCAAGCTGCAATCCTTGTTTGGTAACTCCGTGGTACGCATGTTCGAATTCTGACACAAATTCCTTTATCTCTGCCTTCTCCTTCCTCCGTAGGCTATATAAGGCCTCAAATGCTGCAAACTTCCTTCTACCTTCATCGACCAGGAATACGTCAAGCCTTTTCAATAACACTTCCACGCCATCGTCGGCCTCCAATGTGGCCTTATCTATTTCAGAAGAGGCAATTCTAGCCCTCCCGGAAAGTGACAGATGGATCGCCAATGCCCTCTTTTTCTTATCAATCGTTGTAAGTCGACACCAAACACCCACATCCTCCTTCCACATTTCGTATTGTTCATCATGCTCTAATTTCGGAGGCCACTTCAGTGAGCACGCCATAATGCCCCAACTACGCTCTCCTACCAATGTTAATAGATACACGGAAGCAACCGCACTCACTGAAATCCTGGAGATAACTACCGGTCGTCCGCATAGAACAGCCAACCATACGTCCATCCAGCCGATGACATCATCAGCCAGCCTACGACTCGGCGGCCTGCCATTGGCTCGAGGCGGACGAGCTTAGTGCAGGTCGAGTCAGTCAACCTGCGCCACTTTGGTGTGACTGTGCTAATATATTAACAATATATTAATGATGATTGTAATAGTAGTAGTGATCATATAAGTGGTGATAATGATGCCAGTAGTGATGGTGGTGACTACTATGGGTAGCGCCAACGAACTTGACAATAATCTCAATCCCTGACCTCTCTGTAACTCGAAAGGGCCTTGAGCCAACTGGCTGTGAATATCCACATCTATTTCCTGGAGGACTCTTCCCAAATGATAGAAACGTCAGCCCGATTGCTATCGTTATTTTCGTGTTATGAGAAGTTAAGGGGTCAAGATTATTGTAAAGTTCGTTGGTGCTACCTATACTAGTAGTGATGATGGTGACAGTAGTAGTTGTTGTTGTTGTTGTTGTTGTTGTTGTTGTTGTTGTTGTTGTTGTTGTTGTTGTTCCCCAAGCTGCCTGGCCGAACAGCCCCAAGGCCCCGAGCAATTCCAAGGCCATAACCGAGCGCCCCCACAATAGTAGTGATGATTGTAAGATGATGGTGATAACAGTAGTGATGGTGATAGTGGTACCGTAATATTATTGATGACAGTACAGTACTGTAGTGATGATGATGATAATAGTAGTACCGGTTAGGCCTAACAATGGTGATAGTAGTAGTGATGATGGTAATCCATCGCAGAGTTGGATACCGGGTATGCCGTTTTGATTTGGGGCAAAGCGGCACTTCTACTTTATTTATAAATACTGTACACATTTCTCAAGATTGTTCTCTGCCACTCGTAACCGTCTAAATTTAAAATGAATGCTATGGTACACTAATCTAAGCTTACACTTTATATATATAATAAAAACAAACAATTCTAACATACACTATACTGTACTATCATCATGCTTTTGAAATAACTTACCCGTTATCCATACGCAATTTTGACACTTCACCGATTGACTCAGAGAGAGGGCAGCCGACCGCACTTCACCGATTGACTCACAGAGAGATACTGAGCCTTGGTGTTCTTTCAACCTACCACGAGGGACAAGGTTGACTCCAAGCAGTGTTGCCAAAGTTTTCATTCGCTCTGCCACTAGCAAAATTTATCGTAGCCCAATTTTGACACAATTAGAGTACAGTACTGTATTCATTTTTTATTCAATTAATTTTGTAAAGTATCGAATACGCGAATTGCGTATCAATGCATTTAGGGACATCCTTCCTGAATATGCGATTTGAGTATCTAAGCATGAGAGGGGTAATTGTAGGTTAACTGTCATTTCTTTCATAAGGTGAGAGATGCCACGCCAAAGGAGACCTGAACTGGGCCTAGGGATTCTATTGCTGGCCCATAAGTTGTACAGTGTGGGCTTCAACACTCTCCCACCAGTCACTCTGCTAGCAGTTCTTGGACAGGTAATAATTCAGGTTCACAGGTATGGAGAAATATCTGGAGAAGCAACAAAAGGTGTATGTTGCCTTTATGGACTTGGAGAAGGCCTATGACAGAGTGGATAGAGAAGGCATGTGGAAAGTACTTAGAATATACAGAGTAGATGGCAAGTTGCTGAAAGCAGTGAAGAGCATGTATGAGGGTGCAAAGGCGGCAGTACGTGTGGAGAATGAGCAGAGCGAGTTCTTTGACCTGAGTTTTGGGTTGAAACAGGGGTGTGTGATGTCCCCGTGGTTGTTTACTGTATATATGGATGGAGTCATGAAAGAAATACTAGGAAGAGCAGTGGATGTTAGTGTATCACTGAAAAGGGAGGGAAATGAGTGGAAGCTGCCTATACTGCTGTTTGCGGATGATACAGTTCTGATGAGCGATAATGAATGGGAGTTGCAGGGTCTGGTAAATGAGTTTGGAACAGTGTGGGAAAAC
Source organism: Paralithodes platypus (assembly GCA_032716605.1). Taxonomy (NCBI): domain Eukaryota; kingdom Metazoa; phylum Arthropoda; class Malacostraca; order Decapoda; family Lithodidae; genus Paralithodes; species Paralithodes platypus. The sequence continues at coordinate 38,728,187 of CM064493.1, read as the reverse complement.
ATTCGGTAAATGCGGGGAAGAGCAAGGTTATGGTCTTCGAAAGGGGTGAAGTCACAGAGTGTGAGGTGAAGTTGAACGGTCAGGCTATGGAGATCGTCAGCTCTTTTAAGTATCTGGGCAGTGTGTTGAGTAAAGATGGGACTACACATACATACATAAAATTTTAAGACTGAGTGTTCCACACATAAGTGCAGTTTCAGTCTCTTGTCCTAATGGCGGCATTCCAGGCAACCCTGTTAAGGGCTGCTTCACTTGTCAAGTTCTTGGATTTGAGATCGGCGCGTATAGTCCGATCCCAGGTCTTCCTCGGTCCACCCCTTGGTGCAGCTCCCTCCACAATCACAGACCTGCATTTTTTCACCCAATTTTGTTCATCCATTCTCTCCACATGTCCATACCATCCCAGTCTACTTGTACGCATCACCTCGCTAATACTCTTTATACCTAAACGTCTCCTCAGCTCAACATTTGTTATTCTATCCTGTAGCCTGGCCCCACACATCCATCTCGCCATTCTCATCTCATTACGCTCCATTCTGTTGACATCCTCTACTTTAACGGCCCATGTTTCTGAGGCATACGTCATTGCACTTCTAACACATGAGGCATACACCTTTCCCTTCAGGGGGAGAGGCATTCTTTTCATGGTCAGGATTGGCATCAATTCTCTGAACTTCCCCCAGCCACACCTAATTCTAGCAACAGTGGCAGCCTCAGCCCCACCACCGGCAGAGATGGTATCTCCTAGGTAACAAAACTTGTTCACCAGCTCCAAAGACTCATTTCCAAAATTCACAGCCACAGGATCATCACTTAACACAAGCTCGCCTTTGCACACTACGCACTCAAATTTCTCTATTTCTGACTTATCCTTCGGCAGGGGCCCCTTTATTCTACTACAGCGCTTACTCCCATGGTGTACCCAACATCGACAGATGCTACATTGAATTGAGTTAACGCCCACTCCCTTTCCACACACTGCACATGGGTATGCACCGCTCTTTTCCACATTGCCTCGTCTCAAACTACAATGCATAACCTTGGTTTTGTTAATATTGACTCTTAAACCCTTGCTCGCCATGCCCTCTCTCCACTCTCTGAATTTGGCCTCAGCATCCTGCATACTGTCAGCTATTAGGACTAAATCGTCTGCATAAAACAGTTCCAACGGGAGTCCGCCTCTAAAAATTCTAGACAGCGCCTCCAAGACAATAAAGAGGAGGGGGCTTAACACTGAACCCTGATGGACTCCAACACGGACTGCGAACTCATCACTCAGTACACCCTTCACCCTCACCGAACTTCGCGAATCCTCATACATCTTCATTATCACACGCACCAGCCACTCTTCCACACCAAGTTTCCTCATAGCCCACTGTACAACATCTCTAGGTACCCTATCAAAGGCCTTCTCCAGGTCCACAAACACAAAGTAAAGATCCCTGCCTTTTAGTAAGTATCTTTCCTGTATCTGCCTGACTATGAAGATAGCATCGGTTGTACCACGTCCTGGCATATCATCACCAAACTGCATATCATCAATATATCAATATATCATATCATCAACTATGGATGAAGAAGTGCGGGAGAGGGTACAACAGGGGAAGAGGGTTGTAGGAACGTTGAAAGCAGTATCAAGAAATAGAGTGGTCAGTATGGAAGTGAAGAAGTCCTTGCATGACAGTGTGGTAATCCCGACACTAACTTACGGAAGCGAAGCATGGACGTTCGGGAAGAGACTCAGACCAAGAGTGAGAGCTGTGGAAATGAGTTACTTGAGAAGTGCGTGCGGAGTTACATGGAGGGATAGACAGACGAATAAGGAAGTAAGAAGGAGGTGTGGTGTGGAGGTAGATGTGCTGGAAAGTGTGAAAAGGAACAACTTGAGATGGTTCGGCTATATGGAACGTATGGGAAGCGAGAGAATGACTAAGAGGGGTGTACGAGAACGAGGTGGAAGGACAGAGAGGGAGAGGTAGACCGAAGGAGAGGTGGAAGGATGGAGTGAGGAAGTATATGAATGAAGGCGGTGCTGGTTGGGAGGAGGGGCGTCGACTGACTGGGGACAGAGGTGCATGGGGGCGGTTCGTTCGTGGCCACCCCTTCAGGGATCACGGCATCAGGCAGGCAATAGGTATGGTACTGCACCATAACGCAGCTGTCTTATACTTTACCTGTAGTCTAGATCATACACCTTGGAATCAGCACAGTGTGTGTCGGAGTCAAGAGTTGATTGTTTACTGTAAAGACTATTGATGCATATTTTTCTCATCATCATCATCATCATTTTCAACTTCTTGCTTCCCCTGGTAAATAGCCATGGCAGAAATGTCTCCAGACTACTTACAGTATTAAGACATACTTCATTTGCCTGTGCTATAATGCTCCTTCCAGCATGTTGATTTTTTTGTTTTGTTTTTTCATTATATTTCTCTATTTTGTCCTCCCATTTGCAAAGGTGGACGTCCACTACCATTCATTCTCTGAACATAGCTCTCCTACCAAACATTACGGTACCCTACTTTTTTTTTTTTTTTTTTTTTTTTTTTTAAGAGACAATGAACGGAGGAAGGAAAAACACAGATAAAACAAAAAGGTCCATGTGCCTAAAGGCATCCTCCATTCATAAAATGTTTGTAACAACTGGATTTAAACATTTGTTGATTGTAAGTTTGTGGAAAGCAATTCGAGGGAAGTGAATTCCAAAGAGTAGTAGCTCTGGGGATAAATGAATTCTGATAAGCAGAAGTTCTGCATTGTGGAGGAGAAAGTGTAAATTCATGGGCGCTCTCAGCTGCCCTAGTTCTACGGGGAAAGATGGAGAGGCGGCACAATTGAAGCAAGTTCCTCGGAAACAATTGCTGTGAAAATATCTGTAGAATAATGCAAGGGATGCAACGTTTCTTCGTATGGCTAATGTAGGAAGGTCCTGTGTGATTGCAGGGTTATTGATTAATCTAATAGCTTTATTTTGAATTTTGTCCAACTGCCTCAATGCAACCACTCCACTTCCACCCCACAGAGGTGAACAGTAATCCATCTGAGAGCGCACATGACTTTTATATATTACGGCCAACTGCTCGTCAGTGAAGAATTCTCGAACTCTGTACAGGAGTCCCAGTTTTTTAGAGGCATTCTTAGCAATGCTTCTAACATAATGTGTCCAGCTCAAGTTAGTAGTTAATGTTACACCGAGAATGTCAATACTAGGGGAAGTGGGAATATTTACATCATTAAAAAATATATGGGAGTCAGTGAGATTCTGTCGGTTAGAAAATTGAATGTACTTGGTTTTCTGTGCATTAAAGGAAACTAGATTCTCTTGTCCCCATTCATTAATTCTAGAAAGGTCCCGGTTCAGAGAAATTGCAGTGTTTATTTTGAATTTATAAGATCGGGTTGGGTGAAAGAATTGGTAAATGTGAAGGAACTGTGGAGTGTTGAGTCATCTGCGTAGGAATGTATTGGATTATGAGTGGTAGATATGAGATCATTGATATGAATGAGGAACAGAGTTGGGGCCAAAACTGATCCCTGGGGAACACCAGCATTTATTGAGTGAAATTGAGAATAAAGGCCATCTACCATTACACGTATTTTTCTGTTATGAAGATAAGAAGAAATTAGTGGAACTAATGATGCAAGGCCGTAGTGTGACATCTTCGACAATAAAGGATTGATGCCAGACTCTATCAAATGCCTTTGATATATCCAGTGCTATTGTATGTGTTTCACCATGTTGGTCTGTAGCTTGGTTGATTTGATGCGTAAGAAGGCAAAGAATGTCTGCAGTTGATCGACATCGTCTAAAACCATATGCCTATCACTGATTAATTTATTATTCTCCAGATGCTTAATTATGTGATTATTTAATATAATTTCAAAAACTTTGCCAAGAGTGGAAGTTATAGCTATTGGTCTGTAGTTTGATGGATCTGAAGAGGCACCTTTTTAGGAACTGGATGGATGTTTGCTTCTTTCCAGGGTACTGGGAAGCATGAGGTATGAGTACACAGACGGAAAAATTTTGCCAATACAGGAGCGAGCACCAAGGAGCAATTCTTAAGTACTATTGGAGGAATTTCATCTGGACCAGGAGCCTTATCTACTGAGAGATTCTGCAAAATAGTTTTGACATGTCTGGTGTGGATCTTAAGTGAGGGAATTTCAGGTGAATTAAAATTAAGTACAGGGACATCTTGATTTATGTCATCTAAGGTTGAGTTGGTGGAGAAAATATCTGCAAGAAGGTTAGCTTTACCTCGTGGGTCACTTACAAGATTGCCAGTCGGAGATTTTAATGGTGGAATGGATGAAGCAGTAGTGAAGTTGGATTTGAATGAGTTAAGAGTAGACCAAAATATTTTGTTATCATTTGGATTATTTAGAAGTTTATTTGCCTGCTTATGGAGAAAGTTTGATTTAGTTAGGTTTAATACAGTTTTGGCATGATTTCTGATGTTTCTAAAGTAATTAAAGGCTTCATGTGTTTTTGATCTTGTGTATGCATTGTAGGCTATTGCTTTTTGTTCAGTTACTCTAGCACAATTATGGTCAAACCATTTAGGTGAATTAGATCTTTTACTGTACTTTGATGAGGAATAAAAGTTTCCATTCCAATTTTTACAAAATCTTGTATGTGGCTCAAGGTGGAGTGTGCATCATTAGAAAAGAAAGAGGTCCAGGGAATATCAATAAAGAAACCTTGAAGACCCTCCCAGTCTGCCCTATCGTAATGCCATTTAGTCACCAAAACAGGTTCAGAGTGGGAAGGTGTGGTAGGTGATAGACAGGTGGCCTGTATCAGACAGTGATCAGAAGATCCAAGTGATCATGATTCAGAACTGTTAAACCTTACGGTACCTGATCTAATACCTAATTATAATGTAAAACTTGCAAAATAAACAAACCAAAACTGGGACGACACAGAACTGTACTGCTCATGAGTTGTTGTTGTTCCCCAAGCTGCCTAGCCGAACAGCCCCAAGGCCCCGAGCAAGGCCAAGTCCATAACCGTGCGCCCCCACAGAACCCTCACTGCCGACCACAATAAAGCTTGGGCGACCGAAGCCACTCCATGGCGGGGAGCTGAGGAGGGTGCAGAAACGCCCAGGAAACCAAAGCCCCACCCAGGGCCCTGTGCCCCTCAGCAATTATGAAGAGAAAGTTGAGGGGCAAAGGAAAAAATGTGACGCTTTGGCTTCCAATCTAGGTAGACTGGGAGGTCAATCCACGGAAGAGACGCCGTCACTTGAGATCTAGAAAATATATAAGTAAAAGTAACAGTCAGAGTAAGCTATGGGTATGGCAGAGATCGCTCAGTTCTCGCTCTGATAGACCAGCCCATCACCAGACTGCTCATGAGTTAGCAGTAGTTAAACCCTACCTAATCCTATAGCTACAGCCACTCCTCACTTAAAGTTGCCTCACATTAAGTTGTTTCATTATTACACTGTTCATTAATTACGGAACCAAAGTTGCTTAAAGTTGTTGTGCTTCATTATCAGTTGTAAATCAGAAGATTTTTTTTTCCCAAAATTGCAGTAAAAATGCATAAGAATAACTGCTTTAACGCTTCATTATTAGTTGTAAATCAGACAAAAATAGTCCAAAATGGCAATACAAATTTTAGAGAATAACTGCTTTAACTTGAAGTGGTTTCATTAAAAGTCTTGATTTCAGGAATGTAGGCCTAACTACAACTTTAAGTGAAAAATTACTGTAGCCCAAAATGAATGAGAGTTATTATAACTCATCTGATCTTATAACTAACCCAGAACACTACCTATCACGAGTCAGTGATATTTTATAGTTAATCAGAATCTATAACTCACCCAGAACCCTATTCAGAGCCACTATTCCTCATATGACCTTATAGCTAACCCAGAACAGCAATGGCCTTCATATCACAAGTCAGAGGAATTATATGACTCACCCAGAATCGTATCAATCATGAGCCACAGTCTTACCTGATCTTTTAGCTAACTCAAAAAGGCTCAAACCTTACCTATCTAATGTCAAAGCTTTTTTCTTATATTCATGCCTATATTGCAGAGTCTCCTATACCTGGGAGTGATTGACCCACCCTGGAGTCAACACAACGTATGTCTGAGCGGAGAGTCTATCATCTACTACAAGGATTATCGCCGTTTGATTCTCTCCGCTATTGAACATGTTGACGACATCCACCTCTATCACAACATGGCTTCACTCCTACTCAAAGGACGTTCGTTGGAGAAAAGGTATTACAGTAACATCTTAATTTTCCGGCACTCAGGGGGATTTGAATTGAAAACTCTGTTTTTTTTTTTGGTTTTTTTTTTTCTATGTGATTGAGGGAGGCAAAAGGCATTACTGCCTATAGCGAGTGCCTCCCTCATAGTTGAAAGAGTGACAGGGCCAAAATCAAGGGACGTTCGAGCCAAAATGCCTGGACACACGGAGTTTGAAGCAATTTAAGTCATAGGAAGAGGGAAAGACTGATTCTGGGAGAGAGTTCCAGAGCTCAGCTGTTGAGTAGAAGAAAGTTTGAGAGTAACGTTTCACTCTTGGGTTGGAGAGTTGCACAGAGTAGGGGGGGGATTGAGTTGCAAGACGGGTACCACGTGCCCTACGTAAAGGAGGTGGTATGCACTGGGATAGCTCTGAGGAACACTGATTATTATAGTAGCGATAGAATAGCGAGAGAGATGCAACATTGCGGCGGAGAGAGAGAGACTGCAGAGAGTTGGTGAGTGGACGGGAGTTAATGATACGAAAGGCCTTCCTTTCAACTTTGTCTAGGAGAGCGGTGTGAGAGGAACCTCCCCACACATGTGAACAATACTCAATACAAGGGCGCACTATGCCCCTGTACAGAGCAAGAAGCTGTGCAGGGGAAAAGAACCCCTAAGGCGGTTGAGCACACCGAGCTTCTGGGAGGCTGCCTTAGCAAGACTGGTAATATGGTCCTTCCAAATGAGAGCAGAAGAAAAAGAGACACCAAGAATATTGAGAGAAGATGAAGGGTTGATTTTTGTATTGTTGAAGAATAAGGGATAGTCCGCTGGGAGATCCTGATGGCTAGATAGATGGAGAAATTGGGTTTTGGAAGCATTAAAGTTAACAAGGTTTTCTCTGCCCCAATTGGAAATAGTATTTAGATCAGAATTTAAGAGTTCTATGGCTTCATTACGTTTGTCGTTGAGGAATTGCTGGCTGGGGCGTTCTGAAAAACTAATGGAGTAGTGTAAGGTTGAGTCGTCTGCGTATGAATGGATGGGAATTAAGGTACAGTTAAGGAGATCATTTATAAAAATTAGAAAGAGAATAGGAGATAGGACAGAGCCCTGAGGAACACCGGAGTTTATAGGGTGAGGAAGCGAACAATGGCCGTCCACAACCGCGGCTATGGAACGGCCGGAAAGGAAATTAGAGACAAAGGCACAGATGGAGGGATAGAAACCGAAGGAGGGTAGTTTAGAAATTAAAGATTTATGCCAGACTCTATCGAAGGCTTTCGATATGTCTAGTGCAATAGAAAAAGTCTCACCGAAGTCCCGAAAGGAGGATGACCAAGAGTTAGTAAGATATGAAAGAAGATCACCAGTAGAGCGACCCTTAAGGAAGCCATATTGGCGATCTGAGAGCAGATTATGAGAAGAGAAATGCTTCAGAAATTTGGAAGCAAGAATAGTTTCAAAAACTTTAGAAAGACAAGAGATGAGAGCAATTGGACGATAGTTGGAGGGTTGAGAGCGGTCACCCTTCTTTGGGACAGGTTGAATGTGAGCAAACTTCCAGCATGAAGGGAAGACGTTAGAGGATAGACAGAGACGAAAGAGTTTGCCTAGGCAGGGAGTCAGCACGGAAGCACAGTTTTTGAGAACAACAGGAGGAACACCGTCCGGGCCGTACGCCTTATTAGTGTTAAGCCCAGAGAGGGTAGAAAGTACATCTTTAGAAGAGATTAGGATATTAGGCATAAGTATGGTTGAATGAATATTACTCCTATAAATGCCCATAAACCCCAAGAAAATACCCCCTAATGGCTATCTGTGTTATCAGCCTTAATACCCCCGCTCTGCCTGCTTCGTTGGTTTCACTTTTGAACACGTGCGGGGGCTGACGGAGGCGGCAGGAGGGGAGTGCATGCCCGCATGCCCACCCTTCCTGCCGCCCCCAACTAATTGTAGTGGGCCCTATCATTTCTCATCCTTTCTGTTTTCCGTTTTTCCCGCTGCCCCCTCCTTTGGGAGCACCGTGACTGTCATGAGGTAAACGACCGTACTCACTCTTTGGTTTCGTTGGAGGGTGTTGTGGGTCGGCAATCCCTACACCCGTCGAACTGTGGTACCCGACGTGTTCGAGCGAGGGGAAATTTTATGCCAAACCCTAACCCTTGTGCTGGGTCGGCGATCGACGGCCCTTAACCCTCTCACCACGGAAGGGCTCTTGAACGCCCATAAAAAAGCATATAACAGGTACCCGGAAGGCCTCTTGAACGCCCAGTGGTTGAAAGCCTGTGAGCTTCGTGTGCGAGGCGTCGGTCCGACGCATGTAAACAACAGCCGGCTGGACCGACGCCCCGCATCTCCGGCCACAAGAAGGAGAGCGTCGCTTGTTCGTGTGTGCCTGTATGTTGTTGTTAAGTATCGAAAAGTGGTGTAAAGTGGCTGTTTTGGCCATAAAGTTATCTCCAATGAAATCATCATCACAGCTCAACCAGTTGACTTAGAGAGCTCTACTTAATGCCATTCTACAGGTAAATAACACAGCTACGCTTGGGGATGCGCGGGAATGCGGGAAGCAGTCTGATTAACGAATATACGGTAGCCTAGCCTAGACGTTTTTCGGCCAAAACACCCGGGTTTCGAGGAATATATATAATACATAGCCGGGGCTGGAGGGTTAAGGTGCATTAGTCGGGGTGTATATCTGCAAGAATTCCTAGGGAGGTCGTCCCGTCCTCTAATTGTGGCTCCATGGTGGGTTTGGAATCTGACTCAGATGAGTTTAGAAATATTCGTCTTATGGAATCTAAAATTGCCCCCTCCGACGCCGACCCCTGCGAGAAATTGGACTGCCTCAAGGACCCTTCCCCTGCTGCCAACAGTGCCGGAGTTCCCCACTCAGGCATGGCACCCACAGACCTTGGCAAACCTCCTAAGGATAGTGTGACGAATTCTCCATCGTCGGGTAGTGAGATCCATCAGGTGATCTCCCCGGCATCAATTCCTATGCACAGTACTGCCTCTGTGATCAATAATAGTGATGACAACCCCACAGTCTCGACTTTAACTTCTAAATTACCAGATTATGATTCTAGCCTTAGCCTACCTCTTCATTCCGTTGACAACCTTAATGAAGAACCTCGCATGCCCTCAGCTGACACCCCTACGGATGCTTCTTGCATCCCTGACCCGTCTGTGACTCCATCTGTTATCATCTTCCCTCCGGATGCAGGATCTCCTACCTCAATTAAACCTGCTTCTGTACTTCCACGATCTCAACGGGCCATTAATGCAGGTACAGGAAAAGACCTTGCCGGTATTTCCTCTGCCATTCACACGCTTCAACCGTTCGTACCTTCGCATAACCGACAAAGGCGTAAACGTAACACATATACCCCTGCTTCGAAGGACACTTATAACGCTATGTTCAGTCCCCCTGATTGGTCACGGTTTTTCACGGTCTCTGGTGAACCTATGGATGATTTCAGTCTATACGATACTCTCGCACAAGATATTGGTGACTTCACCATGCATGCTGTTGGATCGGCCAAGCACATGATTGAGGTGAAAACACAGGAGCAATCAGAAGCCTTACAAGCCTACCTCGACACCCCCAACGACAGATACACAGGTAAACCAGATGAATACCTGAATCAGTGTACTGGCACGGTTGTGCTCCCTTCCGACTTCGAATTTGCAGATCAGAGCTTTACAGACTCAACTAATCGTATCTTAAAATTATTGCAAAGAACTGACCCCACTGTTGTTAAAGTTGACACTTATACTGCTCCTCAGCGTGGAAATCGGCCCCCACTACGCATTGTCAAAATCTATTTTAAGCGCCATGACCTCCCAATGCATGTCCGTCTTGCAGGTCGCCAACTGCAGGTACGAAGGTATGTTAACAAGCCGAGACAATGCACAAATTGCTGGAAGCTTGGGCATTCAACCCCACGGTGTCGGGCTCTCAATGCTCGTTGCTTAAATTGCGGCTCAGAACAACATGCTCTCAACAATTGTCAAGCCAGCGCGCCCCATTGTGCAAATTGTGACGGGTCCCACAAAGCCAATGACAGAACATGCCCGCACTTTGCATTTCATCGTGACGTATTACATTTACAGGCCACAAAAGGACTCCCCTTCCGGTCTGCTGCAGCACAATTAAGGCAGGAAGGTAAATCTCCTCCATATCGACGGTATGAATCAACTACACCCGCTGACTCCTCTGACCACCAGCGTCCAGAGCAGCCTCCGGCACCACCTATTAGCCCACAACATTACCCCACCAATGATACCTTCCGTTTAGTTCACCTTAACTCCCCGGACCTATCCACCTCTAACAGGTTCGAGGGATTTACTAACTTGACCGATGATACTGAGTTTTTGGAACATGACTGCCGAAGAGAACCTCATGGAATGTAACACAGTACCAGATATAGAGACTTCTCCCCAATCTCGCTCCACCCAGTCGCAGCCTCGGAAAAAGCGTAAGGTTGCAAGTCCTATCCGGTCATTATCCCGGACCTCGAAACTCGGTTCCACCACACAGAAGTGGGTTATGCCTACCCACGATCCGGACTGTGGCTGCCATAACTGCGGCCGATTCTTTCTACTTCAGCACAAGACTTCTACCCGTACAGTACTCACCGAACATCTTCACAAATTTCTTTCCAAGCGAGCTCCAGCGGAAGATGCTCAAATTCACCCGACTCCTGTTATTGTGTCACCCATATTTGTGAATCTGATCCTACGCCCAAGGACTTGATGCAGAGATTCCTGAAGGACAATAACCTGTTGGATTCTGACTTGACTAATATAGAGCTATCACAATCCCGATTTGATGTTCACCAACCTCCTGTCAATGTGCGTACCACCCTCACCACGCCTGATCCTCCCTGTAACCTTGAGCGACATGTTCCGTTAGCCGCTCCCCACTGCCCAGATCCCGATGCTCCCAAACCTAGAGACATTCCCCCACAAACTCCTGCTAACCCTACGACACCATCATCTGACAAACCTTCGATAAAGACTCATCATACCCCGAGCCCCTCACAATCTCCTGTATTGATATGTCACACCAATATCCCACCTGACAAATGTGGATGTCCAATTTGTTTTCCGTAATTACATCACACCCCATATCTGTGCCACGGATCCCTGCCTCCTTGCTCGGACGCAGGAATTTGTCACCACACGTACACTTCCCCTAACCCTGATGAAGATGTTACCTCCGCTTATCTATTAATGAGCACTCTGCGCCAAAAACTCCTCCACTGCCCCACCCTTGTTCCTAAACTAGTCACACAATTCACAGCTATTTCTGAAAAATTTACAGACCTTACATCTACCCCTTCACCTCCATCCACACAACCCTCTCCACACTCACAACCTTTACCAGACTCTCTTCAAGAGACCTCTATTGTCGATGACTCTGACAATCCTATTCTTGATGGCATATAACATTTTGCAATGGAATATAAACGGATACCAAACTCGCCTCTGTATGGGAGAATTACAACGATTACTTAAATTATATTCACCATTATGCATTTGCCTCCAACATGTAGGCAATTTTGTTGTCCCCCCCAGGCATTATACTGTTGCTGCTAGCTCCCCTATAACCCCTTCACATCTCCGAACGGCCATCCTTGTGCACTATAAGTGCGTATTTGTTCCTGTCACCCTTGACCCCAACCCTTTTCAAACAACTGCCGTCTCCATTTCATTACCAAACCTTCCTTCCTTGACTGTTTGCTCCTCCTACAATCAACCCTCCTGTCATTACAATACTTCAGACCTTCATCAACTAGTACAACAACTGACCCCACCGTACCTTATTCTGGGCGACTTTAACACACACTCTCCCCTTTGGGGCAACCCAAACACAGACATCCCAGGCGATAAAATTGAAAAATATCTCCTTCATTCTACTCTTTGTTGTCTCAACTTTGACACCCCCACCTACAGATCTGCTACCCACTGTACATTTTCCGCTGTTGATCTTTCCTTTGCCTCGGATGACGCAGCTCCCCTATTTGACTGGTCAGTTTTACAGGATCGCTTCTCCAGCGACCACTACCCTATACTCCTTAAGTATTTGTGCCCTGCATCCTCCCCTCAAATATCGAGTTATAATCTCTCTAAAGCCGATTGGACGTCTTATACGCACTCCTCTGCAGACGTTTCGGACTTCTCCCCTACCTCTTCCCCTGCACACAATTTTGATTATTTTTCGTCCTTCCTGAACTCCATTGCTCGCACTCATATCCCGCTTACCTCCTCGCTGACGCACCCTCGCCAGGTCCCTTGGTGGACGCCCACTCTAGCCCAAATGATAAAATTCAAGCATCGTGTGGAACGCCTTCTTAAGCGTCTGAGTGTTAGGCAGCGGCGTTTAAAGACTGTTTCCCCCCGACTTTTTTCCACTAATCGTTACTTTGACCTTATAACCATCACTATTGAAAAAATTGCCCTTAAAACGTTCTATAACAAGATCTGTGCAGTTGTCAAACGCAGTATCCTTGACAACAAGATACTTTCATGGCGATCATATATCTCGTCCTTCAATTCCCGCACCCCTCTCTCTACTTTATGGAAAAAGTTTCACAGTATCAACGGACGCACTGTACGGCCTCCACTCTCTCCACTCAAAGACCCTGCCTCGGACTCGCTTACACATGACCCCCTTGACATCGCTGCCATACATGCCAAACATTTCTGTCACGTCAGCTCAGACCAGTCATTGCCTCGACAATTTCTTCGTTATAAATGTATGGAGGAATCTCGCCCGCTATCTTTTCATAGCGGGAAAAAACATGAATATAACACCCCTTTTTCAATTCCGGAATTGCGACACGCGCTCGACCTGTGTACAGACACTACTCCTGGCCCGGATGGATTCTCGTACGCTCTCATCCGTCACCTCCATCCACGTGCGCTACAACATCTTTTACAACTGTACAATCAGTTTTGGATAAGTAACTACTTCCCACCGTCTTGGCGGCATGCTTACACTATACCCGTACCGAAGCCTGGAAAAGATCATAGTCTTCCCACAAATTACAGACCGATTGTGCTTACCTCATGCCTCTGCAAATTAATGGAAAAAATTATCAATCCTCGACTTTTACATTACGCTGAGTCACATGCCCTCCTATCCCCATATCAGAATGGTTCCCGCCCTGGCCGTTCTACACTGCACTCACTTATTCGCCTTGAACACCAAATACGTGATGGGTTCTCCAAGAACCAACCCACAGTGGCAATATTTTTTGACATTGCTAAGGCTTATGACACAACATGGAGACACAGGATTTTAAAAAATTTACACGATTCTGGCATGCGGGGTCCTCTTCCCTGCTTTTTACAAAATTTTCTCTCTAACCGTACATTCCAGGTCAAAAATAATGCTCTCCTATCGGACATTATGTCACAAATTAATGGAATACCACAAGGATGTGCCCTTAGCAGCTTACTCTTTATTATGGCGATCAATAGTGTCATACGCAGCCTCCCACCTGAAATATCGTATAGCTTGTATGTGGACGACTTCGCAATATATTATACTTCTCCCAGTCTGACTCACATACAACGGCGTCTCAACATTGCTCTAAAATCCATCCACTCTTGGGCATCCACTGCTGGTTTTCAATTTTCTGCTGAAAAGACTAACGCCGTTGTATTCTATAGAAATGTTTGACATTTACGTAAACAGTCCATTACGCTCACCATGGGACATTCTAATATTCAGATCCTTCCACATACCAGGTTCCTTGGTTTAATCTATGATACTCACCTCAATTGGAAGAGTCACATTGCCTGCTTAAAGGCACGTTGCCTCCAGAGAATGAATGTTCTGAAAACAGTCGCACGAGTCCATTGGAGCGCAGATCGCGCTACGCTTTTACTGTTCTACAGAGCTACCATCCTCTCAGCCCTAGATTATGGTAGCCCTGTCTATGGCACGGCCTCTGCTTCCACATTAGGAACCCTCGACAGCGTACACCATTTGGGCATCCGCATTAGCTCGGGGGCATTCCGTTCCTCTCGTGTCTCCAATATCCTATGTGAGGCTGGGACCTTACCTCTAGCCTACCACCGTCGATTAGTCCTCATGCGTACGGCTGTTCGCCTCCGTCATGACCCAACTCTACTAGAACTATTCCATTCCACAGATAACTATCGTTCAACCATTCCAGTGCCATTCCCAATATTGTCTCGCCAATTGCTCTCCACTTACAGAATCACCGTTCCTCCCATAACTCCCCCTCCTAGTCACATTAGTCCGTGGACCCTAAAACACCCTACAGTTTGCTTTCACTTAGCGGATCAACTTGATGCCCAAGCCCCATCTCAATGTCGACATCTCGCTTTACAACATCTTGATGATCACATCCCGGCTGTTTTTATTTACACCGATGGCTCGAAAACTGCGGATGCCGTGGGTTGCACTGCAGTCTCAGACCATGGCTTGTCTCAAAGTACCTTACGCCATCACTCCACGGTTTTCACTGCTGAATTATGGGCTATTCAAGATGCTTTAAGCACCATCTCTTCATTGTCGAGGAACTCTCCACGGGTCGTTATCTGTAGTGACTCAAAGAGTGCACTGCAAGCCTTGTGTGTATTTGCCCCCAAGGACCCATTGGTCAAGACTATCATCCACACAATACACAAATTACAGTGCGCTAATCGTTCCATCACACTGTGCTGGATCCCCGCGCATGTAGGAATTCCCGGGAATGAGCGTGCAGACTTCCTCGCTAAGCAAGCGTGTCATGGTACACCCGCTACTACTTTGCTGCGTTTGGAGGATATGCTCCCTGTCCTCCGTCGCCATGTTTATGACGCTTGGCGAGTTGAGTGGGGAGCGCAACCATTAACTGGCCACCTTCGCTCCATTAAGGATGACATACACTTGTGGCCCTCTTCAATTAATGGTTCACGTGCAGACCAAACCCTATTAACTAGATTACGTTTAGGCCACACACGCCTCACACATGGTTACCTGATGTCCACCCCTCGTGGTCCACCACCTGAATGCCAACATTGCCATACATCATTGACTGTTTTTCACTTTCTTTGCATTTGTCCCGTCTATGCATCTGAAAGACGGAGATTCTTGCTGAACACCTCATTACATGGCATCCTCTCTGACTCAGACTCTTTCTATTTCACCCCTATTCGTCACTTCCTGAGAGCGATAAATTTATACAATGACATACAACTACTGACATATATGTGACTTTAAACTCTGTACCACCTCCTCCACCACTAGCCTTGAGAGGGCCTAGGCCCAGTGGGCTAGTATAAAATAAAAGCATCATCAACAACTCTACTACTTTGCTGCGTTCGGAGGATATGCTCCCTGTCCTCCGTCGCCATGTTTATGACGCTTGGCGAGTTGAGTGGAGAGCGCAACCATTAACTGGCCACCTTCGCTCCATTAAGGATGACATACACTTGTGACCCTCTTCAATTAATGGTTCACGTGCAGACCAAACCCTATTAACTAGATTACGTTTAGGCCACACGCGCCTCACACATGGTTACCTGATGTCCACCCCTCGTGGTCCACCACCTGAATGCCAACATTGCCATACATCATTGACTGTTTTTCACTTTCTTTGTATTTGTCCCGTCTATGCATCTGAAAGACGGAGATTCTTGCTGAACACCTCATTACATGGCATCCTCTCTGACTCAGACTCTTTCAATTTCACCCCTATTCGTCACTTCCTGAGAGCGATAAATTTATACAATGACATATAACTACTGACATATACGTAACTTTAAACTCTGTACCACCTCCACCACTAGCCTTGAGAGGGCCTAGGCCCAGTGGGCTAGTATAAAATAAAAGCATCATCAACAACAACATCAGCCTTAATATAACAAACACACATTACTATACCATTTTAATAGTAATGTTCTCAACTCGCCAATTTACAAGTACAGTAGAAGTTGGAAAAGGTGTCCAGCTGTTGTTGTTGTCGGCGGCGTAATGCATATCATCGTATGCGAAGGTTAGGCCTTATCGGGAGGGAGAGTTTCGTGGCACATTCAAAGTTTTGACAGCAAAACGAAACACTAATATCAAATTGTTTTTGTTCTTTTTAGTTTGTCTTAGGTTTCTCACTTAATATCTAAAACTTATTTATGAGGTGGATGCTTTGGGAGAGGCAGCAAGGATGGATGCTTACCACTCATCCACAGTTGTAGAGGTGGATGCTGTTACATCATTCACCTCTCTCCATCCGTTTGGATATTTGTGTTTTTTGTTCCAGCTCAGAACCACTCTTTTGCAGTTCTTCTTGTCACTATTGGCTTTCACTTTGTCCGACTTTGCCTTAATCTTCGGCATGATAGCGATGAATCGAGTATAATATGTCCGATATGAGAATGTTGTATATACGGATCGATCGGGCGAGACTGAGTAGGCCTATTCCCGCGCTTTTGTTTGTTGTTACTTGTTCTACTGACGTCGCCGTTACCCGCATAGAACCACGGACTATTTTATATATACATACAGTACTGTATACTGTATATTTCTTATTGGTGCTTTTTAAATAGTTTTTTCCTAATATTATATATATTTATTATTTGTTATGATGAAATTAGGCTTACAATTAGTAAGACAATTTTTTTTTTTTTTTTTTTTTTTTTTAATAATTTCCTAAAACCTCCGGTTGTTTGAAGCTACCGGATGCTTGAATGCCGGAAAATCGAGGTGTTACTGTCTATTATGTTTTGAGAGAGGGAGAGAGCATGTGTGAATGTTTATGTTTCTATGTGTGTTATTTGTTAGACAATGTGAATGTTTGTTTAACCCCTCCGACCCCAAGGACGCAACGTTAAGCATCGCCTATTAATGTAACCCACAGTACCAGCGACGCAACAGTTGCTTCCGCCATAATTACTCTTGTCCTATGGCACCTAGAGGGTTCAGATTTGTATGGGAACTACTTTAGGATCCCACGGAACAATATCGATGGTTGGCAAACCCCCAAGTCTAGCCACGTGCGTGTGGGCGCACGCGGGAGTGATATGCCAGTACACTATTATCTTGCGTGGGTTAGATGCATATTGAAATTAGTGTTATGCTTTTGAGATGCAGTTTGATGCAGTTTTTAACATCGTGCACTCCCTTGATTGACAGGGCTAGGATGTGCCCTTGTTACAGGGACTTAGCTGGGCATTTGCCATGAATCGGTAGATCGAGCTGCTCAATTGCGTGCACAAGTTGGTTGTACTGTACACTCTAAGTCTCTAAGACCTACATCCTGGTCCAATATGAACCCGAACAGCAAAATGAACCTCCAAAATATAACCTAAAAATTAATGAAAAGAATCAATTCAGTTTGGGATAGCTACTATATGATAATAAAACCATAAACATCGATTGAGAGAAAACACTAACTTAGCGCATGTGACTAAAGGGAATGTTTCTAAATATTACATCAATGTATCAAACTCGTTCAATGAATTATATGATAATTACCGCTGCAGGCAATTTTACATAAAGAAGCTTATGGTCCATTATTTCAGATATGGGTCGCTGAAGTTTCTGATCCTGTTGGTGGCGTTCACTGTCTGCACCAGCCTGACATATGTTGGCCTGGCATACGGTGCCACAGAGTATTTCGAGACTTATAAGTACATGAAGGACTGTGCCGTGGGATTTTCAGGTTAGTGCATAATTACCGAATATTATATTTATTAATCAATTTTTAGATAAAGAGAGAGAAAGAGAGAATTTTAATATTTACATAACCGGTATACTGTACAGTACAGTACAGCCAAAATAATTAGTTTGTCGGAAATCTTGGTCATAAAACTTTCCTGAACAATATTCACATGTTTTTAGTAGCCTATGACTAATACTTTTGCTTTAGGTAGTAAAAGTGTTGAGTTAATGTTCCTCTCTCTACATTTCCCATAAAATATCATTAAGGTTTTCAGTGAACTATTAATTTTCTTACTGTACTTCCGATGGTGCGGGATTATGCCATATGTTGACCAAAGGACTCCACTATTGGAAACACCATTGGGACAACTATCAGGCTTCTGGGACAAGTGTTATAGTCAATACACATCAACTCCTCTCACAGTGGGTTAACCCTATTTGGTCTAAGGGGAGTTGTTTTGGACCTCCCCTGATTCGCGCTTCTAGTTTTGAGATTTTAAGACACTATACCCCATTAGTTTAGCAATATTAACCCCTACACCTTGGCTGTCCTCTTACGCTCCATACAGCCTGAATTGGCCCATATGGGGCCTTATGGCCTTATGATCTAAAGAATAGTAATAGGTAGAAAGATCAGCTTACTGGGAAAATGGAGTACTTACTGTTGTCTTGAGTCGACTGGGCATCGCTATGTGAGGTTGTGAAAATTTAGAGCGCGAGAGTTTAAGGGGACACAAGTTCCGTGGTTAGGGTTGGCCGACTCGAGACAGAGCCCGAACAGGGACAACACAACACAACACAACAAATAACAAAACAAAAACAAAGACACAAAATCACACACATTTAGGTCGTCCATGAGAAATACCCAGAGACCCAGGCCCATTTGGGGTCTCCAGCAAGATTCCCAGGTCCTACAGTAGATCTCCCGGAGAGGCTCCGATTTCCGCAGGCAGACACTCAGCAGAGCACACCACAATGCCCGCCCACCATGCATCCAGGCGTACCCTTTATTTCTACTGGCCCCCCGGGCCAGGCGCCTGACGGACTACAGTGGAGCCCCCATCCTAGCTGCTAATCGGTTCCGCAGAAATAGAGCTAGGATTGAAACAGCCAAGATCGGGGCACTGTTCTTATGGGGAAAATTCAATCGGTTCCGTGCTCATGCCAAAATTTGCGTCTTTTTCTATTTTTTGCCTATGAAAACATGTTTTATTGTACACAAATTAAATTTTATGCATTATACTGTATCATATAATACACCATAGAATAAGTTTTTAATAACTAGAAAAAAGGCCCAATATCTAAACAATTACCGCACTTTTTCCCAGTGTTAGGCTATGAAAACATGTTTTTTGTCTAGGCTACATCAAGTAGCCTAGGCCTAAATCTTACGCATTGTAAATAATAATGTAGACATGGCTAAATGACAGTCCTAACCATAAATACTGTAGATTGGGGCATTGTTTCTATCATGCAATTTTTTTTAGGCCTAGCCTAGGCCTAGGTTCTAAATTCGTCCAGCCACCCCTCAAGTACCCATTTCGCCCCAAATACATCCAATAAATACATATTATGAGGAAAAGACGTATAAATACGTATTATGAGAAGATTACTTACCACACAGATTTTATTATAAATCATTGTCATATTTAGCCTAGCCTAGGCTAACATCGTCTAGGCTAGGCATTTCAATCGCTTTCGTCCGACACGGACTGGTCTTTGCTCTGTGTTTTGAGCATAAAATTCCTTCATTGCTACCACCAGGCCAACCATCCCTATCACTAGATGTACTAGAGGTTATAATAAACGCGAGAGATAAGGGGTTCAGGCACAAAAAGGCTTGCAAACGGTTGTTTTGTCACCACAGATACTAGCTAAACTGCAAGCGTCTGCTTAGTGATGACGTCATACAAAGATGGCGGCATCTTGCACATTTGACGATCGGATCTCGGATTCACTCGGATTTCGTCTCTAAACGGCAAGCTACTGGCAGATTCTTTCGTTATGTTAAAACAAAATGATTGTTTTTGTTTGTTTTCTAGTTTTATGTTGAGTTTTTCGTTATTTTTGCTATTTTTTCGGGTTTCGGCTGGGATTTTGATGCGAGAATTGAGGCTTTTGGCGCGAGAATTGAAATGGGGAATATTTGGTGCGTGGTGCGAGAATTGAATCAACGAAGACCGGTGTAGCGAAGATGGGGGCTCCACTGTATTATCTATTCCAACCGGCGCCCGACCCTCTCTCCCAAACTACCGCTTTTACACTCGTCTATTCACTAGCATTCTCCATTCATTCCTATTTATTACCACTTCTCTTGCCTGATCTATACAGTAGTCATTCCTCTATCTTCTAACGCTTGTCCTGCACAGTTTCTCCATCTCAATGGAGGTCTTCCTACCCCTTTACCTCCCCTTGTATCGGACTCACATATCCTCTCTGTAAGCCTTTCATCTTCCATTCGCTCAACATGTCCATACCAGCTCAGCACCCTTCTGTCCACTCTGGCCGACAAATGTTCCTGCTGCCCCACTCTCCTACATATCTCTTCATTCCTCAATCTGTCTCTACGAGTCACTCTACACATAGCCTTCAACCAGCTCATCTCCATCACATCCAGCTTTCTTCTCTCCTTTTTCTTCAGAGCCTGTGTCTCAGCCCCATACATCACTGTTGGTACAACTATCCTTTGATACATTGCACTTTTAACTTTCATTCCGAGATATCTCGCCATCCACATACAGTATTATGAATTATTTACATATGTCAAATTGCAACAAACTATTGTTTTGTTCCATGTCCGATGTTTACCTATTTTTTTTTACACAATACAGTAGGATAAATGATAGTGTTCTAGCTAGAGCATTATACAAATGTTACAAATTTCCTTTGGTGGATGTTGTCTCTGGTAATTTTGCTACAAAATTATATCAATCACAAAATCATTCATACAAAAAAAATTCTTCAGGGTATTAGAGGTTGGGCAGGGTAGCGAAAAATTTACAAATTTTCGTCATATACTGTATATAATATTTTTTTTTTGTACATATATTCCTGTCAGTTCTCTAGGACTTTTACATGCTCTTCCTTTGCCATTTCTCTTAACGGACCACACAAAAAAAAAAAACGCTGAAAAGCGTTTCTATTATATAATGACAATGGCTAATTACTTATTACTTATTGAGAAAAGTGAGAGATATGGAGAAAGTGAAGGAGGTCATGAAAGCTGTTGATGTAGATGGATGTGGATGGGATGGGCAGCTGGAGGAAGTCAGTAGGATAGGTAGATATAGAAGGGGGGAGATGAGACCTATAAGGGTACAGTTTAAAACCAGGGCAGTGGTAGAGACAGTGACAAATTTTAGTTGGAGATTAAACACAAATGAAGAACTGAAACATATAAGATTAACCCTCCAGGACCCACGTTTACATACATATGTCCAACTTGCTCAAAACCCATCACTTCGAGTCGCCATACTAAGGGTTCAGTTCTCTGCAATTCATGCGGGAACTGGACCCACTTCACCTGCACAACACTTGCCTCCAAGAAACACTACACAAACACCTGGACCTGTTCCTCATGCCCCTCCGTCTCCCAGTCAAATCCCTCACCTAAAACCCGTCCACCTCTCCTCCCCAACCCACCTAACCTTCCCATATCATCCACTCCCCCCCCTAAAACCCGTCCACCTCTCCTCCCTAACCGACCTAACCTTCCCATACCATCCACATCCTCAACTCAACACACCACACCCCATCCTAATCCATTCCAACCCCCATCTCCTGCTCCCCAATCCCCACCCACACCTCACCCATCCCCCTCCCCAGCCCCTCCCTCACCCCCACCCCCCCCCCCCCCCCATCACCCCCACCCCCACCCCCACCCCCACCCCATCCTCGTGCAGCAGCACCCAACATACATCGTGCACATAACATTAACATTCTTCAACTGAACATAGATGGCATCAACACAAAGAAACACGAACTCTCACACTTCATCAAACAACACAACATACACATTGCCATCTTACAAGAAACAAAACTCCGCACAACACAAAAAACACCCACATTTCATAATTTCACCACCATCAGACAAGACCGGGCTGTCGGCGGGGGCGGTGGACTCATCACCCTGTACACAAAGAAATATCATACATAGTAACCAGTGTACAAACCAAATCACTCCTCCCCCCAAATGATAACACAACAGAAATACAGTCAATTAAAATACGCACTGGCAACAACTCCAACATAACCATCATAAACACATGGTGATGGGCTGGTCTATCAGAGTGAGAACTGAGCGATCTCTGCCATACCCATAGCTTACTCTGACTGTTCTTTTTACTTATATATTTCCTAGATCTCAAGTGACGGCGTCTCTTCCGTGGATTGACCTCCCAATCTACCAAGATTGTTAGCCAAAGCGTTACATTTTTCCTTTGCCCCTCTACTTTCTCTTCATAATTGCTGAGGGGCACAGGGCCCTGGGTGGGGCTTTGGTTTCCCGGGCGTTTCCGCACCCTCGTCAGCTCCCCGCCATGGAGTGGCTTCGGTCACCCAGGCTTTATTGTGATAGTCGGGGAGGGTTCTGTGGGGGCGCTCGGTTATGGCCTTGGCCTTGCTTGGGGCCTTGGGGCTGTTCGGCCAGGCAGCTTGGGGAACAGCAACAACAACAACAACACATACATCCCTCCCCAAACATCCCCTACAGTACCAAATGAATACAGACCACACTTACAACACATCACAAACACCCCACACACCCCACACATCATCCTGGGTGGTGACTTCAACGCCAAGACGTCGGCCTGGTTTGTCGACAACCCTGACACAGACAGAGGGCTGGTACTACAAAACCAAACCGATAACCTCATCATCCTTAACGACATCCATCAACATACCCATATTCCTCACCAAGCCCTCTATAACCCATCATCTCCAGACATCACCTTTTGCTCCCCAGAACTCGCCCCCACAACATCCTGGAGGGTGGTCAGAACCTTAGGCTCTGACCACCTCCCGATCATTATCACCACCAAAACCAGACTCACCCCAGCTAGCCACAAACACACATACACCAATTATAAAAGAGCTAACTGGGAAGCATTCACAAATGAGACAGAACAACACTTCACAACTCTAAACAGTACACCCATCACTAACATCAACAATGCTGTACACATACTCAATAAAACTATCCAAAACGCTGACAAGAAACACATTCCAAGAGGTAACAGAAAAAGACACAACCCCAACTTCACACCAGAAATTCAAAACCTCATCAGACAACGCGACATACTGAAACACTCCCCAGCACCCCATACACAAGACATCACACAACAAATTCAAGCACTCAACACCCAAACTAACAACAAAATACAAGAGCAACAAAAACTAAATTGGAATAACTTCCTACAAACACTTGATCACAAAACAAACCCCAAAAAACTATACAAAACACTAAACAGCATCACACTTTCCAACAGCAACACAACACAATCACATGCTGCAATCACAACAACAGACTCTACTCCTTCATGTAAACAACAAGCAAACACTCTCATCAATCACTTTTCACATGTCAGCCACCTAAAACCTCACAAAGACGACCGACGTGTCATCCGACGTAAGAGACAATTCCCCACAGACCCTGACTATACACCCTTCACCAATCACCAGACAAAGCATATCATCAACAATCTCAAGCACTCACCCACCTGTGGCCTAGACAACATAAGCAACATACACCTCAGACACCTGGGACCACAAGGCATACAAGCACTCACTAACATATCAAACTACAGCTATTCACACAACACAATACCAGACATTTGGAAGCATGGTAACATCATCACATTCCCCAAACCCAACAAAGACCCCACGCTACCCTCCTCGCACCGCCCCATCACACTCCTTTGCTCCCCCTCCAAAGTCATGGAACGCCTAGTATTACAACTAATTACACCTGACCTACCCCTAGCTCCAACACAACATGGCTTTAGGCCACTGCACTCCACAAACACTCTTCTCACAGACCTTACACAAAGAGCTTTCGACGGCATCAATTCAGCTAGACCACCACACAGATCACTATTAGCCACACTCGACATTAGTAAAGCCTTCGATGCCATCCCCCGCCACAACCTAACAAACAAAATCTACAACACAAACATGCACAACAACACAAAACGGTGGCTGGCCAACTTCCTAGCAGGCAGATGTGCACACGTATCTTTTGCCGGTCAGTCATCTAAAATCAGAAACTTTCCAAACGGAGTCCCACAAGGATCCGTCCTATCGCCCGCACTCTTCAATCTGTACATGCACGATATAACTACACCCAATACGCCCCAAATAAACTTAGCCTCCTATGCAGATGACATAACACTCACATGCACACACCATGACCCAAAAAGAGCAACAGATCTCCTTCAACCCTATCTCAACACACTACATGGCTGGTGCACTACAAACAGACTTAATCTAGCCCCAGCCAAATCCACCGCAACCCTGCTCACAAGTTGGACAGGAGAACACGAATACATCCCTCAACTCACCATAAACAACACACCCCTAACACATACACACACACCCAAAATCCTAGGAGTAACATATGATACTCATATGACATTCAAACAGCACACCACAAACATTAAAAAGAAACTGACACCCAGACTTAACGCCCTCAGGTCACTTGCTCACACAAAATTTGGACACAACAAAGAAACTACCACCGCAGTATATAAACAATACATAAGATCAGTGATGGAATACGCAAGCCCAGCCTGGGCTTCTAACCTAGCTGAAACACATCATAAGACCTTACAGACTATTCAAAACAAAGCCCTGAAGATCATTACAGGCTGCACAGCTACTGCACCCACAGATCACCTACATCAAGAAACCAAAATCCTCAAAGTCAAAGACCATCTGGACATGAGAGGCACTCAATTCTTGGCAGCAGCCTCCACGAACCAAGACCACCCACTAAACTACATGGCAACACACCCACAGACACCAAGAAATATCAAAACAACACCCAGCACACGGTATCACACACAATTATTGTCCTCTCTCCCTCCCTGCCCACCCCGAACCAACTTCCAGAAGCACATCCATACTTATATCTCTCACCGATCCATCCACTCACTCACAGACAACACGCAGCTGCATGCACGACCTCCCGAAATCCATCCTTCCGAATCCTCCCTTCCTCGCGAGGACAGAGTCCACCTGGCCAGGCTGAGATGCGGACACCATCCAGCTCTCCTGAGCTATCAGAAGAGACTGGATGACTCCGTTGTCGACGCCTGCCCGGGATGTAACACAGCACCCCATACCATTAAACACATCATAGAAGACTGCATTTCACACAACCACTTACGCCAACAACACAATCTACACTCAATGAGAGCTCTGTGGGAAAGCCCGATCGTGGCCGTGGCCTTTCTCAGGGACTCGGGGCTGTTCGGCCAGGCAGCTTAGGGAACAACAACAACAACAACAACAACCCTCCGGATCCGGGGGCCCTCATATGAGGCGGATCGCTGTGTCCGGGGCCATTTTCGTACAGTCAAGCTTCATAATTCAGTAGCTACTGATTGAGACCACCTAGAGCAGTCAATTTTTTTCTCAAATTGTAGAACATCTTGTTGTCTGTAGACTGCCATTGAGATGACATCGCTACGATGTGTGGTTGCCGAGTTATGATGATTTTAACGGCGATTTTTAGCCGCGCATTTTGCTTCATATGAGGCCTCCCGGATTCCTGCCAATATTTTGTTTTGCCTCATATGAGGCCTCCCGGATTCCTGCCAATATTTTGTTTTGCCTCATATGAGGCCTCCCGGATTCTGAGGGTTAAAGAAGGATTTGAGCATAGAACAAAGAAAAAAAATAAAGGAACTACAGGAATTGGCTGATGAGGAAAATGAAAAGTTGGGTGAGGAGGATAAGAAGAAGTTTTTCTGGAGAGTGAGGGACGGGAAATTGAAGAAGTGGTTTATACGAATAGAAGGGAGAAGGAGAGCTGAGAGAGAAGGGAATGTGACAGAAGTTGTGGCAGAGGTGGAGAGCAGGGTGGAAGCGTCTCGGGGAGAGACAGAAGAAGCTGCAGACCCAGTACCAGTAGTGTGAGGGGGGGAGTAGGGCACGGACAGGAGCGGGATGATGTAGCTGCTGAAGGAATGGTAGAAAGATTAAGGATTATGTTTAGTAATGTTGGTGTGTTTACCCAGGACAAGAAAAGAGAACTGATATGTAGGTTGCAGGATGAAGAGGAAAAACCTGATGTCATAGCCTTACAAGACGTAAGACCAAAAAATGCTAGAATTGAAAGGGAACTGGTGGAGTATAGTTTGGAGGGTTTTAAGTTGTACGAGAGGAATGCTATTAGAGCAGAGGTTGGAAGAGGACTGTTTATTTATGTAAGAAAAGAGCTCAAGGTAAATGAGGTGGATATGAGACAGCAGTATTGTGAGTATTTGTGTATTGAAGTATAATGTACAAGAGGGTCAATTCTAATTGCCTCTATATATAGAAGCTCAAATAATAGTAGTGAAGAGGATGATAACCTACTGAAAGAAATGGAGGAAATAGGTAATAGAGAGAACAAATATAAGATTTTGATTGGAGATTTCAATTTGCCAAGGATCAACTGGGCAAATTGTACTACTCCAGCGGGACAGTGTAGCCTGGAAAACAAGTTTATAGAGAAAGTAAGAGTTTGTTTTTTAACGCAACATATTACAGAGATGACAAGATATAGAGATGGGAAGCAGGGGATTGTACTTGATTTAATTTTTAGCAATGAGGAGGATATAGTGGAACATGTCAATGTGGATAGCCCTATAGGTCGTAGTGACCATGCCTGTATAAGTTTTAGTTGCAATATTAAAACAGAGAGGGATGATAGAAGCAATCAAAAAATATACATGTATGACAGAGCAGATTATGAGCTGCTGAGAAGGTGTCTGGACATTTACTGGGGGGAATACTTGAACGGTGAAGACGCTGAAGGAATGTGGAGGAAGTTTAGAGTCAAACTGGAGGATGTTATATCCAAATGTGTACCAGTAAGGGAATATAAGGATAAAACAAAATTGAGGAAAAGAACGAACCCAGAATTACCAATGAAAAGAAAGCTGTGGACTTTGATAAGAAGAAAGAAACGATTGTGGGATAGATTAAAAGTGTTAAAAAAGAACAGGGGGTCTAGTATAGAAGCTAAAGTAGTGGATTTGGAACGTAGACAGATAAACAATAAAATAAGGTGGGAGACAAGGAGGGGGGTAAAGGAAAGGGAGAGAGAGATTGCAAGAAACGTGAAGGATAATCCAAAAATATTCTGGAAGTACATTCAGGAAAAGTTAACAAGAAGAGTAGGGATCCCAGAGCTGGTAGGGTGGTTGGATGATGGGAGTAGAGCGGAGACGGATAAGGAGAAAGCAGAGGTGCTGGGGAAATACTTTGGGGGGGTACTAACAGTAGAGTCGGATGATGCAGTGCCAAATATTCCCATCAAACAGGCACCGGCACTAGAACTAATAGAGTTTTCCCATGCTAGAATAAGAAGGGCTATAGAAAAAATTAACAGAAGTAAGTCCCCGGGATCGGATGGGATACACCCAAGAATCATAAAGGAAGGAGGTGAGATGTTAGTAGAGCCATTGAAAATGTTATTTGAGGTATCGTTTAATACAGGATAAATCCCGATGGCCTGGAGAGAGGCGAACATAAATATAGGTTTGACTCCTGCAAGGAGATAAAGAAAACCTAATATTTAGTAGTGGCCCCGTAATCATTGACGATATGCCTATTACATAAGGCACCCTCTTCAAACACTCATCCGCCGTAGTTTTGAATCTACCGCGCAGAGCATAAAAAATTTGAGGAGCCTTCATCATGAGCGCACGCAACCTCACTGATGGTTCAGTCATTATGAAATTGGGTTCTCACTACGAAAAAACTTCGTAACAAATAAAAAACAAAAAGTTAATAAGAATAACTATTCATAAGCTTTCCATATAATCGTGGATGTACTTGTGTGGATCTTTGCCCAGACGCTGACTCAGGCGTCATTCTTCCTTCACTGACATATCAAGTAAACCAAAATCCTTAATACATCAACGAATGGGAAGGGGATGGTCGGGAGGGCCCCAGTCGTCAATGATTACGGGGCCACTACTAAATATTAGGTTTTCTTTATCTCCTTGCAGGAGTCAAACCTATAATTTATTAGTGGCCCCTCCATCATTGACGATATGCCTGATATCTAAGACTGGAGGGGGACATTCGTAATCATATCATAACTCTTAGCAAAGGCAGATAATCAAACAACCACATAGTATTCTTACTTTGTAAAAAAGATATATATTTGGCGCATAAACTTTATACAGCACAACTTATACAAAAAGGGGTACAAGCAGGAGCGTGCTTCAAAGAAGCCTGCTTGATAAAAAATGGTGTTAACTCTGAGATTCTGAGAACAGATCCGCCAGTTAACAAGGCACCCCACTTAAATTAAGTGGTGAAAAATAAAACTTATAAGTTTACATGTGCACATATAAACCCCATAAAATTAGTGGATATATCTTGCAAAATATAACCAATGCTTAAATTAAATTGCTTCTCAGCCCAAAAACTACTTACAACAACACTGTTGTTTGTACTAAAATTGTACTAGCACAATTTCTTGTAATGAATAGTACAGAGAAATTTAAATATCACAACACCCATAAACAGTATCACAGCTCTCATATTCTGGCGGGGTCTAGGGTGTCCTATGTTACACTGACTGCACCCCCCCCCCCCCCCCTCCCCTTTCTTGAAATTAAACAATAAGTGACTTAGGGGCCACCTAGACCCTTTGCCTTAAAGCTATACATGGCAAGGAAGGTTTGTCTAGGGCTACTGAGAGGTACCGAGTCAAAAACGTATGATTAGAGGCCCACAACTGTGTGGACGTAATATCTTCAACAGAAAAATTCTTAAGGAAATGTAACGAAGCCGCCCACTTGCGTAAATCGTGGGCCCTACCCACAACGCCGGGATTACTCTCTTTAATGACCTCGACCAAGAGAGAAGCCAGTCTACGTTTCATCAAGCGTTTACCCGTACTTGCTACCCATAAAGCACCGTGGTGATTTAGAGGTGCCACTCTCAAATATTTGGTTAGAGCTTGCACTGGACATAAATTATGGTGCACCTTTCCCCTTTTCAACGCCGGCACCGTGAACTCTGAAAACACGTGTTCACTGTGCTCATTCTTGGCTATGAACCCTGGGGAAGGTGCAATGTGAATACACTCATTAAGCCTACCAAACCTGAGGCAATTAGGTGTGTTGCTCATCGCCGCCAGCTCAGATACTTTGTTCCTGGTAGCCAAGGCCATAAGGAATACTGCCCTTTTTAAAAGTAATGTAAAATCTGCAGTATTTTGGTACAGACGGGAATGAAGTAAAGACAATGCCTTGTCCAGAGACCAGGTAGGCATGAGCTGACGGGGAGGTGGGCGGAGTTTAAAACATGCCCTCATAAAACCTTTTTCCTCCGCAACTGGTATGGAGAGACCGGTAAGGTCCAAAAACGGTATGCTAATCGCTGTTAAGTGTTTTTTTAACGTTACTACAGATAAGCGTTTTTGCTCGAACAGATAATTTAAATAATTATAAACCAAAGCCACCGAGGGCACAGTTTGTTCTGTTCTAAGAATCCAAGAAGTAAAGGCTTGCCAATGCGATTGATACTGTCGCTTAGTAGACTGGGTATATTGATTCACGAATTTATTGGTCACGTCTCTACCATATGGTGCTAGCCATTTGGCCTCCTGAATGTCCATAATACAAAAGTCAGCGAGGTCTTTAGGTTGCCAATTGTGTCTAAGTGGAAAAACCCCACCGGGAGTGATACCGGGAGTGATACCGGGTCCGGGCACCACGTCTTCAATTGCTGGTACCACAACTGCGCCGGCCACAGGGGCGCGATTAGCGAGACTACGCCCCGATAATCCTGTAGTTTGTTTACTACGTGGCACATTAGAGACGCATCTGGCGGCGGAAACAGATAAATGGAACTCCACCTGTTCCAGTCTGTCACCAGTGCATCTGGCCCGCCCGCCGGCGTTATCGTCCGGCGGGTGAGGTACAGTGGGAGTTTGTGAGTCTCCTCTGACGCAAACAAATCCACTTGTGGATGGTAAGGCTCCGCAATCATTTGGTCGAAAATGGTTTGCTTGAGCGCCCATTCTACTGTTGTGCTCTGTCTCCGAGACAGAGCGTCTGCCCAGACGTTTGCTACGCCTGGGAGATAAGATGCGTGAAGCTGAATGTCCAGCCTGTTGGCTAGAATAAAAATCTCTTCTGACACGGTTAGCAATCCCCGAGATCTCGTCGACCCTTGTTTCTGAATACAGTGAACTGCATTCAGATTGTCCATTCTGAAGGCCACTGCCTTGCCCCGTAAAGTAGAGCCGTGAGCCTGAAGGAAATATAAGGGGACTAGTAATTCTTTGACATTGATGTGGGAGATTTCTAAATGGGACCAAAGCCCTTGACCCTGGTGCCCTTGGTTTGACTGAAAACCCCAACCTATCGTTCCTGACGCATCCGTGTCTACCCATACCGTCGGCGGAGAGGTCCATGACATGACTGAGTGTAATGTTTCCCTCTTCGCCCAGACCGCTAGCAAGTTGTGGATTAATTTTGGTATGGGCCATAATTTTTTCGCCGGCAATAGCGGAAAATATTTGTTGCCCTCCAATATTAAACGTTTGACTCTTAACCGGCCCAACTGTACTGTTAGTTGAATCCAGTTGAGAGAGCCGACCAGAGACTCCCAGATTCTCCGTGTCGTAGTCAGACTGTGAAGGAATAGAAACAATTTCCTGCGAAATCTGTTGCGATTGTCCACACTCTGACTCAGAGTGAGAGTAGCTGTGTCCCAGACCAGCCCTATCCACTGAACTACTCGTGAGGGAACAAGGTTTGACTTTACCAGGTTGACCTTGAACCCTAGAGTTTTGACATGTTTTAATGTTATGTTGACATGATTTATGTTCCGTCTCTGCCACCACTAGCCAGTCGTCTAGATACCACAAAATCCTGATCCCTTGCCTTAACAAGGGCATCAGGGCTTGCCGGACTAATTTCGTGAATAAGCGAGGTGCTAGGTTCAATCCAAACGGCATCCTCTGAAAGACATAAGTCTGATGCTTTATTCTTAAGGCCAGAAACCTTTGAAATCTTTTGTTGACCGAGACGTGCCAATACGCGTCCGTCAGGTCTAAAGAACACATCCATCCTCCTGGCGGAAGTGTTAGCCTGATCTGGTTTACTGTTAGCATCCTGAATGACATGTTGTGAATATGTAGGTTCAGATAAGACAGGTCTGTGACTGGTCTCATCTGAACACTGTCCCTTTTGGGCACTAGAAATAGTTTGGATGTGAAAACTGGGTAATTTTGAGGAACCGGGATGATGACATTCTTGGCGATCATTTCCTGGACTAGTGACTCCACCTCTAATGAAACTAAATTTGCCTTTGTCGGCTGATGTAAACGAGGTCGTCGGAGCCACTGCCAGGTGATGCCCTTGCGTGCCACCATCCTCGCCCAAGTATTTACTGGCCATGCGCGGTGGCACGTCCGGAACGACCCAGTTAGCAGACAAGGGTTCGCCGGCTGTACTACCCTCCGATCCACCCGCCGTGAGACCGGCCCTGGGAGTGAGAGAGACTTTAGTTTTTTGATGGTGGTGGTGGTGGTGGTGGTGGATGCTTAGCCGACTGGCCGGCGTTGGCAGAAGACGGGCCCTGGCCCGGTCTGCTATAGTTCCGTCCTTTATGACCTGCAAACTTACCTTGCTTATACCTGTACTGACCTTGGGGGGAAGTGGCCTTAGGTATCTGAAAGGGCTTTGACCCACCCGGCTGAGCTTTTGCGACTGGCTTGGGTTTGGGAAAGTTAAAAGCAGGTTTCTTAGAAGGGGTGGGACTGTGCTTAAAGGCCTGAGCCATATTGAAAACAGTTTTCCACACATCAGGGGACATTAAAGAGGGAGTTAGCACCGGTGACATGACCACTTGGTTCGCAATTCTGTCAGGAAGTTTCCTCACCAGGGACATCCTAAGATCCTGTCTCGCCCGCACCGCCTCGAGCAAGGCTGTGCGTATATCCCCCAACGACTGAATCGAAGTCTGAAGGAGTAATCGCCGAGATAGTTCAACCGATCTTCTGGCTTCCGCATCCGCGATTGCCTGAGTGGATCGTAACATAGATTTCGCCACCTGGTGCGTAACGATGTACTGGGAAAAAAGTCTATACGCCTTCCCCCTTAGCCTAAACTCCCGGTCTAGGTGAGCTGGTGAAGGCGTAGTGAAAGGATCTTTAAGTTTGCATAGATTGATTTTGGGGGCAGCTAAAAAAGCAAACAAAGCAGATGGAACTCCGCCGGCTGAAAAGACTGGCATAGAGAACCAAGAATGGCTGTTCTGAGGGATCTGGTGCGAAGATTTTGAGGTGAAGGTGGTCGCAAAGTTCTGAGCCTCTACCTCCCATTCCACCCAAGGTCCTGGACCCAACTGCCCCACCTTCAACACTGGATTAGCGGCTGTGTCTGTGATCATTTGTAAATCTAATTTTGGAGTGAGAGCTGACAGTGCTTTTATATCATTAAAACCGTCATGCTTGGTCCAGTCAGAAAACAGTTTTGAAGCTGAGGCAGGGGGCAGTGCAGGCCTAGCTGTATACACAAAAAAGTCATGGTGATAATGGTTCGGAATGGCCTTAATATTAACATCAAGTACATTACCCGCAATATCCAAAGCTCGTAACTTTCTAGATTTATTTTCTTGGATTACCCACTCACGTGGCACTGGAAGTTCTCCTGACAAAGTGGGCTGCGCCGTCTCTGGCTTAGTTGGGATCATTTGAACCCATGAGTCATCTGGACCGTATAACAGGGGCATAGCTACCTTTCTTAACGGTGCTCTATCTAGCGGGGGAGGATTCACATCCGTTACCACCCTTACATTAGAAGTAGTCAGTGCCGCCGAAGCAGGCCTAGCGACTATATTAGGTGATATAGAGGGAGGGTGCGGAATCTTGGTCAAAGCAATAGAAGCGATCAGAGGCCGAACACTTGCACTTGTCATAGGAGCTCCCAGGTCCACTGTAGGAGTCTCCGGCTGTTGGCCAAATTTTTTTGTTAGAGCCGTAACTAACAACCCATCTATTTCCTCTGCCGTGACAAATTTGGCGGATGAAGAACTCAGAGGTGAATCATTCCTCTCTTGCGGGTCGTCTACAACTGAACCCGACTCTTGCACTTCCATGTCAGAGATTATAGACACCTCATCCTTGTCATCTGGCCCATCATGAGAGGGTTCCACCGAAGCCGGAACCTCGTCTTGGTGCCAAGTTAAATCAGGAATGGATGATGGGATCGCAGCGTCCCGGTGGACGTCCGTCCGTACCTGTGGCTCCTGAACCAAACGTGGGCCTTCATGTCCTGGTTGGGAATAACGCCATACACCCAGGCCTTGGCCCGAACTCCCTTGGGAGTCAGATACACCATCAACCACTGAGCCCCCACTAGATTCTTCTAAAGGGCGATCACTGCCTACCGAACTCTCTAACTCTAAATATGTAATATCCATTGGTAACCAGTCCGCCGGCAACACCCCCACCACAGTCTCTGACTCCACTCCCGCCCCATCAGATTGGATACTAGATAAGTCGGGAGTAGAGGCAAAAAGTGAGGCACGAGGCTCCGGCGAACGCCGGGAGGCCTTTCGTTCCTTAGAAACTTTCCTGGAAGATTTATGGCTGCGGTGTGACTTAGATTTTTCACTGCTCTTAGACTTTTCCGATCTTTCACTAGAGCTGTCCTTGGACTTTTCTTCCTTACTCCTCTTTCTTGCTGGTGAAGAGGAATGACTAGGCGGCTGTTGTCGGAGGGGCGACCTGGACCTGGACCGCGCCCGTGACGTGGAGGCTGTCACCGGGGGCGTGGGTTCACGAGGTCTCTTAGAAGTTGTAGGGACCAGGGAAAGTGCTGTACCCTGCCCAGTCTCTGCCGACTTTCGTACAGTTACTCTAGCGGGACGTTTAATAGGGGGGTGCTCAATTAGTAATTTATCCCAAAGAATTACATTGTCACATTGCAGCGCTTTATGAGCCACTGTGGTTGCATAACATGACAACTGCTGCCTGACCTCCCTCAAAGCGACCGCCGCGGATCTACTATTGTCCCGCAACACTTTGGCACTCAATTGAGTACAGAAGGTACAGTTCCCCGTTACCCACAAACCCCTTGAGCGATCTAAACATTTAACACATCTAATGCAAAGAGTGTGTGCAAAGATAGGGATACCTGAACAGGAGGGAGCAATACACAAGGCAAAAACAGGGTCTATGGTAGCCATGACAGAGACTGGTGGAAAACACGAACCCACCCCCGGTTTTACTCCAGGTTCTCGAAAATCTCGCCGGAACTCAGCCCTGGAAAAAAAGAAAGATTTCCAGGAATTAATGCTCATAAGGCTACACCAACATGTTCGAACACAAGTGTTAGACAACCCGCCGGGTAACGAGACGTAATACACAACTATCCCGGCTCGCTACGCGGGGGGTTCATGAATAAAGATTTCAGAATATCTTAACTTGTCCAAAAGATTTATGCATATCCTCTGACATAATATAAAGACCAGCATGGCTTTTTATAACTGACGCAGTCTTCCCAGTGGTGTTTGTTAAGTTCTTACTGGAAAAACCACCCTCAAAGACGCCGGCCCCCGTATTATCTCGCAGATCAAAAACTGGAAAGCCTGTCTTAATGCTAGATCTGGCTTCTCCCGAAGTGTTCTAGATCGCCGTATGTTGAATAATAATAATAATAATAATCTTCTGGTTACTTATATAGCGCCCGTCTCTCCTCCTTCGAGGATTCGCAAGCGCTTGGCTTTCTTTAGTCTACCAGAGACCATTACCCATCCCCCTTGCTCATGGGGAGATGGTAACCGCCGGCTGTATCCCAGAAAAACTTTTCAATCTGAGCGGGGATTGAACGCTAGACCTTCAAGGTGGGAATCAGGCACGCTATCAACTGAGCCAGCCGGATGGCTGGCGGCGATCCGTATCGTATCCCTCGATTGTCTGGTTAACTCCACTGAGTTATGCAAATCCGTTAATCCTACCCTCCCAAGGTGCAACCGCCGGGTGTGAATTTTAACGTTAACCCCAAAATTCCTATCCCTACTTCTTTGCAAAAGATCGCCGGGGAGGAAAGACCAATCAACAAACAGCCTAGTTTTACTGGCTTTGCAAAAACCGGGAAAAACTCAACTCAACAAGTGTCCGTATGAACACTTAGTTAAATGGGTAAAGCCATCCCGCCGGGAAACACAGTACGCCTGAACACAGGCCCAACACAGAGACGCAGTCCTGGAGAGCCTCAGGCCACTACTCGCCGGGGAAAACAAGCCTTTTTTAACCACGCGTGATTAAAACTCGGCCACCAGCCGGGTTTTCATGGTGAAACCGAGAAAACCCGCCGGAAAAGGCAACCCACACTGTTCAGATTCAATCTGAACGCACCAAATATACCGTGGAATTAGCCAAAACACAACTAACCCAGGACACACAAATAGTCCGAGGAATTAGCCAATACACAACTAATCCAGGACACATATATAGTCCGTGGAATTAGCCAATACACAACTAAACCAGGACACACATGACACAGTAGTACATATTTATAACATAAAACAATAACACTTGTACATGTGGCAAAGCTACGAGTGGCTGGCTAGGCCTAAGCAGACGGAAATACACAGTAAACATGTCGTAATATAAACAAAAAGCACTGAATTATATCACAACAGGAACCACCGTCAACACACCACTGTAGCAAAAACTTCCCGGCAAAGGGAAGAACTGACTCGGGACCCAGAAAAAAACTTCACTAAGTGAAGAAAAATACGCTGGGAACGTCAGAGAATAAAAAGCTACCTCATCAGAAAGATAAAAGGCAGCAATAATAACGCGTAATGAAAGCCGCCTGCATCACAAAGCTAGCTAACCGTGAAAAAGTTCACATGTCCACAACAGGACCACGAGGGTACACCCGAAATAGATGCCCCAAACACACGACCCAAAATACACTGCACTGCGGGCAACCCGCCCAGGACACTCCTGCTACGCATAACCTAACCTTACTCGATACATCCCGGAGTAAACAAATGAGAAAAAACTCACTAGGGACGCAACAAATGCGGAACTAGCGGAGCGTGGGGAGGCACGTCCGGGTCGGTTGAGCGCAGAACAGAGAAGGAAGAATGACGCCTGAGTCAGCGTCTGGCCAAAGATCCACACAAGTACATCCACGATTATATGGAAAGCTTATGAATAGTTATTCTTATTTTCTTTTTGTTTTTTATTTGTTACAAAGTTTTTTTCGTAGTGAGAACCCAATTTCATAATGACTGAACCATGAGTGAGGTTGCGTGCACTCATGATGAAGGCTCCTCAAATTTGTTATGCTCTGCGCGGTAGATTCAAAAACTACGGCGGATGAGTGTTTGAAGAGGGTTGCCTTATGTAATAGGCCATATCGTCAATGATGAATAGCTATATTTAAGAAGGGAAAGAGAAATGACCCAGGCAATTATAGACCAGTCAGTTTGACAAGTGTTCTGTGTAATCTAATGGAAACGGTAATTAGAGAAGGGATAATGGAGCATATGAAATCAAACCAACTTTTCAGTGGGAGACAGTTCGGATTCTTGCCGGGGAGGTCGACGGTACTACAGCTAATTAAGGTGGTAGATGATTGGAACCTCTCCGGGTGGTCAGGGGCCGGGGGAGTGCTGGAGCGACCTTGGTAACCCTGGTCTCTGGGTCTTCTCCTGGGTGACCTGGATGTGTGAGAGTTTGTGTTTTTTTATCTGTGTTTAATTTTTTTGTTTTTTTAATGTTGTTTTTGTGTTTTCCCTGTTCTTGCTCTGTCTTGAGTCGGCTACCCCCAAAATGGGGATTGGGCCTGAGCATATAGATAGATAGATGAATGTAATGTTCCAGTGGACCAGGGAAAACAACATGCAATTCAATGAGGAAAAATTCCAATTAATACGGTACGGAGATAATAATGGTGTTAAAGAAATTACAAATTACTTAACAGAATCTAACCACATAATAGAACGGAAAGACAGTGTGAAAGACCTTGGGGTATTAATGTCTGAAAATATGGGTTTCAAAGTACATAACCAGGTCAAAGTGGCGGCTGCGAAACATCTAACGGGTTGGATTCTGCGTACTTTTAAAACACGCGGTGAATTGCCTATGATAACGCTCTTCAAATCTCTAGTGCTACCGCGGCTTGGAATACTGTAGCGTATTAACATCCCCATACAAAGCAGGTGAAACAAATGATGTAGAGAGTGTACAAAGAAATTTCACTTCGCATATAAGTTCGATAAAACATTACACTATTGGGAGCGTTTAAGAGCACTGAATCTGTACTCACTGGAACGTAGAAGAGAACGTTACCTAATAATATACTCGTGGAAAATCGCAGAGGGTTTAGTACCAAACCTACATACTCTGATAGTCATGAAATTCAGTGATAGGAGAGGCTGGGAATGCGAAATCCCCCGGATGAATAACAGGGGTGCTATGGGCTCTCTGCGAGAGGGCTGGTTATCACACAGAGGCCCACGTCTCTTCAACAAACTCCCACGGCGAGTAAGAGACATGAGGGACATCTCGTTAGACAACTTCAAGAGAGCCCTAGATGTCGAACTGCAAAAAGTGCCAGACGAGCCCATCCTCGCAAGGGAGTGAGCTGTCGCTTCAAACAGTCTACTGCACCAAATCACCACCCATAACGAGGGGCGTCGCGCTCCTTGGTGCCGCTAGAGGAGCGGCGAACACATCCAAAGGTATCCAAAGGTAAGGTAAAGGATAGATAGAGATGATTGGATGCAAATTCTAGAAGAGGGTGATGTAATAGACGTGGTATATTGTGATTTTATGAGGCCTTCGATAAGGTCCCACATAAAAGGTTAATAGAGAACTTTAGAAGCTATAATATAGGGGGAGAAATGTGTGAAATGGATAGATGCCTTCCTGAAAGATCGGAGACAGAGGGTGTGGTGAATGGAATAGGCTCGGGGTGGAGGGAAATTACAAGTGGGGTACCTCAGGGATCTGTGTTGGGACCACTGCTGTTCGTTATATTATCAACGACTTACCTGAAGTTATAACTAATGGAAGTGAGGTATACCTGTATGCGGATGACACTAAGCTGTATAGAAGAGTGAGGAGTAAGGAAGATGTGGGTTTGCTTCAAGGAGATGTGGAGGGCATGAAGGGATGGTCTGAGCATTGGTTAATGCCTTTTCATCCAAAAAAATGCAAGTACTGTACATGCGGATTGGGCCATGCCAGATAGACAAGGTAGGATACAGTATGTATGAAGCGATGGAGGAAGTGAATGCAGAAAAGGATATAGGAGTAGTGATAGACAATAAGTTAAATTTCTCAGAACATTTAGCGGAAAAGAATAAACAAAGCCAATAGAATTGTAGGGCTGATAAGGAGGACATTTGTGTCACTTGACGAAGAAATCTTCAGGAATCTCTATACAGCGCTGGTTAGGCTGCACCTGGAATATGCGAACCAGG
Organism: Paralithodes platypus; assembly: GCA_032716605.1. NCBI lineage: Eukaryota > Metazoa > Arthropoda > Malacostraca > Decapoda > Lithodidae > Paralithodes > Paralithodes platypus. The sequence continues at coordinate 38,689,610 of CM064493.1, read as the reverse complement.
TGTGGGCTCCATATATGGTAAAAGATAAGAAGCAGTGGAGAAAGTGCAGAGGAGAGCTAGCAAGCTAGTGCCAACGTTGAAGAACACGGGCTATGAGCAGAGGTTGAGGACACTGGGGCTTCCGACACTGGCATATAGGAGAAAGAGAGGGGATATGATAGAGACTTTTAAGATGGTGTCAGGAAAGTATGATGAGGATGTGTGTGAAGGTATCTTCTTGATGCGGGAGGGAACAAGAACGAGAGGACACTCAAAGAAAGAAATAGGCTTGAGAAGGCAAAGAACTCATTTTGTGATAGAGTGGTAAATGAGTGGAACGCACTGCCCCAGTATGTAGTCGATTCCGAATCAATAAGGGAGTTTGAAAGTAATCTTGATAAAGCATGGGGAAGACAAGATTTGAAGTTTGATTACAAGTAAAAAGACCTACCTGCAAGAACGATATCAGGAAGTTTAGCTTCCCCTATAGATGTATTGACAAATGGAATGGGCTGGAGGAGGAGGTGGTAGGGGCAAGGAACATCCATATTTTCAAGAAAAAATTGGATAAAAAGTAGACTGAGAGACGGGACAACACGAGCTTATTTGTAAGTTTAGGTATACAAAGCAAAAATACAGAATAGGCCTAGTAAAAATGTTGCGTCTGCTACCTCCGCCGCCAACACCGTGAACGACGGCAGCAGTGCAAGTACTGGTACTGAGCTGGATACACAGGCCTAGTTTGCCTTTTTCCAGAGGATCTACTGTAAGAAACTGTAAGAAAATTCCCGCGAATGTCCGATGTTTTCACCGCAGTCCGAAATTACCCCAGTTTACGGTACAAATTTGGGTGAGGGCTGGTCCTATCCAGAGTGAGGTTTGGCATCCTCTACCCAATCTTAGCCATTTCTGTCTACTGTACATACATACATAAAATTTTAAGACTCAGTGGTCCACACATACGTGCCGTTTCAGTCTCTTGTCCTAATGGCGGCGTTCCTACTTTACCTTCTGAGGGCGGGAGGCTAGGAATCCTCCTCCCCTTGTAAAATTCACCTACTAGACTACAGGTTGGCGGCACACAATGGCGGAAGGCGGACGCAAGTTTTGAGGCTCCGGCATATGTTGTGGGATGGACAAGTAATTCACGGAATATCGAGTGCATACGGGGCTAGCAAGAAGAGGAAGGATTTAGTGAAGTGTTTGGAGGATATATTGGTGTGGTGGAGGGGTGATATATAGTGTAATAAGAGTGTGTAGTGACGGGACAGCGGTAGTGTTGTGAGTGTTGAGTTTGTAAACAAACATGGCGGAGGGAATTTCGGGTATGACGGAGGCGGAAGGAAGGTTACAACGTTTTCGTGGATTTAAGAGCACAGATAAGAAGTTAGAAGAGGTTAGTATTGTTGTGAAGGATTTGGAAAAGTGGATGAGTGATACGGAGAAATGGAAGGGGGATATTGGCGAGAAAGTTAAGGCACTGTGTGTAATGTGTGGTGTGACAGGTGAGGAAGGGAATAGGCCTAGCGAAGGAAGTGAATGCAGGCCTATTTCGGCAGTTAATGATAGCCTAGAGATGGTATTGAAAAGGGTAGATGAACTGGGAGCAGAGAATATGGCATTGAAGGAGCAGCTGAAGGAATACGAAGGACGTTTCACGGAAGTAAAGAAGTCAACTGCATGGACGGTGGTAGGTAAACAAAAATTCAAGGATTTGGAGGATATTATGAAAGAGCAAAAGGAAGAAATGAATATGACCAAAAAAAGTTTTGAGAGTGCAGTTGTAGGGGTCATGAAGAACAAGGAGAGTGTCGTGAGGGAGGCCATGGACAGGGATAGGGGTGTAATCTTGTATGGAGACATAGAGACTCATATGAATGATAATGGAGTGAGAAAAGTGAGGGATATGGAGACAGTGAAGGAGGTCATTAAAGGTGTGGATGAGGACGAATATGGATGGGAAGGGCAGGTGGAGGAGGTCAGTAGGATAGGTAGATATAAAAGGGGAGAGATGAGACCTATAAGGGTACAGTTTAAAACTAGGGCAGTGGCAGAGACTGTGACAAATTTTAGTTGGAGGCTAAATACAAATGAAAAACTGAAACACATAAGACTAAAGAAGGATTTGAGTATAGAACAAAGGAAAAAAATGAAGGAATTACAAGAAATGGCTGATGAAAATAATGGAAAGTTGATTGAGGAGGATAAGATAAATTTTTACTGGAGAGTGAGGGACGGAAAAGTGAGGAATTGGTTTATAAGAGTAGAAGGGAGGGGGAGATCAGGGAGGGAAGAGAATGTGATGGGAGTTGTGACGGAGGAGGAGAACGGGGTGGAGGTGTCACAGGGAGAGACAGGAGACAAAGTGACAGACCCAGCAGTGCTAACGGGGGAATAGGGTACGGACTGGAGGAGCGGGATGGTGTAATTGCTGAAGGAATGGTAGATGGATTAAGGATTATGTTTAGTAATGTGGATGTGTTTACCCAGGACAAGAAAAGAGAACTGATATGTAGGTTGCAGGATGAAGAGGAAAAACCTGATGTCATAGCCCTACAGGAAGTAAGACCAAAAAATGCTAGAATTGAAAGGGAACTGGTGGAATATAGTTTGGAGGGTTTTGAGTTATATGAGAGAAATGCTATTAGAGCAGAGGTCGGAAGAGGACTGTTTATTTATGTAAGAAAAGAGCTCAAGGTTAATGAGGTGGATATGAGACAGCAGTATTATGAGTATTTGTGTATTGAAGTAAAATGTGCAAGAGGATCAATTCTAATTGCCTCTATATATAGAAGCCCAAATAATAGCAGGGGAGAGGATGATAACCTACTGAAAGCTATGGAGGAAATAGATAATAGAGAGAACAAATATAAGATTTTGATTGGAGATTTCAATTTGCCAAGGATCAACTGGGCAAATTGGGAGGTTTGACATACCTCCCAACCTACCAAATAGGAAAACCTACTATTTGGTAGTAGTCTTGGAAAATCCAACGTCAAGGCTATTAACCTAATTGCAATGACGACTTGTCTATTTTGACTGCTATGTCGTCATTCCAACCGTGGTTAAAAGAAAACGTCTAGAGTCTACTCCTTATCTTGCTCTAGGAGACGTTGTACATTAACCAAAACTACCACCGAAGGTGAAAAAAGCATAGAAGTGAAGAGAAGAAAAAGGGGTTTACCTTAGTTACCGCTTAAGGCCCATCCCGTGTTCCGTCATGTGCAGATCCCTGTCGAACGTGCGCATGAGCGACCCTCTCTTGTTATCACATCTCACGTCAGCAGAAGAACGCAGGGGTCCGGCGTGAGGGGGGGAATTATGTACGTTGGATTTTCCAAGACTACTACCAAATAGTAGGTTTTTCCTATTTGGTAGGTTGGGAGGTACGTCAAACCTCCCAATTTGTTAGTAGTCTTGGCAAATCCAACGTCAAGGCTGCGTAACAAATAGGAGGAGGACATCCAAGCCCAACATACCAAAAAAAACAATGCATAAAACAAAATTATGAATGACAAAGACACAATTTAAACAAGAGAGTTTAATAGAAGAGTGAAAAACTGAGGAGTAGCTAAAAAGAACAGTTTTAACACGTGCCCGTCATTCATAGTAATGCAAAAACATAGACTTGTCTTAAACCAAAAAGGTACTGTACCCAAAATCCCTTTTCTTCCAAAACCAACAAAAACATTGAATACAATAACAAAACCTCTTGCACATTTTACTTCAATACACAAATACTCACAATACTGCTGTCTCATATCCACCTCATTAACCTTGAGCTCTTTTCTTACATAAATAAACAGTCCTCTTCCGACCTCTGCTCTAATAGCATTTCTCTCATATAACTCAAAACCCTCCAAACTATATTCCACCAGTTCCCTTTCAATTCTAGCATTTTTTGGTCTTACTTCCTGTAGGGCTAGGAGCCACAAGCGGAGTCTGCAGAGGCACCGGGTTAGTAGTACCCAACCGGGAGACCACTGCATCCATGGCCGCCGTGACAGAGGAGAGGATGTCTGCCTTATTGGAGGCCATCTCAAGACGAAGAGACGCCAACTCCGCCCGTAACTCCGTCTCCGCAGCAGGAGGGAAGGACGTCTGTAGAGGAGACAGGGAACCAGCCTCACTGGGCCCACGGGCCCCATGGTCCGTGAGCGGGGAGAACTCAGGGGACGGTGGAGAGGACTGTGCCGCCACGTCGGGGTCCTCCTGGCCCGAATCAGGTGCACCGTCCGAATACGAGTCGACCCCCATATCCTCGTCCTCCAGCCGATCAAAATCCGCAACCTCCATCTCAAGAACATCTTCTAAATGGTCAGGGAGACGAGGAGGAGACTGCTGGCCACAAGGGATCGAGGCGTCGGATCCTCCAGGTTGAGGAGGAGGCGTGGAGGGCATCGCCGCCGGTACCACCACAGCTGGGCCCGCCATAGGGAAGAGGCCGGGACCCCTCACAGGCTGGGAGGCAGGCAGAGGCTCGAACTCCACCCCACCAGTGGCTGAAGACGGTGTAGGATGGAGAACAACCTCCTCGGCAGGCGGGGCAGGACGGCGTTTAGCCCTGAAGACCGTGGAACCCTGCAAATGAGGGGGGCTCATCCTGAGGTGAGGAGAAGCAAGACGGGGTCGATCAGCAGGGGACGGAGATCGGCGACGTTTCTTCCTGCCAGAAGTTCCAGAAGTCATGGAGAGGTCGGAGGGAGGCACACGATGTTCATGACGCCTGGGGGCCCGCTCCCTGGAATGCGCCCTCCCGCCCGCCTGACCCGAACTCCCGGGAGGGGAGCCCCGAGCCGTATGAGGAGAGCGAGAGTGACGAACAGTAGGGGAGCGGGAACGGCGTGCAGCATCGGAGGTAGGTGGGATCCCTAACAACACCCGGACGTCATCCTCACGGAAGGAAGGAGCCCTGTGCAGGACCCTTTGGACGTGACGGGACGGCCGTCCGCTGACACGTCGGCCGAGAGCAGGGAGGAGCCGGCATCACAGCACTGAAAAATGGGGAAGCATTACCCACCAGTAGAGGTGAGACAGGCAATATGAGGCAGTAGAGCCAATTCAGCATGTAAGACTCAGTAAGACAATATCCAGGAAGAAGCTATGTAGCAAGTATAACAGGAAAGTCAAAAGAAAACACCCACACCAGAGACCCTCAACACCAGGGCTGGGACAAGCCTCTTAGCGAGGCCCAACCCTGGGAACAGGTCCTAACAAAAATCGTGGGGAAAGTGGCACCCTTCGAAATACCTGAGAACCCTCTGTGAGAGCGGAGGGAGGAGGCGGCGAAGCGGCGGCGGCGTAGGGACAGCCGGCAGTAGAGCGGGCACCAGCTGGAAGGAAAAGGTCAAGTGTGAGCAACCCAACAGTACCCTATAAGTGTAAATAGGGGCGGGGAGGGAATCCAAAACACACAGGACATCGCCACTTTGGGTCGAGTCCTAGGACTTTTCAGGTGGTCTTAGGGTCCTCCCAGTATACAAGGAGGACGCCCGTAGGGCGGGAACCAGGTACAGAAGGAGGGACACAAGGAACAGGACATAAGGGATAGGAAAACAGCCAATCAGCCGTTGTCCAAAAAGCCCTGTCCAGGTACATGAAGAGGGGGGCAGAACAGGGCGCATAAACCAAGTCAAGTGAAAAGCTATGTGGCCTAGGCCTTGACAAGGCACAGGGCACCTCAAAAAGATAAAGGCGCTTCTAGGGCGGATTTAAAAAGATGAAGGAGCTGAGGACACCAGAAGACCCTTGCCTGTGTGGCGAAAAAACGTGAGTAAACACGAAAATCGAGTCAACTTGTCCAAGCATATCCTCCCTGTGAGCGGGGCCCCTATCGCGTACAGTTTCCAGACATCCCTCCCCCTTTTCAGTGATCAAGTAACCACAGGCAGGGGAAGAACAGAAACATGGACTTGTAAGAAAAACGAGAATTTAACCGAGAGCTACGAGACCGAGACTTCCCAGTCAGTGGAGACAAAAGGAAGGCAGAAGGAAAGGACCTGTGTGGATCATTCCAACGGCGGGCAGCTCAAGGCAAAAACCGATTAGCTTAACCCCTCCAACCCGGATGGGCTCTTGAACGCCCATAACAACCTCGGCCCGCGCAACCCGGAAGGGCTCTTGAACGCCCATTGCTTGCATGCGTGCTTTCGAATGCCGCGCGTACATTTTCGGTATCGTGGGACGGTAGGTGGCGCCACCAGGCGTAAACTCCGCCACAGCAACAGTATCTACCCCGACGCCATCATGGACAGTACGCCAAATAGTGATTCCGCTGTGTCCGATACCGTGCTTCCTACGACGCCCTTGCTTGTTCGTCGCGCCTTACCCCGACGCCATCGCCTAAATGTGTTATCTCCCGGAGGTATTGAGACGACATTGAGACTTTATGAGCGAGCTGATGCCAAGCATAATGTTGATGATGAAGTCAGTGACGACTCCAGTAATTATAAGTCGAGTGATTATGGCCATGAGAGTGATAAAGAAGAGCAATTCCTGGGATTTGCGAGAGAACATGACAGTGATGAGAGTGATGAAGGTGATGTACCAGTTGTTGAGGAAGCTGGTTTACCTAAAGACAGTGAACTTGAGAGAGTGAGCGAGTGGGAGAGTTCAAGGTCACTCACCAAATTTCGCTTAAGTGACACGACGCCAAGCCCTTCCCCAGGTAAATCGCCTTTCAAGCTACATTTGTATAAGCAGAAAATACTTGAGAAGGCGGCCGCGGCAGCTAGGGAACAAGCAAAACTACTTGGTGAGGATGAGGCTGTGAGTGAGGGTCAGCGTGGTGACCCTTCTCGTCCGCCATTGCCTCCCTTATCTACCCACGCCACCCAAGATGACCCGGATGCCCCGCATTCTTCCCCACCACCCCCACCATTGCCAAGGGTTGAGGACCCCACACTTTCGGCCTATTTGCCTCCTAGGTCCCCCGACAGGAGACATACTGCTGCCGAAAAGGGGAAAGGTAGGAAATATACCAAGAAAATTAAGAAAAGTAAGAGAGTTTTGTTCGAGGCTCCCGCGGCGTCCACCCCGGCCGGCCCCAGCCATACGTCCCCGCAACTTTCCCCACGGTCCTCCCCACCTCTCCCGCCTTCAACATGTCTTCCTGAAGAAGTCTTTGAGCTCGCATCACCAATACCTGGCCCTAGTGACAGTGAAACATTGCTTTCTGTCACTCGTCGCAGGCCAAGGAGCCCGGGACCTCGGGGGGACACAGCCTCACTTGCCACTCCTTCCCCACCTCGCCCACCCGCACGCCGCCCACGCATCACTGGTTCCCCGCCAGATTATGTGGGGGCCACTGATGATGAAGGGCACCTCTCTCAAGACTCTGGCCATGATTACATAGGTCCACCGTCAGGGCAAGATGACCACTCTGACGATGACTATATGGACATCGACGACCCTCGACCCATCCGCTTGGCCCGGCGTCGTGCTGCCCGTCGTGCTGCCCACCCGCCCTGGCCGCCGCCCTCGCCGCCCTAGGGCGCGTGCCTCCCGAGTTGGCCGTGGGCGTGCTGGGCCACCAGCTGGAGCTCCTCGTCAGCGTAGACAAGACCCATTCTACGTTTTTTCAGTGGCAAGACGTAGTTGATGAGGATGCATACAACCCTGATGTGCCAGCTTTTGATGAGGTACTGGAGGGTTCAGGCGTTACCCCCAATTTTCCTGCAGGCCCCAATGCTCCACCACACGAACTGTTTGAGGCCTTCTTTGATGAGGAGGTGGTAGGCTATGTTGTCAAAGAGACAAATAAGCACCAATTCCAGGTCCACTTTTTGGGAAAGGTGACCAAGGGCCACATGAGGCAGTGGACCCCAGTGACTCATAAAGAGTTCATGGTGTTCCTGGCACTCACCATGCTAATGCCTCATGTCAAGAAGCATAGGTTGCCTGACTATTGGATCACCAATGATCTCATATCCACCCCTGCCTTCGGGAAATATATGTCTCGCGACCGGTACCTTGATATCCTCGCAGCGCTCCATCTTGTCACCAACCTTGACGTCCACCTCCCAGACAAGCTGTGGAAGATTAGGACGTTGTATGAGATGATGCGAGAACGCTTCACCTCCTACTTCAAGCCCTTCCGCAAGGTCGTCATTGACGAGTCTCTTGTGCTGTTCCGGGGAAAACTCAGCTTCCGGCAATACATCCCCTCAAAAAGACATCGCTTTGGCATAAAATTCTTTGTGCTGTGCGACTGCCAAACTGGCTATGTCCTGGACTTCCTGGTCTACAGCGGGAAGGAAGGGGACTTGCTTGTGGACCCCCTCATGGCTTTGGCGGAGCAGTGGTGCAAGCCATGATGGACCGCTACTTTCATAAGAATCACGTCCTCTACACGGACAATTATTACACGTCCCCCACTCTCTCACAGTACCTGCATGAGCGCAAGACGGGGACTGTAGGCACAGTACGAGGGAAAAGGAAGGGCATGCCACCTTTCCCTCCAAAGACCAAAAAAGGTGATGTGTTCAAGAAGAAGTCGGGGCCCATTCTGGCTATCCACTGGCACGACCAGCGGAAGGTCAACCTCCTGACCACCATCCACAAGGGGGAAATGGTGGAGACTGGCAAGGTGGATCGCCGCACCCAGGCCAGGGTGACCAAGCCCGATGCTGTCCTGGACTACAACATCAACATGAGGCTGGTGGACAAGTCCGACATGCAGATAGGCTTCATTGACTGCCTGCGTACCTCGTGCAGATGGTACAAAAAGTTCTTTCTGCATATGGTGGACATGTCAGTTCTGAATGCCTACAACATATACAAGCTTCGGAATGTGAACACACCCATGAAGTTCAATAGCCTGCGGAGGTTCCAAAAGCAGGTGTTGACGGAGCTCCTGGAGAAGTATGCTATGCCACAGAGGGCAGTGGCACATCCTGGGCCCGCCGTTATTGACCGCTTGCAGTCTGCTCAATACTTGACTAGGCACAGGCTTGGTTCCCTGCCTCAGAATGAATCCGGAAGAACACAGCAGAAGCGGTGCCATGTCTGCTACAACAGCAGGGTGAAGCCGAGGTCAGGTAAAAAGTCAACCCTGGAGTGTGTGGAGTGCAAGGTGGCACTCTGTGCTGTAGATTGCTTCTTTGATTACCACTCCAAGCTGGAGTTCTAATAATCATACTGAAATTGCCAAATAAAATGACAATATGTACACTATAATTATATATAGGCAAAAAGTGGAAGAAAAACAATGTATTGTAATACAAAAGTCATGTATTATGAGAACATTGATACAAATACAATTACACCATAATAATATGTGAAAGTGACACATATGTATATACCAAGTGACATTCATATGATTAGAACCTATAGAAATATATAAATCAGTGAAAAAAGACACAATAAATTGTATATAAAACGTTTACAAATCATATAACTAAGTGAAAGTGACACAAGACCTAATATTTGATGGCCAAAGTATAATAAACACCTGTGATAACGAATAATCAGTGCCTAATACAACAATAACCTACCTCAATTACTAATAAAATGTACGGTATCGAGTGAAAATGAGCATTATCAGTGACAGTGACACTCTAAAGCATATTTGTCAAAGTGAAAGTGACACAAGACCTAATATTTGATGGCCAAAGTATAATAAACACCTGTGATAACGAATAATCAGTGCCTAATACAACAATAACCTACCTCAATTACTAATAAAATGTACGGTATCGAGTGAAAATGAGCATTATCAGTGACAGTGACACTCTCTAAAGCATATTTGTCAAAGTGAAAGTGACACAAGACCTAATATTTGATGGCCAAAGTATAATAAACACCTGTGATAACGAATAATCAGTGCCTAATACAACAATAACCTACCTCAATTACTAATAAAATGTACGGTATCGAGTGAAAATGAGCATTATCAGTGGCAGTGACACTCTAAAGCATATTTGTCAAAGTGAAAGTGACACAAGACCTAATATTTGATGGCCAAAGTATAATAAACACCTGTGATAACGAATGTGCCTAATACAACAATGAGCTACCTCAATTACTAATAAAATGTACGGTATCGAGTGAAAATTAGCAATATCAGTGACAGTGATACCCTAATAAACATATTTTATATAATTGGCCTCAAAATAACTAGAAAATATCAAATAAACATCACATTCTCAATATCAAACACTAAAATCGTCTAAGGGAGATAAATACTTTGGCGCGGCGAGCGGCTAGGTGCGTCGTAGCCATGGCCGAGGCGACGCGTCCGAACGCGGGAAGAATTTGCCGCCGAAAAGCACTCGTCTTCCCGCGCTCACCATTATGCAACCAGAGGGGCTAGAGACCTCTACTCAACGCCATTCGACAGAGTAAGGTTTGTGGAACATTATTCTTTTTTATTCACAACATTACATGACATATTCATTGACTTACAGAGTAGTTAACATAGGCCAAAGATCGTTAAAACACCCGGTACCGGAGCACAGTCGTAAGCTATAGCCCCCGGGGCTGGAGGGTTAAACACACAATTAATGAGAATCTTAACAAGAGCGTAGAAGACCAACTAGCAAGTCAGTAGAGACAAGAGGAAAACAGAAGGACAGGACTATGTGGCCCAAACCGACGGCGGTCAGCTCAAGTTAAAAAACACAGGCCTAGCCTAGTTACACAATTCACATAAACGAGAAAAGACTAGGGCAGCGTCAATCCCTAAGAGAAAAAACCTAGTAACAAAGCTAAACACTGCCCGAGAAGCCCACATGTACGTTAAATTAATAAAATAAAAGGAGGATAGCCTAGGGCTTGGCCAACATTTTCACCAGAACCACGTATCCACGAGTCAAGTAGGCCCGGGGAAACGAAAAGGAACTGACAAAAGCGTGAACCATGCGAACGAAATACAAGACCACCAACTATAGACAAGTTTAATAAACAAGTCAGAAGGGCTATAGGTCAGTTGAGACCAAAGCAGCATGTTTGTGAGAGAATAAAGGCTATGTGGCCTATGCTCACACAAAGCAGAATCCAGAGAAACTTCATGCTCAAGTCTTGTAAAACATCGACCGGTAGTCATATGAAAAACAATAAAACAAAAAGTCACAAAGGGAAGAAACACAATGCATCCCGTGGGAAGCATATCCCCGCCCCCCCCCCCCCCCCCCCCCCCCAAGGTACCTAAGGGTAGTTAAAGTGAACATGAACCCGAAAAGTGAGGATAGAATAGACACAACGACCGCTACGCGGCGTTGAGGACCAACCACCCCGAAGAAAACAAATAAATAAACACGTCTCCAGCACTACGCGCACACCCATAAACACGCCATAAAGCCGTAGTAAAGTGCTGCCTACATCACTGAACATCCTTCTAAAACCTCAACAGCCTGAAAAGGCTCACACTCACTAAGTTGAAGCGAAGGGGATGCAAAGCAGGCACTCGCGAAGCACAGACAAAAAAGGCGTGTGACAGCGACGGTGGGCGCGAAGTGACTAATACTTTGGCAGGTCCTGGCACAGGCTCATAGAACATGGAGCATGGCTCAGAGGAGAGCAGCTAGATTAAATGGGTAACTATAACAATTCTTTCTCTCCTTCGCTATCTCTTCTTTCCTAGTCGTCTCGGAGTGTGTACAACGTGCCTAGTAGTGAATTGAGGTGCAACTCTAGAGATATTTGGTTACTTCGCGTGAGTACCGATAAATCGGCCCGCTGTGGTAGCGGCTGAGATCATAAGCCCTACGTTGGAAACGTAGAGACTGCTACTAAATCAATCAATTTAAAAAATCATCAATATTAATATTAATAATAGAAAAAGAAAAAGATAAACAATAAATACAGACAAAAAATAATAAATACAGACAAAAAGTGAGCAGAGGTTATACAAGAAACTTCAAGTTAAAAATGCTTGATTAAAATTATTGATGTCAAATTTTAGAATACAGTCACAATAATTGACCCTAAAAAGATTAAATTTATGGAACAATTTACTTGCCTCAAAACCTCTGTCTACTAAGAGTCTGTATAGTAACCTAGCTCTAGCCCAAAAGTCATCTACTTTAGTGCAAATTTACAAAATTATACTGGGAATAAAAACAATTATAAGTTATTTTTTACTATCGATATTACTACAGTAAACTTCCGTTAATCCGAAGGCAGCGGACCGGCTCTCGTTCGGATTAGTGGATTCGGATTATCGGACTTTACCCCTATGAACCTGTGTATGACGAAAATTGAGACATTAGGCCACCCAAATGACACAATGGTGCACACACACATATCATATGTTCATGAAATCACTTCAAAAGTTTACCATTGTCATTGTAGCCTATTAACTACTTCAAAACATTCAGATTATGGTCAAAGGAATCTGCTGATATAAACGTCTTCTTCTTCTTCCGTCTACTAGCGAGTTTGTCTTGCTCTTGAAGATCAGATGTGGTTCGGGAAGTAATGCCTTAACAACGGCACTTCCCTGAGAGGTTCTTGTAATTTTCCTTTTGTGATTTTCCTTTGTGACGTGCTCTGTTATATTATATTGTATTGAAAGCACCCTTGTCTTGTTGTCTTGAAAGCACCCTTGGGATGCTCCGATCACTGAACTATAATAGTAGCGTATCGGAACATCCAAAGGTGCGTTTTCAAGCTCAAGACTAATACGTCCAAAGGTGCGTTTTCAAGCTCAAGACTGAATGCGCTTGCAGAAAATGCGGTGCAAGCCAGTAGCGCATCGGAGCGTCCCAAGGATGCGTTCAAGAGCAAAACAAACTCTCTAGCAGACGATGTGGAAGAAGAAGAAGACGAAGGTGTTTACGATTATATCAGTAGCTTCCTTTGACCATTAATCTGAATGTTTTGAAGTAGATAATAGGCTACAATGACAATGGTAAACTTTTAAAGTGAATTCATGAACATATGATATGTGTGTGCTCCATTATGTGTCATTTGAGTGGCCTAATGCCTCAAAAAGGGGACTTTGGGACTTCTTGAAAGGTGCGTTTTCAAGCTCAAGACTGAATGCGCTTGCAGAAAATGCGGTGCAAGCCAGTAGCGCATCGGAGCGTTCCAAGGATGCGTTCAAGAGCAAAACAAACTCTCTAGCAGACGATGTGGAAGAAGAAGAAGACGAAGGTGTTTACGATTATATCAGTAGCTTCCTTTGACCATTAATCTGAATGTTTTGAAGTAGATAATAGGCTACAATGACAATGGTAAACTTTTAAAGTGAATTCATGAACATATGATATGTGTGTGCTCCATTATGTGTCATTTGAGTGGCCTAATGCCTCAAAAAGGGGACTTTGGGACTTCTTGAAATTCGGACCATCGGGTGAATTCGGATTTGGCCTCAAATTGAAAAATTCGGACTATTGGGAGATTCGAATCATCGGTCGTCGGATTAACGGACTTTTACTGTACTAGGGAAAGGAAAGTTTATTACGTTAAAATTAAAATCATCAATAGGGAGGTTTGACGACCTCCCTTATAACCAAATAAGGAAAACCTCCTATTTGGTAGCAGTCTCGGAGTATCCAACGTAGGGCTTATGATCTCAGCCGCTACCACAGCGGGCCGATTTATCGGTACTCACGCGAAGTAACCAAATAATCTCTAGAGTTGCACCTCAATTCACTACTAGGCACGTTGTACACACTCCGAGACGACTAGGAAAGAAGAGATAGCGAAGGAGAGAAAGAATTGTTATAGTTACCCATTTAATCTAGCTGCTCTCCTCTGAGCCATGCTCCATGTTCTATGAGCCTGTGCCAGGACCTGCCAAAGTATCGAGGTATCAAGTAATCAGTTTAGATTGGATGGGCAGGGGATCGGCATGAGGGCGGGATACTCTGTCGTTGGATACTCCGAGACTGCTACCAAATAAGAGGTTTTCCTTATTTGGTTATAAGGGAGGTCGTCAAACCTCCCAATTTAGTAGCAGTCTCTACGTTTCCAACGTAGGGCTTGAATCCCAAATTGGAGGCGGACATCCAATAAACCATAAACCCCAAGCCGTAGCACAAGCAGAGGACCAAGAAAAGACACAAATAAACAAATCAGTTTATTATCAGAAAAAGAGCGTAACAGTACGGTGCATATTAAGGAAGTACATGTTACCAGTATCAGTCTAGGGTCTTAAAAGTGCCGCAGCAGGCTAAGGAATAGGTCATGTCGACCGGAGAATGGCACACCAATATGGGAAGAATGAAGGCAAGTTGTACATTAAGACAAGAATCTGAAGGCAAGGCACAGTAGGCGGAAAGATCTCCAAGGACACTCTTTAATTACAAAAACCGGGTATGAGGCATAGACATACCAAACAAGTAACCCCTAGACAGTAGAGTCTATACGTAAAGAAGTAAGAGAGATAACCTTAAGACGAACAGGGATGACATACATGTAAAATGAAAGAGAGAAAGGCATTGTACAATCATACAAAATGACCCCCCCCCCCAGTGTAGGGAAAGGAAGAAAATACAGTATGGGATGAGAAGAGACACAGGATGGAGATGAATCACGTGACACATTGGCCTAACGCAACACAAGGCACACCTGGCCTGGCAGTGGACATGGACAGGTACGATGAGACAAAAGTGCTGTGGGAGGACCATAACCCTGTGTCGGCTATATCCGAAAGTGAGGAATTGTTGAGAAACCTCACAGTCGCTGCATAAGAGCGGACATCATGAGCGGAGCCCTTCGTAAGGGGATTACTCGCAGTAATGACATGGCGTAAATGAAGTCCCACAGCACGTTTGCCTAACCGTGTCCCTGTCTTAGGGGCCAACCAGAGCGCCGTCCCCGATGTCGGCACAGCGGCACGCACATACGTATGCAAGGCTATTACCGGGCATAGCGGATGATGCGTGCTCCCACATTTTAAAGCTGGTACAGGAAACGGCTTAAAAATGTGCGCCTCACGTTCATTCTTGGCCACAAAATGAACGGAAGGGGCCAAAGTGACTGACCCCAAGGAAGGCGAAAAACTCATGCAATTCGGGGCCCTCGACATGGCAGCCAACTCCGTGACCCTCTCTCCTGTAGCCAACGCTAAAAGAAACAAAGTTTTATCAAGCAGATGAACAGGTGTTGGGTTAGTGGTGTAGATGGGTGAGGTAAGGAGCCTGAGAGCCTTCGCCAGAGACCATTGAGGCGGTATCTGGCGTGGGGGCGGTCTGAGCCTAAAGCAGGCTTTCATGAAAAAGACAGCTCCTTGAGGGAGCACCAGCCCCGTCAAGGTCTCAAAAGGCTCCCTAATAGCGGACAGGTGGTTCTTAATGGTGTTGTACATGTATGTGCGTGTCGCAAACAAGTGATTAAGGTAATGGAAGACTAACGCAACCGACGGAACTGTTTGTTCGGTGTCATTGATCCATTTAGTGAAAGTATTCCAATGAGACTCGTAAGTCTTCCAAGTAGCCTTAGTCCAGTGCTGATTAAGCATATCAGTCAAGCAACGTCCATATTTCGGTAACCACCCTGCCTCACAAACATCCACGATGCGAATGCCAACGAGGTCCCTAGGTCTCCAATCTGTCCCAAGTGGAAGTCTGAGACAGACAGGGGAACGGGACTCGGGCACCATCGCTTCAGCTGAGCGTACCAGGCTTGGGCCGGCCAGAGGGGCGCGATTAACCAAACCTTGCCACGGTACTCTCTCAGCCTGTGTAGGACTTTGCACATAAGTAGTGCGTCGGGCGGTGGAAAAGCGTAAATCGACTGCCACCTGCTCCAGTCCTCGCTGAAGGCATCCGGCCCCCCCGCCTGAGTACAAGTCCAGCGGGCGAGGTAGTCCGGCAGCTTGTTCGTCCCGGAGGAGGCGAACAAGTCCACCTGCGGATGGCCCCAGGAGGCTGCGAGGTCGTCGAAAACGCTTTGTCTTAATGACCATTCTACCTTGGTGCTCTGTCCTCTCGACAAAGTTCCGCCCAAAGATTGGCCGTCCCGGGCAGGTAAGTCGCATGCAGGGTGATGCTGTAATGATTGGCCAGGTAAAACAATTTCTCCGCCAGGTCTTGGAGCACAACAGACCTGGAGGAGCCCTGCTTTTGGATACAATGAACCGCGGACATGTTGTCCATCCTGAAGGCCACCGACTTGCCCGTGAGGGCCAGTCCGTGATCCCGCAGGAAGAACAACGGTACCAACAGTTCCAGGGCATTGATGTGGAAGTGTGAGAGCCCCGACCACCTGCCGTGGTTTTGATGTCCCATGTCTGATTGATAGCCCCACCCCACCTCGCTCGACGCATCTGTGTCTACCCAGATGGTCGGCGGAGGAGCAGTCCAGGGCACAGCCGCAGAGAGCGTCCCAGTGTGTCAGTCTCAGATGTATTGAGCGCGGTACCGTCCACAAACGGTAAGGGGGCGAGATAGGGAAGTGCCTGTTGCCCAGCTGAATGAGGCGTTTTAGTCGGAGCCGGCCCAAGGGCACGGTCAGAGACGCCCAATTCAAAGACCCTAGTAGGGAGTCCCAGATTTTTCGTGTTATCGAGACCGAGTGCAACACGACAAAGAGCTTCCTTCGAAGTTTCGCCGCATTCACACGACTCCGGGAAACGGTGGCGCTTTGGAGATCCCAGTGCAAGCCCACCCACGTCACTTCTCGTGACGGTGAGAGGCAGGACTTGGGAATGTTTAGTTTGAACCCCAGGTTTGTGATATGTCTGACCACAGTGAGCGTGTCTTGTACACAGTGTACTCACCTAATTGTACTCACCTAATTGTAGTATACAGGATTTGAGCCTAAGCTCGTGTTGTCCTGTCTCTCTCTCTACATTTATCCAATTTTGCTTTAAAAGTTCGGATATTTCTTGCTCCCACCACCTCCCCATCCAACTTATTCCAACACTCAATGCTTCTATACGGGAAGCTGAACTTTCTTACATCAGACATACATATAACTTTCCTCAACTTACAATCATGACCCCTGGTTCTTCCCTCGTCCCTCACCACAAAATCTCCCTTGTCGATCTTCTCAAAACCTTTCACACACTTAAACATCATGATCATGTCACCTCTCTCTCCTCTCCCTCAGCGTTGGCAGCTTTAGCCTCTCCAATCTCTCCTCATAAGGTAGGTCTCTAAGGCTAGCTATCATCTTAGTGGCAACTCTCTGAACTCTTTCCATTTTTTTATTA
Source organism: Paralithodes platypus (assembly GCA_032716605.1). Taxonomy (NCBI): domain Eukaryota; kingdom Metazoa; phylum Arthropoda; class Malacostraca; order Decapoda; family Lithodidae; genus Paralithodes; species Paralithodes platypus. The sequence continues at coordinate 38,672,530 of CM064493.1, read as the reverse complement.
TGTTTTATAAGGTTGGAGACCACACCACTGCTGCATACTCCAGTCTTGGTCGTATTATTGTCCCTATTATTTTTGCTAACATCTCTTCATCTAAATAATTCAGAGCTATTCTCATGTTAGTCAACACTGCATAGGTTTCACCAGTTATTTTATTTATATGCTGTTCAGGTGACAAGCTGTCTGCCACAACTACCCCTAGGTCTTTTGCTTTCACAGCTTTACTAATTATTTCATCTCCTATTTTATATCCCCAAGAAGGTCTATATTTACTTTTTCCCATCTCAAGAACCTGACACTTACTCGTGTTGAATTCCATTTTCCAAGTTTGACTCCACTCATATAACTTATCTAGATCTCTCTGTAATTCTTCACAACTACTCCTACTTGTAATATGCTTCATTAATTTTGCATCATCAGCAAACATAGATATATATGAGCCTATTCCCATTTGAAGGTCGTTGATGAAAACCAAAAACATGATTGGGGCCAACACCGATCCTTGAGGCACTCCGCTTTTTACCCTTTTCCACGAGGAGAACTTTCCTTTTATTACTGTTCGCATTTCCCTCCCAATTAAATAGTTTTCCATCCACTTTAATAATACTCCCTCAACCCGCCCCACAGTCCTGAGCTTCCACAACAATCTCTTATGAGGCACCTTATCAAATGCCTTCTTGAAATCTAAGTAGATACAATCTACCCACCCCTCCCTCCCTTGTACAATGTCAATTACCCTATCATAGTAACTCAACAAATTTGTGGTACACGAATGACCTTTTCTGAACCCGAACTGCTTGCTTGAAATTATTTCCCTCTCCTCCAACATACCCACCCATCTTTTTCTAATAATCTTTTCACAAAGCTTGCATATAACACTCGTTAAGGATACCGGTCGATAATTTAGCGGGTCTTCTTTTTCCACTTTTATATATTGGAGTTATATTTGCTTGTTTCCATTCTAAGGGAAGTTCCCCCTTGTTTAATGAGTATTGAACAATATTAAAAATAGGTCTCACTAGTTGTTCAGAACATTCTCTTAATACCCATCCAGCAATGTTATCTGGGCCCATAGATTTTCTCACGTCCAATTCTTCCAACAATGATTTTAGTTCATCCTTGTTGACTTCTATCGACTCTAGTCCCTGTATCTCATTCAATTCCACCACAGGTTCTACATAGTCATCCTCCTCCACAAACACGGATGTTAATGTATCATTCATAATTTCACACATACCCACTGTGTCTTCATATAATTGACCCTCTACCCTAAGCTTTGTTATTTTGTCCTTTATTTTAGTTTTACCGTTGATATAACTATAGAACAGTTTGGGTTCTTTATTACATTTGTTTACTATATCTTTTTCAAAGTTCTTTTTCTCCTCTCTTATAGTCTTGACATAGTTGTTTCTAGCATTCTTATACTCATCCCATTTTTCCTCAGTCTGTCTCCTTCTCACTTTATTCCATGCAGAGTCCTTTTTGTTCTGGGCAATGTGACATCGCATGTTAAACCACTCTTTCTCCTTAGCCAGCTTTCTATCCTTAAATGTTGGTACATATTTATCTACCCCCTCCCTGTAAATGTCTAGTAACATGGTGTATTTTACCTGAATATTCTGTTCTTGCTCAATAAATAACCAATCTATATTTGCAAAGTATCCTCGTAATGATTCATAATCCGCCTTACTATAATTTAGTCTATATTCCCTATGTTCCTCCTCTCTGCCTTCCAGAAATTCCACTGTCAATTCAAATTCAATCACAGCATGATCGCTTTTTCCCATGGGACTCAAATATGTTAGGTTCTTTATTTCTTGGGGGTCTTTGGTGAATAATAAGTCAAGTCTTGATGGTTCATCACCTCCTCTAAATCTTGTATTTTCCGTAACGTGTTGTGTTAATAGATACCCCATTGTTAGTTCAAGAAATTTGCTACCCCAAGTATTTTCATTTGAACCCGCATCCAAACATTCCCAATCCACCTCCCCGCAATTAAAGTCCCCTGCAAGAATAAGCCTATTTTTCCTTTTACAAATAATTTCTAACATACGCAAGGTTTCCAAAATTAATTCATTATATTCATCGTTGCTCCAAGATTTAGTCTTAGGAGGTAAATACATTGATACAATGTCCAATTTTGACCTATCATTATCCTCAATTTCAACTGCTACCACTTCAGCAATGCTATCACCAAGTTTTAATTCTTTAGCAGTAATTTTATTATCTACCATGATCAACACTCCTCCTCCTAGCTTTCCTAACCTGTCTCTTCTCCATGTACTGTATCCTGCACAACTAATTATATTCGTGTCTACCTCCTGGTTAAGCTTAGTTTCAGTCAAACATACTACCCCGGGCCTCTCTCTCTTTACATATTCGTCAAACTCAATCTTTTTGGAAATTAACCCATCAATATTTGTATACATGAACTTAGCATTTCCAGTATTTTCCCTATTTTTCTCGTCCCTGCCCGTTCCTTTCTTTTTTGCACGTACCCCTCCCAATTTATTTCCTAGCTTGTCTCCTCTCCTCTTGTCTCCACCTGGACTGTTTCTCGCTCCGTTTCCACCTCCCCTCCCTCTGCCTCCACTTGGACTGTTTCTCTCTCTATCTCCACCTCCCCTCTCTCTGCCTTCTGCGGAGATGAGCCAATCGTCCAGGTAAAACAGGATCTGAATCCCTTGTAAGAGCAAGGGGGTCAGAGCCTGCTTCACCAGTTTGGTGAAGACCCGCGGTGCTATGTTGAGGCCGAATGGTAGTCTGGTGAATTGGAACACCCGTTGATCCGACTGCAGTGCTAGGCAGCCCTGGAACCGAGGAGCCATCGGCACATGCCAATAAGCATCCTTCAGATCCAGGGTGACCACCCAAGACAAGGGCTTGAGTGCCAGGCGTACCTGGTTGATGGTGAGCATGCGGAAACGGGTGTTCACAATGTGAGAGTTGAGGACTGAGAGATCTACCACCGGCCTCATAGCAGCGCAGTCCTTCTTTGGGACCAGAAACACATGAGACAGAAATACCTTTTGTGTAGAAGATATTTCCCTGATAACGCCTTCCTCGTGCATGGACATGATCACTTGGGCCACTTCCTGAGACACTGGTCGCTGTCGGGGAGGGCACCTGAGAGGAGGCCTGGACCTCCACCTCCAAGTCAGACCCTTCTTGACCACCCGACGCGCCCACGACCGGCGGGGCCATTGCCGGTAGTGGGGGCGGAAGAAGCCGGTGCGGGCGCCTTGCGTCAGGCCCATCACCGCTTCGACGAGATGGTCGGGCGAGGGAAGAGGGGACTGGCCAGGAGGAACTACGCGTTTTTTGGCGCGGAGCCCCTCTTGGACTTATCGTAGTGGGAGCTAGAGCCACCACGTCCTCCTCCAGACGTCCCCCCGCCCCGCCGAAACGACGGACGAGCCTCGCGCTCCGGCCTATCCCCCTCCAGGCTGTGTCTGGCAGCGGAGGAACTGGGGGCCCTGCGCCTGCCAGCGCCGCATCCCCTCTTGACGGGGACGGCGATCCGGGGACCGACGACCACGGAAGGCGGGTACACCACGCCCCCTGTGAGCCAGTCCCCTGGCCACACCTCTAGCCTGGCGCCCTCTGCCGGCGACAGACCTGTCCCCCGCGTCCGCGGGTGGAGGAGGATGAAGTGGGCTTCGCCACCACCTTCCGTTGAGCAGAGTACGTGTCACTCTGCGCCAGTAAGAAAGCCCCTTGCCAAGCCTCCTCAGGGAACAGGCCAGGGGTCAGAAGGTCAGTCAGTAGGAGGCGGTTGCGGACGTCAGCAGGGGCCTTCTTACAGAAAGCCACCCGAAGTTGTTGACGGCAACGAGTGGCTTCATGGAGGGAGTGGCGGATGTCCTGAACAGGGTTGAGGGCAAGCTGCAGGGTGATCCGTCGGACATGCTCAAAACCTTGGCGATGATCAGCCGATTCCAGCGACTCAATAAGGCGGAGGTGAACCCGCGCCAGTTCCAACTGAGCAAGAAGAGTTGAAAGTTGGCGCGCCGCTCGCTGACGGAACTTAAAGTCCCGGTCCAGTGGCGCCTTCTCTGGTGCCGTGAAAAAGGAACACGGAAGGGGGCCCACCGACAGTTTGGGAGCATTGAGCCACTCCCACACAGGCAGAGGGAAGCCCGAGGAGGTAAGGAGCATGCCCGACAGAAAAGATGATTCCATGGATGGGATGGCCGGCAAGGTCTCAGCCGTGGACTGACCAAACTCCACTGCCTCACGGATCCATTCACCCCAGGGACCCGGACAGACGTGCGGGAGTTCGAGCATCAGGACCCCGTCCCGATCTCGCACATTCCTGAGGTACGGCGTCCCCGAGATGGCAGAGAGGGAGTGGACATCCGCAGACAGGTCTTGGCGGGAGTAGTCAGCCCAGGGCTTGGTGGCAGTGTAAGGCAAGACCGACGGATGATATGAAAAATACCGCATGTCTTGCCGGTTAGGGTACACCCTCACATCGACCTCAGGGACCAGACCCTGTGGAGTAATGGCCCTGAAGATGTTTTTCTCATTCACCTGTATAGCCCAGCCCTCCGGCCGGCAGGTGGACCGCCCCCTCAGGGTTGGAGGCGATCAGAGCCCTCCAAGCAACAGAATCCCCATACAGGGATGGCATCTTGACTTTGGGGATCTTAAACTTGGAGAGAGGCGGCACGGAGAAGGGGTGAGAGAACAACCCCAAACCCTGGCCCGGGATAACAACGGGCCAGAGAGGAGTCGTAGGCGGTGTCGGAGGTGCAGGTGACGAAGTAGATGATGTCAACGGTACCACGACCGGGAGAGCAGGCCGAGATGGGATGTGGTCGGCAACAGGTGGGAGAGGAGCCACAAGCGGAGTCTGCAGAGGCACCGGGTTAGTAGTACCCAACCGGGAGACCACTACATCCATGGCTGCCGTGACAGAGGAGAGGATGTCCGCCTTATTGGAGGCCATCTCAAGACGAAGAGACGCCAACTCCGCCCGTAACTCCGTCTCCGCAGCAGGAGGGAAGGACGTCTGTAGAGGAGACAGGGAACCAGCCTCACTGGGCCCACGGGCCCCATGGTCCGTGAGCGGGGAGAACTCAGGGGACGGTGGAGAGGACTGTGCCGCCACATCGGGGTCCTCCTGGCCCGAATCAGGTGCACCGTCCGAAGACGAGTCGACCCCCATATCCTCGTCCTCCAGCCGATCAAAATCCGCAACCTCCATCTCAAGAACATCTTCTAAATGGTCAGGGAGACGAGGAGGAGACTGCTGGCCACAAGGGATCGAGGCGTCGGAACCTCCAGGTTGAGGAGGAGGCGTGGAGGGCATCGCCGCCGGTACCACCACAGCCGGGCCCGCCATAGGGAAGAGGCCGGGACCCCTCACAGGCTGGGAGGCAGGCAGAGGCTCGAACTCCACCCCACCAGTGGCAGAAGACGGTGCAGGATGGAGAACGACCTCCTCGGCAGGCGGGGCAGGACGGCGTTTGGCCCTGAAGACCGTGGAAGCCTGCGAAGGAGGGGGGCTCATCCTGAGGTGAGGAGAAGCAAGACGGGGTCGACCAGCAGGGGACGGAGATCGGCGATGTTTCGTCCTGCCAGAAGTTCCAGAAGTCATGGAGAGGTCGGAGGGAGGCACACGATGTTCATGACGCCTGGGGGCCCGCTCCCTGGAACGCGCCCTCCCGCCCGCCTGACCCGAACTCCCGGGAGGGGAGCCCCGAGCCGTATGAGGAGAGCGAGAGCGACGAACAGTAGGGGAGCGGGAACGGCGTGCAGCATCGGAGGTAGGTGGGATCCCTAACAACACCCGGACGTCATCCTCACGGAAGGAAGGAGCCCTGTGCAGGACCCTTTGGACGTGACGGGAGATGACGTCCCATGACCGGCGTAGAGACGTCCCGGCCCGTTGTCCTTCCGCCGACGTAGGGAGAGTCTCGAGCAGTTGAAGAGTGGAGAGGCACACCCCACACCGGCGGGGATCGTAAACATCCTTCCCATAGCAGGCCGTGTGGAGGCAACATTCCCGGTGATCCCGCAAGGCCGTCCGCTGACACGTCGGCCGAGAGCAGGGAGGAGCCGGCATCACAGCACTGAAAAATGGGGAAGCATTACCCACCAGTAGAGGTGAGACAGGCAATATGAGGCAGTAGAGCCAATGCAGCATGTAAGACTCAATAAGACAATATCCAGTAAGAAGCTATGTAGCAAGTATAACAGGAAAGTCAAAAGAAAACACCCACACCAGAGACCCTCAACACCAGGGCTGGGACAAGCCCCTGAGCGAGGCCCAACCCTGGGAACAGGTCATAACCAAAATCGTGGGGAAAGTGGTACCCTTCGAAATACCTGAGAACCCTCGGTGAGAGCGGAGGGAGGAGGCGGCGAAGCGGCGGCGGCGTAGGGACAGCCGGCAGTAGAGCGGGCACCAGCTGGAAGGAAAAGGTCAAGTGTGAGCAACCCAACAGTACCCTATAAGTGTAAATAGGGGCGGGGAGGGAATCCAAAACACACAGGACATCGCCACTTTGGGTCGAGTCCTTGGACTTTTCAGGTGGTCTTTGGGTCCTCCCAGTATACAAGGAGGACGCCCGTAGGGCGGGAACCAGGTACAGAAGGAGGACACAAGGAACAGGACATAAGGGATAGGAAAACAGCCAATCAGCCGTTGTCCAAAAAGCCCTGTCCAGGTACATGAAGAGGGGGCAGAACAGGGCGCATAAACCAAGTCAAGTGAAAAGCTATGTGGTCTAGGCCTTGACAAGGCACAGGGCACCTCAAAAAGATAAAGGCGCTCCTAGGGTGGATTTAAAAAGATGAAGGAGCTGAGGACACCAGAAGACCCCTGTCTGTGTGGCGAAAAAACGTGAGTAAACACGAAAATCGAGTCAACTTGTCCAAGCATATCCTCCCTGTGAGCGGGGCCCCTATCGCGTACAGTTTCCAGACATCCCCCCCCTTTTTAGTGATCAAGTAACCACAGGCAGGGGAAGAACAGAAACATGGACTTGTAAGAAAAACGAGAATTTAACCGAGAGCTACGAGACCGAGACTTCCCAGTCAGTGGAGACAAAAGGAAGGCAGAAGGAAAGGACCTGTGTGGATCATTCCAACGGCGGGCAGCTCAAGGCAAAAACCGATTAGCTTAAACACAATTAATGAGAATCTTAACAAGAGCGTAGAAGACCAACCAGCAAGTCAGTAGAGACAAGAGGAAAACAGAAGGACAGGACTATGTGGCCCAAACCGACGGCGGTCAGCTCAAGTTAAAAAACACAGGCCTAGCCTAGTTACACAATTCACATAAACGAGAAAAGACTAGGGCAGCGTCAATCCCTAAGTGAAAAACCTAGTAACAAAGCTAAACACTGCCCGAGAAGCCCCACAAGTACGTTAAATTAATAAAATAAAAGGAGGATAGCCTAGGGCTTGACCAACAATTTCACCAGAACCACGTATCCACGAGTCAAGTAGGCCCGGGGAAACGAAAAGGAACTGACAAAAGCGTGAACCATGCGAACGAAATACAAGACCACCAACTATGGACAAGTTTAATAAACAAGTCAGAAGGGCTATAGGTCAGTTGAGACCAAAGCAGCATGTTTGTGAGAGAATAAAGGCTATGTGGCCTATGCTCACACAAAGCAGAATCCAGAGAAACTTCATGCTCAAGTCTTGTAAAACATCGACACGTAGTCATATGAAAAAACAATAAAACAAAAAGTCACAAAGGGAAAGAAACACAATGCATCCCGCGGGAAGCATATCCCCCCCAAGGTACGTTAAGGGTAGTTAAAGTGAACATGAACCCGAAAAGTGAGGGTAGAATAGACACACAACGACCGCTACGCGGCGTTGAGGACCAACCACCCCGAAGAAAACAAATAAATAAACACGTCTCCAGCACTACGCGCACACCCATAAACACGCCATAAAGCCGTAGTAAAGTGCTGCCTACATCACTGAACATCCTTCTAAAACCTCAACAGCCTGAAAAGGCTCACACTCACTAAGAGTTGAAGCGAAGGGGATGCAAAGCAGGCACTCGCGAAGCACAGACAAAAAAGGCGTGTGACATCGACGGTGGGCGCGAAGTGACTGATACTTTGGCAGGTCCTGGCACAGGCTCATAGAACATGGAGCATGGCTCAGAGGAGAGCAGCTAGATTAAATGGGTAACTATAACAATTCTTTCTCTCCTTCGCTATCTCTTCTTTCCTAGTCGTCTCGGAGTGTGTACAACGTGCCTAGTAGTGAATTGAGGTGCAACTCTAGAGATTATTTGGTTACTTCGCGTGAGTACCGATAAATCGGCCCGCTGTGGTAGCGGCTGAGATCATAAGCCCTACGTTGGAAACGTAGAGACTGCTACTAAATTTTGTGATATACTTTAAGTATGCACTGTTCATTAACTATCTCTATATTTATATCAAGAAAATTTTCAACTTTATAATTTACGTTACATTGTGTGAGGGGAATAGAATTAGGGTAAATAAGTTTAGCAACTTGATTAAAATTTAACAAATTGCAAACGAGAATATCATCAATATATCTACTATTATTACTTAACAATTTAGCAAGTGCTAATTTTTCTGGGATTTTATTTTTCTTGCTACTGTCAACTAAGTCTTTTATATATTTAAATTCTAAAGCAAGCAAGAATAAATCTGCAATTAAAGGGCTAGCATTTCCACCCATAGGAATTTCTAATATTTGTTTGAAAATGTAAGGCCCGAATCTAACATAAGTATTGAAAAGGAGGAATTTAAGGGTATCTTTAAGTTTAGTCCTATCAAAATATACAGAACTAGTGGGAGTAGACCTAAGTGATGCATTATTAACCCCTTATTGGCGGCGCTCGACTTAAGTCGTGCACCAATTTGCAGCAAGTTAGGAGCATTATTAAGGCTTTTAAAGGGTTAAAATCGAGTGCAAATGGCCGGGAGCGCAGCGGGCCAGACAGCCGACTCCCAGGGCTTACCGCCGCCCATTAACTCATGTTCCCTGTGTTCTCGAGAGGCCGGCAATGTAGCCAGTAGTGAGCATAGCTGGGACAAATATACCGCTATACGCTAAACTCCCATGTTCGTGGCACCACTGCAAGAGAACCACGAGTGCTACGTAGCTCGTTCTGGTCTCATTTTGAAGCTTTTAGTGCCTAGTTATTTGCTGAATACATTTCTTTTCATGCAGATACAGTACTTGATTGATCATTCAGGAGGGCCTGAATATGCCCAAATGAGCCCAAAACACCCCACTAGACAAGGGTTAAAATATGTATAAACATTTATGAAATAATTACCATCCCTAACGAACCTGTCAAAGTGCAAATCTATAATAAAGCAAAGCTCTGAATATACTAAATCTAATGGCAAATTGGTATACAAAGTTGAAAAGTCGAAGCTATGTACCGAGGTAATTTTCGGCATGGTATTTATTTTATCAATAACTTCTAACGAATTGTCAACACTCCAATAATAGTTAATGCCAGTTCTTCTCATGATGGTATTACAATATCTTTTATGAGTACTTTTAATGTATTTTAAGCAATTTACGACTTGTTCTGATAGAGTTTTAGTGGTAGCAAATTTTGCTCCGGCAATAAAGCGATATTTATAAGGTCTTTTATGAAATTTAGGTAACATGTATAATTTTGCAATGCACTTGTTCTTATCAGAAAGTTTAATATCAAATGTTATATTTTTCTTGGTATGTTCATCGATTAAGTTATCAATATTCAGATTATTTGAATTTCATAAACAGAATTACCGCAAATATTTTTACGTAATATGTTACCTTTAATGCCTAATTCTTTTTTCATGTTTTCAAGATAAAATTTCTTACATGTGAAGCTATAATTATTGCTGGCTTTATCTACTGTAGTGATTACAAAATGTTTATGTAAATGTATTAAATCAGCTTTAAGCTTATAATTATAGTCTATAAAATCTGAAAGATTAAATTCATTTTTAAGCGAGAACATTTTATTTCTAATTAACTTAATTAATAATTTAGACCATGCTTCCATGAAATTATGTTTATTGTTTAGAATATTTTCTATAAAAGGAGCAAAACTTTTCTTTTGTAGGCCTTTCAATCTATCTATCTCTATCTATTGCCTGACGCCGCGATCCCCGAAGGGGTGGCCACGAACGAACCGCCCCCATGCACCTCTGTCCCCAGTCAGTCGACGCCCCTCCCCCCAACCAGCACCGCCTTCGTTCATGTAGTTAGTTCCTCACTCCATCCTTCCACCTCATATTCGGTCTACCTCTCCCCCTCTGTCCCTCCACCTCGCTCTCGTACACCCTCTTAGTCATTCTCTCGCTTTCCATACGTTCCATATGGCCGAACCATCTCAAGTTGTTCCTTTTCACACTTTCCAGCATATCTACCTCCACACCACCACCTCCTTCTTACTTCCTCATTACTCTGTCTATCCTACATGTAACTCCGCACGCACTCCTTAAGTAATTCATTTCTACTGCTCTCACTCTTGGTCTGAGTCTCTCAACCAACGTCCATGCTTCGCTTCCGTAAGTCAGTGTCGGGATTACCACACTGTCATGCAAGGACTTCTTCACTTCCATACTGACCACCCTATTTCTTGTTACTGCTTTTAGCGTTCCTACAACCCTCTTCCCCTGTTGTACCCTCTCCCGCACCTCTTCATCCATAGTCCCATCTTTACTCAACACACTGCCCAGATACTTAAAAGAGTTGACGATCTCCATAGCCTGACTGTTCAGCTTCACCTCACACTCTGTGACTTCACCCCTTTCGAAGACCATAACCTTGCTCTTCCCCGTATTTACCTTCAAATTCCGTTTTTCGCACACTGTTCCAAACTCATTTACCAGACCCTGCAACTCCCATTCATTATCACTCATCAGAACTGTATCATCCGCAAACAGCAGTATAGGTATAACAGCAGTATTTCAATGAATCTTTTAATTTTTTAATTCCGAAATTTCGATATAATGAATATAAATTATTAACAATAATTTTAATATCAGACCTGTTTTTCTTTTTATTAACCCGTCCAGCACCAGCGATGCGTCTGGCGCGTCGGCGATGTATGTAACGCACAGCCCCAGCGACGCGTCTGACGAGTCACCCTAATTGCTCCGACCGTAACCTCAGGTGTAGCCACTCGAGAGGGCTCAGATTTGTATGGGAACTGTGTACGTATCCCACGCAACCGTGCCGATGGTTGAAAACTCTCAAAGTCCACGTGCGTGCGCGTGAGCGCGCAATAACCTGTTTTTTTGGGGTAATTGCCTTCACTTTTTTACTCTTGTAAAATACGTTTTCGGGGGCTCTGTAGGACCATTCTTTAAGCTTTTTGAGCGGTTTTTCGTGGTTTTTCCTTCATTCCTAACCCATTCACTATTGTTTCTGGAATAAAACAATTTTTTGAAAACCGGCCGGGTTCTGGTGAACAAACAATACAAAACTAGCCGGGGCTCCACGGGTTAAATGTATTTAGTCTTCTATTACCGTGTCTACCAGGTCTTCTGTTTAAAACAGGGAAGTTAAAATATGGGTTATTAAAATCATTTTTTAATAAATCTTTATACAAAATGTTGCCTACATATTTTATTTTATTGTTAAGTCCAAATGGATAGATGGTCATTAATTTTCCAATCCAATAATTTTCTCTATCTAAAACATTTTGATTACTTTGAACAATTTCTATAATTTTGTATTTACAATCAAATCTCTTTACAATCAACAATCTTTGATCTCTTGTGAAGAATGGAATGTGCCAAAAGGCATCCTTGAGGTTCAACGTTATCAGTCACACGTCCTGATGAAGGAGTAACCGTATCCGAGGCACTGTGAGCATGCAAAATCTGTAATTTTGAGTGAGGAGAGGTCTCTGCCTGGCCCCATCTTTAAGCTGTCTCGTTTGGGAACAAGAAACGTGCGGGATAGGAAAACTGTGGTTCCTTTTAGAACTGGCACTAATACCATCGGCTTTAATCATTCTTTGATTACTTCTATGACGTTTGGTGAAAGTATCATTGTATTGTTGTGCAGATCACATATGACAAGCAGCAAATCTATGTTCCTCATCCTCCTCAAGGGCACCCGGAGTGAAGGGGTTAGGAATAGCCCCACCTGTCAAGGGTGGGAATCGCTACTGATTCACCGGTTAGGGAACACTAGGACCAATTGACCCTGAGGGACGAGGCAGTGTGGTGGTCTTTATTCATATAAGGACAGGTTGTAAAGGAACAGTAGGTAGCGTAGAAGGCATTAGCTTAGAGGATAGCTTAACCTGGGGAGTTAGAGACTCTTGTCTCTGACTAAACTTGGACTTAATTGCTGCTAGAACCTTTGTTTGGAACAGGGTCTCCAACTTCGTTGGGACGTGGGCAAAAGAATGTTTAGGAAACTCACGTAGGCATTATGGATAATGTCTGGGACTTAGGATATGTAACCTTTTACATCACTCCAAATATTGAGCAAAACCTAAGGCGCCCCATCCGCAGTTATGTGGCCAATCAGATTGTGATGTTTCACAAAGGGTGCACAGTTTGTACACTTCTTAGTAGCCCACTAGCTAGCGTACAATCAACACAAGACAGATGGCGTACATACTTCGTACGCCCAAGAAGGGTGAATTTGTTGCATCTTGTGAACCCGAACCACTGCACAATGGTCGTGGCGATTACAAGAGAGAGCTGTTGCTCATCAGGCCAAGAATTAATGTTACATAATACTAGAGCAAAGAACAAAATCATGTACCGGCTCGTCATGCATAAGGCCTATGGAATGCCAAGTAGCCTGTTGGCTATATGAATGCAGTAAAAGAAGTTAGAACGGGGTAGCATATCAGCTGTATCTTATATAAAGATGGATTAGAGTGGGATAGTCGATGGTTATCATTAATATGATTAGAGTATCCCCCCCCCCCTTTCTCTCATTCATGGTTCTACATTGAGAACCCAAGGTGAAGACTTTTAACAGCGACTCAACAAGAAATTACGTTGGGCAACACCTGGCGGTGAATAGCCTATGGGCTATATGAATGCCGTAACAGAGGTTAGAGTAGAGTAGTGTATCTGCTATCTCTTATATAAATTCATTGTCCTCCATTGAAAATCTATGGGAAAGATGTTTATCATTGACCCGGAAAGACACGCCGTTGGGCAGCACCCGGAGATGGAGGTGAAGCCCGAAGACCTTCATAGCAACCCGATCGGGAATACGGAACCGGAGAGAGTGGACCGTAGCTAAGAGTCAAGGTCTATTTCAGTTCAATTCAATTCGAGAGACTGTAATTGCAATTTGCAGTAACTTAAGTTATAACAATGGAATAATAATAATAATAATAATAATCAGTAGATTATCAATGTCACCGGAGGTCCGTTGGGTACCCGGTACCCGGACACCATTGGTTAGTCCGTGTATATCAATTCAATATTGGGCTTATAATAGTGATAGTATCCGGAGGAAGCTTTGCTCCTCATCTGTCCCTAATAGCCCACTGGGGCACAGGAGTCACGCCGACTCCAGGGCTCGAAGTTTCCGAACTATTTCCATGTCAGAAATGATAACATAAGTAAGCAGGAACCTTTTAGCACCTGGCTTATATATTGAAAAATGAAGTAAATCCAACTAAATTCTTCCCACTATAACGTTAATGTTTGGCTTATAATAGGGATAGGATCCGAAGCAAACATTGTTCCTTATAGTTCAACAATAGCGGAACCATTGGCCCCCCGCTTATGCATTGAATAATGAAGTAAATCCATGGAAAAACTTTTAATTATAAAGTCAATATTTGGCTTATAATAGGGATAGTACCCAGAGGAAGCGTTGGTCCTTACCCTTCAACAACAGTGGAACCCTTGGCACCCCACTTATAAATTGAAAAATGAAGGAAATCCCTCTAACCACTTCCTAATATACATTCAATATTTGGTTTACAATAGGGATCGTACCCGGAGGAAATGATGTTCCTTATAGTCCAATAATAGCGGAACCATTGGTCCCCAGCTTATTCATTGAAAAATGAAGTAAATCCCTCGAAAAACTCCTAATATACTGACAATATTTGGTTTATAATAGGGATAGTACCCGGAGGAAACGGTGTTTCTTATAGTTCGATAATAGCGGAACCATTGGCCCCCAGCTTATCTATTGACAAATGAAGTAAATCCACCGAAAAACTTCATATAATACTTATATCTAGGAAGATACCAATCTATCTCTTGTGCTGTAACTTTCAGTAGAGTGAGGCTCTGAGCTATAGCCTTTTGGCCACTTCCGCGCTCGATGTGACGAGCGTGAGAAAACTTCATAATATCGAGTCAATATTTGGCTTAAAAATAGGAATAGTATCCGGAGGAACATTGTTCCTTATAGGTCAACAATATCGGAACCATTGGCCCCCCGCTTATATGTTGAAAAATGAAGTAAATCCCTCGAAAAACTTCATAATATAATATTTATATATCTATATATCTATATAGGAAGAGATCATCTATCTCTTATATTATAAAATTCAGTAGTGATGCTCGAGCTAGGCCTATTGGCCACTTCCGTGATCGCGCGCTCGCGTGAGAAATAAACTTTCACTTCATCCCAAATGTTTAGTAATACCTGAGTCGCCCCCGCTGCTGTTATGTGGCCACTCGGATTGTGGTAGTGTTACACGAAGAGTGCACAATTTGTACATTTTTTAGGAGCCCACTTAGTCAATGTACGATTCACACAAGACATCTGGCGTACATACCTCTTCAGTTGTGGCTCAGGTGAGGGGGCGGAGATTACTGAGGAGAGCTATAGCCCACCTGTCAGAAAAAGGCCAAGAATCAATGTTACATAATATAAGAGCAAAGAACCAAAGCATGTACCAGTTCCTTATGTATAAGGCTCATGTAATGTCGAGTAGCCTGCTGGCCCTATGAATGCTTTAAAGAATTTAGAGTAGGGTATCATATTCGCTACATCGTATATAAGAATGGATTTAAGTGGGATAGTCTATAGGCTATCATAAATACCACTGGAGTACTCTCCTCCCTTCTTTTTCCATTCATTGTTCTACATTGAGAACTCAGAGGGAAACGTTGGTCTTTAATTTAACCGGAACCTTTTGGTACATCGGATGTTTGTTTCTGAAGGAAAACATTGTTTCCCCCCCCCCCCCCCCGGGAGTTCCGGGAGTTCCCGGAGTATCCGGAGTACCCGGAGTACTTGGAGGAAACTCTCGTTCCTTAATTTAACCTGAACCTCATGGTTCCTTGGTTTTCAGTATTACCCGGAGTACCCGGAGTACTTGGAGGAAGCTATCGTTCCTTATTTGAATCTGAACCTCTTGGTTCCTGGGTTGTCAGTGTTTACCCGGAGTACCCGGAGTACTTGGAAGAAGCTATCGTTCCTTATTTTAATCTGAACCTCTTGGTTCCTGGGTTGTCAGTGTTTACCCGGAGTACCCGGAGTACTTGGAGGAAGCTCTTGTTCCTTAATTTTAACCTGAACCTCTTGGTTCCTGGGTTTTCAGTATGTACCCGGAGTACAGTATTGCTCGGAGTACCCTGAGTACCCCTAGTACCCGGAGTAGGCCTACTTGGAGGAAGCCTTGTTCCTAAATTTAACCTAAACTTCTTGGTTCCCTGGTTTTCAGTAGTACCCGGAGTACCCGAAGTATTCGGAGGAAGCTCTCGTTCCTTAATTTAACCTGAACTTTTGGTTCCTTGGTTTTTGTATTACTCGGAGTACCCGGAGGAAGCACTCGTTCCTTTATGTTAACCTGAACCTTTTGGGTCCTTGGTTTTGTTGGTGTTTTGTGCACCTGGAGGAAAACTTTGTTTCTCCATTTAACCGGAACTTCTTTGTGCATCGTTTTTTTTTTTTTTTTTTTTTTTATTGTTCCTGGGTTTCCTTGAAACCATTTAGTACCCGGAGGTCTAAAACCATGAGACCCGGAGAGAACGGAGGGACACAGGAGCCCCGCCAACTCCGGGACTCGAAGCATGCAATTGTATAGGGTTAGTTGGTGCTCTTGCACTGGAGGAAACTTTGTTGCTCAATTTGTTTACATGCAAACTCTTTCTATTTTAAGAAATTAACACATAATTGTGTTGGTGCTCTTGCACTGGAGGAAACTTTGTTGCTCCATTTGGTTTCATCCAAACTCTTTCTATTTAAGAAATTAACATATAATTGTGTTGGTGCTTATACTTTATTTACTCGAAACCATTTAGTACCCGGAGTTCTAAACCCGGAGACCCGGAGAGAACGGAGGGACACAGGAGCCCCGCCGACTCTGGGACTCGAAGCATGCAAATTGTATAGGTTTAGTTGGTGTTCTTCAACTTGGTCATGCAAACTCTTAGGAATCATTGGTATCGAAGCACTTCATAACATATTACTCATATAGGAAGATAATAATTGGTCCCTCATGTAAAATTCAGTAGAGGGAAGCCGAGCTAGCTAGGCCTATTGGCCGCCCTCGTGGACACTTGCCCGAGGTGGCGAACAAAGCATGGCCTTATAAATAAGTACTGGTACAAGAATGGGACATATAAGGGAATCAATAAGTCTAGCTAAGACCCTATTAGCTCGAAGTAATGCTAGAAGCATGCAAACTATAAAGTGAAGCGACTTATAAAAGTGAAGCGACTTTGACAAATTTAATACAAGTAGAATTTCAGGAAATAATGTAGGCTACTTTACAACAAAGAAAACTTTGAATTAATAATATCCTTAGAGTTCAACGTGTATCCTGAGGGCACACGAATAAGATGAATAATAGCCTACGATAAGTAAATAATTAAATGCAAGCATTGTATAGGATATAGCCTAATATAACAATAATCACTTACTACGACGAACAACAAATATTAAGAATGGTGAAGCAGTATCCATATACTTTCGGTGTGGACAGGCGTGGACGGTGGCCCTCTGAAACATACAGGGCGATTACTCAATTCATGTTTGGACCTAACTCAAATAATATATAACAAGGACTCACTAGGAGTGAGAAAGCCAGGCAAACGCCGAGACGCCCAGAGCAAGGGGGCACACGTCCGACTCGTCTGGATCACAACCGTAAAGAGGCAGATAAACACGCTAGAAAGTCTGGCATCACGTGCAAGGGAAGCATAACGACAGCACAGCTGGAGGGCTGAGGTACCGGGAGGTTTGAAATGATAGATTCTTCTTTAAATTTTATTTCTAGTGGTATTCATTTTCAATGACGAGCCCTTGGTAAGATTTAATGGGTATTAACCAAGGATTGTTTTTATGCTATATACGCAACGGTTGTGATAAGAACTCCGGGGAATCCCGAACGGGTCCTGGAATCTTAGCCTATATATAGTACTGTATAGGCTCTTCGTCATTGACGAAGGAACCAATACTAAATAAAATAAACACATCTTCAACTCTCTCTGCAGGAGTGTTATTTGCCCTGAAGGTGGTAACGACTTACCACGAGCGCAGTGCCTACCAATATGTTCATGGGGTCAGGATTCCTGCCAAGTATGCCGTGTGGGCTGAGCTTATCATCATCCACATTCTGGTTCCTCGAGCTTCATTCGTTGGGCATCTGGCAGGTTCGTCACAGTGGATTATATTTTATTCTACTACAGTATAAAATTATGTCTATTTATGTTATCTATTATTTGTATTATATTCTTCTTCTTTGGTCAAACTTTGCACTGTATCTCCATCTTTTCTAAGTATCTCTCTCTCTTGGATTTTTCATGTTTTGGACATAATAAAATTTCTGTTGGTGGTGATTCAGGTCAAAATATAAATTGTACAGCAGCTGCATTTTTTTTTTTTTTTTTTTTCTTTTTTTAAGGATTTGTTTGATTGCTGGCTAAATATAGGCCATTGCGGATAATACTGTACATAGGTAGATCTTGCTAGGGCTCATCATGGTAATTTTAAATTCTTGCTTCATCTATTTGTTAATCTTGGATGGCGTCATTAAGCTTTTGAATGAGCTCGACAAGCATTTGTGCCTCATTTCAACACAAGATTTGAATACGGTATCCCCATGTGTGAAGGGACTTATTGATAAGCTGGAATAAAACCTGGCAGAAGTAAAATACAGTAGGTCTCATTCACCAGCTAACCACAGACTTCAAAAGGATAAAACATGGAGATCAGCACCGTGACAAAATGTACCTCATGCATGCTACGGTTGCTACCCACTATTTGTGTCAGTTTTATTTGATTTTGTTCTTATTTTTTCTTTTATATGTATGAAAGAGACAAAAGGCAGGCTGCCTGTAACAAGTGTCTCTCCCAAAGCCAGAAGATTGACAGAGAGGCAGAGAGAGCCAAATTCAAGGGACAATGGGGTCAAAATGCCTGGACACACAAAATTTAAAGCAGTCTAAGTCATAGGATGAAGGAAAGATTGATTGAGGGAGAGAGTTCCAGAGTTCGCATGTTGAGTAAAAGAAAGACTGAGAATATTTGCTAATTCTTGGGTTAGACAGCTGGTCAGAATAGGATTGAGACTGTGCCTCACACTCTCTGCAAGGGATTGGGTATGCACTGAGAGAGTTCTGAAGAACACTGATTGTTGTAATAGCGATAGAAGAGTGAAAGAGATGCAACATTGTGGCGTATAGAAAGAGATAATAGGGAACTAGTTAAAGGAAGTGACTAGTAATAGGAAGTGAGTTGATGAGGCGATATGCTTTTGACTCTTATCTTTCGAGATGTGTGGTATGGGTGGAACCTTCCTACACATGCAAACAATACTCGATACATGGGCGCACTGTGCCCCTATACAGAACAAAAAGCTGTGCGGGGGTGAAGAACCCACGGTGAGGGTTGACCACACCTAACTTCTGGGAAGCTGTTACAGCAAGAGTGGTAATATGATCTTTCGAAGAAAGGTCAGATGAAAAAGATGCACCAAGAATATTTAGAGAAGATGAAGAGTTAATTTGTGTATTGTTAAAGATAATTAATAGTCTTGTGGAGGATTGCGACGGGTAGATACAAGGAGAAATTGGATCATGGAAGCATTGAAAGTAACAAGATTTGATTTGCCCCAATCAGAAATAATCGATAGATCAGAAAATAGGCGTGCTATGGCCTCGTCACATGAATTTCAAAGTTAATGCATGCTGGGTTGTTGTGAAAAACTAGTTGAATAGTGTAAGATAGAGTCATCAGCATATGAGTGGATAGGACTAGAGGTGATTGCAAGTATAAAATTGGGAGCAATAATGGAAAATTTGTGCTGACTAGTGACTACCAGAATGCATTGTTTTGTTTGTTTACCAATCTATGTGGGGGTATACAAATGCTTGCTGGATCCACATCCTATTAGTAGTCATTGCCTAGGCTGCCTGGCCAAATTCTAGTTTACTTACTTGGTTACTTGGCTTTTCTGATTTTTTACCATGGCATATCTAAGCAACTTTTTTCATTATTCAGACTATTTTAAGGCATTACACTCTGACAGTAAGCACAGATGTATAGATAAAACCAAAGAACTAGGCATTTTGACAAATTTATCGCCCACTGGCACCGCCTGGCAACAGGTGAGGGACAGTGTGTTTGACAGTTTAGCACGCTTTCCTAGATCCACTGACTTTGTTCTGGTTTCTGGCTGCTAGTATGAGACAGTGATCTCTATACTGTTCATTGACTTCTATATACAGTGGGTGAGGATCAGCTGAGTAGTTCTGGATACATTTGATGGTAGGCATCGAGCTTAGTTATTGGAATAGCCCAAAACACCACAGAAACTAGGCATTTTGATATATTGAGTACATGCGGGAAGTTAGTGTCCAACAGCATGGATGACAACTCTATGACAGCTCTTTGTAGTCCACCCCCATGGGGTAAGGGGGCCTTCACCTATAGTGGAGGAAAAAAAGAATATGCCTCACGCATCCTACTGCGTGTCGTATAAGGCGACTAATAGGGGATGGCGTTATATTGCGGACCAACAGCCATTACTATACAATGAAGCCATGTTATTGGCACTGGCATTGTTTTCAAATGACAGTGCTGTGACAGGGCTTCATTGTTCTTGTTCCAAGTTGCGTAATGGCGGCACACTGGCGGTGGATGTCGCTCCCTCTGGACCCGGACCTGGCGTCTTGGGCCCTACCTGGACGAAATGGATCCAGAGGGCACAGTGCGTAGTGTTTCCCCGGACTGGCACTTTCTGCCCAACAGTATAGGGGCCCGAATCTGGTGGTAGCACTCCAGGAGGCTGCCCTGTCATTGGGCAAAATATACAAGACCAGTCGTAGTGCCGTGTATACGCACGGGGTGCGTCCCTGCGGCTGATTCTGGTGGGGCGCACCGAGGCCACTGGATCCTTGTTGTTGTTGTTGACGTGTTTATTTTATGCTAGCCCACTGGGCCAGGGCCCTCATAAGGCTAGTGTTCGGTGAGGAGGTGCAATGTCAAGTCATGTAACTGTAATCTCTTGGGGGAAGGTGCTGGGAATGGTCCCCGGGGTAGACTGGAGCCGGAGTTCTGGGGGGGGGGGGATTCCCATTTGCCAGCTAATTTACCAAATATGACTAGGCCTAAACCTAAAAAGAAACAACGTAAGTCCAATGATCCAAAACCGCACAGGATAAGGACGAATGCCCCCCACAATCTCAGACTTGCTAGTCTGAATGTTGGTAGTTTGAATCTGCGTACAAATGAAGTGGCTGAGATGTGTGAGAGGAGGCGAGTGGACGTCTGCTGTGCCCAGGAAACACTCTGGAAAGGGCATGGGGTACAGTGGATTGTTGGAAGAAAGAAAAGATATAGGATCTACTGGAAGGGGGCTGAGACTGATAAAGCGAAAGGAGGAGTGGGTATTCTGGTGGCTGAAGAGCTGGCGGAAAGTGTGCTTCAGATTACGAGAGTTAGTGAAAGGCTGATTGTTTTGAAGTTGAAAGTTGGTGAAAGAATTCTGAATGTGATATTGGGTAGAATGTAGAGTTCGGGCTTACCGCCAGCCTTGTTTACACTACCCGGAGTGGCATCGGACGCTTGCCATCATGTTCCCGTCTATTTTGACTGCCTTTGGATACAATAATATGTTGAGGGGGGGCAAAGCCCCCCATGACATATTGTCATCATCATATACTGTATATTGCCAGCAGGGGGCAAATAACCAAAAACAAATCGCCGTCAAAATAGACACGAACTTAACCACGGCGATCGACAAATGTAAACATGACGGCGGGGGCGGCGTCGGACGTTTGCAAACATGGTTCTGTTTATTTTGAATGCCATTGGATACAATAATATGTTGAGGGGGGGCTTTGCGCCCACCTCACCCCCCCATGACATATTGTCATCCTCATATACAGTATATTGCCAGCAGGGGGCAATAACCGAAAAAAATCGCCGACAAAATAGACGCGAAGTTACCGCGGCGATCGCCCTATGTAAGCATGACGACCGTACACTCGGAATCTACATCCATCCTGTGATATCTGCATATGCCCCACAGGCTGGCCTACAGAAAGAGATAAAGGAGGACTTCTGGAATGACACCATCAGTGTCATGTGTTTGTAGACCTGGAGAAGGCTTTTGACAGGGTGCCTAGAGATGTGCAGTGGGCTATGAGGAAACTTGGTGTGGAAGAGTGGCTGGTGCATGTGATAATGAAGATGTATGAGGATTCGCGAACTGCGGTGAGAGTGAAAGGTGTACTGAGTGATGAGTTCACAGTCTGTGTTGGAGTTCATCAGGGTTCAGTGTTAAGCCCCCTCCTCTTTATTATGGTCCTGGAGGCACTGTCTAGAGTATTTAGAGGCGGACTCCCTTGGGAACTGTTTTATGCAGACGATTTAGTCTTAATAGCTAACAATATGCAAGATGCTGAGGCCAAATTCAGAAGATGGAGAGAGGGCATGGCGAGCAAAGGTTTAAGAGTCAATATTAACAAAACCAAGGTTATGCATTGTAGATTGAGACGAGGCAATGTGGTAAAGAGCGGTGCATACCCATGTGCAGTGTGTGGAAAGGGTGTGGGTGCTAACTCGATTTGATGTAGCATCTGTCGATGTTGGGTGCATCATGGGAGTAAGCGCTGTAGTAGAATAAAAGAACCCCTGCCGAAGGATAAGTCAGAAATAGAGAAATTTGAGTGCGTAGTATGCAAAGGCGAGCTTGTGTTAAGTGATGGTCCTGTGGCTGTGAATTTTGGAAATGAGTCATTGGAGCTGGCGGACAAGTTTTGTTACCTAGGAGATACCATCTCTGCCGGTGGTGGGGCCGAGGCTGCCACTGTCGCTAGAATTAGATGTGGCTGGGGGAAGTTCAGAGAACTGCTGCCAATTCTGACCATGAAAAGAATGCCTCTCCCTTTGAAGGGAAAGGTGTATGCCTCATGTGTTAGAAGTGCAATGACGTATGCCTCAAAAACATGGGGCTTTTAAGTAGAGGATGTCAACAGAATGGAATGTAATGAGATGAGAATGGTGAGATGGATGTGTGGGGCCAGGCTGCAGGATAAAATAACAAATGATGAGCTGAGGAGACGTTTAGGTATTGTGACGCTCACCGCTTCCCCCAGAACCGCATGGCTTACTCGCTAGGACTCGCCAGGGCAGAGAATGTAGCTACAGTCTACCTATCATTGTGTACTTTCCTTCTCGAGAAAGCTTGTGTTGCAGACAGTTCAGAACTGTTCTTTGTTTTCGTCTGTCACAATCCTTTCTATTTTATTTAGTCAATTGAAAGTATTGTGTTAAGTAGTTGAATGATGGGAAGGCGAGCGGGAGAGAGAGAGAGAGAGAGAGAGAGAGAGAGACCAGGTGGTGTGACTTGGTGGTGAGTGTGGCGCGTGGCTGGCCCCCTTACATAGGCCTCGCGGGATTCGTTGCCTCCTGCCTAACACGGCCTACTAGGCGGCTGCTTACTGGGCGACTGTCGCGCGCCCTCGTGCCATTCCTGCGAACTGGGACTCCAGCCATGCGGTCCCTGGAAATATCCTGGTCAGATCCGTCCCAGACAGCATACTCTAAGCATCTCCCATGAACTGTTCCACACTCTTGTCTTAGAATCTTTCTCTTCTACTGCCTCTATCATTTCCACTACTTCCTCACCTTTTATTAATATCAATCCCCCTCTGGTTCCCTGCATCCACACCTTGAATTGGTGGCCAGACTGTATTATATGCTGGATCTCACATTTCTTATGTACTAGGCTAAGGTTGAAGATAGTCGTTGTCTTTTTTGGGAGATTGTATTGCTCGGACTGTCTCCATCAATCACTAATGTTTCTACAGGGTTAAATAATGCTAGACTAGGGATCAGGTACCTTGCTGTTGGTGTTTTCACTGTGTGTAGGCTACTTTTGAGCTGCACGACACTACGGATTCTGTGGGTTACCTGGGTGGATCTTTTGTCTGTGTACCTTGGAGTTTAGACTGTGTAGTGCGTGAGGGCTGCTTGCCTAATCCACCCAACACTGTTCTAACTCTATTTGCTTTTACTTTTGAGGGTCGCCAGGAGAATACTCGATACTTGTGATCGAGAATCCTCAAGAGAGCACCCCTTCATATTAACGTAATCAGGCCGCACAGACCCAAGGTCCACACTAGGCTAGGAGCTGCCTGGCTCCACCAGAATTCTGTACCTTTGCGCATCCCAGCTAGACTTTGTTAACCCGGGTAGACATTAGCTGGATTAGATCATATACTCTTTTATGCATACCCATTATTTCTACACAAGCATTTTGAGGTCTAGGTTGCTGTAGAGAGACACAACCAGCATAGACCGGTTTTGTTAATAGGAGTACTACTATTGGTGGCGAGCATTATTACTGTTGCACCGCTTATAATATTCTTGTGTCCAATAACATTATAGGTCCAGCCTTTTTGTGTATTTAGCCTACACGTGCATTGTCCTGCCTCCTGCTTTTTTGTGGTTCCATTTCCGATACGTTCTTCTTAGTAGCATCCGACATTATTCAGAAGATTCCTTGTTCGGTGCTTGAGGACTTTACAACACTTTCTTTCATAAAGGAGTGACAGATATTATTGATTAACGTAACGTTAAGTAAACCTTCTTCTTGTTTGCATTAGATCACTCTTGTGATTTAATTAAGTTAACTATCTTTTCCTTGTGTACCATAACTAAGCAACCATATGTTATAGGTAATAGGCTGTTTCAGAGAACATCAGCCTATAGTAGAAGCACATAGATACTGAGAGTTAAGATACCCCGCTATCGCAGATATAACTCTGGAGGGTATATGTGTTCTTTGTTCGACGGGATTATATATCAGGGGTTGGATCTAGCGTTTCCGTTGTTGCATTTATGCCAGTCTAGTCCAATGTATAAGAGCCACTGATTTATACGAGACCCGATCGTAACAAATGGCGACCTAGCTCAGGATTTGGTGAACTGACATATAATTGCAGGTTATTGTGCAGATTTTTCTCACAGTTTAGGCAGTGAACATTTGTTGATTTTGTGGAATATTTTTTGAGGACATGCAAGAATTATTTTTTTAGCAAAGTAATATAGCACTTAAGCTGTCTCCGAGAATTTTTTATTGTGAATATTGTGGTATAAGAGTTTGGGGTACTTCTTTTTTGTGTATCAAAGTGAAAAATCTTCAGTGAGCATCATGTCTTATAGCGGATCAGTGCAGGATGAAGACACAGTACGTGATGTAGAAGCTGAGGAGCAGCAGCATGGGCAGGTTGTTAACTTGGTGAACAGTGAGGAGGATGCAAGGAATTTTTTACAATGGCCTGTTACTTCCGACCGGTTGGTGGGTGTGAATCGGTACGGTCTCCAGTGCTTAGCCGCAGCTATCGGTGATGTATGTACTAGTGGCATGACCAAGGATGACCTGATGACGTGTGTGCTGGGTGGGGTGACTGGCGTACGAGGTAGGGTGAGTGCTCAGAGCCCTTTGGCCGAGCCTCCCCTTCACTCGACTCCCAATCCTCCTATTGGAGTACCGACCCTGAGCACGCTTCCGCAGGTGGGTAGTGACTGGCAGGGTGGTTTGCCCCTGGGGGGATCACCGGGTATTTCT
Source organism: Paralithodes platypus (assembly GCA_032716605.1). Taxonomy (NCBI): domain Eukaryota; kingdom Metazoa; phylum Arthropoda; class Malacostraca; order Decapoda; family Lithodidae; genus Paralithodes; species Paralithodes platypus. The sequence continues at coordinate 38,647,551 of CM064493.1, read as the reverse complement.
AACATCATTGCATCTCCTCCTCCTCCTCAAGGTTTGACCCCGGAGATGCTCTTTCAGCTCGAGATGGCAAAGATGCAACATCAGAGTCAACAGCAGACAGAGCTAGCTAAGATAGAAGAGAGAAAAGAGGTAGCTAAGATAGAAGAGAGAAAAGAGCTGGCTAGGATGCAGCAACAGACGAGGGAAGCTGAGCTTAGGACTGAACTAGAATCTACAAGATACTGTGCCGACATGGATTTAGAGAAGTCTCGTGTTGAGATGACGGGACAGCGACTCGGTACTGGAAACCGTGCGCATGATCAGTCTCTGTCGCACCTTCTCAAACTGGTCCCTGTATTTGACGAGTCTGGTGTCACAGAGTTTTTCAATAGATTTGAGAAGAAGTGCCGGGAGCATCAGTGGCCTGAAGTTAAGTGGGCGGCCCTTGTGTCCTCTAGACTCGTAGGTAAGGGGCTCAAGGCTTACGATGCACTGCCTTTGGAGTCCTGCGTTGTTTATGAGGAGCTCAAGGAGGCTGTCCTGCGGTCATACGAGCTACAACCCGAGACATATAGGTTAAAGTTCCGGGGTGTGACTAAAGGGCGAGACAGTACCTTCTTGGAGCACGCCCGGGACCTGTCCGACGCTATGGGAAACTGGCTCAGATCAGAGAAGACAACTACGTTTGATGAGATGAAACAGTTGATGCTTCTAGAGTAGTTTTATAAGTGTACGGGCAGCGACTTGACTTTAAACCTTAAAGAGAAGAACCCAAGAACTCTCGTAGAAGCAGCAGAGATGGCTGATCTTCGGTTGTCACTAATTCGGGGGTGCGACTCTGCACAGAGAAACGATGTAGGCGTTAAGGAGCGTTACCCTCCCCCTCCCCGGAATATGGACACACATAAATTTAAAAGCAATGACACCAAGACTGATCACAAACCTAGCACCGCCCCGTTTAAGAAGGGTCAGGGGACTTTTACACCTCAGTATAAGTCCAAGGGGAAATTTGAGTGTTATCACTGTCACAAAGAGGGGCACATGGCAAAAGCTTGTCCGAGCAGACCTCCCACGGCGGCTGTGTCATTGGCTCGCAGCATTGGGGTGTTCCAGAAGTCTTCTGTGTTTGCTGGGGGCATACTTACAGTTTCTTACAGTAGATCCTCTGGAAAAAGGCAAACTATGCCTGTGTATCCAGCTCAGTACCAGTACTTGCACTGCTGCGTCACGTTGGCGGCGGCGGTAGCAGACGCAACATTTTTACTATTCTGTATTTTTGTTTTATAATCAAACTTCAGATCTTGTCTTCCCCATGCTTTATCAAGATTACTTTCAAACTCCCTTATTGATTCGGAATCGACTACATACTGGGGCAGTGCGTTCCACTCATTTACCACTCTATCACAAAATGAGTTCTTCGCCTTCTCAAGCCTATTTCTTTCTTTGTAAATTTTCTTAGAGTGTCCTCTCGTTCTTGTTCCCTCCCGCATCAAGAAGATACCTTCACACACATCCTCATCGTACTTTCCTGACACTATCTTAAAAGTCTCTATCATATCCCCTCTCTTTCTCCTATATGCCAGTGTCGGAAGTCCCAGTGTCCTCAACCTCTGCTCATAGCCCGCGTTCTTCAACGTTGGTACCAGCTAGCTCTTCTCTGCACTTTCTCCACTGCTTCTATATCTTTTACCATATATGGAGCCCACACCTGGTTTGCATATTCCAGGTGTGGCCTAACCAGCGCTGTATATAGATTCCTGAAGATTTCTTCGTCAAGTGACACAAATGTCCTCCTTATCAGCCCTACAATTCTATTGGCTTTGTTTATCTTTTCCGCTAATGTTCTGAGAAATTTAACTTATTGTCTATCACTACTCCTATATCCTTTTCTGCATTCACTTCCTCCATCGCTTCATAATACTGTACCCTACCTTGTCTATCTTGCTGGTCCCAATCCGCATGTACTTGCATTTTTTTGGATGAAAAGGCATTAACCAATGCTCAGACCATCCCTTCATGCCTCCACATCTCCTTGAAGCAAACCCATATCTTCCTTACTCCTCACTCTTCTATACAGTTTAGTGTCATCCGCATACAGGTATACCTCACTTCCATTAGTTATAACTTCAGGCAAGTCGTTGATAAATATAACGAACAGCAGTGGTCCCAACACAGATCCCTGAGGTACCCACTTGTAATTTCCCTCCACCCCGAGCCTATTCCATTCACCAATACCCTCTGTCTCCGATCTTTCAGGAAGGCTTCTATCCATTTCACACATTTCTCCCCTATATTATAGCTTCTAACTTTCTCTATTAACCTTTTATGTGGGACCTTATCGAAGGCCTTCATAAAATCGCAATATACCACGTCTATTACATCACCATCTTCTAGAATTTGCATCCAATCATCTACCACCTTAATTAGCTGTAGTACCGTCGACCTCGACCTAGTACATACGATCAGAGGATGGAGCACCGCCAGTGAAGAAGGATCCGGAAGGCTCGAACCCTGTCCGCGATGCCTTTTGCGACCATAGAGGGCATGGCTGCGTGAAGTGGGGGGGCAAGAAGCACGGGGTACAGCTTTTGCGTGACACAGGTGCCTCTCAGACACTCTTGAAGAATTTCACTGGTAGACCCATAAACGCGGCGCGGGTAGTTGTGGTGCAGGGAGTTAATGCAACTAGGTCATACCCGCTTGTTAGAATGGAGCTTGAAGTTGACGGTGTGACTCGCAAACTGGATGTGGGAATCGTGGAGAAATTGCCTGTTGGGGGCGTCGACCTCCTTCTCGGCAATGACTTTGCGGTGCCTGCTTCTAAGGTTTCACCCTTAGTCGTTGCCGAGAAGCCGGCCGACGTGAGTAGGGAGGAACAGGAGTGGGTTGAGAAGTGTCAGGTGCAACCAATGGCGTGTGTTGTAACCAGATCTCTCGCATCCAGGGAGTCACAGCCTAACCAACAGTCTTCAAATAAGCGGAGGAACGGTCACGAGAAGGTGCTGAAAGCTGATACGGTGGAGAGTCTAGTACCAGCAGCGCTTCTCGCGGACTCAGTATTAGCACCGTTATTAGAGTCTGGAGAAGCACCACCACCTGTCACTGAGAGTGTAGAGGCAGGGCTTAAAGAGACTCAGAGGCAGCAACGGTATACACGGAGAGAGCAACGGGATGCAAAGTTCGATGTTGGGGGAGGGCATGAGTTGTTTCGCAAACACTTAGACAGGCTAGCTCCCTCAGATATTCGCAAATTGCAGCTAAAAGACCCGGAGGTTCTAAAGTGTAGTAACGGTGCTGTCGAACTCGAAGAGGACAGGGATGCAAAGTCTGGAGATTTTTTTTTCATTGATGGCATCTTGTATCGGCGATTCCAAGACCCGCAGAGAAGTTGGGAGGGTGGGTCAGGAGTGGTAGACCAGGTGGTCGTACCGAGGGTATTCAGGGATAGCCTACTTAGGTTGGCTCATGATGTACCGCTGGCGGGACACTTGGGTGTCCGTAAGACGGTGGCGGCTTTGGGGAAACTGTTTTGGTGGCCTGGTTTGAGAGCACAAGTGGTGTCATGGGTGGCAATGTGCAGTGTGTGCCAAAAGGTCGGGAAACCTAACCAGAGCATCCCAAAGGCTCCGTTGCACCCAATTCCCATCAGTGGGCCTCCCTTTAGTAAAGTAGTAGTCGACATGGTTGGCCCCCTCCCCCCCACAAGTGCCGGAAATAAATATCTCTTGACAGTCATGGGCGTAGCAACTCGGTACCCAGACGCATACCCGATGAGAAATGGTTTGGCGAAGACGGTGGTCCGTAACTTGCTATTATACTTCTCTCGGTACGGATACCCGCAGGAGATACAGTCAGACCAAGGATCGAATTTCACCTCCAACTTGTTCGTTCAGACAATGAAGCAGCACGGGATAGTCACTGTAGTGTCATCTGCTTATCACCCAGAGAGTCAGGGGGTGTTAGAGAGGTGGCATTCCACTCTAAAAAGCATGCTTCGCTGCTATTGTCTTGAGAACGGCAAGGACTGGGATCTTGGCCTGCCGTATGTGTTATTCGCTGCACCTGGGGAGAGTTTGGGGTTTAGCCTTAATGAGCTTGTGTTTGGACACCGCGTCAGAGGGCCTCTCCACATGGTAAAGGAGATATGGGAAGGCACTGCTAAACCATGTTCTATGCTTAAGTATGTCCTTGAGAGTAGAGAACGAATGTTGCGTAGTCTGGAGTTGGCTGGCCGCAATCTGGTAGGCTCTCAGGCCCTCATGAAGGACAGGTACGACCACAAGGTGAAACTCAGGGAGTTTCACGTGGGTCAGGAGGTGTTGATACTACTCCCTCTTGTAGGTCACCCCTTATCCGCAAAGTACGCTGGTCCTTATAGGGTAGCAGAGAAGCTCTCGGACTTAGATTACCTGGTGGCCACTCCAGACAGGCATAAGAGGAATCAGTTATGTCATGTCAACCTGATGAAGGAGTATGTGAGGCGCCCACCTGAGCCTCTCACTGTCCCCGTGATGACTTTCAGCAGTCAAGGTGGAGAAGGAGAACGGGACAGTCATGCGCAGGTGGATGACAACTGGGATTATCATGTTTCTGCAGATCAGTGGGCGGGAAACACGAGACAGGCGGCTCATGAGGCTTTGCAACACCTACCTGAGCAACAGCGTGTGGCTGTCGAGCGCCTATTCTGTTTATACCCTACTGTATTTGCGGAACACCCAGGCCTCACTACTCATGAGGTGCACGACGTTGACGTCGGAGACCACCCACCCTTCAAATCAGTGCCCTATAGGGTGCCCCCTATTAAACTTCCGGCCCTCCGGGCGGAGTTGGAGTATATGTTGCAACAGGGACTGATCGAGAAGGGGGCGGTAAAGTGGACATCTCCCGTAACGCTGCAACCTAAGCCGGATGGCAAGGTGCGCTTCTGTGTTGATTACCGCAGGCTAAATGGCTTGACTCCCACCAACCCATATCCTCTTCCCTGGGTCGATGACTGTGTAGACAAGATTGGCAGGGCCAAGTTCTTGACCAAGGTGGACCTGGTAAAAGGTTACTGGCAGGTGCCTTTGTCTGAACGGGCGAAAGAGGTGTGTGGTTTTGTGGTGGATGGTGCTACATATCGTTTTAATGTCATGCCGTACGGTCTAAAGAACGCACCAGCGACCTTCCAAAGCTTGATGAACGAGTTAGTGGCTGACATTCCGAACTGTACCGTGTACCTAGACGACATCATTATCTACGATGACGATTTCAAGAGCCACTGTGAACATGTAGAATCCCTATTTAAGAAATTAAGCGAGGCAAACTTGGTGGTCAACCTGGGAAAGTGTGATTTTGTGCGGGCTACCGTGCAGTATCTGGGGTTCATGGTGGGTTTGGGCCAGGTGTGCCCCCCACAGAACAAGATATTGGCTATTAACCACTTCCCCAGGCTGTCCACCAAGAAGCAGATCATGAGGTTTTTGGGCATGATTGGTTACTACCGCCGCTTTATAAAGGGCTATTCTACTGTGCTGGCTCCTCTGACAGACCTATTGGCCAAAGATAGAAAGTTTAAGTGGGCGCCTGAGTGTGAGAGGGCTTTTTTGCTAGTAAAACACCTGTTGTGTACTCACCCAATCCTCAGGGCCCCGGACTTTAGCCGACCATTCCAGCTGGCAACTGATGCCAGTGGTGTGGGGGCTGGTGCCGTTCTGATGCAATCAGATGAAGATGGGCTGGAGCACCCAGTCAGTTTCTTCTCAAAAAAGTTCAACTCGGCGCAGAAGAACTATTCAGTAGTTGAGAAGGAACTGCTGGCGATTGTGCTAGCGCTCAGGCACTTTGAGGTGTATGTTCCAGCCTATGGACCAGTTGTGGTGATCTACACCGACCATCACCCCCTCAAGTTCCTGAATCAATTCCATAACCGGAATATGAGGCTGACCAGGTGGTCATTAATGTTGCAGGAATACAACCTAGACATACGCCATATTGCCAGTTCTGAGAATGTGATTGCAGATTGCTTATCGAGGGTGGAAGACCCGGGGTAGATCATCACAAGGGTAGCCTCCTACTTTGGTTTGATTAGTATGTTTATGTCTGGTGCTTGTTGGCTCGCGTGGGTAGCCCAGCGTATTGGGTCGTAAAGTAGGAGTTGCTGTGTTGATATAGAAGAAAAAACTAGGCTGCCCCTGTAGTGCAGCCGCCATAAACATGTTAAAAATATAAAAAATCCTATAAAAACTCTTTCTTTGATAGTTAATTTTTTTTAAAGTATGTTATAGCAGAAATTCTGAGTTGTACTCCTCTCAGAAGGCTGGGCTAGTGAAGCTCGCTCTTATGAGCATAACTATGTAATTTAATCTATTGTGTTGGGAGGGGTTGTTCATTTTTATAATGTGTTATTTTGAAGAGAACTGTGCTTTACATTTCATTGTCGCTGGGTGACTAGGAGTGGCGAATTTTGTATGGGTTCTGCGTGTCAGATTTAGAGCTCATAGTTGGAACCTCTTAAAAATCTTGGGTGGGGTGTGACGCTCACCGCTTCCCCCAGAACCGCATGGCTTACTCGCTAGGACTCGCCAGGGCAGAGAATGTAGCTACAGTCTACCTATCATTGTGTACTTTCCTTCTCGAGAAAGCTTGTGTTGCAGACAGTTCAGAACTGTTCTTTGTTTTTGTCTGTCACAATCCTTTCTATTTTATTTAGTCAATTGAAAGTATTGTGTTAAGTAGTTGAATGATGGGAAGGCGAGCGGGAGAGAGAGAGAGAGAGAGAGACCAGGTGGTGTGACTAGGTGGTGAGTGTGGCGCGTGGCTGGCCCCCTTACATAGGCCTCGCGGGATTCGTTGCCTCCTGCCTAACACGGCCTACTAGGCGGCTGCTTACTGGGCGACTGTCGCGCGCCCTCGTGCCATTCCTGCGAACTGGGACTCCAGCCATTCGGTCCCTGGAAATATCCTGGTCAGATCCGTCCCAGACAGCATACTCTAAGCATCTCCCATGAACTGTTCCACACTCTTGTCTTAGAATCTTTCTCTTCTACTGCCTCTATCATTTCCACTACTTCCTCACCTTTTATTAATATCAATCCCCCTCTGGTTCCCTGCATCCACACCTTGAATTGGTGGCCAGACTGTATTATATGCTGGATCTCACATTTCTTATGTACTAGGCTAAGGTTGAAGATAGTCGTTGTCTTTTTTGGGAGATTGTATTGCTCGGACTGTCTCCATCAATCACTAATGTTTCTACAGGGTTAAATAATGCTAGACTAGGGATCAGGTACCTTGCTGTTGGTGTTTTCACTGTGTGTAGGCTACTTTTGAGCTGCACGACACTACGGATTCTGTGGATTACCTGGGTGGATCTTTTGTCTGTGTACCTTGGAGTTTAGACTGTGTAGTGCGTGAGGGCTGCTTGCCTAATCCACCCAACACTGTTCTAACTCTATTTGCTTTTACTTTTGAGGGTCGCCAGGAGGATACTCGATACTTGTGATCGAGAATCCTCAAGAGAGCACCCCTTCATATTAACGTAATCAGGCCGCACAGACCCAAGGTCCACACTAGGCTAGGAGCTGCCTGGCTCCACCAGAATTCTGTACCTTTGCGCATCCCAGCTAGACTTTGTTAACCCGGGTAGAAATTAGCTGGATTAGATCATATACTCTTTTATGCATACCCATTATTTCTACACAAGCATTTTGAGGTCTAGGTTGCTGTAGAGAGACACAACCAGCATAGACCGGTTTTGTTAATAGGAGTACTACTTTTTCGTGGCGAGCATTATTACTGTTGCACCGCTTATAATATTCTTGTGTCCAATAACATTATAGGTCCAGCCTTTTTGTGTATTTAGCCTACACGTGCATTGTCCTGCCTCCTGCTTTTTTGTGGTTCCATTTCCGATACGTTCTTCTTAGTAGCATCCGACATTATTCAGAAGATTCCTTGTTCGGTGCTTGAGGACTTTACAACACTTTCTTTCATAAAGGAGTGACAGATATTATTGATTAACGTAACGTTAAGTAAACCTTCTTCTTGTTTGCATTAGATCACTCTTGTGATTTAATTAAGTTAACTATCTTTTCCTTGTGTACCATAACTAAGCAACCATATGTTATAGGTAATAGGCTGTTTCAGAGAACATCAGCCTATAGTAGAAGCACATAGATACTGAGAGTTAAGATACCCCGCTATCGCAGATATAACTCTGGAGGGTATATGTGTTCTTTGTTCGACGGGATTATATATCAGGGGTTGGATCTAGCGTTTCCGTTGTTGCATTTATGCCAGTCTAGTCCAATGTATAAGAGCCACTGATTTATACGAGACCCGATCGTAACAGTATAAAGAGTATTAGCGAGGTGATGCATACAAGTAGACTGGGATAGTATGGACATGTGGAGAGAATGGATGAACAAAATTGGGTGAAAAAATGCAGGTCTGTGATTGTGGAGGGAGCTGCACCAAGGGGTGGACCGAGGAAGACCTGGGATCGGACTATACGTGCCGATCTCAAATCCAAAAACTTGACAAGTGAAGCAGCCCTTAACAGGGTTGCCTGGAACGCCGCCATTAGGACAAGAGACTGAAACTGCACGTATGTGTGGAGCACTCGGTCTTAAAATTTTCTGTATGTATGTATGTACCCCGAGTGATAGGTTGTGACATAATGAGGATCCGTTCCACAGCTATCATATGTAAAGTCACAAGCAGACTGTCCCCAAATAGACGTGCCAAACTTCAGGATTAGGGTAGGAAAAATATTCTAAGAATAAAATGTTCTATACACAAAATTCAAAATTTTACTTGTTAGAGAGAAATCGCCTGTTGAAAATGGCATTTGCTTAAGTATTTCGCCATAAGGCTGGCCTAGCTGTCTTAGAGCTTACCACACAGCCCGTAGCCTAGTAGGTAGAGCTCTCGTCTCACACACGAGGGGTCGGGGGTTCAATCCCCGGCCGGGCGGAGACAAATTGGGCTTGTCTCCTTTCATGTGTTAGCCTCAGTTCACCTAGCTGTAAATAGGTACCTGGAATAAGTGGACGACGTTGTGACGTCCCATCTGGGGTTGGCAAAAATGGTACAAGGCGAGATGGGTATCATATGGTTCACCTAAGCTGATGGCTACCTAAGCCTTCGGGCGAGACGGTACCGTCTATAGTGAGAATGGTACCATACAGATCCACCCTAAGCCTTCGTTTCCGATGTCGCCAATTGGCTAAAAATACAGACTACACACACATCCACAGCCATTCCAACGATACATATAACACCTACACATATAGGAGGCGGGAAATAACGAGCATGCTCACTCCCGCAATACAACTAGAGTAAGTACTAGAGTAAGTACAACCGTCTAACTCCAATTATTTTACCATGTTATTATCAAGCTATTATAATTCTGTAAGTTGCAAAATGATTATAGATTATAGGTTTGAGTCCCGAAATGAAGAAAGGAAAACCTAATATTTAATAGGGCCCCTTCATCATTGACGACTTCGCCTATTAATAATAATAGTCTCCATTCAACATCCTGCGCCAGCATTTTGAATAGCCCGCGCGGAAGTATCATGGAGTACTCGTCATAAGTGCACGCTTAATTCCCTCATGGGATCGTCATTTTGATTGGGTACCCTACAGAATAAAACTCCATAAAAAAGAAAAAATAACAATATCTGTTATCATATGACTTGCCATATACAGTGGTCCCTCTCATTTAGCGAATTCATTAGTCTAGCCAAACCATCGCCAAAAGTGAATTTCGCCAAACGCGAATAGTACTTTAAATGGGAAAATTATCCATTAGTCTTTGACAAGGCCCGAGTTCACCCTTTTGGGCCTTTTCAAACCGCCCGCCATGCGCATCGTCGATCACCGACACACTCGGCGCCGTCTGCTTACTCTGTTTTTGCTAGAAGACATAGGCCTAGCCTATATATCTCCGCAAAGAATTGCCCTAACCTAGGTTAGATGTATATCAGGCAGCAGAATTCATTGTTATCTTGTGAATAGTCTTATTGATAAGGAATAACCACATAACCTTAGCAACAAGTTGCTAAGTCACTAGCTAGCCAGACCAAGAAATGGTCTAACCTAGCTTAGATATATATCAGGAGGCATAAATCACTTTTACCTTGTGAATGGTGAAGACTAGAATTTTCTATACCAGCTGCTTTTCGATTGAGCAAAATAATGAAATTGGTTTTGGATCCGTGGTCACTTCTTTGATTAATTATATTTATCGATTGGGCCCCTGAGTCAGCTGATGCGCGCGTGTGTGTTTGTGTGTCGCAGACTGTTCGGCACAATAAACAAAGCAAAACACAAGAGATATGAGGTCCACAAATCGGTTTGGTCAAGATTACTCTGTTAATATACGTTTATGAAATATACCTGGGATATTCTCGCTATCCAAGCAGCTCAGTTAGGGTTTTGTGAGTAGGCCTAAGCCTATCTATAGCCTAGCCTCGGCCTAAGAGTAACTCTCAATACGGCGCTCTACTGTAGCCTACATGAAACATTAACATCAATAGAAAAGACAATAGATAATAGATAACAGATTTTATTTACCATGAATTATTTAGAGTTAGGCCTGGTGAGACTAGCTTGCGGGCGGCGCATTCTGGGCCGACACCATTCTGTGACGTCAGCATTCTTGCCAAAAGTGTATTTGAAGCGCCAAATTCGGATTCTGGTACCATATCCAACCTATCGCCAATACTGTGTTTCGCCAAGCTGAAATTCGCTAAACGCGAGGGACCACTGTACGTGGATTTCTCATGCTTTGCTTCCCCGACACCAGGCCCCCTAGCGGCCATCTTCGTCCTTCCTAATTCCGCGGCCTTACCATGAACAGGGCTCGCGCCGTGTCCGCTTCATTCGACGTTCGCAGAGCTTCTAGTGAGTCCTTACTCATTTGTATACATCTGTGTTGTAGTAACAGGGTTTAGATTAGCTAGCACGGCTGCCAGATTGGTATGTCCGCAGGAAGTGTGTGTTAAATTAGGGTACCATTGTCACAGGCGTCTACGGGTCCCGGATCGTCGTACCGCGTGTGTTATTGTTGTGATACGCCTTTAGCTGTTGTGTTTACTTAGCTAGAAGGCGACCACTCTACGAGGCATGATACAGACTGTCAATATTGAGGAAAGTACATGCCATTTTCTTCAGATATCAGCAAAAGCTCTGGTTTAAGGGTGTCTGCACGTGGTGCTCCACCTTCCAGGGTTCGTGTTTTGCTTGGGCCCCTTGGGTGGGCCTCCCTCTTCGATGTGCTGCTGCCGGGTGCCGGAGATTTGCCTGCCGGGATGTTCTTCGCACCTCGTGGTCAGCCTAGTTAGGGGTCTCTGGCGTAGGCTTCAGGTAATTTAGGTGTCTAAATTCTCTGTCATTATATTATGCCTATGTATGCCCTATTATAAGTTCATGCATGCAGTCATGTTCCTTTGGGGTAAGGGAGACGTCCCTATATGTCATTATTATACTGTGTATGTGTGGGACTTCGGTTAATGGGGCTGTGCCACCCCCATTTCTCGACAGTTTTTGTCCGTTCCGGCGGCCCCGTGCGGTGGGTCCAAGTTATCCGTCTCTAACGGATAGGAACGCTCAAAAGATCGCGGCGTGGTTTAGCTGAACCATACTCTCCCGGTGGAATTGCATTCCTAGAAAGGCTACAAACTCACCCTGACTGACCCTGTGACACGTTAAGACTTTATCGCCTTCGGCGCCACGAGTCGAATGTACACAAAGTGATAAGATTAGTTTTGCAAACTTGTTCAGTAATGATCAGACACTAAAAGGTCAAGGGACCTGTGGCTCTTGTCACAGGTAAGTTATTGAAAGTCAGCTAGACAGATCCGGCGGAAGGTCAGAGTAGTGGTACACTATAGCTAATTTTCCGGCGGATTTGGGTTAGGATGTTTAATATCTCGCAGGTTATCCTTATGAGCATTGATTCCTGGAAAAAATTTCCAGGCCCCAAAGACTGCTTCTCCGGCGGAGTTGGACATCTGATCCCGGCGGAGGGGGGAACCTCTCATTACGGCACCATGCCTATGTTTGAACTTTGCGTGATGCCTACCTGCTCCCTTTTGCCCATTTTTGCTCATAAACTATGCATAAAGTGCGTAAAATGTTTAGATCGTTCTAGAGGCGTGTGGTTGTCAAAGCGATGTGCCATTTGCTCTGAATTGAAAACTGCCTTGCTGGCAAAGAAAGACTTATCATGCTTAGCAGCATTACACGAGATTAAAGCCACATTTAATTCTTATGCAAAGGAAACAGCCCATAAGGCGCTTCATTGTGATGACGAAGTCCTATGGGAGAATCTCATTATTAAGTCACCTTTGGTTAAACCTGGATCCTCCAAATCTGTAAGACCCAAAGTCAAAACAAAAGCCCTCAGCAAAGAGGTAGTGAGTAGTAGCAATGAGAGCGAAGTCACCGAGGTTCTCCCCTCTGACCGTTCCAAGAGGAGACACTCACCCTCCCCACGGCGGAAGTCGAGGTCGAAGTCCCCCCAGAAACACTCTCGCCACTCCGCCTCAGACTCTTCCCGGTCTCACAAGCACCGGAGAGAGGAATATGAGGACACTTCGAGCAGCCGGCAGCCGCCGCCTCCCACGCCACCCTCTGACACACCTATACGTGATTCAGGGGAGTCGGAAATAGGATCTGAGTTATTGGAATCCACACCTAGTCATGAACAATCTTTAAGTGTGCCTCCTAATGTTAATTTTGCCATACCAAAATTGAATTTTGTCCCCCGTAGTGTTAGGTCGACAGGCCCATGTAGGGTGCTAGCCGACCAATATAGGGGTTATCCGGCGGGGTCCCATTTAAGCTCTCAAATGACTCATGACTCCCAGCCCATAGTGGCAGTGGGTTATTGGCGTCACTCTGAACCATCTCCTTCTCTCCTTAATGTCATACCTGAACGAACTGAGGACGGTAACATAGACGTGTTACCATCGTCAGTGCCAGATTTGCTTTGGCCCCCGGCGGATAATGAGGTAGAAATACAAGATACCTTGGAGCAGAGTGAGGAGCCGGCGGATGGTGTGTTCTCCCCGGCTCCTCCTCAGTCCGCCGGTAATTCCCTAGTAATTATTCTGAGGCTAGTTCACACTCGTCCAAAGACCCCCATAGGAAATGGATGACTTCTGATCAGGTAAATGAGTTATTGCATAAAGTTATGCAGCATTATCAAATCCCTGCCTCTTCGGATCCCCCGGTCACTCTCTCAGCTGCGCCCCCTAGCACTTCTGTTGTCAGACCTTTAAATCCCCCAGAATTAATTCCTTCTTGTCCAACCCCGGTGGTAGCAGCGGCCCCAGGTCCTACAGTGCCGGCGACGCTAGCTATGTCCACCCTCAGGGTTGTTGCTGATGTCCCCCCACCTCCTTTAGATAAGGCACCTCTGAGGAAGGGCCCCATGCCCCTCCTCCTTGTGGGCGACTCCATGGTCCGTGGCCAATTAACCGAGTTCTGCGCCAGGGCACCCAGGACCAGAAAGCGATTCTGTATCCCAGGTGGCGGCGTGGACGACATTGTTGCGGCTGTGGAAGAGGTTTCCAGGCTCGCCCCCGCAAGCACTACGTACGTCATCCACGTTGGATCTAACGATGTCCAACGGACGCGGTCAGAGGAACTACTTTGCAAGTACCGGCGGCTGATCAGGTCCTTCAAGGAAAAATCTAATAGAATCTTAATTTCAGGAATTGTTCCCCGGATTGTATGTAGAAAACCGATTCTACAACATAGCTACCAGTACAAATCGCCGAATAGCCAAACTCTGCAGGGAGGAGGACATCGGCTTTGTCGACACGTGGGATCTTTTTTACTATGATAAATCTTTGTTTTCAGGAAATGGTGTACATCTCAATGAAGTAGGAGCTGCATGTCTTGGTCGTCTGCTGAACGATGTAGTCAAGGATTTCCGTTTAAAAAACGGGGTCAACCGGGGGTATCCAGACAGGGTAGTGTAAGTCAAATACGAACTGAAAATTCAGACAATGCACAATCACTCAGTATCAGTAACATCCAACTCTTAATACTCTTAAGGTGTTTTATGTAAATGCTCATAGCATACGCAATACATTTTCAGATCTAGAGGAAATCGTGTTTACAGAACATTATATAATCGGCATTACAGAATCTTGGTTAAATACGGAAGACAGAGACTTTTTAGCCGAATATACGCTTCCTGGTTATACAATGTTTGAGAAAAGTCGGATCAATAGAAATGGAGGAGGAGTTCTATTTTTTATAAAGGAAAGTCTTAATCCCGTCTTAATGTCAAAACCTCAAATTGCGAATATAGACATCTTACGTACTATTAAATAATAAACGAGGAACTAAAATAACACTAGCTTTATTATACAGACCCTCGGCTCAATCAGTGCAAACTGACAGTGAAATTTATGAACAAATTGCAGAAATAACTAACATACAAGATACCGTAATTCTTGGCAATTTCAACTTACCTGTGACTAAATGGGGCGATATTCTTACTTCACACTCTGGACACGACCTCTATGCTAACTTGAAAAAGTGAACTCACTTTTTCAATTTGTACAATCTCCGACCCGTGGTAATAATGTGCTTGACCTTGTACTCGCAACAAAAGAAGAATTAATAGAGAATTTGAATGTTGGTGATGAATTCAGTAACAGCGACCATCGTACGATAACTTTCACTTTAAAGTTTACTAGTAACAAATCAAATAGCAGCATTGAGAAAGTCCCTAATTTCAAGAAAGCAAATTTTCATAAACTTAAATCAAAGCTTAAAGAAACTGACTGGAGCTTTCTGACTAACAATAACGACATAAATACATCTTGGGAGTGTTTCACAACCACTTACCTTAAGGCAGTGCAAGACTGCATACCATTGAAAATACGGCATCCAGGCCATAATGATAAGCCCAAATGGTGGAATAAAGATATTTCAGACTGTCTGCTTGCTAAAAAAAATTGCTAATGATAGATTAAAATCCTCACAAAATGACGAAGAACGGGTGAAATTTGTAGAGCTACGACGCAAAGCCAAAAAGTTAATTAAGCAAAGTAAAAAGACCTTAGAGTTACATATTGCGAATCAAAGTAAAACAAACCCGAAAGAATTCTATAGTTATATCAGAAAGAAAAAAGTAGTTACTTCAACTGTTGGACCATTAGTCGATGAAAATGGAGAATACACCAAAGACGAAGTACAAATGAGTAATGCCCTCAATACCTTCTTTGCATCAGTTTTTACAACCGAAGACCTCTGTGATATCCCTACACCATCGCCGATTCAGATTGATAATTCAGATGTTCTAAGCAATATCACCGTTACAGAGAGAGAAGTATTGAATTGTTTAGATAAACTCAAGGTAAATAAAACGCCTGGACCTGATACAATCTCGCCTAGAGTTCTAAAGGAAGCTAAGGATGAGCTCTCCAAACCACTGACATTGCTATTCAATGAATCCTTGCAGTCTGGGACTATGCCTGATCAGTTGAAGCTAGCCAACGTAACACCGATATTAAAAAAAGGCAGCAAATCCCTACCCAGTAACTATCGTCCAATTAGCTTAACCTCAATTGTATGTAAAATGCTAGAAACGGTATTAAGAGACAGATTCGTAAATCACTTAGAGGCAAATCACTTACTTAAAGATACTCAACACGGCTTTCGTAAAAAACGTTCCTGTTTAACAAACCTCTTAGACTTCTTCCATGATATCTTCAACCTCTACGATGAGAGTAAAGCTGTAGATATTATATACCTTGATTTTCAAAAGGCCTTTGACAAAGTTCCCCACAAACGTTTACTGCTAAAACTAAAAGCACATGGAATACAAGATGGTGTGTTGAAATGGATAGAAAATTGGCTCAGCGACAGAAAGCAAAGAGTAGTCATAAACGGTAAGGCATCTAAATGGACCAATGTAAGTAGCGGGGTACCCCAGGGATCGGTACTAGGACCAATTCTCTTTCTAATTTACATCAACGACATAGATGAGGGTCTCACCTGTACAATCTCAAAATTTGCTGACGATACAAAAATAGCAAATAGCGTACTCTAAAAAGAACAAGTTGATGATATGCAACACAATCTAGATAAATTGTCATGTTGGGCCCAAATTTGGCAAATGAGTTTCAATGCGGATAAATGTAAAGTACTACATATCGGATACCTAAATGAGAAAGCAAACTATTCGATGAATGGCACTCAGCTTAAGAATGTAAACAGAGAAACCGATCTGGGAGTAACAATATCGAGTAAACTAAAACCGAGTCAACAATGTTCAGAAGTTGTTAAGAAGGCAAACAAAATAATTGGCTTTATAGGCAGGTCATTTGAGCATAAATCCAAAGAAGTTATCCTAACCCTTTACAATTCCTTAGTCCGCCCTCTTCTGGAATACTGCGTTCAATCCTGGTGCCCTTATTACCAAAAAGATATAAACAAGCTAGAACAAGTTCAACGTAGAGTTACCAAAATGATACCTAGCCTAAAGAACAAACCATACGAAGAGCGTCTTAGAGAATTAAATCTATTTCCTTTAACCCAGTGCAGATTAAGAGGTGACTTAATTCAAGTGTTCAAAATCATCAAAGGCATCGACAATATGAACTGTAGTAAGTACTTCACTATCGACCAATCTAATTACACGCGGGGAAACGGTTGCAAAATTATTGGTAAATCTTTTAACTGCCACGAATCTAAGAATTTCTTCTTCAATCTGTGTTTTTCCTTCCTCCGTTCATTGTCTCTTAAAAAAAAAAAAAAAAAAAAAATCGAGTTGTCAACTTGTGGAATGGGCTTCCCCGAGACGTTATAGACTGCAGCACCGTTGATTCATTTAAACTCCGCTTAGACAAATATCTCGCATCAAACCCATGACTGACTGCGTTAGTAAATGAATAACTTTATGTTATCCCCCCCTCAGTTACTAACCCATCTGTCCCCTACTAACTTCCTAATCCTGCCACGGACATTAGTTCCAGGGCAGTAGTTCCCTTTCCAATGTTCCCTTACCCACTCTAAAACACTGTTTGGACATTTGATCCTCAATGTTTTGGAGGACAAGCAGCCTAGAAGGGTCACTAGACCTGTTGTTGCTTGATTTCCTTTGTACTCTATGGTACTGACTGCTCTTGGGTAACTGTGTTACCAGAGAACCCCCTTTTAGCTCAACCTTCGGTGTCAGGGGACCCCCCAGTTCCCGGCGAGTGGTCCATTGAGATAAATAAGAGCCGTAAATTTAGGGCAAGAGACGAGGCAGGGAGGGTATTGGATGTACTGATTAAGGGTGTACCAAGTTCTTGCAACCCGGCATATTTTGTGTATTCAGCCGCGCCGGCCGTTCCTCCCGCCGCATCTGCACGACTATTTGCTGATTGGTCGAAGGCTGATGGCATCAATGATGTCAAAGCCTTGAATGCTCTTACGCCGGAGTTGGCTACAACTCCGGTCATGGACCAAGCACAGATTCCGGTCCTGCAGATGGGCCAGGTAGGAGTAGGCCCTTGGGTAGATTGGGAGTTAGAAGCTCAGATTTTTGCCACTACTATCACCTCAAAATCTTCTCATCAGATTCCTCAGGAAAACCATACTTACTTTTCTTTGCCGGTCGCCAAAGCGGAAGGAGTGTCCCCAGACTTACTTACATTTCTGGCGGCCCCCAAAGTGTCCTCACATTCCCTTGATGAACCTTTTTCTCTCCCCCCCCCCCCCAGCAGCTCACCTGGAGAGGGATTTTAAGTTACGCAATAAGGGCTACCGGATGTTCTCTTAGTACTTGGTGAGTCACCAAGTAGCCGCCTCTCTGGCACGTACTATCTCGGCCATTGCTGACCCCCAAATTAGAAAAGCTACTGAGCTGTCTCGACGACTCTTGCTTCAAAATGCCATTCAGTCACTAGGGGACATTAGAATTGCAATATTAGAAGCGGTTCGATCCCGCCAAGATCTGAGAGACCATCTGGTGAGAAAGTTGCCGGCGGACATAGGTCGCCGGGTAACTCTCTCCCCGGTTCTTACTGCCACCCTCCTTAACTCTGATACTTGGAGTCTGGTTTTTAATATGGTGAGTGGGTGGAAGCAGGTTACCTCCCAAGCTAGGAAGGACCCGGCTAAGAAGCCCTTTCATAAATCAAAGGGCGGTAACAAACCGTACCAACCCCAAGCTAAGCAGTCATCAAGAGACCCTAGACCACCTCCTCAGCAGGGAGGTAATTCGCACAAACCCAAACAAGTGTTATGACCGGGACTACGAATAAAACAAGGGCACTTAATGATTGGACTAGTAATAGGGCACTATGCAACAACGGTACGCTAGATCCAAACCCTCGAACTTATATGCCGGCGAACAAAACACCTATACCCTCCAGAGTTAATCTGCGATAGCGGGGTATCCTTAACTGGGCATAAATGTACTCTACTTCAGGCTAACCGGCACTGGTATAGCCTGATAACAAACAAGATGCAAGTTACGTTAAAATGCATAAAAAGGAATCTATGGAAAGATCAATTAAATCACTGCAAGATTTAATACAATAAAAAGATGCTTTAATACAGTTACTCTAAACAACAATAAACTCTTCACTCCTATCTGAAAGAAAGTGAAGTACTGTATAGTCCTTCAGCATAGACCTGGAAACTTCTGAAGAAAGTCTGATGCTCATAAGATGCTCGTACTAATCTTAGAACTATATAAAGGCAGGAGGCAGGACACCACACATGTAAATCGAATACACTAAAAGATAGGACATATAATGTTAACTGACACGAGAATACTATAAATGCGCAACGGTAGCAATGCTCGACACTAAAAGAAGTACTTCCTCATCAACGAAACAGTCTGCTATGGTTGTGCGGCTCAACTACAACCTAGACTAATAAATGCTGTGAATAATAATGCGCACATATCAAAGAGCTTATATTAAATACTAACAAGTGTCTACTCGATTAATAATGGCTAGCTGGGATACTCTAGGTAAGGAACTGGGGTTGAGCAAGACAGGCTCGTAGCCTAGCGATGTCCTTAAGACTGCATCCTTTAAGTTACGTTAAATGACTAGGGTGCTCTCTCGATAGATCCAGATCACAAGTATCTGGTTCTAGCCTGGCGACCCTCTAAAGACAAGCAAAGAGGCAACAAAGTGTGGAACTGGTACAGGCCAAAACCCTCAGTCAACACAATGCTGCACTCGCAAAGGACGCAACCGAAAAGACAACCCAGACTACCACAGGACCGGTCGAAGTCGTGTAGGTATAGGCAAACCGTACACACATCGGAGACAACGACTACAGTTACCTTATCCCAGTCTAGCATTAAATAAAAGAGCAGAAACACTAAATCAATAATGGAGACACACAAAGTTCTTAACCTATACTAACTAAGAACCCTCAAACCTATTCTAAGTACATGTAAATATCTCTGAGGACGGCGCATGCAATACAATGGGCCGGCTATGAAAACCGTATGCAGAACCCAAGGGGAGTGTTGTGCAGTTAATAAAGGTTAGAGTATGGAAAGAGAGAATACACTGAGAGAAACCGTGGTAAAGGGGGTGATCGGGAGAGAGTATGCAAGGGATGTTAGAAGCACGCGCGCCAAGCCTGTCCTGACGAGGACAGCTCCTGGGGACCCTCATGGAGGAGGTAAGTTACACAGGAGCCCGCAAAGGCGCGATGGTCGGCCAATCACGGGCCGATACGTCACAAGACAGCAGGTGTCACGTGACACAGCCAGACACGCCGGCCAATGGCGAGCGAGAGGCAGGAATGCACCCGTGACTCAGACACTCACTACCTTCTCGCTCTGAAAGTCTTTCTCATTCCCACGCTGGTACTAAATAAATACTGTTGATATAAAATATAACCCGTTGTCACAGACGAAAACAAAGACCACCACTGGACTGTCTGTGACAATGCGATTACTAGGAAAGAAAGAACAACATTCTCGGATAACTGTAGCCCATTTCGATGTCCCTGGCGAGCGCTAGTGGCTAACGAGAGGCGATTCTGCCAACGCTGGTAGACGTCACACCCCTCCCAAGATATGGGACGCTCAACATTAGGCGAGCACTATATCTGACAAGGCAGAATGCTGACAAGACCCGCCACACCTAGCCATTCCACCAGAAATTAAATGCAAAGCTCAATCTTAAATAAAACAACATATTAGCATAAAGAAAATCTTACAACCCCTCCCAAAAACAATAGTATAATTCAGCCTGCTATGCTCCCTGAGCGAGCTTCACAGAGCCCAGCCTACTAAGTGAAAGACAGGTTCAACTTAGGTCTTTAGCTATAACATTGGCAACTTACAATTAACTATCAAAAAGAAAGAGTTTTTATGTGATTTTTTTTATTTAATTTTAATGTTGTTTTTGACGGCTGCTCTACAGCGGCAAGCCTGGTTTTTCTCCACTCAAACACACACTGACTGAACGGCGAGGGTGCTCCTTAAGACATTCCGTCCCGTGACAAACAATCAGCCACAACATTATCAGTGCCCTTAACATGCCACACATCCAACTTGTGTTCCGGCAGCAAAACAACACCTGACACTGATAAACTGCCCAGTTCATCACAAGACTGGCACTTCTCTTCGCTCTCTCCGTCAACGGGGCCTGCCAATAACTTTTCACTAGTTCTACCTTCGTGATGAGCGAGGCAGCCCCGATGTGGTCTATGGTGTCGTCAACTCTGGGTAATGGATAGGCGTCTGTCAGGGATAATGCACCCACACTCTTGCAGTCAACATACACACGGATCTTGCCACTTAACACAGGTTGCAAAGTTACTGGCAACGACCACTCACGATATCCCTTATCCCTCAGACCCTTTTTCCACACGTAGTCGAGCTCTACTTTTACGACTGGCTGTCAAGCAGGATTTATACGGTAGGGAATTAACTTGAGCCTTGCACTGTCTCCAGCCTCCATGTCGGATTCTACCCCGTACATCAGGCCTGGAGAAGCAACAAACATGCGGACGTACTGCCACAGCCTAGTAAACAACTTCTCTTGGCGCTTAGGAACAAGAGGTTGCAACTTATCTCGAAGAACAACATGCTCATTGCCCTCCCACAACCCAGCCGAGACCACAGTTTCTACACTAGTCTCCCTCCTTCTCCACCTTTGTCCCTAGAATAGCCAGGTCATGAGAGGGACAATCTGTACCACCTGTGCAGTCACCCCTATAGTTCATAATTGCTAAGGCTTCCCCGCCGATACCGTACATGCGCACCCCCGCATTCCTTGCGACTACATCTGCCTGCGCAGCATCACCGCCTTCAGCGACATGGCCAGATACAGCTGTTGCATATTACTAGAGCAGCATTGGGAGGCTATACGATGACCGGGCGCATCCACTCCACAGCCAACCTCGCCAATCTGCTCAATATCCTTAGTCTGACCACCACCCTTTGCAGCCATGGGTCGACCCTGACCTGACAACCATGCCAAAGCCTCGTCGCCCACCTTGAACCACTGAAACAACGAGGCCAACGGTCTACACACACTCAAGTGACCTGCCAGCGGAACCTCGTGCACCGCATGAGTTGTGAGGCCTGGGTGCTCGGCACAAACAGTGGGGTATGAACCGAGCAGGTGCTGGAGCGCTGCACACTGCTGCTCAGGCAGGTACTCTAGCACTTCCACAGCCACCTGACTCGTGTCCCCCGCCCACTGCTCCGCCGAGACATGACAATCCCAACTCTCCTCCACCTGTGCCCCACTGCCCCCCTCTCCTTCTCCACTCCACTCCTCTCCTCTCTCCGGACATGACTTGTATACGAACTTGCAAGAGAGTTCGCTTTATCAATTTGTTCGAACGCCGACCCGTTGTAATAACGTTCTTGACATTGTACTTGCAACAAAAGAAGAATTAATAGAGAATTTGAATGTTGGTGATGAATTCAGTAACAGCGACCATTGTACGATAACTTTCACTTTAAAGTTTACTAGTAACGAACCAGTAGCATCGAAAAAGTCCCTAATTTCAAGAAAGCAAACTTCCATAAACTTAGAGCTATGTTTAAAGAACTGACTGGAGCTTTTTAATTAACAATAATGACATAAATACATCTTGGAAGTTATTCGAAACCACTTGCCTAAAAGCAGTGCAAGACTGCATACCATCGAAAATACGGCATCCAGGCCATAATAATAAGCCCAAATGGTGGAATAAAGATATTTCAAACTGCCTGCTTGCTAAAAAATTTGCTAATGATAGATTAAAATCCTCACAAAACTACGAAGAACGGGTGAAATTTGTAGAGCTACGACGCAAAGCCAAAAAGTTAATTAAGCAAAGTAAAAAGACCTTAGAGTTACATATTGCGAATCAAAGTAAAACAAACCCGAAAGAATTCTATAGTTATATCAGAAAGAAAAAAGTAGTTACTTCAACTGTTGGACCGTTAGTCGATGAAAATGGAGAATACACCAAAGACGAAGTACAAATGAGTAATGCCCTCAATACCTTCTTTGCATCAGTTTTTACAACAGAAGACCTCAATGATATCCCTACACCATCGCCGATTCAGATTGATAATTCAGATGTTCTAAGCAATATCACCGTTACAGAGAGAGAAGTATTGAATTGTTTAGATAAACTCAAGGTAAATAAAACGCCTGGACCTGATACAATCTCGCCTAGAGTTCTAAAGGAAGCTAAGGATGAGCTCTCCAAACCACTGACATTACTATTCAATAAATCCTTGCAGTCTGGAACTATGCCTGATCAGTGGAAGCTAGCCAACGTAACACCGATATTCAAAAAAGGCAGCAAATCCCTACCCAGTAACTATCGTCCAATTAGCTTAACCTCAGTTGTATGTAAAATGCTAGAAACGGTCATACGAGACAGACTCGTAAATCACTTAGAGGAAAATAACATACTTAACCCTTGTCTAGCGGGGGGTCTGTGGCCGTTTTGGGCCTTTTCAGGCCATTCTGACTGCTATATCAACCATCAGCATGAAAGGAACTGTATTGTGCCGAAAACTAGGCGGAAATCGCTACACAATGACACCACATACAGCTACGTAGCACTCGTGGAGCCCTGACAGTGTTACCTCAAAGATGGAAGTTTAGCTGATTTTGCTACATTGTTCACTTTTCGCTAACTATTGTTCACTTTTCGCTAACTATTGGTCACACTGTCATCCACCCGTGCGGTGGGGGAACTGGAGTTAGTGTGGGCCGGGAGGCCACAGATGTCGGACGTATGGTTCATTACTGTTCCACCCATTTTCACTCGATCTTCACCCATTTTTCACCCGTTTTCTCCCAGTTTCTTTCACTCGACTTAAGTCGAGCGCCGCTAGTAAAGGGTTAAAGATACTCAACACGGCTTTCCTAAAAAACGTTCCTGTTTAACAAACCTCTTAGACTTCTTCCACGATATCCTCAACCTCTACGATGAGAGTAAAGCTGTAGATATTATATTCCTTGATTTTCAAAAGGCCTTTGACAAAGTTCCCCACAAACGTTTACTGCTAAAACTAAAAGCGCATGGAATACAAGACGGTGTGTTGAAATGGATAGAAAATTGGCTCAGCAACAGAAAGCAAAGAGTAGTCATAAACGGTAAGGCATCTAAATGGACCAATGTAAGTAGCGGGGTACCCCAGGGATCGGTACTAGGACCAATTCTCTTTCTAATTTACATCAACGACATAGATGAGGGTCTCACCTGTACAATCTCAAAATTTTCTGACGATACAAAAATAGCAAATAGCGTACTCTCAAAAGAACAAGTTGACGATATGTGTCGGGAATAGGGTAATGATCCCGACAGTTTTAGGTCCAATAGGACATTTGAATTTGGCGGTATCGTATCGCTTGTACGATTTCGGCTGGTTCTTTGTGTATTGTAGTTTATTCTTAAGTATAGGTTAAATATTAACTGTAATGTATAAATATCTACATCAGCTCTAGATGTATCATGAAACCAAGTTATGGGTTATAATTATTATGAGCCGGCAGCCATATGTAATTTCGCGAAGCGATCGGACGCCGGCCCTTTAGTCTCTCAATCAACACCATACAGCCAACATCTCCCCCCCCCGGCTCTGACTCAACCCACAGTTCACCATGTGCTACAAATATTATTCTATAACAATATTAACAACAGTCCTACATCACCAGTCCTCTAAGCAAAGTTCATTGTATCGATATTGTATTATGTGAACATTCCTACATGTCATGCAATTGAATTAGCCGCGTGTGGGTGACTGGATTACACCCATCGACTACGTCGTTGGTACAGTAAAAGTCCTTTAATCCGACGATCGATGATTCGAATCTCCCAATAGTCCGAATTTTTTCAATTTGAGGCCAAATCCGAATTCACCCGATGGTCCGAATTTCAAGAAGCCCCAAAGTCCCCTTTTTGAGGCATTAGTCCACTCAAATGACACATAATGGAGCACACACATATCATATGTTCATGAATTCACTTTAAAAGTTTACCATTGTCATTGTAGCGTATTACCTACTTCAAAACATTCAGATTAATGGTCAAAGGAAGCTACTGATATAAACATAAACACCTTCTTCTTCTTCTTTTTGTGGAGTTCACATCGTCTGCTAGAGCGTTTGTTTGGCTCTTGAACGCATTCTTGGGACGCTCCGATGCGCTACTGGCTTGCACCGCATTTTCTGCAAGCGCATTCAGTCTTGAGCTTGAAAACGCACCTTTGGACGTTCCGATACGCTACTATTTATAGTTCAGTGATCGGAGCGTCCCAAGGGTGCTTTCAAGACAACAAGACAAGGGTGCTTTCAATACAATATAATATAACAGAGCACGTCACAAAAGGAAAATCACAAAAGGAAAATTACAAGAACCTCTCAGGGAAGTGCCGTTGTTAAGGCATTACTTCCCGAACCACATCTGATCTGATCTTCAAGAGCAAGACAAACTCGCTAGTAGACGATGCGGACATTCATTCCTTTGACCATTAATCTGAATGTTTTGAAGTAGGTAATAGGCTACAATGACAATGGTAAACTTTTGAAGTGATTTCATGAACATATGATATGTGTGTGTCATTTGGGTGGCCTAATGCCTCAATGTTTTCGTCAGGCCATTAATACACAGGTTCATAGGGGTAAAGTCCGATAATCCGAAAAATCCACTAATCCGAACGAGGGCCGGTCCGCTGCCCTTCGGATTAACGGAAGTTTACTGTAATTATATTATAACTATTTGTTGGGATATTTCATGTACCAGTGATATGTAATTTAACCTCTTTATCTAAATTCCCGACAAATAATGGTCCTTCGTGCCCTAAGGCTTCCTTACCGTAGTACCGTTTTGTTTGCTTCCTTGACGCTTGTGGGCTTACAAATGGCTGCCACCTCGCGCGTTGTTAGGCCGACTGCCGTTCCCTAGTTTAGACCCAGCTTCTTCCCTCGTGTTTTTTACCATTTAGGCGCCGTCCCTATCTTTTTTGGGGCTAGTTTACAGATTTTTTGGGGGTGTGTTCCTTGGCCTTTTTATGGTGGGTTAGCTGGGCTGGTGATTGGGGTAGGGGTAATTTCGTCGGGCACTATTTCGCGCTAGTAGGCTAAGCTAGGCTAGGCTAGGCAGGCTAGGCCTGCAGGTGTCTGTGGTAGCTGTTAATTTCGCTTTGGTGGTGTTCGTTGTGTTTTATCATGAGACTCATTTAATTACATTTTGCCGGTGGGGAGGGTTCTCATGTGACTCATTTAATTACATTTTATAGCCTAGTTGCCTAATTACGGTCATGGGGTTCGGTCTCTGTTGATTCCTAAGCGATTGACAGCCAACAGACCTCATGATTGTGGGATGGGCAGCTGGGCTAAGCCTAATACTTATTACTAGGCCTAGTCAGTTCTTTTCATTTACCCTTCTTTCTCTAGCCCTAGTTTGTTTCTGCTATTTGTCATTCTTATTCAATTAATTCTTCCTACTGCAGCTGGTAGCCTAATGACCGTTTCATTGGGAGTGGCAATGCTATTGCCACATTTTTTAATTTAAATTAATTTGTGTAATACAGTAGAATCTCGCATCCCACGATTTATTGGTACCGAAATATGACCGTGGGACCGGAATTCGTGGGATGCGGAGTATTAAAGTAATGGGGAAAATTACAAAAGTACTGGAGGCTATCGTCGGGCGACTATTGACCTTCACTTTACATGCCAATAATCAAAAGGTAAGTTGCTTTAATGAAAAGAAAGGTAAGTAAAACACAAACACAAACCTTAGAAAAGTTGATGAGGTGCTTAGTGTGATGGATGTGGTGATAGACGGGAGGCGGATGTTAGTTACCACCCTCCGTGGCCCCACTCTCGTTCTCCGTCACCCCACCGTCGCCGCCAAAGCCCGTGAAATCATCGTCGATGGCATCAAGTTCGGCGTCATGTAGAGCTTCTATTATATCTGCCTCATCATCATCTTTCTTCTTCTTCAGGTAGCGGGTCATTAGGGCTTGGTGGCGATCGTTTACTTTGGCATTGTAGAGGTCATGGAAACTTGTGCTGATTTTCTGAATGTATCCCAGGAACTGTTCACGAGAATCAGAGATGCCAGGTGTGCCTTCCAGCTCTTCCTTCAGGTTTTCACAAAGTCCCAAGATGACAGACAGTTGCTGAGTTGTTGCTTCTTTCTGTTTTTCAACTTGCTGTGGTTGTTCTTCTTGCTCTGTCTCTTCCATTTCGTCCTCCGCTATCATCTCTTCTGCTGTTTGTTCTGGCCTTAGTGGGTTGTGAATCAGTTCCTCGATGTCTTCCTCGTTGACTTCGTTGAATCCGGGGGCTCGAACACTCCTCACTGCCTCAAGAGTTGCCCTCATCAGATCCTGACCTTCTGCAGCCTCATCCACTATTAAGTGAGGTAACAGTGGCTTCCAACCATGCTTAATAGAGGCCACTGAAATATAGTTCCAAGCCTTCACAAAGAAGTCTACTGCATGACGAATATTGAAAAGCTTCCAAAATTCTTTTACAGTCAGAGTAGCATCGGCAGTATTGGAAGTTGGTTGCAAGGCAGAGGGTGAGGCAGAGCGTGAGGCAGGGGGAGAGGCGGCGGAAGAAGTGGAGGGGTTGCCAGGAGGTTCGTCTGAGTCACTTGATTCCATCTCTCCAATTTCCTTCAGTTCCTCTTGTGAATCGGTGTCTCGGTTCATCTTGTCATGCAATTGCTTGTAAAATAAAAGTTTCACATTGGCAATGATTTCCTGATCCATTGGCTGGATTTTGGAGGTGGTATTGGGGGGAAGAAAGCAGACTTGCACAGCACTGTGGCGACCAACCAGAAACTTTGCATGGCTAGGCGCATTATCCAAAAACAAAATGACTTTAAAATCGATGTTTTGGCGCTTGCAATGGGCTTTAGCATCCGGGACAAAATGATCATCAAACCAGCTGATGGAGAGGGGTGTGGTCATGTATCCCTTGCGAGTTTGACTCCAGTACACATTCAAACGATTCATGTCACAGTTCTTGTAGGCGCGAGGCTTGGCAAACTCATAAATTACCAAAGGTTTCATTCGGTGAGTTCCGGACGCATTGCAAGTCAAGAGAACACTCATGCGATCCTTTGCCATTTTTACCCCCTTTGCTTGCTTTTCTTTTACTGAGATGAATGTGGATTTTGGTGCTCGCTTCCAGTACAGTCCTGTCTCGTCACAATTATATATTTGGTCCAAACAATAACCTCCGTCTTCTATCAGTTGGCGAGCAATTGCAGGGTAAGAGTTGGCTGCAGGTTCATCAGCAGAAGCCACCTCACCCTGGTACACAGCATGCTTCACCCCACAATAATTAATTAACAATTAATTAACAATAACGACATAAATACATCTTGGAAGTTATTCGAAACCACTTACCTAAAAGCAGTGCAAGACTGCATACCATCGAAAATACGGCGTCCAGGCCATAATAATAAGCCCAAATGGTGGAATAAAGATGTTTCAAACTGCCTGCTTGCTAAAAAATTTGCTAATGATAGATTAAAATCCTCACAAAATGACGAAGAACGGGTGAAATTTGTAGAGCTACGACGCAAAGCCAAAAAGTTAATTAAGCAAAGTAAAAAGACCTTAGAGTTACATATTGCGAATCAAAGTAAAACAAACCCGAAAGAATTCTATAGTTATATCAGAAAGAAAAAAGTAGTTACTTCAACTGTTGGACCGTTAGTCGATGAAAAAGGAGAATACACTAAAGACGAAGTACAAATGAGTAATGCCCTCAATACCTTCTTTGCATCAGTTTTTACAACAGAAGACCTCAGTGATATCCCTACACCATCGCCGATTCAGATTGATAATTCAGATGTTCTAAGCAATATCACCGTTACAGAGAGAGAAGTATTGAATTGTTTAGATAAACTCAATGTAAATAAAACGCCAGGACCTGATACAATCTCGCCTAGAGTTCTAAAGGAAGCTAAGAATGAGCTCTCCAAACCACTGACATTACTATTCAATAAATCCTTGCAGTCTGGAACTATGCCTGATCAGTGGAAGCTAGCCAACGTAACACCGATATTCAAAAAAGGCAGCAAATCCCTACCCAGTAACTATCGTCCAATTAGCTTAACCTCAGTTGTATGTAAAATGCTAGAAACGGTCATACGAGACAGACTCGTAAATCACTTAGAGGAAAATAACATACTTAAAGATACTCAACACGGCTTTCGTAAAAAACGTTCCTGTTTAACAAACCTCTTAGACTTCTTCCACGATATCCTCAACCTCTACGATGAGAGTAAAGCTGTAGATATTATATACCTTGATTTTCAAAAGGCCTTTGACAAAGTTCCCCACAAACGTTTACTGCTAAAACTAAAAGCGCATGGAATACAAGACGGTGTGTTGAAATGGATAGAAAATTGGCTCAGCAACAGAAAGCAAAGGGTAGTCATAAACGGTAAGGCATCTAAATGGACCAATGTAAGTAGCGGGGTACCCCAGGGATCGGTACTAGGACCAATTCTCTTTCTAATTTACATCAACGACATAGATGAGGGTCTCACCTGCACAATCTCAAAATTTGCTGACGATACAAAAATTGCAAATAGCGTACTCTCAAAAGAACAAGTTGACGATATGCAACACAATCTAGATAAATTGTCATGTTGGGCCCAAATTTGGCAAATGAGTTTCAATGCGGATAAATGTAAAGTACTACATGTCGGATACCTAAATGAGAAAGCAAACTATTCGATGAATGGCACTCAGCTTAAGAATGTAAACAGAGAAACTGATCTGGGAGTAACAATATCGAGTAACCTAAAACCGAGTCAACAATGTTCAGAAGTTGTTAAGAAGGCAAACAAAATAATTGGCTTTATAGGCAGGTCATTTGAGCATAAATCCAAAGAAGTTATCCTAACCCTTTACAATTCCTTAGTCCGCCCTCTTCTGGAATACTGCGTTCAATCCTGGTGCCCTTATTACCAAAAAGATATAAACAAGCTAGAACGAGTTCAACGTAGAGTTACCAAAATGATACCTAGCCTAAAGAACAAACCATACGAAGAGCGTCTTAGAGAATTAAATCTATTTCCTTTAACCCAGCGCAGATTAAGAGGCGACTTAATTCAAGTGTTCAAAATCATCAAAGGCATCGACAATATGAACTGTAGTAAGTACTTCACTATCGACCATCTAATTACACGCGGGGAAACGGTTGCAAAATTATTGGTAAATCTTTTAACTCGCACGAATCTAAGAATTTCTTCTTCAATCGAGTTGTCAACTTGTGGAATGGGCTTCCCCGAGACGTTATAGACTGCAGCACCGTTGATTCATTTAAATTCCGCCTAGACAAATATCTTGCATCAAACCCGCGACTGACTGCGTTTGTAAATGAATAACTTTATCCTCCCCTCAGTTACTAACCCATATGTCCCCTACTAACTTCCTAGTCCTGCCACGTTAGTGGCAGGGCAGTAGTTCCCTTTCCAATGTTCCCTTACCCACTCTAAACCACTGTTTGGACACTTGATCCTCAGTGTTTTGGAGGACAAGCAACCTAGAAGGGTCACTAGACCTGTTGTTGCTTGATTTCCTTTGTACTCCTTTGTACCTTGTTTTAAACTTTTGAAGCCAACCTACTGAGGCATTAAAAGGCACTGGATTTTGTATGTTTCTTTTTTTACATAGTGCATCGTAAATCTTACGTGCCTCTGCTCTAATTTGTGGGCCTGCAACACCTGCTTTCTCTTTATCTCGCCTCTGAACCCACTTTAACAAATAATGTTCAGTTATAGCTAGCACTTGATTTTTTTCACTGTACTCCACCACTGCCCGACTAGCACCACCACCTTCACCACCAAAATATTTCTCAGCAACAGCCAACGATTTCTTCATCTGTTCCTTTCTTTCTAAATGTTCTCACAGTTCCTTCTGGACAGTTCATTCGTTTTGTTATATCACAGTTTCTGTAGCCTTCTTCGATCATTTGAATAATCTTTTTCTTCTCTTCTACACTATACTTCCTCAGTTTTGGCCACACCGATGATGTTTGTTTTGTCTTCTTTGGCCTTTCCTGGTCGCTTAGGTGGCTCCTTTCTTTCCTCACTAGGACCACTGGGGCCCCCACTACCCTGGGAAGCCATCATTGTTCGTGGGTCGGACCGCGGGACGGGTAATCACAATGAAAAAAACAGGTAACCTTGAATAATTCACACGTGAGAGAGCTGGGACAATAGGAACACTGAGCGGGAAGCCTAGGAGCGCGTCATCAACATGGCCGCCAACAAATGCTATCCACGATGCGTCGGTGCGCATCCGTGGGACTCGTGTGGTTTTTCGTGGGATGAGAATTCAGGTAGCCATTGGATAGTACCGTGGGATGCGTAATCGTGGGATCAAAATGCGTGAGATGCGTGACTCTACTGTAGTTTGCTTTATAGTTTAGAGAGTTAATAGCCTAATAGACTTAACGATGACAGATTTAACCCTCCAGCCCCGGAGGCTATAGCTCGCGACTGTGCTGTGGTACCGGGTGTTTTGACGATCTTTGGGGTATGTTAACTCCTCTGTAATTCAATGAATATGGCATGTAATGTTATGAATAACAAATAATAATGTTCCACAAACCTTCCTCTGTCGAATTGCGTTGAGTAGAGGTCTCTAGCCCCTCTGGTTGCATAATGGTGAGTGTGGGAAGACGAGTGCTTTTCGGCGGAAAATTCTTCCCGCGTTCGGACGCGTCGCCCCGGCCATGGCTACGACGCACCTAGCCGCTCGTCGCGCCAAAGTATTTATCTCCCTTAGACGATTTTAGTGTTTGATATTGAGAATGTGATGTTTATTTGATATTTTTATAGTTATTTTGAGGCCAATTATATAAAGTATGTTTATTAGGGTATCACTGTCACTGATATTGCTAATTTTCACTCGATACCGTACATTTTATTAGTAATTGAGGTAGGTTATTGTTATATTAGGCACTGATTATTCGTTATTACAGGTTTATTATACTCTGGCCATCAAGTATTGTGTCTTGTGTCACTTTCACTTTGATAAATATGCTTTAGAGAGTGTCACTGTCACTGATAATGCTCATTTTCACTCGATACCGTACATTTTATTAGTAATTGAGGTAGGTTATTGTTGTATTAGGCACTGATTATTCGTTATCACAGGTGTTTATTATACTTTGGCCATCAAATATTAGGTCTTGTGTCACTTTCACTTTGACAAATATGCTTTAGAGAGTATCACTGTCACTGATAATGCTAATTTTCACTCGATACCGTACATTTTATTAGTACAGTAAACTTCCGTTAATCCGAAGGGCAGCGGACCGGCTCTCGTTCGGATTAGTGGATTTTTCGGATTATCGGACTTTACCCCTATGAACCTGTGTATGACGAAAACATTGAGGCATTAGGCCACTCAAATGACACATAATGGAGCACACACATATCATATGTTCATGAATTCACTTTAAAAGTTTACCATTGTCATTGTAGCCTATTATCTACTTCAAAACATTCAGATTAATGGTCAAAGGAATCTGCTGATATAAACGTCTTCTTCTTCTTCCGTCTACTAGCGAGTTTGTCTTGCTCTTGAAGATCAGATGTGGTTCGGGAAGTAATGCCTTAACAACGGCACTTCCCTGAGAGGTTCTTGTAATTTTCCTTTTGTGATTTTCCTTTGGGGACGGGCTCTGTTATATTATATTGTATTGAAAGCACCCTTGTCTTGTTGTCTTGAAAGCACCCTTGGGATGCTCCGATCACTGAACTATAAATAGTAGCGTATCGGAACATCCAAAGGTGCGTTTTCAAGCTCAAGACTAATACGTCCAAAGGTGCGTTTTCAAGCTCAAGACTGAATGCGCTTGCAGAAAATGCGGTGCAAGCCAGTAGCGCATCGGAGCGTCCCAAGGATGCGTTCAAGAGCAAAACAAACTCTCTAGCAGACGATGTGGAAGAAGAAGAAGACGAAGGTGTTTACGATTATATCAGTAGCTTCCTTTGACCATTAATCTGAATGTTTTGAAGTAGATAATAGGCTACAATGACAATGGTAAACTTTTAAAGTGAATTCATGAACATATGATATGTGTGTGCTCCATTATGTGTCATTTGAGTGGCCTAATGCCTCAAAAAGGGGACTTTGGGACTTCTTGAAAGGTGCGTTTTCAAGCTCAAGACTGAATGCGCTTGCAGAAAATGCGGTGCAAGCCAGTAGCGCATCGGAGCGTCCCAAGGATGCGTTCAAGAGCAAAACAAACTCTCTAGCAGACAATGTGGAAGAAGAAAAAGACGAAGGTGTTTACGATTTTTCAGTAGCTTCCTTTGACCATTAATCTGAATGTTTTGAAGTAGATAATAGGCTACAATGACAATGGTAAACTTTTAAAGTGAATTCATGAACATATGATATGTGTGTGCTCCATTATGTGTCATTTGAGTGGCCTAATGCCTCAAAAAGGGGACTTTGGGACTTCTTGAAATTCGGACCATCGGGTGAATTCGGATTTGGCCTCAAATTGAAAAATTCGGACTATTGGGAGATTCGAATCATCGGTCGTCGGATTAACGGACTTTTACTGTAATTGAGGTAGGTTATTGTTGTATTAGGCACTGATTATTCGTTATCACAGGTGTTTATTATACTTTGGCCATCAAATATTAGGTCTTGTGTCACTTTCACTTTGACAAATATGCTTTAGAGAGTGTCACTGTCACTGATAATGCTCATTTTCACTCGATACCGTACATTTTATTAGTAATTGAGGTAGGTTATTGTTGTTGTTGTTGTTGTTGTTCCCCAAGCTGCCTGGCCGAACAGCCCCAAGGCCCCGAGTAAGGCCAAGGCCATAAACGAGCGCCCCCACAGAACCCTCCCTGCCGACCACAATAAAGCCTGGGTGACCGAAGCCACTCCATGGCGGGGAGCTGAGAGGGTGCGTAAACGCCCGGGAAACCAAAGCCCCACCCAGGGCCCTGTGCCCCTCAGCAATTATGAAGAGAAAGTTGAGGGGCAAAGGAATAATGTGACGCTTTAGCTTCCAATCTTGGTAGATTGGGAGGTCAATCCACGGAAGAGACGCCGTCACTTGAGATTTATAATATAAGTAAAAGGAACAGTCAGAGTAAGCTATGGGTATGGCAGAGATCGCTCAGGTCTCACTCTGATAGACCAGCCCATCGCCAAAGGTAGGTTATTGTTGTATTAGGCACTGATTATTCGTTATCACAGGTGTTTATTATACTTTGGCCATCAAATATTAGGTCTTGTGTCACTTTCACTTAGTTATATGATTTGTAAACGTTTTATATACAATTTATTGTGTCTTTTTTCACTGATTTATATATTTCTATAGGTTCTAATCATATGAATGTCACTTGGTATATACATATGTGTCACTTTCACATATTATTATGGTGTAATTGTATTTGTATCAATTTCTCATAATACATGACTTTTGTATAACAATAAATTGGTTTTCTTCCACTTTTTGCCTATATATATAGTGTACATATTGTCATTTTATTTGGCACTTTCAGTATGATTATTAGAACTCCAGCTTGGAGTGGTAATCAAAGAAGCACTCTAAAGCACAGAGTGCCACCTTGCACTCCACACACTCCATGGTTGACTTTTTACCTGACCTCGGCCTCACCCTGCTGTTGTAGCAGACATGGCACCGCTTCTGCTGCGTTCTTCCTGATTCATTCTGAGGCAGGGAACCAAGCCTGTGCCTAATCAAGTATTGAGCACACTGCAAGCGGTCAATAACGGCGGGCCCAGGATGTGCCACTGCCCTCTGTGGCGTAGCATACTTCTCCAGGAGCTCCGTCAACACCTGCTTTTGGAACCTCCGCAGGCTATTGAACTTCATGGGTGTGTTCACATTCCGAAGCTTGTATATATTGTAGGCATTCAGAACTGACATGTCCACCATATGCAGAAAGAACTTTTTGTACCATCTGCACGAGGTACGCAGGCAGTCAATGAAGCCTATCTGCATGTCGGACTTGTCCACCAGCCTCATGTTGATGTTGTAGTCCAGGACAGCATCGGGCTTGGTCACCCTGGCCTGGGTGCGGCGATCCACCTTGCCAGTCTCCACCATTTCCCCCTTGTGGATGGTGCTCAGGAGGTTGACCTTCCGCTGGTCGTGCCAGTGGATAGCCAGAATGGGCCCCGACTTCTTCTTGAACACATCACCTTTTTTGGTCTTTGGAGGGAAAGGTGGCATGCCCTTCCTTTTCCCTCGTACTGTGCCTACAGTCCCCGTCTTGCGCTCATGCAGGTACTGTGAGAGAGTGGGGGACGTGTAATAATTGTCCGTGTAGAGGACGTGATTCTTATGAAAGTAGCGGTCCATCATGGCTTGCACCACTGCTCTGCCAAAGCCAATGAGGGGGTCCACAAGCAAGTCCCCTTCCTTCCCGCTGTAGACCAGGAAGTCCAGGACATAGCCAGTTTGGCAGTCGCACAGCACAAAGAATTTTATGCCAAAGCGATGTCTTTTTGAGGGGATGTACTGCCGGAAGCTGAGTTTTCCCCGGAACAGCACAAGAGACTCGTCAATGACGACCTTGCGGAAGGGCTTGAAGTAGGAGGTGAAGCGTTCTCGCATCATCTCGTACAACGTCCTAATCTTCCACAGCTTGTCACCGAGGTGGACGTCGGGGTTGGTGACAAGATGGAGCGCTGCGAGGATATCAAGGTACCGGTCGCGAGACATATATTTCCCGAAGGCAGGGGTGGATATCAGATCATTGGTGATCCAATAGTCAGGCAACCTATGCTTCTTGACATGAGGCATTAGCATGGTGAGTGCCAGGAACACCATGAACTCTTTATGAGTCACTGGGGTCCACTGCCTCATGTGGCCCTTGGTCACCTTGCCCAAAAAGTGGACCTGGAATTGGTGCTGCTTATTTGTCTCTTTGACAACATAGCCTACCACCTCCTCATCAAAGAAGGCCTCAAATAGTTCGTGTGGTGGAGCATTGGAGCCTGCAGGAAAATTGGGGGTAATGCCTGAACCCTCCAGTACCTCATTAAAAGCTGGCACATCAGGGTTGTATCCATCCCCATCAACTACGTCTTGCCACTGAAAAACGTAGAATGGGTCTTGTCTACGCTGACGAGGAGCTCCAGCTGGTGGCCCAGCACGCCCACGGCCAACTCGGGAGGCACGCGCCCTAGGGCGGCGAGGGCGGCGGTCAGGGCGTCGGCCAGCACGACGGGCAGCACGACGCCGGGCCAAGCGGATGGGTCTAGGGCTGTCGATGTCCATATAGTCATCGTCAGAGTGGTCATCTTGCCCTGACGGTGGACCTATGTAATCATGGCCAGAGTCTTCAGAGAGGTGCCCTTCATCATCAGTGGCCCCCACATAATCTGGCGGGGAACGAGTGATGCGTGGGCGGCGTGCGGGTGGGGAAGGAGTGGCAGGTGAGGCTGTGTCCCCCCGAGGTCCTGGGCTCCTTGGCCTGCGACGAGTGACAGAAAGCAATGCTTCACTGTCACTAGGCCCAGGTATTGGTGATGTGAGCTCAAAGACTTCTTCAGGAAGACATGTTGAAGGCGGGAGAGGTGGGGAGGACCGTGGGGAAAGTTGCGGGGGCGTATGGCTGGGGCCGGCAGGGGTGGACGCCGCGGGAGCCTCGAACAAAACTCTCTTACTTTTCTTAATTTTTTTGGTATATTTCCTGCCTTTCCCCTTTTCGGCAGCAGTATGTCTCCTGTCGGGGGACCTAGGAGGCAAATAGGCCGAAAGTGGGGGGTCCTCAACCCTTGGCAGTGGTGGGGAAGAATGCGGGGCATCCGGGTCATCTTGGGTGGCGTGGGTAGATAAGGGAGACAATGGCGGGCGAGAAGGGTCACCACGCTCACCCTCACTCACAGCCTCATCCTCACCAAGTATTTTGGCTTGTTCCCTAGCTGCCGCAGCCGCCTTCTCAAGTATTTTCTGCTTATATAAGTGTAGCTTGAAAGGCGATTTACCTGGGGAAGGGCTTGGCGTCGTGTCACTTATGCGAAATTTGGTGAGTGACCTTGAACTCTCCCACTCACTCACTCTCTCAAGTTCACTGTCTTTAGGTAAACCATCTTCCTCAACAACTGGTACATCACCTTCATCACTCTCATCACTGTCATGTTCTCTCGCAAATCCCAGGAATTGCTCTTCTTTGTCACTCTCATGGCCATAATCACTCGACTTATAATTACTGGAGTCGTCACTGACTAAATCATCAACAATATACTTGGCATCAGCACGCTCATATAGTCTCAATGTCGTCTCAATACCTCCGGGAGATAACACATTTAGGCGATGGCGTCGGGGCGACTGCAGGAAGACATGAATGTAGTGTTCCAGTGGACCAGGGAAAACAACATGCAATTCAATGAGGAAAAATTCCAATTAATACGGTACAGAGATAATAATGGTGTTAAAGAAATTACAAATTACTCAACAGAATCTAACCACATAATAGAACGGAAAGACAGTGTGAAAGACCTTGGGGTATTAATGTCTGAAAATATGGGTTTCAAAGTACATAACCAGGTCAAAGTGGTGGCTGCGAAACGTCTAACGGGTTGGATTCTGCGTACTTTTAAAACACGCGGTGAATTGCCTATGATAACGCTCTTCAAATCTCTAGTGCTACCGCGGCTTGAATACTGTAGCGTATTAACATCCCCATACAAAGCAGGTGAAATAAATGACGTAGAGAGTGTACAAAGAAATTTCACTTCGCATATAAAACATCTACACTATTGGGAGCGTTTAAGAGCACTGAATCTGTACTCACTGGAACGTAGAAGAGAACGTTACCTAATAATACACATGGAAAATCGCAGAGGGTTTAGTACCAAACCTACATACTCCATAGTCATGAAATTCAGTGATAGGAGAGGCTGGGAATGCGAAATCCCCCGGATGAATAACAGGGGTGCTATGGGCTCTCTGCGAGAGGGCTGATTATCACACAGAGGCCCACGTCTCTTCAACAAACTCCCACGGCGAGTAAGAGACATGAGGGACATCTCGTTAGACAACTTCAAGAGAGCCCTAGATGTCGAACTGCAAAAAGTGCCAGACGAGCCCATCCTCGCAAGGGAGCGAGCTGTCGCTTCAAACAGTCTACTGCACCAAATCACCACCCATAACGAGGGGCGTCGCGCTCCTTGGTGCTGCTAGAAGAGTGGCGAACACATCAAAAGGTATCAAAAGGTAAGGGGTAAGGCGCGACGAACTAGCACGGGCGTCGTAGGAAGCACGGTATCGGACACAGCGGAATCACTATTTGGCGTACTGTCCATGATGGCGTCGGGGTAGATACTGTTGCTGTGGCGTCGTTTACGCCTGGTGGCGCCACCTACCGTCCCATGATACCAAAAATGTACGCGCGGCATTCGAAAGCACGCACGCAAGCAATGGGCGTTCAAGAGCCCTTCCGGGTTGCGCGGGCCGAGGTTGTTATGGGCGTTCAAGAGCCCTTCCGGGGTGGAGGGGTAGAAACTTAAGATTCTTAAGGGAGGGATGAAGGGAAGTTTAAATAGGTGTTTAAGAGATCTTGATGAATTTATATTAAGTGCCACGGCTGATCAAATAAAGGGTAAATTCGCTACTGTTACTAAATCGCTAGCTACTTACGATAGTTGTTGTTGTTGTTGTTGTTCCCTAAGCTGCCTGGCCGAACAGCCCCGAGTCCCTGAGAAAGGCCATGGCCACGATCGGGCTTTCCCACAGAGCTCTCATTGAGTGTAGATTGTGTTGTTGGCGTAAGTGGTTGTGTGAAATGCAGTCTTCTATGATGTGTTTAATGGTATGGGGTGCTGTGTTACATCCCGGGCAGGTGTCGACAACGGAGTCATCCAGTCTCTTCTGATAGCTCAGGAGAGCTGGATGGTGTCCGCATCTCAGCCTGGCCAGGTGGACTCTGTCCTCGCGAGGAAGGGAGGATTCGGAAGGATGGATTTCGGGAGGTCGTGCATGCAGCTGCGTGTGTCTGTGAGTGAGTGGATGGATCGGTGAGAGATATGAGTATGGATGTGCTTCTGGAAGTTGGTTCGGGGTGGGCAGGGAGGGAGAGAGGACAATAATTGTGTGATACCGTGTGCTGGGTGTTGTTTTGATATTTCTTGGTGTCTGGGTGTGTTGCCATGTAGTTTAGTGGGTGGTCTTGGTTCGTGGAGGCTGCTGCCAGGAATTGAGTGCCTCTCATGTCCAGATGGTCTTTGACTTTGAGGATTTTGGTTTCTTGATGTAGGTGATCTGTGGGTGCAGTAGCTGTGCAGCCTGTAATGATCTTCAGGGCTTTGTTTTGAATAGTCTGTAAGGTCTTATGTGTTTCAGCTAGGTTAGAAGCCCAGGCTGGGCTTGCGTATTCCATCACTGATCTTATGTATTGTTTATATACTGTGGTGGTAGTTTCTTTGTTGTGTCCAAATTTTGTGTGAGCAAGTGACCTGAGGGCGAGTGACTTACGATAGTTATGCTCAGCAGGTATATGGTTTATTGACAATTACTGACGATGTGGAAGAAGAAATGTCGGCAGATCTTGAGTACTTTGAGGATGTTAATACAGCCTTAGCCAGACTATCTTCCACCCAAGAATCAACCCCTGTTAAGGATACCGGTACACCAAAGGCGACTGGTTTTAACCTGCCGAAGCTTACTTTGCCTACCTTTTCCGGGGATTCGGCTACCTGGACTGGATTTTGGGATATTTTTGAGTGTTCCGTCCATCATAATGAAACACTCACTTCCATCCAAAGGTTCACATATCTCCGTGGTCAATTGAAAGGGGAGGCATTGAAGTTAGTCGATGGGTACAAGCTAGAAGCTACCAGCTACGAGTCTGCAGTGGAGTTGCTGAAGAGAACTTACGGGAGAGTGGAGGTCATCAAGACCGCGTTGATTACCAAATTCTTCACGCTAGATCCTCCATCCTATGATGTGGCGGACCTAAAGGAGTACTATGCCTCCTTTGAGAGCCTCCTCCGATCTATGGAGACAATGGCCATCACCAAAGAGGAAATATTTAGTGTTAATATCTTGAATAAGATACCCTCTCCCCTAAAGGAAATCGTAAGACGACAACTAAGCGACTCTCCACTAAACTTGGAAGCGTTGGTGCAGGTGTACCAGACTGAAGTCTTCAATATGGAGAGTACTGGACACTACCGACAAGTGGAGATGTCGCCATCTACTGCAGCTTTCCCGGTACAGACTTCTCCTAAACAGAAAAGGCCAATACCATTAGGTTGCAAGTTGTGCTGTGTCCACGGTCATCTGTGGTATCAGTGTCCTAAGTATCCTAAGGCTACACAGAAGATTGGCCAGGCTAAATTGCTTAAGTTATGTACCAGCTGTCTTTGCAAGAGACCACTTCAACAGTAATTGCACCAATTCCTACATCAAACCTTGTAAGTATTGCAAGGGGAAACATTGGTTTTCCCTTTGCACCCAGTCTGATCGGCACGACGGCAAAGAAAAGGGGAGAACCCCCAAAGAGTCACATGAGAAAGGTAAGAGCGAGGGTGATAAAGTATCTGCCATGTCCATTGCTTCTCGAGAATGTCAATTGCTTCCTACTATGATGCTGCCAGTAGTGGGGAGTAATAATAATACTATAATGACGCGCACCTTACTTGACCAGTGCTCACAGAGGTCATTCGTTCTGCGGTCATCATTACCCCAGCTCAAGTGTACCAGCAAGGGTCAAGAGAATTTGCGTCTCCATGGTTTCACTGGTGAAATAGATTCCAGTGACTATGATATCGTGGAGATTTCCTATGCTTGTAGAAGAAAGGTATGTCCCATCAAGGCTGTTGTGGTCGACACACTACCCAGTTTCTATATAGCATCAGAGATTCAACCACATTTGAAATATCTCAGAAGCAAGGGTTATAAACTGGCTGATGATCAACTCTCTGCTAACAATGGTATTATGCTACTGGTCGGAGCTGATTATTACTACGACCTGGTTCACCTGATCGACGGGTAGATAAGCTAATAATGCTCCCCACGATCCAAGGGTATGCCATTTCTGGATCCTATGCCACTTCCTCTCAAGACACACAGGTGGAGGTGGTTACGGTCCTCAAGGTAGCAGTAAGCCCATAGATAAATATATTGGGCCAAATGTGCCTGATAATACATGTACTGATATAGATAAGCTATGGTACTTGGACAATATTGGAATTGACCCACATGAACTTGATCGTGAGTCCAAGCTAGCGTTAAGCTCGTCTCGTATGAAGAGACTGTAACGTATGACTCTGGCAGGGGTCAGTATGTGGTAAGGCTCCCTTGGAATGATAACAAGAGTAAATTACCTACTAATTTCCATCTAGCACTTGGTAGGTTACGTGGCCTTCAGAAGCAGTTTGTCAAGGATCCAAATTATTGCAAGACTTATGCGGCAGTTTTAGCCGAGCAGGTACAACGTGGATTTGTGGAGAGAGTAGATCTCAGTGAGTATGGGGATAATATCCATTACCTTGCTCACCATGGGATTAAAAAGGACAGTTCCACCACTCCTGTTCGTATTGTGTATGACTGCTCTGCTAAATCTAGTGATCGCTCCTATAGCCTGAATGATTGTCTATACACGGGTCCGTCCCTGGTCTCTGATCTCGCGCAAATTATGTTGCGTTTCAGATGTCATAAGTTTGCATGGGTCGCCGATATTGAGAAGGCCTTCCTGATGCTTCAACTCCATCGTGAAGACAGGGACTCGACAAGATTTTTATGGCCACGGGACCCAATGGATCTAGATTCAGAGTATCTGGTCTACAGGTTCAGAGTCGTCTAATTCGGGGCGACTTGTTCCCAGTTCCTTCTCAACGCTACTATCTTGCGTCATCTTGAGGAGGCTGGACTAGATCCTGACTTCAAGAATGAGATCAAGCAGGGGATCTATGTGGACAATCTTCAAGGCACTGGAGACGATGAAGATTTATTGCTCGAAAGATGCTGGGAGATCCGCGATATATTTGCCAAGGCTCATCTATACTTGAGAGAATGGGCCACTAATAGTGATCTTTTGAAAGGTCAATTTGCTTCTGACGGTGTAGCTACTGAGGATAGTGAGGTGAAGTTTTTAGGCCACAAATGGGACACTACCACAGATTGTATATCCTTCTGTCACACCCCATACGGCAGTGAGCTTATGACCAAGCGAAACTGCTTAAGCTTGTCAGCGAGGTTGTTTGATCCCCTAGGTTTTTTGCTGCCTGTAACTATCCGTGCTCGTATGTTTTTACAGCAACTGTGGCAGCTAAAACTAGATTGGGACACGCCCCTCACGACTGAGTTACAAGATACTTGGCGGTTAATTCGGTCGGACCTTTCCACATGTTGCAAGGTCCAACTTAATCGTCAGGTTATTAGTGGTCAACAGGTGGATCTACATGCCTTTTCTGATGCTAGTAATAGTGCGTACGGTACTGCCATATACATATGCAATGGTAGTGAAGCGACACTGGCTATAGCGAAGGCCAAAGTAGCCCCTATAAAGAAGATTACAGTTCCTAAATTAGAACTTACTGCATTGCTTCTGTCTGCTCGTCTAATAAAGTTTACACTGGATGCTTATGCAGACATACTACAGATTAATAACGTCTATGTCTGGAGCGACAGTCAAATAGCACTTTCATGGGTACACAGCCAGAAAGTGTTACCTGTTTATGTTTCTAATCGCACTGATGAGGTACATAACTTAGTTCCTACAGCTAAATTTCGCTATGTGAGCACCAGGGATAACCCCAGTGACATAATTTCCCGGGGGATCTCGGCGCAACAGTTTATGTCGTCCTCTATTTGGTGGCATGGACCTCCATGGCTTATATCTCCAACTGAATGGCCTCAGGATTTCAAGGAATGCATATCTGATCCTTCAAGTCGGCCCCAAGATGATGTGTTAAGTAGTTCGAATGTGAGTTGTTGTTGTTGTTCCCCAAGCTGCCTGGCCGAACAGCCCCAAGGCCCTGAGCAAGGCCAAGGCCATAACCGAGCGCCCCCACAGAACCCTCCCCGCCGACCACAATAAAGCCTGGGTGACCGAAGCCACTCCATGGCGGGGAGCTGAGGAGGGTGCGGAAATGCCCGGGAAACCAAAGCCCCACCCAGGGCCCTGTGTCCCTCAGCAATTATGAAGAGAAAGTTGAGGGGCAAGGGTACTACACATTGGTAGGTAATTAAGTGTAGAGGCAGGATACAAAAGGCGGACATTATTGATTCTGCGAAATATCCTGTCCTCCTTATGTGATGTGTTAAGTAGTTCGAATGTGAGTACTACACATCAGGATAACAAGTTGGTAGAGTGGGAACGTTACGTTATGATCAAGTAATACGGGTATTTGCATGGATATACCGTTTCATTAACAACATGAGAAGTCGGGCTCACGGGTCTTTCCTTAGTGAAGATTCGAAGCATATCAGACTCCTTAGCTCCTCTCATTTGATTA
This sequence comes from Paralithodes platypus, assembly GCA_032716605.1. NCBI lineage: Eukaryota > Metazoa > Arthropoda > Malacostraca > Decapoda > Lithodidae > Paralithodes > Paralithodes platypus. Next base: position 38,604,641 of record CM064493.1, on the reverse strand, counting down.
CCAAACTGTTGATTCGCCAATGCCATAGGACCTGCCTACATTTTGGCGTAAATTATGTTCTGGCGTATATGCGACAACGTTGGTGGATCCCTAAGATGCGATAAGCAATTAACCCTCCAGCCCCGGCTATGTATTATATATATATTCCTCAAAACCCGGGTGTTTTGGCCGAAAAACGTCTAGGCTAGGCTACCGTATATTTGTTAATCAGACTGCTTCCCGCATTCCCGCACATCCCCAAGCGTAGCTGTGTTATTTACCTGTAGAATGGCATTAAGTAGAGCTCTCTAAGTCAACTGGTTGAGCTGTGATGATGATTTCATTGGAGATAACTTTATGGCCAAAACAGCCACTTTACACTACTTTTCGATACTTAACAACAACATACAGGCACACACGAACAAGCGACGCTCTCCTTCTTGTGGCCGGAGATGCGGGGCGTCGGTCCAGCCGGCTGTTGTTTACATGCGTCGGACCGACGCCTCGCACACGAAGCTCACAGGCTTTCAACCACTGGGCGTTCAAGAGCCCTTCCGGGTACCTGTTATATGCTTTTTTATGGGCGTTCAAGAGCCCTTCCGTGGTAAGAGGGTTAAAGGGATCCACAATAGCTGTACTATCTGTAAAAGATTACAGGGTAAGCCTTACTCCCCAGTTGATCTACCTCCCTTGCCTGAGTTCAGGGTACAAAGGACTGAACCATTTTAGGTAACCGGGGTAGACTACACCGGAGCGATTCATGTTAGAGAATCGCCCGGTAATATCATAAAGGTATATGCCGTTCTATTCACATGTGCGGTAACCAGAGCGATTCATATTGAATTGATTGACGACCTATCCAGTGAGGGTTTTTTGCATACTCTAAGACGCTTTGCAGGCCGCAATGGTTTCCCTCACATTATTATGAGCGATAATGCGACTTGTTTTGTCGGGGCCTCTAAATATCTCCAGAGTTTAATGGATGACCCGCAGGTTGTGGCTACCCTCACTGGAAAGGGTTGTCAGTGGAGATTTATACCAGCACGTGCACCATGGTTCGGGGCGATTTGGGAGAGAACTATCAGTATCGTCAAATCTGCCATGAAGAAGGTATTAGGAAGGGCACTGGTGACCAGACGGGAGTTGCAAACCATCTTAATAGAAATTGAGATGTCAGTCAATGACAGGCCCTTGACCTATACCTCGGCAGATGTTGATGACCTCTTACCCATTTCGCCTTCTATGCTAACACGTGGACGAACCCTTAATACCTTTCCTAGATCGTCCGTAAATGACGAAGATCTGCATGACCCTACGTTCGGCAATGCTGACGCCACACGTTGTCGCTTCCAGTATGTAAACAAGGTGTCCGACGATCTATGGAAACGGTGGACCCAAGAATATTTGCTGTCTCTTCGCGAGCGTCACTCTCATAAGATCAAAGGGACGAATCAACGATGGCCTCGTATCGGGGATATCGTCCTGATTCATGATGAGCGTCCTAGGTTATTTTGGAAGCTTGGGAGGATTATCGATTTGTTCCAGGGCATTGATGGTCTTATAAGGGTTGCTAGAATACGAACTTCGACTGGGGTTACTACTCGCCCAGTCGTAAGGTTATATCCCTTGGAGCAGGATGTAGAACTGCCGGATGATCCTGGCGTCTCTACTTATACCCCTCCGCGGGAGAGTGCTGGTGACAGTGCTCCTCAAGGTGGGGCAGCTGATGATGAGAAGGATGATCCTCCTCAGGCTTCAGGTGGCGCTCGTCCCAAAAGGAGGGCGGCTATGAGTTCCGTGGATCTTTGGAGATCAAAGATCAAACAAGGTGATCTTTGACTTCGATGTCCTTTTTTTGTTCTCTGTATATAGCTCCTGTATATCATTTTTGGTGGCGGGCAATATGTCGGGAATAGGGTAATGATCCCGACAGTTTTAGGTCCAATAGGACATTTGAATTTGGCGGTATCGTATCGCTTGTACGATTTCGGCTGGTTCTTTGTGTATTGTAGTTTATTCTTAAGTATAGGTTAAATATTAACTGTAATGTATAAATATCTACATCAGCTCTAGATGTATCATGAAACCAAGTTATGGGTTATAATTATTATGAGCCGGCAGCCATATGTAATTTCGCGAAGCGATTGGACGCCGGCCCTTTAGTCTCTCAATCAACACCATACAGCCAACATCTCCCCCCCCCCCCCCCCCCAGCTCTGACTCAACCCACAGTTCACCATGTGCTACAAATATTAATCTATAGCAACAGTCCTACATCACCAGTCCTCTAAGCTAAGTTCATTGTATCGATATTGTATTATGTGAACATTCCTACATGTCATGCAATTGAATTAGCCGTGTGTGGGGGACTGGATTACACCCATCGACTACGTCGTTGGTAATTATATTATAACTATTTGTTGGGATATTTCATGTACCAGTGATATGTAATTTAACCTCTTTATCTAAATTCCCAACACAATCTAGATAAATTGTCATGTTGGGCCCAAATTTGGCAAATGAGTTTCAATGTGGATAAATGTAAAGTACTACATATCGGATACCTAAATGAGAAAGCAAACTATTCGATGAATGGCACTCACCTTAAGAATGTAAACAGAGAAACCGATCTGGGAGTAACAATATCGAGTAACCTAAAACCGAGTCAACAATGTTCAGAAGTTGTTAAGAAGGCAAACAAAATAATTGGCTTTATAGGCAGGTCATTTGAACATAAATCCAAAGAAGTTATCCTAACCCTTTACAATTCCTTAGTCCGCCCTCTTCTGGAATACTGCGTTCAATCCTGGTGCCCTTATTACCAAAAAGATATAAACAAGCTAGAACAAAGTTCAACGTAGAGTTACCAAAATGATACCTAGCCTAAAGAACAAACCATACGAAGAGCATCTTAGAGAATTAAATCTATTTCCTTTAACCCAGCGCAGATTAAGAGGCGACTTAATTCAAGTGTTCAAAATCATCGAAGGCATCGACAATATGAACAGTAGTAAGTACTTCACTATCGACCAATCTAATTACACGCGGGAAAACGGTTGCAAAATGATTGGTAAATCTTTTAACTCGCACGAATCTAAGAATTTCTTCTTCAATTGAGTTGTCAACTTGTGGAATGGGCTTCCCCGAAACGTTATAGACTGCATCACCGTTGATTCATTTAAACTCCGCCTAGACAAATATCTCTCATCAAACCCGCGACTGACTGCGTTTGTAAATGAATAACTTTATTTTATCCCCCCCTCAGTTACTAACCCATCTGTCCTCTACTAACTTCCTAATCCTGCCACGGACATTAGTTCCAGGGCAGTAATTCACTTTCCAATGTTCCCTTACCCACTCTAAACCACTATTTATTAGTGGCCCCTCCATCATTGACGAACATGCCTATTACATAAGGCGTCCTCTTCAAACACTAATCCGCCGTAGTTTGAATCTACCGCGCAGAGCATTTAAAATCTGAGGAGCCTTCATCATGAGCGCACGCGACCTCACTCATGGCTTCAGTCATTATGAATTGGGTTCTCACTACGAAAAAACTTTGTAAAAAATAAAAAACAAAAAGAAAATAAGAATAACTATCCAATAAGCTTTCCATCATATCGTAGATGTACTTGTGTGGATCTTTGACCAGACGCTGATTCAGGCGTCATTCTTCCTTCTCTGCTCTGCGGTCAGCCGGCCCGGACGTGTCTCTCCACGCTCCGCTGGTTCCGCATTTGCTGCGTCCCTAGTGATTTTTTTCTCATTTGTTTACTCCGGGATGTATCGAGTAAGGTTAGGATATGCGTAGCAGGAGTGTCCTGGGCTGGTTGCCCGCAGTGCAGTGTATTTTGGGTCGTGTGTTTGGGGCATCTATTTCGGATGTACCCTCGTGGTCCGGTTGTGGACAGGTGAACATTTTCACAGTTAGCTAGCTTTGTGATGCAGGCGGCTTTCATTACGCGTTATTGCTTCCTTTTATCTTTCTGATGAGGTAGCGTATTTTTGCTGACGTTCCCAGCGTATTTTTCTTCACTTAGTGAAGTTTTTTCTGGGTCCCGAGTCAGTTCTTCCCTTTGCCGGAAGTATTTGCTACAGTGGTGTGTTGGCGGTGGTTCCTGTTGTGATATAATTCAGTGCTTTTTGTTTATATTCCGACATGTTAATGTTATCCGTCTGCCTAGGCCTAGCCAGCCTCTCGTAGCTTTACCACATATACAAGTGTTATTGATTTATTTTCTAAAATATGTACTACTGTGTGATGTGTACTCACCTAATTGTACTCACCTAATTGTAGTATACAGGATTTGAGCCTAAGCTCGTGTTGTCCTGTCTCTCTCTCTACATTTATCCACTTTTGCTTTAAAAGTTTGGATATTTCTTGCTCCCACCACCTCCCCATCCAACTTATTCCAACACTCAATGCTTCTATACGGGAAGCTGAACTTTCTTACATCAGACTTACATATAACTTTCCTCAACTTACAATCATGACCCCTGGTTCTTCCCTCGTCCCTCACCACAAAATCTCCCTTGTCGATCTTCTCAAAACCTTTCACACACTTAAACATCATGATCATGTCACCTCTCTCTCCTCTCCCTCAGCGTTGGCAGCTTTAGCCTCTCCAATCTCTCCTCATAAGGCAGGTCTCTAAGGCTAGCTATCATCTTAGTGGCAACTCTCTGAACTCTTTCCAGTTTTTTATTATGTTTTATAAGGTGTGGAGACCACACCACTGCTGCATACTCCAGTCTTGGTCGTATTATTGTCCCTATTATTTTTGCTAACATCTCTTCATCTAAATAATTCAGAGCTATTCTCATGTTAGTCAACACTGCATAGGTTTCACCAGTTATTTTATTTATATGCTGTTCAGGTGACAAGCTGTCTGCCACAACTACCCCTAGGTCTTTTGCTTTCACAGCTTTACTAATTATTTCATCTCCTATTTTATATCCCCAAGAAGGTCTATATTTACTTTTTCCCATCTCAAGAACCTGACACTTACTCGTGTTGAATTCCATTTTCCAAGTTTGACTCCACTCATATAATTTATCTAGGCCTCTCTGTAATTCTTCACAACTACTCCTACTTGTAATATGCTTCATTAATTTTGCATCATCAGCAAACATAGATATATATGAGCCTATTCCCATTTGAAGGTCGTTGATGAAAACCAAAACATGATTGGGGCCAACACCGATCCTTGAGGCACTCCGCTTTTTACCCTTTTCCACGAGGAGAACTTTCCTTTTATTACTGTTCGCATTTCCCTCCCAATTAAATAGTTTTCCATCCACTTTAATAATACTCCCTCAACCCGCCCCACAGTCCTGAGCTTCCACAACAATCTCTTATGAGGCACCTTATCAAATGCCTTCTTGAAATCTAAGTAAATACAATCTACCCACCCCTCCCTCCCTTGTACAATGTCAATTACCCTATCATAGTAACTCAACAAATTTGTGGTACACGAATGACCTTTTCTGAACCCGAACTGCTTGCTTGAAATTATTTCCCTCTCCTCCAACATACCCACCCATCTTTTTCTAATAATCTTTTCACAAAGCTTGCATATAACACTCGTTAAGGATACTGGTCGATAATTTAGCGGGTCTTCTTTATTTCCACTTTTATATATTGGAGTTATATTTGCTTGTTTCCATTCTAAGGGAAGTTCCCCCTTGTTTAATGAGTGTTGAACAATATTAAAAATAGGTCTCACTAGTTGTTCAGAACATTCTCTTAACCATCCGGCAATGTTATCTGGGCCCATAGATTTTCTCACGTCCAATTCTTCCAACAATGATTTTAGTTCATCCTTGTTGACTTCTATCGACTCTAGTCCCTGTATCTCGTTCAATTCCACCACAGGTTCTACATAGTCATCCTCCTCCACAAACATGGATGTTAATGTATCATTCATAATTTCACACATACCCACTGTGTCTTCATATAATTGACCCTCTACCCTAAGCTTTGTTATTTTGTCCTTTATTTTTGTTTTGCCGTTGATATAACTATAGAACAGTTTGGGTTCTTTATTACATTTGTTTACTATATCTTTTTCAAAGTTCTTTTTCTCCTCTCTTATAGTCTTGACATAGTTGTTTCTAGCATTCTTATACTCATTCCATTTTTCCTCAGTGTGTCTCCTTCTCACTTTATTCCATGCAGAGTCCTTTTTGTTCTGGGCAATGTGACATCGCATGTTAAACCACTCTTTCTCCTTAGCCAGCTTTCTATCCTTAAATGTTGGTACATATTTATCTACCCTCTCCCTGTAAATGTCTAGTAACATGGTGTATTTTACCTGAATATTCTGTTCTTGCTCAATAAATGACCAATCTATATTTGCAAAGTATCCTCGTAATGATTCATAATCCGCCTTACTATAATTTAGTCTATATTCCCTATGTTCCTCCTCTCTGCCTTCCAGAAATTCCACTGTCAATTCAAATTCAATCACAGCATGATCGCTTTTTCCCATGGGACTCAAATATGTTAGGTTCTTTATTTCTTGGGGGTCTTTGGTGAATAATAAGTCGAGTCTTGATGGTTCATCACCTCCTCTAAATCTTGTATTTTCCATAACGTGTTGTGTTAATAGATACCCCATTGTTAGTTCAAGAAATTTGCTACCCCAAGTATTTTCATTTGAACCCGCATCCAAACATTCCCAATCCACCTCCCCGCAATTAAAGTCCCCTGCAAGAAGAAACAAAAGGTATATGTTGCCTTTATGGACTTGGAGAAGGCCTATGACAGAGTGGATAGAGAAGGTTTGTGGAAAGTACTTAGAATATACGGAGTAGAGGGCAAGTTGCTGAAAGCAGTGAAGAGCATGTATGAGGGTGCAAAGGCGGCAGTACGTGTGGAGAGTGAGCAGAGCGAGTTCTTTGACCTGAATGTTGGTTTGAAACAGGGGTGTGTGATGTCCCCGTGGTTGTTTACTGTATATATGGATGGAGTTATGAAAGAAATACTATCAAGAGCAGTGGATGTTGGTGTATCGCTGAAAAGGGAGGGAATTGAGTGGAAGCTACCTATACTGCTGTTTGCGGATGATACAGTTCTGATGAGTGATAATGAATGGGAGTTGCAGGGTCTGGTAAATGAGTTTGGAACAGTGTGCAAAAAACGGAATTTGAAGGTAAATACGGGGAAGAGCAAGGTTATGGTCTTCGAAAGGGGTGAAGTCACAGAGTGTGAGGTGAAGCTGAACGGTCAGGCTATGGAGATCGTCAACTCTTTTAAGTATCTGGGCAGTGTGTTGAGTAAAGATGGGACTATGGATGAAGAGGTGCGGGAGAGGGTACAACAGGGAAGAGGGTTGTAGGAACGCTAAAAGCAGTAACAAGAAATAGGGTGGTCAGTATGGAAGTGAAGAAGTCCTTGCATGACAGTGTGGTAATCCCGACACTGACTTACGGAAGCGAAGCATGGACGTTGGTTGAGAGACTCAGACCAAGAGTGAGAGCAGTGGAAATTAATTACTTAAGGATTGCGTGCGGAGTTACATGGAGGGATAGACAGACTAATGAGGAAGTAAGAAGGAGGTGTGGTGTGGAGGTAGATGTTCTGGAAAGTGTGAAAAGGAACAACTTGAGATGGTTCGGCCATATGGAACGTATGGAAAGCGAGAGAATGACTAAGAGGGTGTACGAGAGCGAGGTGGAGGGACAGAGGGGGAGAGGTAGACCGAATATGAGGTGGAAGGATGGAGTGAGGAACTACATGAACGAAGGCTGTGCTGGTTGGGGGGAGGGGCGTCGACTGACTGGGGACAGAGGTGCATGGGGGCGGTTCGTTCATGGCCACCCCTTCGGGGATCACAGCGTCAGGCAATAGATAGATAGATAGAAGAATAAGCCTATTTTTCCTTTTACAAATAATTTCTAACATACGCAAGGTTTCCAAAATTAATTCATTATATTCATCGTTGCTCCAAGATTTAGTCTTAGGAGGTAAATAAATTGATACAATGTCCAATTTTGACCTATCATTATCCTCAATTTCAACTGCTACCACTTCAGCAATGCTATCACCAAGTTTTAATTCTTTAGCAGTAATTTTATTATCTACCATAATCAACACTCCTCCTCCTAGCTTTCCTAACCTGTCTCTTCTCCATGTACTGTATCCTGCACAACTAATTACATTCGTGTCTACCTCTGGTTAAGCTTAGTTTCAGTCCAAATACTACCCGGGGCCTCTCTCTCTTTACATATTCGTCAAACTCAATCTTTTTGGAAATTAACCCATCAATATTTGTATCCATGAACTTAGCATTTCCAGTATTTTCCCTATTTTTCTCGTCCCTGCCCGTTCCTTTCTTTTTTGTACGTACCCCTCCCAATTTATTTCCTAGCTTGTCTCCTCTTCTCTTGTCTCCACCTGGACTGTTTCGCGCTCCGTTTTCACCTCCCTCCCTCTGCCTCCACTTGGACTGTTTCTCTCTCTATCTCCACCTCCCCTCTCTCTGCCTTCTCTCCCCCGTCACCCGCACCATCTCCTTTTCCCTCCCTACTTCGTCCCTTCGCTTTATATACCATTTCTTGAGTTTTCCCTCCCACACTCTCCAGAAAAACTTCTTTTCGTCTTCTTTCGTCCTTTCTCCATTCTGTACATTTGCCTCGGTTTTGCAATTCCTTTCTTATGTTTCGATCCTCAATACTCATGTCTTTTCTAATTGTAATTTTCTTAACTTGCTGT